>CM055098.1:17577302-18777302 GCA_029204225.1 Diphasiastrum complanatum
GTTCAGTTATCCCTCCTGTACACAGACTTAAATTTTCTCTTCAAGTTGCCTGACGGCTTCTTTTGACACCTTTGCAGATTCTGCACTTATGCATGGGTTGGCAGACAAAAGTCCAGACATTGTCAAATTCTTGACAGTGATGGCAATTTGCAACACTGTCGTTCCCATATGCAGGTCTATTCTTATCTTGACTTGTTGTCAACCTGTGTAGATCTTTTGCTTAATCTAGTACATCAATGGACCTGTAGTGCCCTGAAGGCATGGGCCTACAAATACTTAATTAACAGGTAAAAAAGGCAAAAATAGAAACAAAAGGAGTGTCTGTAAACACAGCAAGCTGATGTTTGTGACGACCAGCTCTTGAAATTCAGAACTGGTATATTATCGCTTAGCACCATGGTTTCCCATTTTTTCAGAATCGGCCTTTTCAGAATTGGAAGAAATGGCTTTTCAGGCCATTCAGATCGGTCCCATGATGAAAGAATTGGAGGAGAATCGGATTTAGGGTTCAAAAAAATAAAATATTTGCTACTATCAAAAAAATATTAATGGTAGATAGATCAGGCACTCTATATTTTATGGTCACTCTCTAATTTGAAGTCAATTTGAGTCATTCAGAACAGAGATAGAATGTGAATGATATAGGTTTTTATTTTTTATGAATCGGCCTAGGCCCTAAACCCTACACTCGATTTGAACTGGAATCATGGTTTGAAGCCTAATAATTCAGAGAATTGGGAAACTACGTCTAGCACAAAGGCTTGAGCCCAACGATCTAAATAGCTAAGATTCAATCTGTTTATATTGAAATAAAACTGGGCTGAAAGTTGCCTTTACTAAGAAGAAGTGAGCACATAACTCCACAAAGCGACCATCTTTTGTGGCAAAGGTTTGGAAACAACTTAGCATTATGCTGGGACATGCAGATAGTTATAAAGTGTAACAGCTGGAAACCTAGTTGCCCAATAAAAGCTGGCTTAAATGCAAATAAAATTTTGATGAAGGCACTCAAATACAAAATTCAGATCTTAGTTTCTATGAATGCCCCGAAGTTTTACAAAAAATAGCCATAAATAACTAACACAACTTTGCTCAATCCAAAAATATCTTGAAAGCTATGGGGAAATTCTGCCTTTCTCAAATGAAGCTGTAGCCTTCACCCTTCAGCATGAAAGAAAGTTTCTCTCATGCTCTGTTTTTGTTCAGATTTCCTCTTCTTGAATCCAATAGTTCATGCTTGCAGCCAAAGTGGAATCTACCGTGGCAGAATGGTTGATGCTATTATATCCATGCTGGGTGGCTATATTCCTGTTGTAGCAATTATTGCACTATGTGGTTCATCCAGGGAGAGATCCACGTTCCAATTTGACAGGAAAAAGGATTCATTCGATCCACAAAAAATTAGCAATGAGCAGCACGTTGATGCTTTTGTCAATGACTGCTCTTGCTCCTCCTTGTAGCAAATTTACTCTCCTCATGACTGAACCTCTCTATTAATGCTGCGTTACAAGTTACATGAACATTAGTGACGGGAAAGTGAGCAACGTAAGATCACTTTGCCAATTAAGCACAAGCAGTTTGATCAAGAGGTAGGCCCTGAAGAAAATCACTACTAGCACCAAACGACTATTCTGAAAAGTACAAAAACAACTCACAACAAGACAATGGAGATGACACAGCCAATGTACTACTGCTAGACGCCATCAGATCAGCCTAGATAGCATCAAGAACGGCCTCAATCTGTTCATTGTAGGCATATTTGCCCATTCCACGGAACCGTTCTGGAACATGGCCAAATATAAATGCCATGTTACCTACTCAATTTTTGACAGAAGCTCAAAACCAGATTGTGGACAATCCAGATTGCCTCAATGGTTTTCCGTTTTTTGGCATTGCCTATGGAAAAGTCTATCGTTCTCAGTTTTGCTTAGACCCAGTACGTTCCGGAATGTACAGTACAATTTGGCCCAAAAAGGTCACAGAACGGGCTTCACAATTTGTAGCCTAAACTAGAAGCGGACAAAGATTGGTGTAGAAAAGTAAAAAACTAAAGATACATGCCAAACAATACAATATAAGTTTCGTATGGCATTTGCTAAGTTTTCCAACCTTTCCTTCTACAAATGATGTTGTTTGTTGATATGTCACTGATGTGGTATCATTGTAATTTCTTGATCCAGTCATGGTGATACCTCTAATGGAATACAAGACAATATTTCTTTGTATCTGCCACTAGTGAAGAAGAGGCTTTCTATTCATTCTCCTCTAGGAGAATGAAAAAGTCCGTTGGATAGGATCTGAGAACAATTGTAGGCCTTTGAGAAACATAAATTTTGTAAGCAATTGTAGTTCAATATGAGCTCGTGACGTAGAAACGCAACTGGAAGCTATTTACGGCTTTTTTGCTCGGTCCACAAACAATATAGTCCATTTAGGAAAGGCTGTAGAAATACTCATACTAGCTGGTAGAAAATGTGCTGGTGCTATTTACCAAACTAGAACAAAAATTCCTGCTCCTAATAGCTTAGATTTGCTTGATGCTTTAACACATGGGATCAACAAACTGTTGCATTATATGTTACTGGATGGAGATACCTTGACCCCATTGAGTTTGACTGTTATGCTGAATAACATGTAACATTTCCAGTGCAAATGGAGCAATATCTTATAAAGCACAATCTCAAGATGAAGAAGCTTTGGTAAACGCTGCTGCACGACTGCATGTGGTTCTCCTGTCTAAGAGAGGCAATGTCTTAGGTAAAGTTTGTCTTCTATGTTGGTTCTATATCAGTCATTGATGTTGTTTTGTGGAGATTAGATGTGTTTGCAAGTAAGTTGAAATTGTGGTTCTAGGAAATGGTTGGTAGTTTTCTTCTGCCTTACATTCTCAGGAGATTTGAGTCTCGTAGTATCACCAAATACCCCTCAATTATGCTGGCTGAACAATCGAAAAATGTTATTGTGTAGTGTCCAAAAAAATTGACCTATCAAAAATCAAAAACACAATTTGTTGAAAGTTGCAAGGCATCCTTTTGTAGCAGAAATGATTCGACCAAGTCTCAGACTGAACTTTGTTACATGATCATCTATTCAAAGTTCTAGTATGTCCATTTAGCAAATCCAGGCTTTACTAGCTTATGAGCTGTCAGTCACCCCCATATTATGTTGATCGCGTACTCAAATGCTGAATCGTTTAAGCCCACACGACTATAAACTAGGGATTCTTTTATTGAATTATTTTGTTTCCTGATTTTCTTGTGGCGTTTTGTATGAGCTTATGTCAATCTAGTAGATGCTTGCCTGAAGGATACTGTTAGAAAAGACAGTTACCTGATTGGGTGGTTTGAGAAGATGATTTTTAGTAGGTTACAGAGCTGATTATCAGTAACCAAAACTATAATCTCTTCTGAAATGCACAAAGTAGACGCTTGTTCTTCCATACCTTCCATACCTCTTATACTTTTATGACCATGTGCAGAGGTTAAAATTTTTGGCAGCATACAGGAATATGAGGTTCTTGATGTGTTGGAGTTTACCTCTGACAGAAAGAGAATGTCCATTGTCACAAGGGAAAGTGGTACAAGGAAGCTGATGCTTTTGTCAAAAGGGGCAGATGAGGCTATTTTTCCAGTTTTGTGCAGTGGTATGCTTATTTTGTATCTTTAAAACAACTGCATTTATGTATGGGAGATATTTACAACCTAATTGCTACAAAAATGACACATGGAAGATTAGATCTTTTTGAGTGCTGATACATGCATCATAGGTTACATGCTTATGTAAGTAGAATTATGTGTGGATGTTTATATAGGAGCCACACTTTGGATGCATGGGATAAAGTGTACCTGAATCACCTTTGTGGATTGATATTTGTGTGGAATTTATGAGAGAAGATGATTGTATCAGCAATGAATTGATTTTGAAACTTGGTAGGATGGGAAGCCTCTAAAAGCAATATCTTGAATGCAGATGTTTTGAAAGCAGTTCATAAAATGTTACCTTGAAGCATTTTAGCTTGTTGTGTCATCTGCCACTTAATTATTTCTACAAGTCTCTGCAATGAGGCCTTTCCTGAATAGTTGGGTGCATTAATTTTCTTATGATTGTTCTTTATTCTTGGACTGGGATGGGATTTGATCCATCATTTTTATTCAAGAGGGTATCGTCTCCTGTAGTTTAAGGAATGTCTTCTAGGTTATATCATTTGTTTCAGTTTTTTTTTTTTTCATTTATTATCCTCAATGTGGGCTACACTTTTTAACTGTTGGAGCTATTTTTGCGACATTGTATGTCATTTTCTTTCTCGGGTTATAATTTCATGCTAGAATCCCCTATCCAGCTTTTAGTACCATAAAGCTTATGCAATATTTGAGCATAGAGAATTTTTATATCATTTCTAGTAGTGATAAGACCATATTTCTAAGTAGTCACTTTGAGGGCCTATCCAAGCTATCCAAATATTGGCAGGGGGATTTTGATGGGCACCATTTCAATGACATTGATGTTTGGGGAGCACCCCTAACAATATACACACCATCAAATTTATGATTTTGGCTGGTCCTATCATCTGTGAATGTAAATGCTTATGTTGATCCCCCTCATATCTCCATATTACATAGCTATACCCTAGAATAAGGAGGTGAATGACTTAGTGGTAGAATTGTTCATGGTCATGCTAATGAGGAGCTTGTTGCAGTCATTCACGCCTTGAAAATTTGAAGGCATTATTTGTATAGTGTTAGATTTGTAGTAATGACTAGTCATTGGTCCCTTAAAGTACATATGTGATGTCGTTGACCTAATAGGCCATAAGGCTAGATGGTCGGAACTCATTTAGGAGTTTGAGTTTTAGATTAGGCATCGTAGAGGTATGTCAAACTGTGTTGTCGATGCCTTGAGTTGGTTTGTAGAGATTAATCAGTTATGCTTTGTTGAGATCCAATCTAAATTGTATCTGTCACTTTGAGGTCTTTTTCAAATGGATGGGCATTTTGGCTGCATCTGGCCATATTTTTTGGCAAGAAATTCTAGATCTGGTCAAGACCTTGGGATGCAGGATCCCAAGAAATCTTGAAACGATAAGATGCTAAATGAATATTCTATAAGGAATGTCTTACTTTTCCGGAAGGGAGAAATGTGTGCGCTGAATAGGGAAGACCTTATGGCCCAAATACTACAGCAGTATCATGACAACCCTTTTGCTAGTCACCTTGGTATACAAAGAACATTGGACCTTGTAAAACAAAGTATTTAATGGCCAAAGATGAAAGATCATGTCAATCATCTACAAGAGCATGGGGAGTGTGAGCCTAGTTCTGTAATAGTGTGTGTGCAAAAACATCAAAGGACTCCCAAGTAGCTTCACCAAATAGGTCGAGCATCGAGTTAAACAAGGAACTGGACTATGCAATGATGACAAAGGAGAATGGCCCAAACTTGCAATAAAAGAAATAGCTTAGGGTTTGAAGGTAAAGAGGGATCGTAGGGTTCTTCAAAAAAAGGAGCGAAGTAGACTAATATGAAAGATATTGCAAGCATGAGTACTGTTAGGCAGCTTTAAATGATATGTTATAGGACTAAGATTTTCTAAAATCTGAAAAGGACCACAATGTGTAGATAACTTTTCAGTAAGAGAGCGACCTTGAACAAACTTATGGTGGGCAGAAGAAAGTTGCAATAAACAGATTGACCTGAAGTGAATGAACTTTCCTTCACTGAGATCAGTACAGATTTTTATCTCTCCCTGAGAGGTCTTTCTGAGAAAGACCCACATTTTGGACCAATCTGGACTGATGTTCATGGTGACCAGTCTGGGGGTAGGGATAAAAGGGTTGATGACTTCTCTATTCGTAATGGACTTTTGTTTAGGAAAGGGAAGGTTTGTGTGCCTGATGTGGATGTTATTAAAAATAAAATTCTTTATGAATGTCATGACTCACCATGCGCAGGACATCCCGGCATACATCGTACATTAGATTTGGTACGATGGGACTTTTATTGGCCAAAACTCAAGCCCTTTGTAGAATCTTATGTGGTTAAGTATGACCAATGCCAATTGAATAAAGCTGAACGCCATAAGGCTGGCAGATTGTTGCATCCATTGGATATCCCGGATAAGAGATGGGATAGTATTTCCATGGATTTCGTGGTTGGGTTACTGCAGACGAATAAACAGCATGATGCAACTTGGGTTGTGGTCGACCGTCTTACCAAATTGGCTACGTTTATTCCGGTAAAGACCACCGCGAAGGCTTCTGATTTAGCTCAGACATTTGTAGAGCGTTTGTTTAGACTTTATGGTTTACCAAGTGATACTGTGAGCGATCACGATCCGAAGTTCATCGTTCACTTTTGGTCGGCCGTGTTTGCTAAACTAGAGACGACTCTGAGCTTGTGTATCTAATGACTAAAGAAAGACTAAACTAGATCATACGCTACCTAATGAGCAAATTGGGCAACTTAGGGTACTTGGGTCCCATAATGACATGCCCTTAATGGTAATGGCCTAGTACGTAAGGGTATACTAGTTAGGGGCAAGTCCCATTATATAACTATTTCTTTCATGTTGTTCTATGGATCGGTAAGGTCTATGAAACTTGGAGACATATTAGTTGCAACTAAGAGTTATGCTATTGACCATTGGTTTAGAGTGTTCGATACATATTAGTCCTAGATTAGGTAATGAATGATACTGGTCCCTCTTAAGAATCTATTTGCAATAATGTCAGTGACTTCATGATATCTATCTCATGGTCAATGACAAGGGCAAATGATTTCTAGCACAGTCATGAGTGGTAGGAGCCATAATTTGTTAAATACTAAGCACATTGTGCTATTCTTGGGGAATAAATAGCTTCATTTCAATATTTCAGCCGAAATGTATGTACCTTATTTCAGCTTTGGTTGTTTAAGGCTCAAAACAAGCATTTAAATCTAGTAAAATCACATAGATTTACGAGTGGCTAGATCATTCATCACATATTGCTCAAACTTGGCATTTGCAAGATATTTATGGCACTTGTGTTTGGCTATTTTCATATATTCCACGCCAAGAAAGTCCTCCTTCCCTATTGTTGGTGTCATCAAATAATAAACATATGCTGTCTTTTATAACTTGAACAACATAGGAAGGACACACATCCTCTATGTCATCATGAATATATTGGAAGATCCACTCTTGTGTGTGATGTTCGAGGACCAAAACCATCTATGACATGCAAGAGGTTCATGCCCATCCAAGATGTAACCAAAATGTTGATGACCGAGTGATGTCATATATCAATCTATCCATCCAACAAGGTTGGCTCAGTTGGTTAGCTTGCCCTTCGAATGGGCTCTAACTCACACCTCACATGAGCCAACTCCTCAATAAAGTGTTGTGGGAAGTAGGGTCTCTAAACTTTGCGATACATAGGGGGTCCCACTTTTGCAATCTTGCACACTATCACTCAAAATAAAGGTGGCTAGGTATGGTGGAATAGGACATGCTCCCTACAGAAGTACTGTCGCACTGCAATGTCTGCTAGTGTTTTATGTTTCTTACCAAAATTTTGAGCCATGCTCTAACGAGTGTGTTCGCAACCATGTCTAGAAGCTGCAATTGCATGGGCTATGACACTTAAAGAAACGAAGAAAGTGCTTGTAATACCTTGGCCAAACCCACCAAGCATTGCACACCCTTAGCACTAGGAGTGGTAGATCTAATAGTAGTAGTAATAGTTGTGAATTCCATGGCTTCAACTAGCAACATCGCTGCCTATGTTGAGGTCCTTGTATATGTGACTGGATTGCACTTTCTCCAAAATGTCATTATGGATTTGGTCATATAACCTCTATTCATGCCATCCCACTCAAATGCCTCACCGCTCTACTAGTAGATCATGTGAAAGATACCTCACAAAATCTGGATCTAATCTCTTGGTACCTAAGGCATCATAACCCCCTTGGATATCCACCTCATCTTAGATAGGATCTCTACTCCACCCCTAATGATAACTACTCAAGCCACCACGCTAGTTTTCAAGCCACAGATTCCTCCTAAAGCCTAATAAAATGCATTATTGTCGACAATTGCTAGACTACACATTGCTGTGATGGCAATTGTGATATGGTGAGCTCAATACCAATCTCAAATTTGCAAGCACATTGCACAAAAACCCATGTACATTAGTAGACAAAACACTATAATCTCTATATGAATCATGATACGCTTAATGATGATTTGATTGACCAAAACAATGAGGCATGATAGTTGAATTTTGAAAATTTCAATGATCATCAAAATTTTGAATTTGAATCATTTACGAATATAAAAATTAAAAATAGAAGTTGGGACCAAGATGGACGATGTTCACTTTGTAGAGTCTAAAGTCTACATGCCTATTATATGTCACAATTATTCTATAATATACATCATAGATGCATACCATGGTCTAGAATGCCCTCTAGGAATTAGGTTTCTCATATTGCAAAAAAAAAAAAAATTTACCTTTCTTTGAAATTTTTTTCAGAAACTATCAAAAATGTTAGCTTACTAGTTGAACTATCAAGAAAATAGATATAAAATTATAGATTTTAAGTTGTACATTATCTAGTGTAAAAAACTATCCTTGAATGTATGTCAATTTACCTATGATGATCATTGCTACTTGTGACAATTTTCTCAACTTTGAGATGCTCCAAAATTTTTTTGGCCACCTTCAAGCAAAATTATATATGTTGTTGGTGAGCAGGTAACATTTGCTCTCTTGTCATTGATCTGGGTGTGAATCTTGTTGCCAATGGATGATGTGTGGGCCTTTTGGGAAGGAATTTTGGACATATATGATATAAGGATGTTCCATGAAACCTCAATCTAAGAAGGATCACTTTTCTTTTTTCCATATTGACTAAAAGACAAGTCTATTTGCCTGAAGATCTAATGGAGAGGACCAAAGACACGAAGACCCGAATCATGCCCAAAATCAAGAGCAGCACACATTTGAGGAAGCTGTTAAGGTTTCCACACATCATCAATGGAGCCATGCTTGTTGAAATATTATCCCATCCTTTTGATATTGTTTGTGTTCAAATATTTTGATACTGCAACAACTCTCTTAGACCACCTTCGCAAATAAAGAACTAATTTTAGCATGGGTTTTTTATCTCAATCACCAATACATGCTTAAAGTTCCGTCCACTCATCCGTGTGAAATGGGGACATTTTGTTGGGATAACTAGCAAGACTAAAACTTGCAAACTTCGATGCTATACTTGATGGGTTGGAAAAGTAGCCAACCCTAGCACAAACTATTATCAGCATATTTTTTAGCTTGGGGGAGTTGTCACATATTGTCTTTTGCCATGTTCAATCGAAGTTGCATAAGCAACTCAAGGATCAAGCAAACATTTTGTTGGTCATTTACAGTTGGTGATACAATATAATGTCATGTTACTATCTATTTTAAGATAAATAATCCTTGATCTTCAGTCTCCATTTTATAATTTATCTTGGAATTTGAAGTAATGTATAATTTATAAAGTGATCTATGTAACAAACACTGGCCTATCCAATCTTTGAGCACACACAATATGTAGATCTCTACATCAACCCTTCTACTTGCACACATTTGATTCTTTATGCCAACATCGTAGCAAACACTATTCTAAACCTTCAAGGAACTTGACTTAATGAGGAATCCTTGGTAGGAGCATAAAGATGATTGTTCCCGAATACTTTTTTGGTAATAAAAATGTTAACTCTCCCAATATTGTTGCGTATATGTTGATTTCACCCTTTTGTGAAGCATTTTCAAGTGGATCATTGAGCATCATGAATTTGTCTCTATCATTGACAATCTAGAATGTATGTTTCAAATCCTTTTTGCAGTGGATTGCGATCCCTTGCAACACTTACTATACATATTATAATACAATTGTAATAAACCAAGCGATGAATATTGCATTTGAGTTGAACTTTTCAGCATTTCTAAATTTCAAATTTCAAAGTGAATTGCTAAAAGTTCGAAATTCGAACTGGCCTCTAGGGAAGTGATTGCATGTTGTCAAACCCTCAAAGTTAGATTCTCAATTTTCTTGACATATATAGGTCCGATTTGCAACTTGTATGGAATGATTTACTTTAGGAAACTAGACATTGTAACCTGATTAGAAATGGAAAGCATAATGGATAGCTTATTGTAGGAAAGAGGTTCACATAGATGAAGGACCGAATTCCATTCACTTACACCTAGTACCTTTTTTTTCAGTAATGTGGGCTAATAATTCTAATGAGCATGAAATAATTAATGAAGGAACCATGGTCCAAGTCATGTGTATCTAATGTTGTTGATAGCTAACAATGGCATGTGGGCCCAAATAAGTGTTTTTAATATGCTAGTAATTGTGTTGCATTTAGAAGTAAAGTGAAATACCTTATTTGTTGAGCTTGACATTTCCGTTTCTGATGATGTTCTTATGGCATTTTGGTAGACATGCTTTATCACAATTCTTCAATCATATTTTCGTGGTTCAAGCTGATTTGGTACTAATGCTTGGTCATAATGCATTTGAGAGTTGAAGTGCAGATCAACCAACACGAGTTGTGGCAGATGCAGTAGAGTTCTTTTCAAAATTGGGATTGAGAACAATGTGCTTAGCATGGAAAGAGCTTAATGAAGATGAATATTTAAACTGGTCAATCAAGTGTAAAGATGCAAGTAGCTCGGTTATAGAACGTGAGGTAATCTAGACTGAGCTTTGTAATCACCTTATTTGACTATATTTGCCTGTTAATCATAGACATTGTCTTTAGACATTGAAATAAAGCTGAGTTTGTCAGTGCATCTTTCAACACTCAATATCTTACATTCAACTCTAATGTAAACTTAGGCACCGAGTTGCTTGTTAGGCCATGATCTTGTTGGAAATATTAACAGATTGCAACCATATGTGGTTTAGAGGCCTACACTCGGTGTTAGATGTGTTGTATGTATAAGCACAATAAAGCCATATGAGCGATGATTGATATCTCAACTAAGAATGGGATGCAAAAATTTGTCAAAATTGTGGATCCCGAAAAGATCACCTTTAACCTTCCCCTATGGTGGCTCCCTTGCAAATATGCTTATTTTCTTGGAATCGGGCAAAATCCTCATGCTTTGGGACTCCAATAGACATGAAATTATAAAAGGAGAAAAAAGCTATTTTGGTAGAGGGTTTTAAAAACTAAAGAATTTGGCCTAAACATAGTGGGCCTATAAGGTCAGAGAAGTGACTAATTTGGTGACCTGTGACCTTGGCATCCAACCAACTTAAGAAAAAAAAAAAGGAGAAGAAAAAGACAAAGACAAGAAAAAGAAGTCCAACAAAAAGCATAAATGGACTCAATTTTACTTTCATTATTTTTCAACGTTTTTTCAATTTCTCCTTTATGAGGTAGTTCTTATTAGAAATGCAATTCAAATGTAGAACGAGGCATATCTTTGGGGGTATTGTTGACCAAAGCATATTTCTTCAAATTTGGACAATACTTCATCCATAGTTGGCCACAAAAAATGGACCTTATTAAAATTGAAACTAGACTTTCATTTCGAAATATAGCATCTATATTTTTCCATATATGTGCTTCAAACAACAATCCCAAGTAGTGAAAATACATTCCAAAACAGGAACTTGATGTTTTGACTATTTTAATTGTCATTACTGTAGAATCATTGTTGACACCGCTCGATGATGGATTGATTACATTCAGATTTGTGAAGCAATGTAAACCTTCCCAAAGATATTGATATGGATATAAGACATGGAATGTAATCAGCTTTCCAAGGAATTTTGCTTGACAGAGAGAGTATTCCCAATCATTATACATATGCATGGTGTGAATTAGATTTTGGCAATTGAGCTATAGAGACCCCCTAAAGACAAGATTCTCCAACAAAAGCCTCATTAAGCACTTGTAAAATGGACTCATGAGATACTTGAACATAATTGAATGAGTTTGTGTCAAAGAATATCATTGTTTGAAATAGTACTCTGTGATAATAGAGAGAAAGATTGAATAGTTGCGCTCTAAATGTTCGATTGATGACCAGATGATCTTGGTAACTTGTAACATGTAACTAGGTATATTCGATTATTGTCAAATATATAGACATGGCTAACTAATCAAAGGAATGCTTAGTCTATACTTTTACAAATAGGATTAAGGCACTACGTGCTGTTAGCAGTCGTCGTCGAATAGGATCCAATTCCGTTAGAGATTCTGTCCGAACGTGATGACGGTACTATTGAGCCGTCGAATGTCCGAGTCGAGTATTCGAGTTGATGGTGACATGCGAATAGTCGATCAGTGGTCGATAGTTTGATTCTATGATCGTACTTGGATCAATGGTGATTCGATAGTTCGGCTGTGTCGACGAAACACTGTCATCAAATCCTTTGTATTTTTGCAGACTGTTGGGAAACAAGCGTATATATGTAGAGTATGCGACTGTTCAGATATTTACATACAGCCATAGTTGCACTGTGATTCTGAATCGCGATTCGAAATTTTCCCAGAATCGTTTTTTTTTTTTTTTCTTTTTCTTTTGGGCAATATGGGTATCAGATGAAAGCTCTAATTAAGAGCTTATTACTGTGTAGTTTGCCAAATGTTTCGGTACAGGATGGTCCAGTTCAGGTGCATTAATCCATGTTGGGTTTTGTCAAGGATAAAATTCAAAACTAACCTCTAGCCTGTTTGTTACGAACACAAATGGTTCCAGTGGGACAGAAACAGAGAACTGTAGAGCAATTGTATCTTTCTTTTTGCTTCCGGGGGCGCTGCCCCCCGTCCCCCCCGCCATGGGGGGCCTAGGTGACCCCCCCCGGCGATCGCAGCAGGGGGGGTGCTGCCCCCCTACACCCCCTCGTAGATAAAAATGGGGGTCCAAATGCGTGTCGATAAGTGCCCAATATTTATGCCCCAGCCCCTCGACTGTATGCACATTGCACTCACATCTCCAGTGAAATGATTGCAAAAGTGATCGTCATCCATAGAGTTGATAGCCCAAACTGTAGCATTAACATTTACTGAGAACCAAAGCAAATAACAACCAAATAGCTACTGAAAATAAGATCTGTTTGTGCCCTATCTACTGCACTTCTGCGAGGCCAAACATTGGTTTGACCATTGCTCCCCTAAAAAAATTTCAGCCATAAGCTATTTTTCCAAAAAAAAATAAATCAATTTCACGATTTTGGGTTCCGAATCGCAATTCTCATAATCGCAAACCCAGCGAATCACGATTCGCTACAACTATGCATATAACAAATGAATGGATCTAGATTAGCTATGAGTTAAGGGATGGAGAGGATAGGAATCCAACACCCCCCCTTAACCTGGATCCTTGAATGCCTTGATTTTCAGATTCTAACCCTTTTGTAAAGATGTTAGGTGCCATGTACTGGGTTCTGCAAAATTTCAGACCCACCTCCTTGTTGAGTATTTATCTCCTGATATAGTGGTACTTAATCTCGATGTGCTTGCTCCTAGAGTGAAATCTAGGATTGATCAATAATGCTATAGCACTCTGATTGTCACACTGAATAATTGTTGGAGCAATTTGCCTGAGACCAATGTCAGACAATAGATTTCTCAACCAAATTGCCTCTTTAGTAGCTTGAGAGGTTGCAATGTACTCTGATTTTGTTGAAGACATTGTGATGGAGGTTTCTTTTCGACTGTTCTAGGATATTGGAACATTATTGAACAAGAAGACAAATCCAAAAGTCAATTTTTTGGTGTCAACGTCGCCTGCCCAATTCGCATCTGTATATCCATGAAGCATATGGAGATCAGATGGATCAGCCTCTCCATAGCAGATGCATAGGTTGATGGTAGCTTGTACATATCTGATCACTCTTAGGAGAGCTTTCCAATGGATCATACCAGGGTTAGCCATGTATTGGCTTAAAGAGTTGATGGCGTACGCAAGATTGGGCCTGGTGGAGATCATAGCATACATCAAGGATCCGATGATTGATTGATATGGATATCCCTTCATTTCGCCTTTCTCCTCATCAGTTTGAGGTCATTGCTCTTTTGATAACTTTAAACCTGGATCCATGGGATTATGTACAAGCTTACAATTCATTAAATTGAATTTCGATAATAAATTCTGGAAGTACCTCTGCTGCGTGATATAGAGCAGCCTTTTGTTTCTGTCTCTATGGATATGAATCCCCAGACACTAATGCGCTTCTCTCAGATTTGTCATCTCAAACTCTTGAGATAGCATCCTCTTAGTGTCCTTTGTCAGTTCGATATTGATGCTAAAAAGCAACGTATCATCTATGTATAGCGTGATGATGACGAAGAACTGACAGACAACCTTGAAATAGACATTACAGTCTACAGAGCTTGGTTCGAATCCATGATTGATTAGAAATGTGTTGATGTGATGGAACCAGGCTCTGGATGATTGCTTCAGACCGTACAATGCTTTGTGGAGTTTGCATACTCGATCTTCTTGACCGTTGAGGACATAGCCTTCTGGCTGGATCATGTAGATGTCCTCTTTGATAACTCCATTGAGGAATGTTGTTTTTACATCTATCTAGTGTACCTCAAGGTCGGCTACAGCAGCACTTCTGTCGATAGTCCATTTGTTGTTCTTCAGCAATGAGTTGTACTCCTTGTCCATGTCTTCCTTCGGGAGATCTGCATCGGCCTGTGACATTGCTTCTTCAACTGTGGTCAGCCCCTGAATAGAGTAGTGAGCAAACTCATCAGTGTATCGAACAAGCAGAGTTCGAATTCTTGTCGATCTTCTAGTTGGAGCTTTTGGCTGCGAAATTCGAATTTTTTTTGGCTGCTCCTGAGTTGCAGCTTCTTTATCGTCCTTTCTGACTATACAAGTTGACTACTAGAAGGAGTCAAAATAGTATTTTGATATGTATCAGTTGTCAGGGCAGAATTTATAGATTGCATCTAGTCCCTACCTTTTAGATCAATAAACTGATCTTCAATGAAAGTCACATCCCTGCTATTAAAAACTTTACAGGTTTCAATATTGTACAGTCGATACATTCCATTAGAAGAACAATAGCCAACAAAAATAGCTTTGAAAGAATGCTCATCTAATTTCTTTCTTGTGTCCTTTCGGACATGAGCGTAGGCACTGCATCCAAAGACTCTCAAATGCTTTAATGAAGGTTTGGATCCAGTCCAAACTTCATGAGGGGTCAGGTAGGCCTTTGGTTATACACCGATTTTGCACGTAGGCTATTGTGGATACAGCATGTTGCCAGAACGATTTGGGCAACAAAGATCATGCATTTGGCAAACTCGACTAAGGTCCTGTTCCTCCCTTTGGCTAGTCTATTTGACTGTGGAGAATAGGAAGTAGCAAATTGTTGTTCGATACTCGCCGAACAGTAATCCTTGAATTCATTTGAGATATATGTCTGCAACTCTGGATGCTCTTTGTATTTCTTGAAGAACTGGAAGGCTTTAGATTTGTGCTTCATAAAATGTACAACAGTTCTTTTAAAATAATCATCAATGAATGTAATAAAGAATTTTGCACCAAGCAGTGATGGTGTCTGCATGAGGCCACATATATCAGTATGAACTATGTCTAGCAAATCTTTAGATATATGTTCTTGATTTGACTTAAATGGCCTTCTTGTCTGCTTTCCTATGATATAACTTTGGCAGACAAGAGGGTTGATAGTTTGATTGTCAAAATCAAGAACTGAAGAACGCTTAGACATGTTAGCAATCGATATATGATTAAGGTGGCCAAGTCTATAATGCCAAATCAATTCTTTATTCATAGATACCGAACTGCTTAAAGCACGATCAGTCGCAGAGTAACAATGAGTGAGCCTATAGAGATATCCTTGCCACTTTCCGAGTGCAAGAATCCTCTTACATTTATCAAAAATCTTACATTAATCTGTCTCAAACTCTACCTTATGTCCTAAATCAACAATTCCACTGACCGACAATAGATTTGTCATCAGATTCAGGACATACAATACATGTGGTATCAGCTTCGATAGTCCATGCTGAAAATTCAGTCTGACAGTGCCCTTCACCTTCGATTGTGTGTGAGTCGTTGTCTCCGAGGTGAATGAATGTCTTGGTGTTGTAGGCCAAATAGTCGATAAACCATTCTTGATGGCTTGTCATGTGCTGTGTCGCTCCAAAATCGAGGTACCATTCCTCAACTTTTTCGACATGGTGATGATTCACCATGAAGGCTTCGTCATCGTCTTTGACATTCTGCTTCGTGTTGATAGTTGCATTGGCTAGTTGATCCAACTGTTTCTTGTTGTTTTTGTTGAACTTCAAGATTCAGCAGTCTTTGGATTTCATGATTCTTGTTCTGAGCAGGTTGCTGTTCGGACTTTGCTTTTGTGAATGCTTTTGATTGCTGTCAAATTGTCTGGCAACCTTCTTCTTCTGTTGCTTCTTTGAATTCCTTTTGGAGAGCAGAGCTTGCGGGTCGTTGATGGAGGACGAGGATGTTCCATTCCTTCGAGTTTCCTCCTGCAACAGCATAATTATGACTCTGGACAAACTTATATCTGAGTGAGTAGAAATCATCATCACCCCGTTTTCATAAGAGGACGTCAAGCTAGACAATACGATCATGACAACATTTGAAACTACGATCACTGAAGCTATTGTTGCCATCTGCTCTAATAGAGTCTTGAATTGATTAATGTGATTCTAAACAGAATCACCTTCTGACATTTTGAGTGAGAACTTTGTCCTCAGATGCAACTTCAAAGTGACATTTCTCACTTCATAAAGTGTACTCAATATATCCCAAGCTTCTTTCGAAGATTGGACCTGTCTGATATGGCCGATCGGTGTGTCGGAGATGTTAAGGGTGATCAAGGCGAAAGCCCTACCATCCCTGAGCTTCCACTTGGAAATGGCTTGCTCATCGACACTGGGAATTAGTTCGGTGCCCATTTCCCATAATTCTTTGGCCATCAGTACGACCTTCATTTTGATTTCCACAAGTGGTAATTCGAACCATTGAGTTTGTCTACCATTAGAGCAAATTGTGATTGCGAATCAATTAGGACATTCGAGATGAGTGTATGCAGATAGTAGATTATATGACTGAAAACAATTATAATAAGTGTCTACTCTGTATGGAAAACAATCGTTTTGATACTATATGCTCTATTTGGCTGCTCAGTAAATCAGACAATACAAATTAAAGCTTTGATACCATGTCGGGATAGTGTGGTGGAAGGAGTAACAACCAAATATCCTCGGTGCATGAATCTACGTCTATTGGATCCAAGCCACCTTCGATAATTCGAAGATCGCTCTACTTGATCGCAGCTTCAAAGTCACTGGATTGAAACAGTCGATTCCATAGACATGCATGAAATAGATTGATTTAGATTTATTGCGGAAGCAAAAGAGCTGAATTCAGAGCATTACAATCGACACAGATTATCAATCATGAATAGTCTAATCATGAATAGTCTATTTGCATGTCACTTCAAGCCGAGTCAAGCGAAACAGAATAGATGCATTCGACATAATACAACACGACTTAGATTACTGGAACAAATACATTTAGTCGAAAAGTGTACAAGTCTAAATGCAGACAGAGTCGCAATCTTTCTAAAACAATACTATGTGATAACATAGAGAAAGATCGAATAGTTGCGCTCTGAATGTTCGATTGATGACTTGATGATCTTGGTAACTTGTAACATGTAACTAGGTATTTTCGATTATTGTCAGATATATACACATGCTTAACTAAATAAAAGAATGCTTAAAATAGGATTAAGGCACTATGTGTTTTTAGGAGTCACCTTTGGAATTCCATTAGAGATTCTGTCCGGATGTGATCATGGTGCTATTGAGCCACTCAGATCAATGGTGATTCAATAGTTCGGCTATGTCGACAGAACACTGTCATCAAATCCTTTGTATTTCTGTAGACTGTTGGGAAACAAGTGTATTTATGCAGAGTACGCGACAGTTTAGATATTTACATACAGCAAATGAATGGATCTAGATTAGCTATGAGTTAAGGGATGGAGAAAATAGGAATCCAACAGTGCTCGTGAAAAAAAATATGACGGCTTTTTGAATGGTGCATTGTGCTCGTGAAAAAAAATTAAGACTATTTTTTTCTTTTAGATGTCATTCACATTTTTTTCTTCTGTTGGTTATCTCTCAAAAAACTTGAAGACTCATAAAAAGAAAAAAGGAAAAAATAAAAGATGTTGAAAAAATTTTAAGATCAAAAAACAAGATTGTCGGGCGACTAGGGTTCATGGCCGACAGCTGTCCACCTATAGAGTGAAAAGGAATAGAGAGAGTAGGGTAGATAAATTTGGGGGGGGGGGGGGGTGTAAGAGATCCTAACACCACAGTAGGGCAAACACTAACTGATCCTCCCAGCCTTGCCGACTCCCTGATATGGAGCAAGCCACTCCTAGCCCAGTGTGAGGATTGGTAGCATGCATACTGCCAACAGTGACGTGGCCGACTGCACGTCGGGGCCCTATTCTGCTGACAAGGCCCCTAGGCTGTGTTAGGCCCGCCATGGCTATGGACCGTGCCGAGGCACACTACTCACACTGTCTTGCCCTGTTGGTCGTGTACGTTGCTGGACAAGACTCTGACTGTGGTATCTGACCTCCTGTGTTCTCTAGGGTTCGGCACTGGTTATGTGCTCGTAACACTCCCTCCCCCTTAAGAACCATCTTGGTCCTCTAAGACAAAGTCTAGAAAAATCTTGCGAAGGACGCTGCCTTTTTCCCAAGTGGCATTCTCAACAGGCTGATCATTCCACTTAACCAGATATTCTTGGTATAGAGTATGACGAGTCTGCGTCTCTCTACTGTCAAGAATCTCCTCTGGCTCATGTGGAGGTTGCTGAGAATCCAACGGGAGAACTAGAACACTGTCCCCTACCAGATTTTTTGATCTGGCTAAGGCTTTTCGTAACTGACTTACATGAAAGACTGGAAAAACCTTACTACTGTGTGGGAGTTCTAGTTCGTAGGTGACCTCGCCTAGTCTCCTACTGATGGTAAAAGGACCACAATACCTGGGAGACAACTTGGCACACACTCTTGATTTGAGGGTTTTAGAGTCAACTGGAACTCTCAAGTAGACTTTCTCACTAGCGGAGAACTGCACATCCCGTCTGTGTGGATTTGCATAATGCCTGGCTTGATCCTGGGACTGCCTAATGCTACGCTTAGCATGTTCTATCATGTGGTTTAGGTCCTCTAAAAAGTTTCTGGCTGCTTCAACTTTTTGTTGTTTAAACCCTATAGCTGTGGGTGAGCGTGGCTGGAAACCATACATCAGCATAAATGGGCTGTATCTCGTAGCTGAATGTTTGGTACTGTTATAAGAAAACTCTAATATCGAGAGATACTCCTCCCAATTAGTCTGCTTCTTGCTGACGTATGCGCGAAGCATATCCTCCAGCACCTGATTTACCCTCTCTGTTTGACCATCCGTCTGTGGATGGTCGGTGGTACTCATATTGAGTTTAGTATGGAGATGATGGAATACTGCCCTTCAAAAATTTCCATTAAACTTATTGTCCTGGTCGCTGACTATGCCGGAAGGTAGACTGTACAATTTAAATAGCCCGTCTACAAACCTCGCTAACTCTGGAGCTCTAACGGTTGTTTTGGTCGGAATAAAATGAGCCATTTTGGTCAGACGGTCAACTGTGACCCAAATAGCGTTATTACCCATTTGGGTTTTAGGCAGGCCTACTATAAAATCCATGGAGATACTCTCCCATTTACCAGGTTGTATATCTAAGGGCTGTAACAACCTTCCTGCCTTTAAATGCTCTGCTTTATTTACTTGACATTTCTGGCAACCGGTTACATATTGCTGGACGTCCTTTTTCATACTGGGCAAGAAAAATTGCCTACGAAGAAGCTCATAGGTCTTCTGAATGCCTGGGTGCCCCACACTAGGATTGTCATGACACTCATATAGGACCTGCTGCTTGTAATCCTCTGAATTGGGGACACATACTCTATCTCTATAGAGCAAGTACTCATCGTGAATGGAATACTGTTTCCATTTGAATCCTTGAGTCAACTGACCCTCAACTGTTGGGGTTTGCTTGGCTAATACAGGCTCAGAATCCTCAACGTCATCTGACGTATACTCGGACTCATCATCATCCTCAACGGAAGCTGCCGTATTCTTGGATGAACGGACACCAGCCCCGGGAATTGGTTTTGGAGTCTGTAACTGTCTGCTCTGGACTGAGTTCCAGATAGTAGAGAAGAATGCATCATGCTGGCACTTCCCTCTCAAGGACTCGAGTAACTCATTACGAATCTGAGTAAAACTCAGCTCCTTTATCATAGGCATTCTACTAAAGGCATCTGCTACTGTATTGAATTTCCCCCATCTATATCTGATAGACATATCAAACTCTTGCATCAACTCTGCCCAACGAGCTTTCCGACCTCTAAGCTCAGGTTGATTGCAAAGGTATCTGAGATTTTCATGGTCTGTCAAGACCTCAAAGTTGGCACCATACAAATAATGCCTCCAAGTCTTAAGGGCATGAACTATGGAGAAGAGTTCCTTTTCATAGGCACTGTACCTAGTCTGAGCTGGCTTGAGTTTGTTACTCTCGAACGCAACTGGTCGTCCACCTTGAGTTAGTACAGCACCAACTGCAAAGTCGCTAGCATCTGTTTCGACCACAAATGGCTGATTGGGGTCGACGACTTTTAAAACTGGTGCTGTAGCTAAGGCTGTTTTGAGAGCATCAAAGCTCTCCTACTGTGCGGACTCCCAAATGAACTCCTTTCCCTTCCCCTTAAGAAGATTTGTCATGGGAACTGCTATATGAGCGTATTCCTTGACAAATCGTTTGTAATATCCCGCCAAACCAAGAAAGATCTGAAGCTCTAGAATATTCTGAGGCTTTAACCTTACTGGGCTCCATCTTAATCCCATCTGCCGAGATAACTAGTTCTTCAACGAAGAATTCAAACTTGGATTCTTTAGCATAAAGCTTATGCTTTCTAAGCAGTCGAAACACCTTTCGGAGGTGTTTAAGATGCTCCTTCCTCGTTTTGCTGTAGACGAGGATGTTGTCTAAAAATACGACTACAAACTTACCCAAGTATGGTCTGAGGACATTGTTCATCAAGGTCATAAAGGTAGCTGGAGCATTTGTGAGCCCAAATGCCATCGCCTTAAACTCATAATGACCATGACGAGTCCTAAAAGCTATTTTTGGGACATCTTCCGACTTTATACGGACTTGATGATATCCCAATCTAAGGTCTATTGTATTGGAAAATTTAGCCCCGTCGAGTTGATTAAACAACTCGTCTGCTCGAGGCATCGGGTATTTATTCTTAATTGTGACTTTATTGAGGGCTTTGTAATCTATGCAAAGACGCGTAGACCCCTCTTTCTTTAAAAGGACCGATGAGGCCCATGGTGAACTACTGGTTTGAATTTGACCTTTCCCAAGATAATCTGTTAACTGCCTAGTTATTTCTTCATCCTCTGTTCGGCTGACCCGATATGGAGGTTTAGAAATAGGTGCTGTACTTGGTACTAGGTTTATTACATGATCTACCTCTCTGCTAGGTGGTGAACCATGTGGCAAATCTTCAGGAAAAACATATTTAAATTTAGACAATAAAGTTTCTAATGTACTGATTTTTTGCTGTAAAGAACTGGAAATAGAAACTTTAAGAATAAACTGAAAGTCACATAAGAATACCTGATGGTTGTCATCTCTGATTAGCTAACAGAGCTCTGAACTGCAGACCATAGGGCTGTTAGGAACACCATGCTTCCCATGCAACTGGATCTCTCAGCCTTTATGCTGAAAGCTAAGGGTGTTCTCCTGATAATTTCTATGGAGGGAAGGTCCTAAGCTGTAGAGCCAATCTCTCCCAAGAACAATGTCCGTGCGATCCAAGTGCATTATCTGAAAGTTTATTTCATCTTGGTAGCCCTGAATACCAAGATTTAGATTACTTACCATAGTTTCCCAAATTTTCTTATCTTCACCCTTAGCTAATGAAACTATGTACCTATGCTGACTAGGTACTTCTGGAAGTCTGAGTTTTTTAACTAGGGTGTAGTTGATGAAATTATGGGTCGCTGCATCATCAACCATAACTTTGACTGATTGGTTACCAACTTTCCCATGCATACATACTAGGTCATGCGGCCCAAAGCTGAAGGGTCTCGCTAGCATTGCAGAGGTCAGCTGGCAACAGTGTTCATGGTCTTCATGATACACTTTGATCTCGGAAGCTTCCGAGTCACTGGAGAAACTTACGGTCTGAACAAGATGAACGTGTTTTATTTATCTTTTTTATCTTTCTTAGTGAAAGGTCCCTTGGGACACTGTTTGACTGTGTGTCCCTTGCCCATGCACACAAAGCACAAACGTTCTTGTTTGGCTTTCTCAAAATCGTCTGGTTTTAAGGGCTGTATGAGCGATGGGCGTTTCTGAGGAGCTTCACCTTTTACTTTATCTTCTTTCTTTCGTTTTAAAAATTTCTTTTCAAATTGAAATTCTTTCTGAGGCTGCTGCTTAGAAAGAGGCTGCTGTCTCGCCCTCCTCCTACCCACTGAATCATCATAGATTTGAGCATATCTGAGAGCTTGCTCTAGGGTAGTGGGCGACTTTTTCTGAACCTCTACTTTATACTCATCTTTGAGGCCACGGACAAATCCCCTAACTTTCTGATAGTCATCCATATTTTTAATTTTTAAGATTGCTTCTCGCAACTGCGAGATATGTTGGACTAGGGATTTATCCATTACTGTTTTCTCCCAGGCTTCCCAGGCTCTATCATGTTCATTTTCAGGTAGAAATTCTCTTAGGAAGGCTTCTTCAAAGGCCTTCCATGACCGGGGAGTCTGCCTAGTCTCCTGGAGATTTAACCACCACTTATAGGCCATGGGCCCTAGAGAAAGACTGGCCTCAATAGCTTGCAAATGGTCAGGGGTCTGTTTAAGAGCATGTATGTTCTTCCATTTGCTGAGGAAGGTTTGTAGAATGTCTGCGTTTCTATCCTTCTCTTCCCCAATAAAAGTAGGAGGCTTTAAGTCTTTAAAGACATTGGGGTGAGACCTCATAGGCTCACCGGAAATTGATGGAAGTGGAGAAGGGGACAATTGAGAAGTGGAGGGAAGGCTTCCTTTTGCGGAGCTCAAAATCAAGCCTTTGAGTTCAGCGAACGAGTCGTCCACACTGGACTTGAAATTGGCTAACGCCAACTTCAGTTCATCCACTTCTGTTACCAAGTGGAGAAACTGCTCCTTGGTAACCAATTCGTCGAGTTCTTCGGCAAATTGTTCCTATTCTTCAACTTCCATGGGTTCTTTCCCTTTATTGAACCTCAAGGCTTCCGGTTCTAATTCATCAATGCCTCTTGTCAGGGGTTGATCAAGTCCCGAAGAAGTGGTCATTTTTAGAGATAGAAAAAGAGTGCTTGACGTTTCCTTTCAAAAAAAAGTTGAAAAGACTAATTGATAAATCCCACCAATACTATAGGGGAGTGCAGGTTGCAACTTAGGGCGAGCTCCAACCAAGTCTCAGCCTCCCTTGCTGGTATGTTGTCCTGGCACTCGCCTTGGCATGCCAGCGCCTCGAAGACTAGGGTCGGTCACACACTTGAAATGTTACCTTCTCAGATTTATCAATAAAGTGGGATTTTCCTCAAACTGACTCTAATTACCTTCTGGGTTTCAGTGTTCGGTAAAAGCGCCAGTTGTACAAAAGAGGGAAAGAAAACTTAGCTCTTTTGAAAACTATACTCCCACAGAGAGAATCAAGAAAAGCCCTCTTAGCTCTTCCGCAACTGCTTTCAAACCTGCTGTCCGGAAAAAATCAGAGATCAGGGTGCCAAAATGCAAACAAATTTCTGATTTGTCTTGCCCCCTTTCCTCGCTGTCTGAGTAGCGACACTGTGGCTCCACCAAAATCCAGATTTGAAGCTTAAAAACTATCTAGAATTTTGAAACTGTTGAGAAGGAGCCCTCGCTGATCCAAATACAGATCTTAGTCTCATCTGGTTTGTAGGATAATTCACCTCCAGGGTCCTCTGACACACAGCGATGGAGCTACAAAAATATGTATAACTGTCCAGCGCTGACCCTGCCTCCAAATTGCTCTCAAAATCTGATTGCCAAAAGGGATTCTATGCTGCAAATTCAGCGATGGAGTACCTAATATGCAGCGATGAACCTGCACTACCCTTTTGCTTCCATTTCCGCTCAGATTGCAGTAGTTTGCACTCAGAAATCACGGATAACTATCGGATTTTGCAGCGATGGATATCTATCACAAGTGCTGTCCTAAATCCGCTCAAAGAGGTAGCAAATCCACTAAGATTTCCTCAGTAGATAGCTGATTTTCCAGCGCTGACCCTGCACTCTAAATTTCTGAAAATTTGAAGAAGTTTTGAGCAATCTATCTACTTTCTCCAGTGCTGCTACTAAGCTCCCAAAGAAGGAGATGGCTCTGATACCAGTGTAACAGATCCTAACACCACAGTAGGGCAAACACTAACTGATCCTCCCAGCCTTGCCTACTCCCTGATATGGAGCAAGCCCCTCCTAGCCCAGTGTGAGGACTGGTAGCATGCATACCGCCAAGTGTCGGCCACGTGGCACTGACGTGGCCGACTGCACGTCGGGGCCCAACATGGGCCCTATCCTGCTGACAGGGTCCCTCGGCTGTGTTAGGCCCGCCATGGCTATGGACCATGCCGGGGCACACTACTCACACTGTCTTGCCCTGTTGGTCGTGTACGCTGGACACGACCCTGACTGTGGTATCTAACCTCCTATGTTCTCTACGGTTCGGCACTGGTTACGTGCTCGTAATAGGGGGGAGGGGTTGAAGAGGGGTGTGTAGGAGCAAGGCTGCAAAAGGAGGGAAGAGAGGTCAAAGGGTGTGAGCATGCGAGTGTTTTTCTTATTTCTCATGCAATCTTTTTTATTTTTTTAATACGTCTCCCGGAAATGCTTGCATGTGTGAGCTTTCAGTCGGCACCAACATTCTGGTTCAAGCTATATTTTTTAATCAAATTTTACAACCGAATAGGTCTGAAAATTTCGAAGAAAACAAGCAAATGTAGGCTAGAAAAGTTAAAACAGTAATTGTCATAACTTGCTCAATACTAACCCAAATGACTTGCTTGGATGAGATTAAAGCTATGACAAAGCTCTAAAAACTTATGTGAACAAACCAAACAAAATCTAAATTTTGACAGCTTTTGAGAAAATTGCAATGACTATTGCTTCTCTTACCCAAATGGTTTGAAAATTGGTGCAAATGAAAGCTAAAACAAAGCTCTAAAAGGCTATGTAATCAGATCTGAGGTTGAAGATGAGATAATATTCAAAAAATTGACCCAAACAGGTCTGAAAAATTTTAAATTCTAAACTAGCAAAAAGAAAGCTCAAAAAACATTGAACTCTTCACATGAGATGAGAATCGTCTGAAAAAAAATGATGGATGGATCCTAGGCTCTCATACCACAAATGTGATGTGCCAAACCTCTAACTCGAAGCCAAGCAAGCAAAGAAATAATAGTGGCAACCATCACATTTATATCAAAAAGAACCAAAGGTACCATAAGTTTCCACAAACCTCATATCAAGATGAAGAGCAAGAAGAGATGGATTCCATTATTGAGGGGCTGAAATACATGGATTCATGTGAAGGGGCACATGATACTTGGCAAGAATTAATCCCAAGGCTCCATTCACAAAGAGGAAGAGGAGATGGATCTCCAAGTTCACTCAAATGTAAATGAGGCAAGATATCCCAAAAATGATATCCAATGCTTATTTTTATAAAAGGCCCTTCTCTTAGCTAAATATAACTATCTTGAAGTCTAGTTAGGCACTATTAACCCTTCTTAAGTCTACTTTAAGCCCCCTTTTTGGCTTGTTATCCTTATTTAGGACACTTTGAGAGGTCTAAATAAAGAACTGCCTTCATCTTAAGGCTAATAATTCCTTTTGGGCCCGGCCCAACAAACTTACAATGGATACTATTCTTCTCTTTTGAGCACCTATGTATTAAAAATACATGACAAATTTACAAGTTATAGTTACCTAGTGGTATTAATATTCATCTTCATTTTCATGGTAGTCGATTGCTGAAAATATGTCGGAGACTACTACTAATGTTGGCAGTTTTGAACCTGAAGCTATCATATATACACAAACAAGGAAACTTAGGAAACGAGATGTTTGTGAGTATGTAAAGAGTAAACATGTTATTTAAGCAATTTGGGAATTAGAAAATTTCATCAATAAGTTCCCGAATTTATTACCTTGTCTTTAGGGACAAAGGCAATTGAGAGGGGAAGTTGTTACACGTAGGTGGTAATCACAGGAAGCATCATAATTGTTTGTGTTATTTTTCTGATATTTTGAATAATCCATTATGGGTTGTTAGAATGGTTTGTGTAATACTCTTTTTATTTATCCTATTCATAACTGAGGTAATCCATTTTAATCAAAATTTGGCTCTAAAAGATTTGAAGCACCCATTGTTGTAAGAGCTGCAAATTTGAAGAGCCAGCTTATGTTAGCTATTAGATTTTTTGAAGAGAATGGCCCAAACTAGATTTTGGCCTCTTGGTGAAATAAAGAAAACTTTCAATGGCCTTTAGTTTTAAATTTGTGAGACTTAATGGGTTGTAACCTCTCTAAATTGCCATAATGGCGTTTTGCTAATTTGGACACTACGCATCTCATCGCAAGGGGATTTTATGATCTTCTATTTTCAACCCATAGCTCCAAACATCTCCATCCAGAAACTCAAATTATCAGACCCAAAAAATTCTCACCCCTTGTGGTGGTAAAAGACAGTTTTGCATGCCACAAGTCAAATGCTGCTCTATCATTTTATATCTAATGTAAAGATAGTCCTACCATTGTTTTTGAAAATTTACTACATTATGCCTTCTCTACTCCAAGAGAAGAAGCTATCCACAAGGTTCCTTTATAGTTTATGCGCTACACTTTGCCTTTGTTTTAGTCCTCCTACCTATGTCTTTAGTCAAAACTTCAAATATTGAGATTCCTGTTTAAAGCGACTTTCCTTGGCTTCTTTATGGTTTTATGCCATACATGCTTCATTAGTACATCAGTCCACTCACCTTGCCGAATTTTCTATTAACAAGACCATAACATTGGCTAATCATTTCATTTGTATCTGCCTGCTATTCATTGGTCATTTGGATTGCAACTAGATGTGGATCCCTCCACAACAAGAAAAAATTTGCAATTTTTTTTGCGATCTGGATTGCCCTATCCGGATGGTTTTTGCAGCGAATCACGATCCGCTGCAACTGAGCACCCATTATCCATAGATGAGCTTTCAAATTTGTTTGCAAATTTGACCTGGTACATATAGAAGTCTCTTTCTTCTTCATTTGTGTGTTGTGTCCATGCATTCTTGTATGTTCGTGTGCTTTTTTGGGTTCCTTTATATCACATTAGATGACTGATGGAGATAAATCATAAGTTGGAAAATTTAACTTATTTTGGACCTTTTATAACTAATCTTGAAGCTTTTCCTTGCTCCAGTGTCCCTTTTTGTGGTGTAGTGTCTACCAGTTAAGTTCCTTAAACCTCCTATTGTTTCTTTTTGTACTTTTCTTCTATCAAATAAATTCTTTTTAATACTTACACCAACAAAAAAATCCACCTCATTGCGAGTCCAAACACACTTTCCTTCCATTTTCCAACATGAACTATCTTTCTAGAAAATTTGAGCTTCTCTGGTAAGCCTTCCTCACCTCTCTATGTGTTTACTGACACATTGCCATTGAAAAAGCACAATTGGGCCTTCTGGTTCTTTATGAGGATACCACAGAAGTGATTGATGTGTGGTCACTCCATAATGTTAGAGATTGCATGTCTTTTTTGTTATGTCGGTTTACAGTCCTAAAGATAACATCACTATACTGTAAGAAATGAAGAATGGCTTGTATCTTGATTTTGGTTTCAGAAAATCCTGAAGATTATTCAAAAGATTTGGTTTAGCATAAATGAGAATAAATTTCTGGTTCTCATGCAGTGGAAAATGGCTGAATGCTGTCAACTTATGGAAACTAACCTTGAACTATTGGGTGTTACTGCGATTGAGGACAAGTTGCAGGTGAGAATGATCAGGTTTAACTGTCTAGTTAGCCTTGAGAATTGCTAACATCATAGCTCAGCACGGCTTGCCGTCCTGAATAGTGTCCTATAGCTTCAAAAAGTTTTTGTTGTGAAACGTTACAATCTAATCTAGGATGTACAGGAAGGAGTGCCAGACACTATTGAAACTTTACGCAAGGCTGGAATAAACTTTTGGATGCTTACTGGAGACAAGCATACCACTGCAGTTCAAATTGCTTTATCATGCAACTTCGTTCTTCCTGGTCAGTCTGACAAACTATTATGTTGGACAGTTATCCCCTGGTTCTGCATGTTAATGCAGCTGTAGTGGTGTCAACGAGACTAATTGGGGAAGGGAATATCATGATGTTGTTTTGAAATGAAATAGAGCAGACGATTTGCACCCTTCTGTGCTAAAGATGCATAAAGGGGTCTATGCGTAATTGTTTTTTAGGAGGCTTGGCTTGTTTATAAGGTGATTCTTTCTAAAAAACACAATCAGCACTTTACCATTGTTTGCAGTCAAAAGACTAGGCATTACTGCTCTTGTTGGATTAACATAATAAAAGAAGGATAAAGAAAAGACACTTCAACTACAAAGGAGGAAAGGGGAGACCTAAAATGTGGGAGTTGCTCTCGGTGGCCGGTGTCCATCATATTTCCATAGACCAACCTGTCCAACCCAAGTAGCATAGAAGTTCTTGCTATAACACAGATCTACATAGGGAATGGGGGTATGATACAAAAAAGTGAATTTCTTGTATTTTCCTTCTAGATTCACTGTTCAATGTCAACTTCAACAAAAATTATCTGATTTCCTATGCTCAATTTGCATTTTGTAACACAGTGTTCTTGATTATTGTGAATTGATGTAGTGGTATGATTGGTCCATAATGCTGTTTACTTTACGTTCCATGCCTCATTTTTCTTGTTTTAATAAGTACGTTTTCATTTATGCAGAGCCAGCTGGGCAACTTTTGCATGTGCAAGGCTCAACACCTGAGGAAATTGCCATCAGTTTGGAAAGAGTGCTATGTACTATGCATACTTTGTCTACTGAGGCTAAGGTATGACTTTTTACTCTTTGAATTTGAGCACACATTACTCTTTGTGTGGCTACTTTGTTCATAGTTCTGTTAGAATTTTCTTAATGAATAGTTCTTTCTT
The DNA here is from genome assembly GCA_029204225.1 of Diphasiastrum complanatum. NCBI lineage: Eukaryota > Viridiplantae > Streptophyta > Lycopodiopsida > Lycopodiales > Lycopodiaceae > Diphasiastrum > Diphasiastrum complanatum. Next base: position 17,606,632 of record CM055098.1, read on the forward strand.
TTTACTATTAGTTTTTAAGAGGCGAGCGAAAAATGTAATGCATAAAATATGAATGTGATGTTTAATGTCTTTGTCAGGATGTGGCATTTGTGATTGATGGGTGGGCATTAGAGATGGCCTTGAAGCATAACTATGAGGCATTCACTAAATTGGCAACTTCATGTCGAACTGCTATTTGTTGTCGAGTCACACCATCTCAAAAAGCCCAGGTTCTCTCTCTCTCTCTCTCTCTCTCTCTCTCTCTCTCTCTCTCTCTCTCTGCAGGAGACTATATCAGAGTGGATATGAAGCCTATATCCTGAAAGTGTACTTTTTGAGCTTGCCATCCTGAATAGTGTCCTATAGCTTCAAAAAGTGCACTTGAGATATGAAGCCCATCCTAAAACTACACTAGGATTCCTGAGTCAAAGTGGACTAGTATTTTTCATCTACAGATCAGTATGCTTGCACGCATGATACGGGCCAAACCATCTGTTCCTCACTAGGTTATATTTGCAGAGTTTGTTGTCACTCCACTACATGTTGAAGCTATTTTCAAGTTGATCACATACATCCAGAGGGTGATGAGTCTTCCGATTTCACGTTATCCACACACATCTTTTCTCTCTTCTCAACAGCTTCATCATCATGGTCATCAGCTATCATGGTACTCCCAGGCTTGTCGTCTTTTATGTATATACGACATTGATATCTTTGATCTACCAATGGGGTCTCATCAATATATCAGGAGGTTTATTTATCAGGCATATTCTCGAGTGACTTGGCAGGGGCCCTTAGGGGTTAAACCGGATTTCTATCATTCCAGTTTCCTAGAGCTAGACAGTGCTGGGATCCCAATCTTGCCTCATTATTTGGATAGTGACTTTCACATTGCCTCCGTTTTACGCTGGGTCAATTACGAGTTTCCTCACATCAGCTATATGTGGAGACGGGGCGCTTCCAGGGCATCCCTCATATGAGTAGGCTTTGTCAGGTGTGTACATTAGGGGAGGTGGAGTCTGAGGAGCATTTTCTATTCAGATGCCCTATCTATTATGATATTCGAGGACGTTATCGTTATCTTTTCCGGGATTCTCCAGTCACACTTCACTCACTCACTTCATATGCCAACCCTTGATGTGTGGCACTGATGCTATGCGAGATGTTCTTGCTCCGCAGAGATATTTGTCAGAGTGATCAGTATGGATACCATTACTTCTAGCAGACCAAAATTACCTCCTTTCTCTCTAGGAGACGTTCTAGAGCAAACATTGATGCTGACATTTTGTTAGAGGATGAGTTAGATATCTTATCTCGGGATTCTCATCGCGATTGCCGACGGCGTATTGCCTCCAGACCACATGTTAGGGCTACTAGGAGACTTCACAGATCTAGAGCTCATGTGCGTTGGCCCACTGCTTTGTCATGAATCTAGATCGGACTGATGTAATTTTGGGCTATGAATGGTTTTTTGGCAAATCAGACTCCTTAGAGATAGATTTTAAAAATTATTCTATGGTATTTAAAGATAAGTTTGATCAGATTGTCTCTATTTCTGGAGAGAGCGATGTACTTCCATCGCCGATGATTTCCTCGGCTGAATTAATTGAGAAACTTCATGATTCTGAGTATGAACTCTTTCACTTGCTTTTGAAATCTTGTATGCATTGTGATGTTGGGGATGTGAATGTGTTTTCATGCTTTAACACCGAAAATTCGCATCAGGAACAACAGCTTTGGCAAGATTTAAAGCAAGAGTTTAGTGAAGTTATTCCGAAGCAGCTACCTTATGGACTACCACCCGCTCGGTCGGTGGATCAGAAGATAGATCTTTTGCCCAATACCGTCCTATCTTCAGACAACCATATCGGTTTAGTCAGAAGGAAGAGGAGGAAGTGGCTAGGCAGATCGAGGAGTATCTCAGGATGGGACACATAAGACCTAGTAAATCTCCATGGGGAGCACCTGTCCTTCTTAAAAGTAAGAAAGATGGGAGTTTCCGGCTATGTGTAGATTACAAGGGTCTGAACAAACTAACAGTTAAAAATAAATACCCATTGCCCAGGATGGACGATCTCATAGATCGATTGAATGGAGCTAAATACTTCACAAAAATTGATCTACGTACGGGATACCATCAGAGTAGGATACATCTAGAAGATGTATCTAAAACCGGTTTTAGGACCAGGTTTGGCCACTGCAAGTTTCTTGTATTGCCCTGAGTACTCGAAGATTGCTGCACCTCTCAACAATATGTTGAAAGGAATGAAAAGCCGCAAAGGTAGGCCAAGTCCTCCTATTAGATGGAATGAGAAATTAGATGAGAGTTTTCGCAAACTCAAGCTTCTAATTGCCTCAGCTCCAGTTTTGAGAATAGCGGATCCAAATTTGCCATTCGTCATTAACACTAACGCGAGTGATACGGCTATTGGAGCTGTTCTCTTACAAGAGGGTCAGCCCGTTGCCTTTGAAATTAAGAAACTAACTAATGCACAGGTCAGGTACACCACTCAGGAAAAAGAGCTTTTTGCTGTGATCCATGCTTTGAAATCGTGGAGGCATTACCTGTACGGTAATAAATTCGTGGTTAATACGGATCATCAACCTTTAAAAGTATTTTTGTAATCAGAATGATTTGCGAGGTCGTAAGGCTAGATGGGCAGAACTCATGCAAGAATTTGACTTTGAAGTGCGGTATATCAGGGGCTCATCTAATCAGGTGGCTGATGCACTTAGTGAAGTGAACGAACTTTCCTTCACTGAGATCAGTACAGACTTTTATCTCTCCCTGAGAGGTCTTTATGAGAAAGACCCACATTTTGGACCAATCTGGAATAGGGTTCTAGCAGTTTCATCAAGCGGGATTGATGATCATGGTGATCAGTCTGGAGGGAAGGATATAAAGGGTACTGATGACTTCTCTATCCGTAATGGACTTTTGTTCAGGAAAGGTAAGGTTTGTGTGCCTGATGTGGATGTTGTTAAGAATAAAATTCTTTATGAATGTCATGACTCACCATGCGCAGGACATCCCGACATACATCGTACATTGGATTTGATCTAGGTTTGGTTGGGTTGGTTTAACCTCCGCCGGTTCCCATGTGTTGTTGCTTTGTATGGTATGCTTAGACTAGAATCCTGTTGTGAGGACTTTACAGCATTGGTCAGCTTCGGGTTTCTTCTCATCAGCTTGGTATTGAGACAGGCCACGTCCCTTACGGATCTGTTAGTGTTGTTCATTACAGGAGGTTGAGGATGAGTTTCACTTTGTTTTCAAATGTCTAGCATACTATGAGATCAGAGGCAGATTCCATTGTCTATATCGGGACATTCCACTTACACTTGGTTCCTTCTTTGCTTATCCTGATACGAGATGTCTGGGTTTGCTACTACGAGAGATGCTTTCTCTCAGATCCTCTCTTCTTTCAGTTGGTGTTGACCACAGCCAGCCGCATATTACATGTTTCTTTCCAAAAAGAGGTAGAGATGATTTATTTGATGATGAGATTGACATCCCAGCTCGACGACTGAAGCCCCAACGCCCCCTTCGACCTTCTCGAACTCGCCACCAGAGGCCACCTTGTGCCTCCCGCCAGATCACGCAGTTTTTCTCTCTCAATTAGTCAGTTTTCTCCTTCGCGTAGCTGGTGGTTAAGCTACTGCTTTTTGTACCCTCACCATAGTTGGAGGTTAAGCATTGGCTTTTCTTTTTCTTCTGGTTTATTTCTGTTTGTAGCAATTAGAATAAGTCCGGTTTTTATTGACAATGCTCCTTACTGATGTACTTTTTATTTGTCTCATATACCCAAGGGTATATTATAGACATTAACACAATTCAATTCTCTCTCTCTCTCTCTCTCTCTATCGCTCTCTCTCTCTCTCTCTCTCTCTCTCTCTCTCTCTCTCTCTCTCTCTTGCGGCTATGGGCGTTGGCTGGCGTGGGCTGGCTGGCGCAGCTGTGGGCGCTGGCTGGTGTTGATGGATCGCGCCCCTTCACCACCAAGAGACAGAAGAAGTCGGCAATGCGGATTCGGAAGTCCTGGCAAAGCAGCTTCAGGAGCGGGTTCTCTCCCTGGAGCAGCAGTTTCAGCAATCGAAAAACTCTTGGGCCGATGTGCTCAAAGGATCCAAGCAGGTTGTTTCCGAATCTATTCAAGAACATCAAAGAGGGATTCCAAGGCCCTCAATGTCAGAATTAGAGGAGTTTTTTTTGCGGGTAAGGACCTCGTGGCTGAGGCAAATGCTTTCATTCAATCCACCTTTGGTCTCAAAGAGGATGTCATATCTGCAGCTTGGGTGGGTAAGCTCCAACCCACCACAGTGTTTCTGCGTTTCAAGGATGCTTTGCTTCGTCAAAAAATTCTACGTAAAAGAGGCTGCCTAAAAGGATCTACCACCTTTATGGATGAAGACTTAACGCCTATTCAATGGGCTGAGAGGAAGAAAATTATCGCAGATGCTAAGGCCAACGGTTTGCGGGCTCTCTTTCGAGACGGACGCCCAGTCTTAGTTAAAATTGCAGAACTCAAAAATTCAGATTCTCCTCCCTCTCCTGCGTGAGAGCTGTTTGAGCTATAGTCTTTCTATTTCCTCTCCTGCGTGAGGAATATGCTTTTTCATAGCGAATTAAGTTTAAAATTGTGTTTAATCTGTTTTTTCAGTTTGACGACACTGTTTTGTCTGGGTTCCATTTTCTATGATGTCCACCAAATCGTTTGAGCAGTATATCCTATCCTACATTGAACAAATCAAGTAGGAATCTAGCTCTCTACGACAAGAAATGGGACAACTCTAGGAAACTATTCAATGTATGAATGCTAAAAGGGGAGCCCTGCTTGCACGGATTACTTTCTTGGAAGAGCCAATGAATAGACAAGGAGCACCGGTCATCTCTACCACCACGAAAATTCAAGAGTTGGAAGACAAGATCGAGAAACACAAAGCAGAAACAAAAACATGGGCTTCCCTCTGCAAGAATGATTGTAAAGCAAGTACACCCACCTTCAATAGTGTTATCTCAGCCACCATATCCGAAGAAAAAATTCGAGAATATAAATCTATGAATATTAGGGTGTGCTTTCCCACCACTCCGAGGGTTTGGAGTGAGCATGGCGAACCAAGAAAGACCCTGCTACACTCATTGTCCGCTTCGCTAATTTGAACGGTGGGCAGCTCTTAGATTATGAGCCAAGTTTAGAGGTACATCCATTTTCATGGATGATGATCTCACCCCTATGCAGGTGGCAGATCGGAAGAAGGCATTCAGTGAGGTAAAAGATTTGGAGAAGAGGGTAAAATATATCAAGACGGTAAGGCTCGGTACATAGATCCTCCGAATCCTGAGAAATAGGGATTAGGGCCCCCCGGACTAGGGAGTGGTTCGGAGGCTCTTCATAGAGCATTGTGGTTGAGTTTATGGAACTGCAATGGTATCCACTCTTCAGCTACAACAGGGGATTTCAGGGATTTTTGTGCTAATGGTGATATCTTACTACTGATTGAGACACATGAGAGTTTTAAGAGGGGATTACTAGCCACTAAGGGTTTTTGTTAGTACTCTACACATCGGAGGGCGACGAGAGCATTGGCAGATCGAGGTTCAGGTGGTGGGGTGGCATGCTTAGTCTGAGACTTCCTTCAGCCTTGGGTCGAGTTGGGACATACTTCCTTCAACCTTGGGTCGAGTTGGTAGATATTGATGAGCGGACTTGCTATATTTGGATTAGAGTGGATTGTGGTTTGATCAGCCTGAATCGGGATCTCTTTATGGCCATTTGTTATTTTCCACCAGATGCATCAGTTTTCACATTACATGAGTCACCCCAAGGAAAGAAGATAATGCACCTTCTCTTTAGTTCCTCGTCGAGATCCTTTGGGAAAAAATTCCTCCCACGAGCACCTCCATGCTGGATTGCGGATCTTAGCACATGGGTAACCTATGCCACATCATTGTACACCGTCTTTGATGCACCTCCACTTCCCATGCCCTCATCCATAGACACTTTCGATATATTCTCCCCGGACATGGTAGAAGAGGCCATCAAACAATTACACTCCCATAAAGCTAAAGACATCGATGAATTAGAGGCCGAACTTCTGAAGCATGCTGCTGACATCCTCTCACCTTTCCCCTCTATCTTATTCGACCGTGCTATCACATCTGGATTCCCCTCCCCATGGTCCACAAACCTTATCCATCCTATCCATAAAGACAGTGATCCTATGAAAGTCGACAACTATCGTACCATCATGATTAGCCATCTCTTTACCAAAGTTTATGGCTCTATTCTTCAGTCAGACATTAGCGCAGAGATGGATACCAAAGCACTTCATGCCATTGGCTAGGCCGGTTTCAGACCAGGATATACTACATCGGATCATATTTTCACCCTGAGATCTATCATTGAGGACGCTAAAGCCAGGAGAGAGCATGTATACTGCTGCTTTGTGGATTTCCACTAATCCTTTGATTATGTGCAACAGACATTTATTGATATAGAGGCTTCAAGACCATGGCTTCCAAGAGGATATCATACGAGCAGTTGTGGCATTGACTTATACAATTAAATGGTCAATAGGTTGGCATAGAACTCGTGAATCACTTGGCACTAGAAGTTTCTCTCATGAATGGTATTCTATACTTCCTGACAAGCTTACATCTGTTTCTCATCGTTCGGTATATTCAAAGCATTGAAACATAGCTTAAATAGCTTTGTGAGTTTTACCCTTTTTACGAGCTATGAAACTATGAAAAGAACATCAGGTAACTCTAATTTTATTTAGGAGATGTTGCAATTTATCTGGACCCAAAATAGGCAAAATAAAAAAGGAAATGGGTGTGGCTGTCATTAGAGATCTAACCAGCATTTGAGCCTCTTACGTTTTTGCCAAGGTACTCTATCAAGTTTCCTTAGCTCAAGCTTGATATTTCAACAATCTAGTTAGTGTCAACTTTAGAATGACAACTCTAATTGAGATATTATTTTTTGGCTATGCAATATGTTCTTGATGCTTGTCGTAAGGGGGATAAACCCAAAGTAAAAAATTTCTGAGATCACAATTCGCTGCAACTATGATATACACATATACATCATAGATGCATGGGGTGTTTTGGAACGTGTTCAGGAACACGTTTCGAGTTTTCCGGAACGCTGCCCCATGAACTTTTTTTTTTTTTGCAATATGGGTGTCAAGTTGCTCCTTTTTTATGAGGAATTCAATTATATATGTGCTAATTCATTCACTGATCAATGCATCTCAAGTGTACGATGAAAATTTTAGCATTTGGGAATATTGACCTCAATGAAATAGATGGTACCCTCTCTAACTCTGTGCTAGCATGATACAAGGACTCCCTCTCTAATGATGAGGCTGAGTCGGTGGTGGTGATGCCTTGGCTCTGCATCTGCGTGTGCCGCTGCTCCTGCCTCTACCTCTCTCCCTAGCCTGCCTCTCTCCCCAGCCTGGAGCCTGATTATCTTCTTGTTTCGGAGGTCTTGGTTCAATCGCATTTGATATCCAGTTCCCATTCCTGATGGGGGGGGGGGGGGCGGGCTTGCAACTTTGCGAATCGTAATTTGCTGCAGTGAATTGTGAACATAATTTTTTTTTATGTGCAATTCGCTTATTAAAAAAAAACAGCAAATCGCTGTTTTTTTTCACATCAATTCGCAAATCGTGAATTGCCAACAAAGATCTTCGAACCTTTCTTCACACCCAAGAATCTTCAACCATGCATTTTGTACTTGGCTCTCTTTATTGGAGCAAGAGATTGTGGCATGCGTTCTCTAAGGCCATGAGGGCCAATTCTTGTTTGGCTCGAATGATAAAAAAATGGCGAGTAAAGGGAAGATCGTTGCTTCCAGCTTACGTTCCCGTCCTCGACGGATACGGAAGTTGGAAGCAACGGGACACACACATATGCTACGGTCGCCCATGACGACACGGGTTCTGCTGCTGCACGCCTTCATTTGCCAAGGTCACGAGAAGGAACAAAGGCTAGAGGGTGGGCTTCCAGCTCCAATTGGGTTTTGCTTTGATTAGTGCTTGGCAAGACCAGATCTTGCCATCTTTGGGCCATTGAGCCCTCCCTCATAAGTAGCTGGTTCCTTTCCCCATTTTTCTGAGCTCCAAGGACTGTTTCTTGGACGGCTCAGCGAACGAGAGCGCTTTTTGGTGATGTTTTTGGGGGCACGTGGCGAGCGATAGACTTTCACGCAGCATGAGTAATTCCAGCTTTGGGGAGGAAAAGGGTGACCCCTGATGTTTTTTGCTTGGCTATTCATTTGATTTCATCATATGTCCATTGAATAACAGATGGCTGCTGAAATAGAATATTTGTGCAACTTTGATATATATGTATATATACAAATGTATATGTATCATAGATGCCACACTCGTTCCGGAATGTGTCCCAAAACGCTTTCAGGAACGCGTTCCAGGATTTTGTTCCGAAACGCAATTTTTTTTGTTTGATATGGGTTTCAAAAAACAGCTCTTGGGATGGGGGTTTTACAGTAATTTTTGTAATTTTTTTATTTGCTGCAGGAGCCTACAAATCCCTGATAATATGTAGGTATTGTTGATTCACTGAGTCCTGACGAATTGATTCACTGATTTAGGGTTTGGGGTCTGTGCTCATCACATTGTCATGACCGTGTTATGTGGAGGCCTTTTGGCAAAATGTCAGAGCTGTGGATATCTAGACCCGCCCTATGCATCCTATCTAATGCCGATGCACTGATTCTATCTCATTTAATTCTATCTCTACAAAATATAACTGAAATTGGTTGAAACCAGAGAATGGCTGTTTTCTCCTTATTTCAGCATAAGACCTGTTGGACAGCGGGGTTAATTGCAAGATCTTGGGAAAAATGAATGCAACATCTTCAATGTTCTATCGGCTTATTGATCTAGTGAATTTGTGTTAGTGAAACATGTCGTAACACAACCAACAAGTTACCATTGCAAGGACCTGCAGGGCATCTGTATCCAGTAAGTTGGTCCTTGAACAAACATATAGTTTCTGGCTGTATAATGGTATCGTAACAAGGGTCATGGCCACACACTTCGATGGTTAGCTCATCATTTTTTGTGATTGCCAATATTGTTGTGTTTTTTCCAGATCTATTTGCATCATTGTAATTCTTATAGTAGGTTTCCTTCGGCTGCACTTTGCAACTTCTCAATCAGATATGTAGAGTTCACTTTCAAAGCTTCTAGTTTTAAACTTGTTTTGGGACATTTTTTTTCAAAGTTTTGGTTTCCTTTTCTAAAGAGTTTAATATCCACTATTGTTCCTAGAGTAAGGTGCTTGTAATGCACTTTTTGTCAACATGATATCTGGAGGCTATAGGGGCATCAAAATTTTAGCTTTAGGGTTTTGGTCCCTTATCTCTTCTATGGCATTGCTAGGCAAATGACTTGGGAATCAGTCGAATGTGGTTTGGCCACTTTTGAAACCATCCAATATGTGAAATCTTATCTTGAATCAGTTTCGAGTTATGAAATGCCAAATAAAACTTTTTTGATGTTATCGGCCCTGTTCTTGGTATTCCTCGAACTAGGATCGAGTTATGCATGATATGTATAGGGTTTAGATTACATAAGCAAATTTTTGAATGGAACCAAAAGTGTTTGCAAATTCTCTTAAAAACTTCAAAAAATTCCAATTTATGGCATTGAACCAGCCATTATGTACTCAATATATAATATTAATAATATCAGACATGAGGGTCCGGGCCGGATGCTGACATTCCGCGTCCGGCGTCCGGACCCGGACGCGTCCGACCCCCGGATGCGTCCATATTTTTTTTTTAATTTTATTTTTTTTAGGTAAATAACTCTAATTTTTTTTTAAAAGAATTAAAAAAAAAAACGGACGCGTCCGGACCCCCGGACGCACCTTTGGCACGACACGGACGCGCGTTCGGACGCAGGGTCCGCCACCTTAGTATTATATATATCTATATATTTATATCATAGTGGCTGGTGGTACCGCCATTATGGTACCGTCGGTACCATAATGGTGGTACCGCCAGTACGGTACCACCCTGGGATCCGCGGTACCAGGGTGGTACCATTTTTTAATATTTTTTTTAAAATATTTTTAATATTTAATTATTGCCTTTTACATACCAAAATAGGTTAAAAAAAATGAAAAAAGAAAGGGTTCTGGGTGTAAAAAAAGAGGGTTACAGTACATGGTGCAGGGGACAGGTGCAACAACACATGGGCACTATGGGTGAGGAGACCATGGGGCCAATGGGAGAGCAGCACAGGGGGGGAGCAACACATGGGGGCCGATACAGAGGCACATGGAGGGATGATGGGGATCCACATGGCCGATCAGGTTGTGGGGATAAATAAGCACTCACAATGCCATTGTGAGAGGCATTTTCAGAGGCTGTGAGAGAGCCAGTGATAGCCAGTGAGAGAGCCAGCGAGAGCCAGTGACAGGTTGTGAGAGGCTGTTTGAGGGCCAGGGTGCTGTGAGAGGCTGTTCGAGGACCAGGGTGCAGCAAATTCGACTAGGCAGTATCGGCAACGCATGATCTTCTGACCGGTCTTGTTGGTCTTGTCGGCAACCCGCCTGACAACGTCCACCTCGTCCCACAGACCAGAAAGGTCGGATTGCACCATTGCGATGGAGAAAACTAGGGAAAAAATGCAGATGAAGCTAAAGCTGGAAGGATGGAATGCTGGAAAAAAAACAGCAAGGTTCACTGTTGGAGAGACGTTGAAAATGGGCGAAGGCAGGGCAAAGCAAATTAGATGCAAGGCAGGGCGTTGCGTGGGTGAAGGGCGACGCAAGGAATCGAAGGCAGGCAGGCAAAAACAACAGCGATGGCAGGGCAGAGAGGGCGCAAAATTTTTTTAGAGGAAATGCGAGGGGGGTGGGTAGGTTTACGTAAAAAAAAAATTAAAAGACTATTAAATAATAAATATATTATTATGTTGTGGTACCACGGTACCAGTATGGTCCCACGGTACCGGGATCCGCAGTACCCAGTACCGCGGGACCTATTATTTATATATATATAAAACCAAAAAAAAAAGGTATAGCTGGCGGAACGTGTTCCGCCAACAACTATGATTTATATATAGTGTCCCTTGGTACCGCTGGTATGGTACCGCCGGTACCATATCAGTGGTACCGCCAGTACGGTACCGCCCTAAGATCCGTGGTACCAGGGCGGTACCATTTTTCATATTTTTTTTTATAAGATTTTTTATATTTAATTTTTGCCTATTACCTACCAAAACAGGTCAAAAAAATGGAAAAAAAAGGGGTTCTGGGTGTAAAAAAAGAGGGTACAGTAAATGATGCAGGGGACTGGTGCAACAACACATGGGCAATGTGGGTGAGCAGACCATGGGGCCAATGGGAGGGCAACACAAGGGGGGAGCATCACATGGGTTTAGGGTATAGAGGCACATGGAGGGATGATGGGGATCCACATGGCCAATCAGGCTGTGGGGATAAAATAAGCACTCAGAATGCCATTGTGATCGGTCAGAGGCTGTGAGAGAGCTAGTGACAGGCTGTGAGAGGCTGTTTGAGAGCTAGGGTGCTGTGAGAGGGTGTTCGAGGAGCAAGGTGCTGTGAGGAGAAGGTCGATCGAGATGGCAGAGCACATACCACCGAAGCTCGAGGGAGAAGCCAGGAGGAAGCTCAAGGAAGATATCCGAAGGCGCAACGAAAGACATCGGAAGCAAGAGGCAGACATTGCAGAGATGCTGCGACAGACTCGGGAGAGACACCCAGAGCTGCAGATCCCCGCCTCCGCTGTGGCCCCTGCCCCCGCTGTCGAGCTGGATTTGGATGAGCAAATCGGAATGAACTTCACACGGCGGCAGCTCATCATGTCCAGGGAAAGGGCGGCCAGACGTCGGGCTAACCAGGAGGCAGAGCGAGAGCGACAGAACAATGCACCTGACGAGGGCGAGGAGTCGGTGGAGGATCAGTAGGCATGTTTAGAATAGATAAGGTCCAATCGTATGTGGCGGACTGTTGCTATGTAATTTTCGACAGTTTAGGGTGCGGCAAATAACTAGATAGCTGCTTAAAAAAAGGACGGGATATGTAATGTTATCTTGATACAACGGTAGAATGAATATATAGTTGTTTTTTGTACAACTCGAGCTTGGTCATGTGAAATGCAATCTCTGTATTTTTTTAAATGCAAATGTAATACATGTGTTTGTGAAATGCCGTTTGGGGTGTAGGGGTAATTGTTGTGCTCATTATGTAGGTGCATTTATGTGAAGCTATCATTCACTTCAATCGAAATTAGTTGAAAATAAGTTCACACACGCACACAGAATTTGACATAAAATTGTAAATACAGCATCACATGTTCAGAGCGACATACGCACAATGTGCAGCAAAAACAGTACGCCAAATACTGTATATAATGTGAAAAATGATCTGAGTACAATGGTAGACCGTCTGCTAGAGACAAACTATTGAAACTAAAATAACAAAGCCACAATCAATGCTCTAGCTCTGACTCAGACGAATGCTTTGGAGACAACTGAGTGCCCCGAGATGACTCTCGCAGCCGATATCTCTGCCTGTCTGGAACTGGCATGGGCTGTGTGTCCGAGGAGGAGGACTCCTCACTAGCATCATCCCAATTTGCCTCCGCATCAGCCCCCAAGCAAGCCAAACCAACAACACCTCCTCCAACTGGCTGTAATCCTGCACCTCTAGCTGTACCTGGAACCCTGCGTGGTCGTCCTCTCTTCCCTGGCAGTTTCTGTGCCTTGCCTTTCTTGTTCGGTGCACCCTTGGGCCTTCCTGTTCTCTTGCGGACAAGAAGAGCTGTCAATGCCTCGTCACCCCCATGCAAATCACCTGGCTGGCTAGACTGGGCCTGAGGCCGGCTGGGATACTAAGCAAAAGAGGGAACTCCCTGTGCACCTGAGCGAGGAGGATGAGCTCGTGGAGTGTGTGCCCGTGGGGCTGCTGTAGGTGGAGGAACTGGCTGTGCAGGAGGCAAGTACAACGGCGATATGTACTGAAAGGGGCGCTGCAGTGGCCGGTACTGGTACATCGTAGGTGCTGCCAAAGGGGGAGCCAGTGGAGTGGGTGCTGCCAAAGGAGGAGGATGTGGAGTGGGTGTTGCCACTGGAGGAGCAGCTGGAGGAGCCACTGTGGATGTGGGCGCTGCAAGAGAAAACCTAGGCACAGATGGTACAGAGACTTCATGATCGGGGCATTCAGGAGGATACTATACAGGCGGTAGTAGCATTGTACATGCGAGTTATTGGCGGGGTCCGACTATCAGGAGTTATTTCACCGGAGGTGGTCAGTACTATTGGTGTCAAACAGGGATGTCCACTCTCTCCTACACTTTTTGGTCTTTACATTGACGAGCTAGAGCATGTTATACAGAGTGATGGAGGGGAGGGTTGTACATTGGGCGACCTCATTATTGCTATTCTCCTTTATGCTGATGATGTGGTTTTGCTTTCACGGACGAGAGAGGGCTTGCAGCGACACTTAGATGCTCTTCTTTCTTTCTGCACACGGTGGGGTTTGTCGGTGAATGTGGCCAAAACTAAGGTTATGGTGTTCAACACCTCTAGGTCTTTCATGATGCGGCAGGAGCTTCTATGGGATGGTCATCCCCTAGAGGTTGTTGATTCCTATACATATCTAGGAGTACTATTCTCGGGGCCTACGTTCAGCATGAGACACGCAGCTATTTCACGGGTACGGAAGGGCTATGCCTCACTGATAGATTTGGAAAGACTATGTTTCCGCTCACACATCAGAGATGCGACTAGTAAGTGTCGGCTCTTTGACACTATGGTTGTGCCCTCAGCTATGTATGCTTCCAAGACATGGAGTACGGGTTTGACAGCTACTGACTGGGCATATATCTCCCGGTCCACCAGGTAATGGGGAGCTGCCTCCTCTCTGGATCCTGAGCAGCCGGGTGACCGAACGTGCCCATGCCGAAACGAAATGCAGCTAACTCCTCCATGAGTCCGATAGGATCCAAGCCAATGTGTGGACCCACCCTGTAGATGTACTCAAGCCAATCCGCCTTGAGCTCCCTGTCTGATATCTGTGTCGGAGAGAGGAAGAGGGGATGCAAGATGTGTGCAACGCTGTGGATACTCCTATGAAAGTAGTTCCACCGCGTCTCCCAGATGAACCTCAGCTCCGTCATCCTGCATGAAGACGAAGCAAATTTTCGAAAAAACTTAACATCGACATAAAACCAAACTAGCAAACACTGAAAAGATAAAGAACAATTTCGCTTACCTCTCTGGCTGCAAGATGGGTAGCTGTAGGAACTGTTCGATCCGGTTCATGAGTTCATACACCAGTCCAAGTGCGGACCCCTCGTTGTCAGCCATGCGGAGCACAATGTAGAGTGGTCGAAGCAGTCCTGACAATGTCTGTGCATCCCTCCAGAACTGGTCTCCCCTCACCGTGGAAGAAAAGTGCTCCCCATCCTCCGTGTGCTGAAACGTACTGGCACGCCAAAGATCACTGGCAACCATCTGTAGAAGTTGTGCCCTGCACCTGATCAGACGGTCGATGACCACCAGGTCGAATACAAAGCGTGTGGGGGCTGGCTTACAGAGGTCCAAATGGCTGAAAACCCGGAACATGGCAAGAACACGCCTCTTCCGGGTGACAAAAGTCACCAGGAAGAGGGCCTCGCGGACGATGGCTCTAACCCAGGGAAGTGCACTATGTCCCCCATCAAAAGGTCTATGTCGTGCGTCGCACAGGGGGTATGGACGATGTGAGGGAACTCGGCCTCTAGCAGGACACCCATCTGAACACAGTTGGTGACATTGTCCATCACCACCGTAACGACATGCTAGCCCTAGCCATGTGTGTACGGACAACCTCTGAACCAGGGACTCTCCAGAACGCCCTCCGAAATGTTGTTCTCCCCCGCCACAAGACATGGCCCGTAGGTGTCCAGTAGTCGCTGCCTGTCGGGGACGGACATGCTGCCACAAGGGGCAGCATTTAAGGTGCCACCATTTTTGGCGCGTGCACCGAGCAGGTGGCCTTTAAGGCGAGTGAGGGACGCAGCAAATTCGACGAGGCAGTATTGGCAACGCACGATCTTCTGACCGGTCTTGTTGCTCTTGTCGGCAACCTGCCTGACAATGTCTACCTCGTCCCACAGACCGGAAAGGTTGGATTGCACCATTGCGATGGAGAAAACTAGGGAAAAAATGCTAAAAAGAAATAAAGCTGGAAGGATGGATTGCTGGAAAAAAAACAGCAGGGTTCACTGTTGGAGAGACGCTGAGAATGGGCGAAGGCAGTGCGGAGCAAGTCAGATGCAAGGCAGGGCGTTGCGTGGGCGAAGGGCGACGCAAGGAATCGAAGGCAGGCAGGCGGAAACAGTAGTGATGGCAGGGCGGAGGAGGGCGCAAAAAAATTTGTGATGAAATGCGAGGGGGGCGGGTAGGTTAAGGTAAGAATTTTTTTTTAAAAATATTAAATATTAAATAATATTCTATATTGTGGTACCGCGGTACCAGTATGGTCCCGTGGTACCGGAATCCGCAGTACCCAGTACCGCAGGACCTATGATCTATATCTAAGGAAGCGGGACGCAAACGCGCGACGCGTCTGGTTTTTTTTTTTTTTTTTTTTTAATTTTTTTAAAAAAAATTTAGACTTTAAAAAGTATAAAAAAAAATTATGGCGTCCGGACCCCTGGACGCATCGGTTTTAAAAAAAAAAAAGAAATTGGATGCGTCCGACCCCGCGTCCGGGTCCAGACGCCGGACGCGCATTCCGGCCCGGACCCTCATCCCTGAAATTTATATATATATATTATAATATCAGACATGAGGGTCCGGGCAGGAATGCCCGCGTCCGCGTCCGGACCCGGACGGATCCGACCCCCGGATGGGGGGTCGGACGCGTCCCTTTTTTTTTTATTTTTTGGGCTGGAAGCGTCTAGAGGACGCATCCAGCGTCCGGACGCGGACGCGTCCCGGGCCCAGAACGCGTCCAGGCCTCGGATGCGTTTTTTAAAAAAAAAAAAAAGAAGACGTGGGCCCTGCGGATTGTTCCGCAGTGCCGAGAGTAGGGAAAGACGGCGGGAGAGGGAGAGAGAGAGAGAGAGAGAGAGAGAGAGAGAGAGAGAGAGAGAGAGAGAGAGAGAGAGAGAGAGAGAGAGAGAGAGAGATATGGTGTTTGTGTGTGTGTGTGAGATGAGTTGTGTGTGTGTGTGTGTGTGTGTGTGTGTGTGTTGAAAATTGTGTGGTAAGTTGTGTGTGTCAGTGTGTGTGTGTGTGGATATTGTTGATTTGTGTGCATACAGTTGTGTGGTGATCTGTGTGTGAGAGACAGAGAGGAAGAGACAGAGAGTGTGAGGGATGGAGAGAGAGGATTCATGTGTGTGCACAGTGTGTGTGTGAGTTTAGGATTTAGGTTTAAGGGTGCTTGGGTTTGGGATTTAAGGTTTAGGGTGGGAGAGAGAGATTGGATTTGCGTGCTTCTGTGTGTGCGTGCGAGAGAGAGAGAGAGAGAGAGAGAGAGAGAGAGAGAGAGAGAGAGAGAGAGAGAGAGAGAGAGAGATGCCAGTCGAGGAGAGAGATAGATATTAACAAATCTGAAGGGGAGGGAGAGAGAGAGAGAGAGAGAGAGAGAGAGAGAGAGAGAGAGAGAGAGAGAGAGAGAGAGAGAGAGAGAGAGAGAGAGAGAGAGAGAGAGAGAGAGAGAGAGAGAGAGAGAGAGAGAGAGAGAGAGAGAGAGAGATGGCTGCTCGTCCCATTTGGGATGAGGCGGAGGTGATGCCCGACAAAAAGTGGCGTTGCCCTTTTTGTCGAAGGCAGTTCACAAGGAACGCCTCTCGGGTTTGAGCACATCTGGGGGGTTGCGAGTCCGACCCACGGGGGGACACTACGGGATCGGCATTTGTATGGTCATCCCCGCTGCGGAGAGGGCTCGCATTATCGAGACATATTTTGAGCCAGCTGCTGAGCCCGACGAGCCGTCCACAGATGCCGCGGACTCTATTTCTACTGGTGCACCCACTGCCACCGCCCCTGCCACTGGTACACCGTCGCATCTGCACCCGCCACCGTCGCTGCATCCGCACCCGCCACCGCCTCCGCCACAGCCACCCGTACCCCTCCGCTAGTACTCCCCATGGATCCACAGCCTCCACTGCTGCACCTACGCCTCTGCCATCACCATCAGATCTGGACGGCCCGTCCACATCTTCCGCCTCCGCACCTGCACCACCCGCTTCGCCTACCAGTTCATCATGCTTGAGCGGCTACACAAGCTCAAGGGTGAATTGCGGCACATGGCCACTTCGGCAGAGTTCACCGTAATGGACCTGTCCACGACCCCAAAGGGCTTGGCCTTCCACGACATCTTATTCATGGAGCCTTTCTGGGTGGATATGCAGCAACTGATGGATGTCATGCACCCCATCTACTCTGTTCTGAGGCTCGTTGATCGCGAGGTGTGCACGATGGGCCTCATTTACGTGTTCATGGACCGCATAGGCGAGTCTCTCCAGCGTTCCGAGCTGGACCCTGCCAGGTATAACTTTTTTCCGTCTCACCATCCTTACTTCCATTTTGCACTCGGTTTCGTCTTGTTGCCGCAACACGATGGTATGTAACTGTTGCCTCCACGTGGTTTGGTCCACAGGTTGGAGCCTATCAGGCGCTTGTGGCAGCGGCGATGGGATAAGTTTCATCGGCCCATTCACAGTGTGGCCCACATACTGCATCCGTTGTTTCAGAGCGAGAGGCAGTATGACGATGCAGAGCTGCGTGCGGACTGGTTCGCATACATCCGCCTCAGCAGCGACACTGGGTTCCGCAGCAGGCTCGAGGTGCAGAGGCTCGGTTATAGGTAAACTCTTGATCTATCGTACGCTGTCGTTCGTTCAATTTCCCTGCGCGAGCTCAAGTGTACTCAAACATATCGTTGCTCAACTGCAGGCACTCTCTGGGGTTGTTCGGCGAGGACCTTGCACGTGTTCGAGAGAATAGGCTCTTGCCTGTATCATGGTGGGAGAGCTACGGCGCCGGGCAGCCAGACCTGAGGACTCTCGCGCTCCAAGTCCTTTCACAGGTATGTTGTCTAATCTCATTCATCCAACTAGTTTTTGCATTTTCTCTACAAGGTCGGTACTCACTCGAGTTGTTGCCAATTAATGCAGGATTGTTCTGCTTGTGTGTGCGAGAGGAACTGGTCAGCGTTCAGCCTTGTTCACACGAACAGGCGGAACCATCTGACGACGGAGCGGTGCAATGACCTGGTGTACTGCAACACCAACACCAGAGTGGTTCGACGCATCACGGAGAGCATGAGTGTAGGAGGCGCACGCGCCCTACTGCTGCAGGTATATTTCGTTGCTCTGTCGTTTTGCTTTCGTACTGGTTTAAGACATTCAGTTTAATGCCCTCACTGTTGCTTCGGCTATTCTCACGAATGATTGACTTGTGCAGGTCAATCCCGATGAGTGCCTGGTTGCAGTGGCAGATCATGAGGGTTTGGGCCGGAATGCCCGTGTCCGGACCCGGATGCGTCCGACCCCTGGACGCGGGGTCGGACGTGTCCAATTTGTTTTTTTTTTTTTAACTAAAAAACCTTTAAAAAAATTAAAAACGGACGTGTCCGTACCGCCGGACGCACAACTGGCTTCATTAATTTTTTTTTTCTATTTTTTTTTTAAAAAACTTACCCTGAAATTGCCCTTTCCAACTTTTGACTTCTTGCTTGCGTCTGGTGGGCGTTGTCGCAAATGAAACTAACCCAAGTAACAGGCTAGCCATCCTTTGCAAACATTGAGTCGTTTCGTTGCCGTTCACGTGCGAGTACTTGAACTGCAAATCCACCCCACAGTGTAGATGATTAATATATCATTGATCACAATTGACAAAAAGAAAAAATGTGAAATTCATGCACACCTGTCCACAATGACGAGGCAACACCAATGTGTCTGAAAATCCATGCTTAATGTCTTCGTTGAATCGATAGCAAAAAATCCACTACAATCTTTTTTTATAGTTGCATTTGATCCTCTAGAGTTGATTTTGAACCATTTCATGTCAAACAACAAATATTTACCCATGACGTCCGGACGCGCGTTCGCGTCCGGGTCCCACTTCCTTAGATCCAGACGATGCCGCTCGGCGTGCTCTGCGGGGTGAGCCCGAGGATGATGCCGACCCTAAACCGTGATGAGACCACCACCCTCCCTGCTGACGTCCCACTGCCCTCCTCTGATGATGAGCCCACATATGATTTAGACGAGACGGTCGACCTTGCAGGGGATGGTCCACGTGCCCCACCCAGTACTCCCGCATCACGCCCCTTTCCGATGATGGCTGGTCAGAGTTTGCGAGGGAGACAGAGGCTGCTGCCCAAAGACAGATAGCGCAGAGATGACTCAGAGCATCACAGGCAGGCAGTTCTTCCTAGAGACCCCCCGTGGCAGAGGGAGATGGTCGTCAGAACCGTGCCATTCACTACAGGGAGTGAATGGTCACCAGAAGAGTGGATGGTCATCATAACTGTGTCGTTCACTACAGGGAACAAGAACTACTGGCTGGGCCGACAACGAGGGACCCTTTCCCAGACCATGGCCAGTTGTTCTGCGGTGAAGTTAATTCCAATCCGCTGCGTTTCCTCGCCCTCGCCAACTGGGGCAGGGGGGAGCAGGTTCGAGGACCGTGAGGGCACGTAGCTGCAGCTCCGGTAGTCGCCCCATTATCTCTCGCTGGCTCTCGTGAAATTCTGCTTCTAGCTTCCGTTCGTTGTGTCGACGGACATCTACCAGGACATGCTCCGACTAGTTGCCCATGTGACGATGTACCACCCCAAACCCTAAATCTATCTCATCACATAGGCCATGGTACTGTGTAGAATGCATCAATGGTCCGGGAACATAGTCCACAGGTTCGTGATCCCGATACGAACCCAAGGGATCGAGCCTGGCTCGATTTGGGTATCGTTCGGTCAAAATGGCCCTTTGACTGGAGAGAAGCGCAATTAGGTCAAGCAAAATAGACTAGTTTTGCAACTCTCCGTCCGACGGCCCCGTTTCTCCAAACGGGATCCATTTCGAGTGCCGTCTGTTTCGGCCAGTGGACAACCTCGATATGAACCTGTGGGAACAAACAGGACGAGGAAACGACCGACAGTCGGCCCGCAACGTCCGTCTGAAGTTCGACATTAAACAGGGCTTCAGGGACACTTTGTCCGGCCGAGACCTGAAAACTGAGAGATGTTTCGGAGCCCCCGTGCTGGTACGCAAAATTTCGACAACGTATTGTAGCGTGTTGAAGTAGTGCCATAAGTAATTAGTAAGTTGTTGAAGTTCATCCGGGGAGAAACCGATCTCATCAACCAAGTCACAGTAGTGTATAGGTCTTGTGGTTTTCTGTAGTGAATGACACAGTTTTGCATAAGTAATTAGTAAGCCGTTGAAGTTCATCCGGGGGGAAACCGATCTCATCATATAAGACATAGTAGTGTGTCGGTCTTGTGGTTTCCTGTCTTGAGAGCTTGTCACTCTTCTGGTGAGCCCTAATTTCCCCCAGAGACTTTTGGTCCTGAGAGCTTGTCACTCTTCTAGTGAGCGTTCACATCTCCCCAATCCTCTGGTGAGCATTCACTTCTTTGAGATAGTCACAGATGCACCCTAAACCTTGAACCAGTAATATGTTTGCCATACAAACTATCATCTTCACTCGAAACCACTCTCAGATCTTTCTTTGCCGCTTTTTTGGAGCTTAGTTCCCAATGAAGGTTCGTAATAATCTATGAACTGCTCATTAGTCATCGTTGTTTAGTAATATCTCAGTTATGAGAGGCATGAGCGAGAGAACAATGCACTTGACCAGGGCGAGGAGTCGGTAGACTCTTCGTAGGAATGCTAAGACGAGATAAGGTCCAGCCGTATGTGGCGGACTATTTCTATGTAATTTTTGGCAGTAGATGAGGCATATGAAACAATGTTTATGTACTGTGTCTTGTTTTTATGAAACAGTGTACTGTCTTTATGAAACTGTTTTATGAAACAATGTTTATGTACCGTGTCTTGTTTGGCTTAGGGTTTCGATATTTTGAGTGGGTCCTAGACTGCGACATTGACATTCTGAATTTAGTTGTAAATACGATTCACACACGCACATACAATTTGAGATAAAATTGACAATAGGGCATGACAATTAAACATCAACATATACATAATGTGCAACAAATAAAATGTGTCCAAAACTGGATACAATGTATAAAATGGTCTGAATACAATGTTCGGCCATCTGGCCGCCAAACATGGAACAAGATATCAAACTGCTAAGTATACAATAACAGAGCCACAATCAATGCTCTGGCTCTGACTCAGACGAAGGGCAGACACGAGGGGGCGGGTTCCACCAGAATGGTTGGTTTGACCCCTAGCTGGCCCTGCCAAACTCGATCAAGGTATGCTCTATATATAAAATGTTTGATAAACTGGTGAGTTCCCGAAGGGAGGTCTGTGATGGAAATACCAAATGTGTCTAGGAGGTGAGATGCCTAAGAGAACCATGACAACTGATAGCCCTGATCATGAAGATGCTAGGAAGAGGTCAGCACTTCCTATGTGTATCTTTGCTCAAAAGCTAGGAACAACTGGAGTTGATGGATGTATGTGACAAGCAAGAAAATGGCCTCAAGCTGAAGAGGAGGAACTGCAAACTCAGCAAGAATAATTTGATGTGGGACGGAGGGCTTAGCTCGTATCATGCGTGATAACATAGTAATTTGTAACCGTGAGATACTAGTCCAGCTAGATGAAGTGAGACTTGTACACCATGTTGTTGTTGCATATAAGGTTGTGGGGGTGACAAGTGTATCAAAGAGCTTACACTCACTTGGGGCGTCTCGAATGAACTCACGGGAAAAAAATCGCCCTAACTGGACAACGAAGGCATGTCCCTTCCCAAGTCAAGTGGTAGCTGCATGTGCCATGCTGACTATAGGGCCAGTAAAAAGCACCCCTAAGTAAGTGGAAGATGAAACTATCTCCAATGGCTGATCGTGAAAGATAAGTATCTGTCGCTGCATGAAAGCTCTGGATGTGTTGAAGACCTTAACTTTGGTCTTTGCAATGTTCAACCCCAAACCATCTGAGACAAAAGAGATGGAGATAGTCCAACTGTCTCTGTAGAGCCTCTCTAGTTGATGAGACTAGAACCACATCATCTGCATAGAGAAGGATGGCAATCAATATATCACCCAATCGGCACCTAGTACTGCCACACTGCACGATGACCTGCTCCAGTTCATCTATATACAGTCCAAAAGGTGTAGGTGAAAGAGAGCACCCCTGCTTCACCCCAATGGTGCTCTCTTTCACCTACACCTGCTTCACCCCAATGGTGCTCAAGATCTGCTCAAAGATGCCGCAATCATATCGGAAACATCCCAAAACTCTCTCTCATATATATATATATATATATATATATATATATATATATATATATATATAGAGAGAGAGAGAGAGAGAGAGAGAAGCTTTATTAATGTCTTTTCCATGCATATACAACTAGTAAATGTACATGTAAAAATGGGAGCGTATAAAATGTTTCCAACACATGAACTGAAATAGATGTGATGAGATATGAAACATTTGGGAGCATATATACTGCTAAATGTCACGAATAAGGTATGACACTATCATCCAATCTTGTCCTGCTGATGCTATAAAAGGATGTAATACGGGCTGTAGCATGAAGGACCGTTGGTGGTCGCTGACGTCGTCTAGGAGGATGAAGTCTCCTCGTGATAGGTTGAGTAGCTCGTGTTGCAACATGAGTATGAGTGGGACACTGTCTCGGATCTCTATGGGCAGGTAAGTCGTCATCATCATCATCATCATCATCAAATACTAGGTCTCGTCCTCCCCTCCTGGAGAAGAAAGAAGTAATCTGAGGCTGAGAAACATGACTCTGCTAGGTTGTCTGACACAAGTCCTATCACAGTATAAACATCTCTTGTATCATGAGTGCAGCGCATCGGGAGTCCTCATAGGCTAGGAGGGATTGTAGGGTGACAGGCGTGTCATGAAACAAATAGTGGTACTCTAATCTCGTAATACACCGGGCACCTAAAGATAAAGTGCTCCTCCGACTCCACCTCATCCAAGGAGCATAACTGACAAATCTGCTCCTCTCTCAAGGTACCCTGGAATTTCCCAGTCTCAACAGCCAACTGATGTGATGATACGCAGAGCTGTCCCCATGTAAGTCTGAGGTTGTGTGATAATCCCGAGTCCAAAACCTGAGGGGAGCTCTGTAATGGAGATACCAAATGACTCAAGGAGGAAGTGGGATGCTTGAGAGAACCATGACAGTTGATAGCCCTCGTCATGAAGGGAGTGTGAGGAAGCAAGAGCTGTCTATGTACATCTCATGTATGCATCTGGCATCTCTCTGAATATATGCGATAAGCTGGAAAGCGGCATCTATTTGAGGATGAACGACAAACTCTGTAAGAAGGATCTCGTGTGGAACTGAGGGCTTCGTCCGAATCATACGAGCTAACACGGTGGTCTGTAATCGGGAAATGTTGGCCCAGTGTGATGAGGGAAGACCGGTACACCATGTCTTTGCTGCATACAAGGTTGTGGGGGTGACAATAGTATCAAAAAGTCTACACTTACTGCGAGCATCTCAGATTGCATGAAAGCTCAAGAAATGTTGAAGACCATAACCTTGGTCTTTGCAGTGTTCACCCCCAATCCCCATCTGGTACAAAATCCCTGTAAACAACCCAGCTGCCTTTGTAATCCCTCTCTGGTCAGAGGTACTAGTACCACATCATCCGCATAGAGGAGAATAGCAATCAGAATGGTGCCAAGTCTACAACCAGCTCCGCCACACTATGAGATGACTCGCTCTAACTCATCAATGTACAATTTAAAAAGAACCGGTGAAAGAGAACATCCCTATTTCACCCCAATGGTGCTCCAAATGTGATCAAAGATGCCATTGCCATTTGATGGCCGTAAGTACCATGTCAGAGATGAAGAAGGTGAACTCAGAGGGACATGGGGAGATAGAGATGGGTGCATCCATGGGTATGGTATATAGGTTGGTAGCGTAGTCAGTCCATATGCGGAGGTCATCCAGGAGAGGTGGTGGAGCACGAGGGATAAACTCACGCCAAAAGGCGCCTAAAGAGGAACTGAAGAGAAGGTCAACAAGAGGCTTTCCTTCAGAGTCATCATAAGCACGCTTTTTTTGGCGGAGTGTGCGATGGTAAGAGCATCGGGCGGAGCGGAGGAGGTGAGGATCATGAGTACGGGCATGGGTGACAAGGTGATGAAGAGAGCGACACTCGGCATCATACCACGGGGGGTGTAGAGGGCGTATGGATGAGGAACGTGTGTGTGTGTGTTTTTTTTTTTGCCTTTATGGGGCTTAGATGGAAAAGCTAGGGAATCAGCAGTATGAAGAGACATGCTAAGGAAAGCAGCTTGAGTCTCAACTGTACTATCGTGTGGAAAGGAATGGAGTAGGGAGGCTAGAAACTCCTGGTAGACTGGCATATATAGAGAGCTGAATGTATACCTGGGTGCACGGGTAAGCAAGGGATGTGAGGATGGTTGGGGAGGCGGCCGAAAGCGAAGGAGAGAAAAGAATGATCAAAGAGAGTGGTGGGAGAGATATGAAAATCAGAGATGAGAGGTATGGAGGATGGTGATCCCATGAGATAATCCACAACACTGTCCACCACGTGGGGATGACAAGTATAACTGCCGAAGTCTGACCAGCAAGTTAGGCCATTGTAAATGGCTAACTCATGGGCCTCTCCAAACTGCAATAAATGCTCACCGTAGGGGGTAATAGGTCCCAAGTTGTCCTCTGAAACCTTGGTAACTCCCATCTCATCGCTATCGAGGGCATGAACGCGGAGCTGGTCAATGATGTCATAAAACTCTGACTGTCGTGTAGGTGGCAGTCCTAACTACCGCTTACTATTCATGTTGCATGCATGTGATTATTGTTGCTTGAGAAGTCCCAGTTAACTACTGTTGGACTGCATGACCTCCAACTACTATGCATGTGACGGTTTGGGCAATCCTGGCCCTCATACCCACTACCAAGTATGCATGGATGCAACTGTCTCACATTGTCCTTTGCCCTACGATGGTTTGCTGCACCTAGTGGATCCTTTGGGTTCAGTCCGGGTTACGGTTTCGTACCAAGAATCAAAGCTTCAAGCAATTATGAAGCATAAACACCCATCTCCGTGGAGCAAGAGCTTAACAAATCTCAAAGCTTGCTACAAGAACATGAATTAGCTCAACAAAATATGAGTACATTAGATGCAAAATCTAGTTGTAAAGCTCACATGTACAGCTGAACATTGGGCCCGGTGAGTACCAACTTTGGACATGAGCCACATTTGTTGGTTTGTTGTGGTTCAGTATGGCTCCATATGATTGCATTTCAGATGTATAGAGAGATAGATGTTCGATATGGATTTCTACGGCCACTAGTTCACGTACTGCCCAAAACTGAACTGCACTGTTTCTTAAACTCCTAGCAAGCTAGGTAAGTTTGCCGCTCTTGAAAAACCCTTTAATCTGATACCCACACTGCCCATAAAAAGTAAAATAAAAAATTATCTTCCAACTTCCCAAAAACCCTATTGGGAATTTTGGATCATGTTTCGGAACGAGGGCTGCAAATATGGTCCAAATGAAAAGAAGAACATTCTGCCCTTGCCACATTGCTAGAAATTTTTTCAAGAAATCTGTTTTGGTCCATGGCTGTAAGGGTATCTCTTTACTACCTTAGTCATGCCCACAACAATGCATGCAATGAAGATTTGGTCCACATGCTTAAGAAAATCAGTTTGTTTTTTTCTACAGGTCCAAGTGTGTATCTTCTCATTATTTGACTTTAGTGAATTTTAAGTTTTCATCTCTATAGTTGGAGGTTGTTCTTAGTTTGATTATATTTATCAATGAATTAACGTCATCATCATATCATCCTTGATCAATTTTGGACAAGAGAGGTTTAGTGTTGTTTTTAAACCCCATGCCATGTATATCCCTATCGTAGATCCACCTTAGAATAGAGTTCACTTCTACTAAATGCATTGCTTGTATCAACTCAAAAGTCTCTTCTTACCAGCTAGAGATTGAAACACGGATATAACAAGGGGTATCCAAAGAGGATACGCTATATCAACTTCTCAAATTGACAAAGGTCAGGAGTAAGGAGCCCCATATTTCCAATTTCTTAGGAGATTACTATCTTGCGACCATTAACTCGGATTTACTATGTATCAATTTGTGTCTAGTGGCTTTCTACCTCATGGAGGAGGTATTAAAACAGTCAACAACTACTTGAGTAGACCTTATAGAGCCAATACCTAAGGTAGCAGCATCATAATTCACAGAGTAATTGTTGCTTCAGCACACAATAGCCTTAGCCATTGTGACTGATGATTTTTCTTGTACATACAATGTGAATATGACCACTTCAATGTGATTTATACCTTGTATGTACTTTCAATTACATCGAATAGTCTTCATGAGGTGAACAGATGCAGTACTTAGTTTTTTGAAAATACCAAAGGGCAAAACAAGAGTGCTATATAAGAACCAAATCTCAAGAAGTTTTGAATGAGTTGCAAGTAAGGTAGCAGTCACTACATTGAAATGGAAAACATATGAATACGCTGGAACCAGAAAAGGGTTTAGCTGTTCTAATAGAGGTGCATTATGCAGGACAGTTGACAGGATCTGATTTTGAAGGCCCTGAAATCAGAAAACTTCATTTGCCGAGTTCCTTAAAACTAAGATGCACTTGGCAAAGGATGATGTCAAGAAAGTCTCCTAGTTGGGTGAAACAAATCACAATAAAGATGGTGCCATATTGGTCAAATCTAATGTCTAGCAAGATATCTGTCCTTGAAGCTATTGCAAATTTGCAAGGCATACACATAGCACAAATATGTCTAGTCACAAGGATCTGAAGCCAAAACAGCAAGAAGTGGGAAGGGTGGGAAAAGGTACAACTGAGAAAATCAAATGCAAAATGCCATCTGGAAAACAAATAAGACCAGGAGATCTCCAGGAATGTGACAAAACTAAGCATAATCCTGGTCGTTGAACCTGCGTTGGCGTTCCAAGGAATAATTAGAGTGGAAAAGGACAAGGACACATTGGGAAAGATCCTGACTTGGGAGTGTAGACTATGTAAACTACTGAATATTGAAGACAGATCATTATCACTCAGTGAACTGAGAATAGAAATTGGCATCAAGGCTATAGGGTCTGTTGGGCTAATTATGGTACTTTTGTGGTCAAAACTTGCAAGCATGAAAATTTGCAAATGGCTAGATGTTGAAGGTTTTAGATCTTAGTTAGTGGGAAGTGAAATGGAGATTGAGTTTGAGGTTAGAGAAGGGTAATATGTCGCGTAAGACATTCCTTACACAAAGAATGAATTTGATGGAAAAAGATCCTAACAAAGATTGCCGTGTTATCTGTACCTTCTATGTTACATTGTGGTTTTTAAGACAGGCTAAATTTCGCTTGCATAAAGCTTTTCTCACATAGATTCAAAGTAGTTTACTGTGCAAATATAAGAGGTCAATATTATTTCTTTAACATATGCTTCATGCTTGGTGATTAGCAGCTGGTTCACAAACTCAAATTAGCTTTCTGCTGATTTCAGATGGTGGAGTTGGTAAAAAGCTGGAAATTCAGAACACTTGCCATAGGCGATGGTGGTAATGATGTGAGGATGATCCAGGAAGCTCACGTTGGAGTTGGTATCAGTGGCCGTGAAGGACTTCAAGCAGCTCGGGCTTCTGACTTCAGCATTGGCAGTGTGTGCTTCCCCACAAACTACATATCAAACTTTTATATTTCTCTTACAATCATGAATATTGTCATGTGAGAAAAGGATTGGACATCTGAATTTCTGATTTGTTTGGAATACTTAAAAAGCGTCTTTTTTCAAGCCCTCATGGCCATGCCATGAGAAACCCAGTTCCAAAAGTTGAGTCTCAGCAAGACCCAAAACAGGATCTAAGCTTCTCAGTAGAAGCATGGCCTTGGATAAAATGATGACGTGCAAACCGTAGGCGTAGATAACCATATCTCCAAGCTGAAACTCAATATGCGTGACAATCAACTGAGGTCTGATAACGCTGCTGAACGTGCTGTAGATGAGAACTGTCCCAGGTAATAAGCTCACGGGCACCTGATAGAAAGAATGCAAGTGTCACAAGTGTATCCTCAGGAGGAAGAGGAATGCCAGGTAAAAGAGGTGCACAACCATGAGATAATAAAAATGGTGAGACACCTGTGTTGGTACTAACAGAGCTATTATAGCTATACTCTACTAAACATAGATGCTGATCCCAATCCTTCCCAGAAGGAGTAACAAAATGGCATAAATAATCCTCAAGGATCCTGTTAAGGACCTCAAACTGCCCATTAGAAGTAGAGTGATAAGCGGAACCCATAAAAAGCTATACATCCAAGATACGCATAAGTTCTGTCTAGAATATGGATGTAAACTTACTATCCCGATCAAAAAGGATAGTACGAGGAAACCCATGCAGGTGGAAAATCTCTGATAGGAACAAACGTGTACACTGCTTTGTTGTGATAGTACTGCGAACTGGTATAAAATGTGCCTGTTTCGAGAACCTGTCAACTACCACCATACATGAATCGTGACCACGTTGGGTACGAGGAAGGCCAAGGATAAAGTCCATAGATATATCAGTCCACTGGCGATGAGGAATAGGCCAACCCTGGAGCAAACTAGCAGACTTAGCACGGGAGTACTTATTATGAAGACAGAAAGGACAGGTACGAATAAGTACAACAAGCTTAGATCGAAGAGAGGGCCAATAGAAATGGTCCTTGAGACGAGCATAAGACTTCTAAAAACCAAAGTGATCCCCAACAGGGGACGAATGAGCATCCGACAACAATTGGGAACGGATACCCAAGGAACTAGGAATACAAAGAGAACCATAACAATAAAGATGGTGGTTGACAATGGAGTAAACCTGATGAGGATGGGACGAAACAGGTGGGGCAGAACTATAAACATCACGAAAATCAGAACATGTAAGGTATGCGGCAGGTAGATCATCAAACCATGTAGGAACAGTAGCAACAAGTGTATTCAACAAAGCTGGAAGACGAGAAAATGCATCAACAGCAATGTTAGAATGACCAGGACGATACAATATAGAAAAATCAAAAGACTGTAAAAACTGCAACCAACGAAACTGACGATCACTAAGATCACGCTGAGAAAAGGGATAACGTAAAGACTGGTTATCAATAACAATGTCAAACGGAACTCGATAAAGATAATGGCGCCACTTCTTAAGAGCATAGATAATAGCAAGAAGCTCTTTCTCATGCACAGAATAACGTTGCTCATAAGAGCGAAGACGACGCGACTCATAAGCAATAATGCACTGTGACTGGCGAAGCAAAGCACCCAAACCAACATTACTAGCATCAATCTCAACAATAAACTTCTGATCAAACTAGGGTAAACACATAACGGCAGCATCAACAACAGCACGACGAAGAGTATCAAACGTTGACTAACAATCAAAAGTCCAAAGAAAAGTACGAGACTTCTTCAAAAGTGCATGATGAGGAGCTGCAATAGTGGCAAAATGAGGAACGGGACAATGAAGGTGAGTGGCTAACCCAAGGAACATACAAACATGATGAACATCAGTCGGAATAGGCCAATCCTGGATGGCCTGAATCTTATGAGGGTCCAGACGAATGTGCCCATCACAAACAAGAAAACCAAGAAACTCAATCTCAGCAATAGCAAAAGAACATTTAAACAACTTAGTACAAGTAACTGAAAAACAGAGGAAAGGTAGGAAACATGCTCAGGCTAAAAATAAGAATATCATCAAAATAAACCAAGACACAACAACCAAGAAGCAGACGCATGATGTTATTCATCACATTCTGGAACGTAGGAGGGCCATTAGTAACACCAAAAGGAAGCACACGAAATTCATATAAACCAAGATGAGTACGAAAAGCAGTCTTATGTTCGTCAGAAGGGTGCATCCTAATTTGGTAATATCCAAAATGAAGATCTATCTTAGAAAAGATCTTAGGGGTACCGAGCTGATCAAAGAGGTCATCCATGTGAGGAATAGGATAGTGATTACCAATAGTCAACTTATTTAAAGCACGATAATCAATACAAAGACATTTGGTACCATCTTTCTTACTAAGGAGAACAGGGGCACCAAAAGGGCTGTGACTAGAAACAAGTGAAGCACGGATCTGACTGGTGATATGACTGCTGATAAAAGATAGAGAAAGCTTTATTAACGTCTTTTCCATGCCAAAGGCGTATAAGATGAATAACTACATCAACTAAGTTGGACACAAGACGGATCAGTCCCGTCAAAGCAAAAAAAACAAACTAACTAACTAGGAAGAGAGTCATATAGCCAGGATTATATGGTACGTAGACCATTTACATGTTCAACTGGACATCTCTTCATTTCTCTATCTCAAATTCTATCTCAGAATTATCATTAACTATAAGCTTTCGATCTACCAGTCTGATAATACCATGCCAGTTGATAGAGCTTCTTGTCTTGCCTACTTATGTTCTTGAACTTGGATGAAGGTAAGATCTTCATCCAGGTAGATTTTGGTTTCCGGCAATTTGAATCTCTTCCCTAGAACTTCACTCCGGTGAGACACTGATGTGAAGCGGATGACAAGAGTATCCAGGTCCTTCTTAGGTCACTAGGCAGTTTCCATTCCTTTGCTATGGTGTTGAAGATTTCCTTCCAAAAACTTCTCAGCTTCTGCAACAGCATTTTGGGAGTTCGAAATACCTCTAACACGAACATTGAGAGCTTTATGCTCTCGTAGACGACTCTCAGTGAACGTGGCTGAGATAAGTGAAGGTGAAGGCGGAGGTGGAGAGAGAATTGGGGACGAACCTTTAAGCACATCTGCCCATGACTGGACAGCCGTATGGTGTTGTTCCATTTGATTTTCGAGTTGCTGGATTTTTGCCGAAGTAGCGATTTGGGAAGAGGCTTCACTTTTTATAACTGTAACTTCGTTCTTGAGTTCTTGAATGGAAGTATCCAACTTATGAAGATGCGATTGCACCACTAGGAGCAGGGAATCATGAGAAGCCAGTTGCTCTCTGTAATTGTTGAGGTATTCAAATAGACGGAGTTGATCATCCCGAAGAAGTTTGACCAATGCATATGGAGGGAGAGAAACAGGTGCTTCTGGAGTGTTTGGAGTCAAGGGAATAGCTACAGTAGTTTCACTATTGTCAAGAATAGGGTTTGATGGAGAGATAGGAACCGCAACAGGCATAGGAGGAGGGGTAGGTGGATTTGGTTGTAAGGAAGATGTTGAAGCATTGTTGGAGACTGAGGATGGTTCAAAAGTGGTGGCAACGACTCCTATCCGACGTGGCATTATGAGGGATCCAGCAGCTCAGCGATGAGGGACAGCAGGTGCGATGGAAGACAACGATGGAGCCAGCAGATCAGCGATGGAGGATAGGTGCAATGCAGAAATGCGATGGAGGCCAGCAGATCCGCCAGCGGATGGAGCAGGTGCAATGGAGGAAGGGCGATGGAGGACAGCCATCGCTAGGCCATGGAGATCCGCTGGCGCCCAGATCAGAGAGAGAGAGAGAGAGAGAGAGAGAGAGAGAGAGAGAGAGAGAGAGAGAGAGAGAGAGAGAGAGAGAGAGAGAGAGAGGAAGAAGAAGAAGAAGAAGAAGAAGAAGCTTTATTAACATCTTTTCCATGCCAAAAGGCATATAAGACGAACAAGTACACCAGAAAAAGTGGAACCAAGACGGAGCAATGCCATCAAACAACATAACTAAAACCAAACTAACTAAGAAGAGGATAATGTCCAGGATTATATGGTACGAAGACCATTTACAGACTCAACTGGCATCTCTTAAGTGCTCTAACTCTCTCACTAACTCTGAACAATCTCAGATATCTCATTAATAGCAGCAGGTTTAATATCTACAAAACGAATGATACCATCCCTATAGATCAGCCGCTTTCCATTGGTTAGAGCCTCCTGTTTTGCCTTTTTCCGTTCTTGAACCTGAATGAAAGTAAGGTCTTCATCCAGGTATATCGTAGTACCCCACAATGTAGATCTCTTTCCTAGCACTTCATGACGACCTGTTGCAGATGCAAAGCATATGACAAGAGTACCTGGGTCTTTCTTAGTCCGCCATGCCGTATCCATATCATTGTGGTGGTGTTGAAGATTCCCTTCAAGAAACTTTTTAGCTTCACCAACAACATCATGGGAGTTCGT
Organism: Diphasiastrum complanatum; assembly: GCA_029204225.1. Lineage (NCBI taxonomy): Eukaryota > Viridiplantae > Streptophyta > Lycopodiopsida > Lycopodiales > Lycopodiaceae > Diphasiastrum > Diphasiastrum complanatum. The sequence continues at coordinate 17,638,968 of CM055098.1, forward strand.
AATACCTCTGACTCGGACATTAAGAGCCTTTTGCTCTCGCAAACGGCTCTCTATGAACGTAGCTGAGATATATGAAGGTGGAGGTGGCAGAACAACAATAATAGGACCTTTAAGCACATCTGCCTAGGATCGGACAACGGTATGATGCTGTTCCACTTGACTTTCAAGCTGTTGGATCTTAGCTGAAGTAGTCGAATGAGAGGAAGCTTCGATTTTGATAGCCGTAACTTCTTTCTTGAGATCATCGATAGACGAATCTAGTTTCTGAAGATGAGATTGCATAGATTGGATCATAGCTTCAAGAGAAAAAAGTTTTTTTCGATGGTCGTTGAGATATTCATATGAACGTAACTGATCAACACGAATGACGAAGATCATAAAGGCTGGAGGCACAGGTGATTCCTCTTCTGGGGTATTCGGGGTCAGAGGGTCGGCTATAATGGATTCACTATTAGCAAGAAGAGGATCAGATGGAGAGATAGGGATTGCAACTGGAATAGAAGGTGAAGGTGAAGGTGGATTGAAGGTAGATGCGATGGAAGATGCAGATGCAACAGTTCCACCTGAGGCAGGTACGATGGCAGGAGCAAGAGCAGGCACAAAAGGCAAACCTGCGATGGAGGCAGATTTCGGGCCAGCAAGGCGAGACTCAAGAATCGAGGCGGAGGCTTCAGGACCCACGATGGAGGAGGTGGAGGCTTCAGGACTTGTGATAGAGGAGGCAGAGGCTTCAGGACCTGCGATGGAGGATGCAGGGCATGGTTCAGAGCCAGCAGGGTGCGGTAGAGGATGGGGGGAGTTACCTCCCCCCCGCTTACGTGGAGCCATGCTGAAGATGGAGCGTTGGCAGTAAAGCACCCGGCTAGGCAGCCATCGCGGCTAGACAGCCATCGAGAGAGAGAGAGAGAGAGAGAGAGAGAGAGAGAGAGAGAGAGAGAGAGGGAGAGAGAGCTGAAAATCCAAGCTGAAAAAGGGTGCTGGGCAGCAGCTAGTAATATCCACAAATGTCCTGCAAAATGATGGAAAAAGCTGAAAATGGTGATGAAGTAGGGCGTTGGACAGCCTCCAAACAACCAGCAAAGTGGACGCAAATCGGTGGAGAAATCCGTCAAAGATGGCAAGGTAGCATGGCGCTAGCCAGCAACTACCAAAATCTGCACATAACCTGAAAAAAAATGGAGAAAACCGCTGAAAATGGTGATGGTAGGGTGCTGGACAGCCTCCGATCAATCCACGAAATGGGCAGCAAATTGGTGGAGAAAATCGACGAAAGTGAGAAGGTAGTAGGGCGCTGGCCAGCCTCTACCAAATCTGGAAAAATGCTTATGCATAAAGTAAAGTAAATGTAAATGGACGTGGCGAATGTAATGAGCCAAGTTCGTAACTCTCAAGCATAGATGTAGAAAGTAAAGCTAGAGCATCATGAAATGTAGAAGCATATGACATATATAGAGCTGTTGAATGAGTAGACAAATCATATGAAAGAGCAACCATAGAACCAGGAACAATATTGAAATAAAGAGGATAGGCTACAACATCTGTAACATGGCACTTAGTATCAGGAGTAGCAACAAGGCACTGGGCATCAATATCAACATCAGTATTAAAGCGTGCAACAACATTGGCGGCAGCATCAAAGCATGCAACAACATCTGCAGCAACTTGTAGATGTGACTCAAACATGCTATGTGAGAGAATGACTAACTCAGGTACATCAACGATGACTTGGGTAACTCTCCCGCACAGTAAGACTCAACCTTGCTCATGGAAGAAAGCTCACAAGGTGACCCCTGGAACAACCTGAGAATCATCAAGTGTTGGATCCATATAAAAAATAAGATCTTGTACAAAGGCATCATAATCAGAAGGGTTATCATTGGTTCGAAATGTCTACCACCAAGCAATTTAGAGGTAGCAGAGGTAGGAGATAGGTCGGCATGTGGCAGACATGTGGCCAAATGAAGGTAGAAGTACATTGGTCTAATAACAAAAGTTAGGGTAGCAGAGAGGTAGCAGCAGGGTAAGCAAATGCAGGGAGTGAAGCGGACAGATCGGGGAGGTGCAGTAGCGTAGCAGGAATAGGCACATGGATCGGGCAGGGGCAGGCAGCATATGTAAACTAGAAAGAGAAAGAGACAAAAAAACGTAGAGAGAGAAATGAGCAGGCAGATCGCTGGCTAGAGGAAGAAAGGTAGGGGAATACTTAAGGAGTGCACCGCATGTGCACCTGCACTCCTGGCCCCTCCATCCAATGGTGATGGATGAGGCTAAGGGAGAAAGAAGATATGTTCTCCCTTGGATGGAGTGGGGCCTTTGCAGCAGAGGCACTGCAGGTGCATCTGCAATGCACTCTCTAATGAGAGCCAAAAGGTAGAACAGGGAAACAGGGAAGGCAAAAGCGCTAGAGGCCATGGGTCAGGTAGATCGCAAGTAGGCAGCGCAGCGTAGAGAAAAGGAAAGAGGGCGCTGGAAAATAGTTCGGGCAGGGCAGCGATGTTGGGAAATCGAAGAGATGAAGAGCAGCGCTGGAGAGAGCATATGGAAAGCACTGGTCTGGAGATAATCTTGGAGGAGATGATGGTGAAGAGAGGCAATGATGGAGGATCTTGCAATGAAGAGAGAGATAAGAACGAGAGCTGAGGAGAGCAAGAGTAGAGAGAAGAGAGAGATGGCAGCCAGGCTATGTTGGAGGCAACAATGGCTTAGGAAATGGCAGCAATGACAGTTGTGGAAAGATAGAAGTGCTCCCACAAAGGTAGGGAGAGGAAGCAGTGATAGGTTCAATGAAGATCCTGCAACCTGCAAAGAAAAAACACAAGAAAATTTTCAAAGATCCAAACAATCTGAAAAGAAACCAAAAAGTAAAAAACACCTCCTAATTGCTCAAGAAGGTGCTTTGATACCAAGTTATGAACAGATTCACAAATATTTGTATCAATGAAGCATAAAGATCAAATATGAGACAACATAGATTAATCCCTACAAGAATAGCTAAGAGACATCACATCAGATCATAGCCATAGCCCTACAAGCAATGGAAGGAGAGAACTAATGAGGACTAAAGAGTGAGAGATCAATATCATAAACTAAGTAATGAATGACAATGTATCCTACTTCTACCCACAGAGATGCCCTAAAGGAAGCTTCTAGAGGATAAGGTACTGAAGCTAAGATATCATGGGTCCCATAAGGATGTGCCCTCAAACGTAATGGCCAGTACCTACGGGTATCCTAGTTAAGGGTTATGCCCAATATATAACTCTTAATGAAAGTCAAGGTTGTATTCAAAGATGTTGTCGAATACAGAAATGCTTAAGAAAAAATGAGATAGAAGAACTCTGGTATTTGAGGTTTGCATTGCAACATCCCCATTTGCACATATGACAAGATAGGCAGATAATACACTTTCATCCTCTGGTATGTTGGTTAACAGCTAACAAGATCTGTTTTTTGCAGAGTTTCGATTTCTTAAACGTTTGATCCTTATCCACGGGAGATACTCATACAATCGCACTTCATTTCTTGCTCAATATTCAATCTACAAGTCTTTATTGATATGCCTCATTCAAATTCTGTAAGACCCCTTACCTTTTTCTCAGAAAACCTATGTTTGGGTATAGCTGGTTAAATGCTGAAAGCCTTTTTTCCAGAGAATGACATTGGCTTTAGAGAAATTAAGCATATCTTTATGTTGGGGTTCATGAATCCTGGCTTGTTCAAATTATAGGCGTATTATCTGCACATTTCCCTGGGCCTTGGTCTTCATGCTGTTATTTTTTATGATAGGAAATTTAGACCATATGGTCTTTGCCCTTGAGACACTCCCTTTATCAGCAACATTTTGTTATTCACGTAATATCTATTGAGTTATTAGTGGACCTCCAGCCCTAACTCTCATGCCCTAAGGCCCTAGATAACATAAAAAGGCCTGATGGCCTCATTCTAGTCTAGAGCAGCTTAAGCATCAGTCACCTCAGTTAAGTTAGCTTCTTCAGCTTAATGTCAGTAGATTATTGTGGATATCATTCTGCATTCTCTTCTCTGCTGTGTGTTGTGTACGCAACTTTTTCCCTATTCCTCCGCATCAAAGTACTTTTGGCAAGGATTAGGGTTTAGATTTTATAGTGACCTGGCGCTTGAATTTCTTTCCAGTGGGTTTTGATTTAGGGGAGAAAATGGCTTTTTTCTTTCGTACAGTGGTCAAATTTTCAATCCAACTGAATCTTTGGATTGCTCCTGTTAGATAGTGAAAGATCATGTTAAGATCTGTTGAATTCGGGAACAGTTTTGGTTTGAAGCTTTTTGTTTGAAAAAATTTGCAAAAAAATATGAGTAAAATTTTATTTATAGCTTATCCCAAAGTAGTACTATAGTTGCAACGAATCGTGGATCGTGATTCAACGAATCGCAAAAAGAAAAAACAAAATTTCCTCAAAAAATCCCCCATACAGTATTGGTACCCTCTATGTACTTAAAAACTGTATAGGGCCTCAAAATAGAAACCCTTTTTTTGAGTTGCCCTACACAGTTATTTTTGCAGACTACATAGAGGGTACCAATACTGTATGGGGGATTTTTTGAGGGAAAAAAAACACAATGGTTTTTGTGATTCGCGAATCGCAATTGGAGAATCACAGCTGCAACCATACGTACGAAATAAAATGTTCCATACATCCGGAATGAAGCTTCCTTTACCAAAAGGTGTGGAACAAGAGTCTATGTGTGCCTCTATCTTCATTCGGTAAAGCCATTATTAGCTACCAAGGCGGTTTGTTTATGATAAAAAAAGAATATTCACTGCCAAAAGCTATTCACTATTTGTGTTGTGTGGCATAGCCTCAACCTTATTTGTTTCACAGTATCATCTTTTGCAATACTTTGATGTGCTTATGTTTGCTTGTACTTTTAGCTCTTGGACGTTTGCATAAATTAAATTGCCTAATAGCAATTTTTCTTAGAGGTCTTGAAGTTCTAAATACATACAATCTACTCATCTTTGCACCAAATGCTCATCTCTTATTCTAGAGTACAGAGGTAGAGCTGTTATCATTTCCCATTAAATTGAAAAGTTACTTAATATCAGTCATCTGCTTATTCAGAACTTAAGCACCTTGCCTAACTTTGGTTACCCTTTCTTATCTAGTGTTTAACAGGATACTTCCAATTCATTGGTTTAAGCTTGTCAATATATTCAAACTTCAAAGCTGTAAACAATTGTTCTCTCACAGGAAGGACTAAAATGTGTCTCTGAAGTTCATTGCTTGTATCGTGGGAAGTTTTTCCTTTGTTTCAGGTATTTCTGGTACAAGTCTCTTTAATACTTTCAGCTTGATGTCATACAACGTACTGTACACTAGTGTTCCAGTTATGGTAAATATACTTGACAAGGACATTAGTGAAAGCACAGTGCTGCAACATCCGCAGATTCTTTCTTACTGCCAAGCTGAAAGGTATACTTTCCTACTCTTCTTGGTGTGCATCTTAAATCTTCTAAAATTCTTTGCTTATCTATATTGTGCATTGTACATAGCAGAATACTCATCTGTTCCTTTCATCAAGGACAAGGACCAAGGTTTGATTGTATTGAGCAACTGACTTTCCTTTGCTGGGTTGAAAGTCTCCCAGTCAATTGTGCTCACTAAAGAAGATAAAGTGTTTCACTTATTTTAAGGTGATCTTGTCAATGCTCATATGCACATTGGATTGCAAGCCCAAACTGTTGCAGCTACTACAACAAAGCAGTAGGTATAAAAGAAAAAATTGAAGAAACATCAGCAATCACTGATTTTTGATCTTGTTACTCCGGCTTGAAACTGCAGGTTGCTGAACCCAAGTACATTTGCTGGGTGGTTTGGAAGATCTTTCCTTCATGTAAGCTTTTGCATTGATGCCTTCTACTGCTTGGTTTTTGTTTTGACCATTCATAGTGTTATTGGTAGCTTCTAAAAGGGCTAGTTCAACGTATTTTACTATAGTGGATATTGTTAATATCAATCAGCTTAGTTAAAGAGATGTATATTGATATACATTATCATGAAAATTCTGACCTCAAATCTGAAGCATTTGAATATTTGAAGTCAGACCTGAAGAATATCATGACTGTCAGAGCCCAAAATAACAACATACTAAATTGAATTCATGACAAAAAGGAATATTTAGGGAATATGAGCAAAAGGCTTTGCAGCCATAGACTGTGGCATCATGTACAAAAAGGCTCATGACAACTGCTGTATGCTTTTGTGCTTTGCGATGCACTTCTTAAATGTGCGCATCACAACAGAAAAGTTTCCAGCACATTGCATGGTTCTTGACACTTGTCAGACTTCTCAAGCACAATGTGTGTCAATTATTTAACCCTTCCAAAAATCCCACATGTTTAAAAATGATGGGCCGAAGTGTCATAATCAAATAGCTAGTAATAAATAAATGATGATGGCATGAACCTCGAGGTTTGTATACATGTGGTCAAGGGACGTACATAAAAGAATAAAAAACCTCATTAGTATTCCATGATTTCAAGCACCGAACATTAGATTGAAGAAATTTCTAGATTTTTTTTTTCAATATATGTATAGATGCCCAGCATTTTCAGTATCGCATTCAGAAACGCGGTTCAGAAAAATTCCAGAAATGGTTTTTTTTTTTTTTTTTGGTTTTTTTTGGGGCAATATGGGTATCAGATGAAAGCTCTAATTAAGAGCATAATTACTGTGTAATTTGCCGACTGTTTCGGGTGCAGGATGGTCCAGTTCAGGTGCATTAATCCATGTTGGGTTCTGTCAAGGATATCAACTCTAGCCTGTTCATTACGATCACAGATGGTCCCAGTAACCCCCCAAACGCCCCACCGGAGGGCTACCGCCCCCCGAACCCCCTGAGCATTTATTGAAAACCAGCAATAGACTAAAGCCCTACAAGCAATAGACAAGACAATAGGTTCTCCCACGAAGAGCCCAAGCAATACCAATCAATAATCTTCAAAAAATGAGTGTACAAATGCCCTTATAAATACCCTACCAATGAAACTAAAAATAGGAATTCAAAAGTAAAGGGAGCCAAAATGTGGAGGGAAAATAGTGCGCCCTCCTACGGGCCCCCACTCCACATATAACCATATAATAAGGGCCCAAGGCCAGTCAATGTTATAAAAAAGGACCCAGTGCGGGTCATAAGCATATAAAAAGGCTTTGGGGCCTGTACATGACTAATATAAAATGCGTAACCAGAAATATACATAACCAACAGTAAATGTAAAGAGGCCTACGGAATATATGCAGAGTAGCCCAATAGGCCTGTATCCTGTAGTCCGTAACTCTCCCTGGCTATAAAGAACATTGCCCCCAATGTAGACAAAATAAGATAAGAACTAGTGCCAGAGAAAAATACTGCATCAAGATATCCCATCTGAGAAAGGAACATCAAGAGAAGCCGGAGCATCCCGAGAAGCAATGGTAGCTGCAAGTGATCGAGCCTGATCAGCCAGGATAGGGGTATGATAAAAAACATCAATGGGCTCCCAAGTAGCCTCCTCAATAGGACGACCATCCCACTGAACCAAAAACTGAACTTGCCGATGGCGACGACTGTGCAATAAGCGCACCTGTAAAATAGCAGCTGGCAGGAATGGAAAAAGCTCTGGATCTATAGGAAATGAGGAATCTCGAGGAGCATCATCCTCAATAGCAGCACGTAACAAACTGACATGAAAGATATCACAAGCCCGAGTAGCAGCAGGTAGCTCAAGACGATATGTAACTGGACTGAGGCGCTCAAGAATCTGAAAAGGCCCATAATAGCGCGGCGCCAGTAGAAGCAAGACCTTGTACAAAACGATGGCGAGCAAAGCGTAACCGGAGAAAAACAATATCTCCCTCTGCAAACTCAACATGGCGTCGATGACGATCAACAATGGTCTTGTACCGCTGCTGAATATGCTGTAAATGAGTAGCAGCTCTAGTAATAATCTCACGAGCACTCGAAAGATAAGATGAAATAGTAACAGGTGCATCATCTGGAGGAGCAGGTATACCGGGTAGAACTGGTGAGTATCCATGAGCAAGCATGAAAGGAGAAACACCTGTGCTGGCACTAATAGAACTGTTATAACTATACTCAGCCAAACATAAATGCTGATCCCAATCATGACCAGAAGGAGAAACATAATGTCGTAAATAATCCTCCAATACCCGGTTAATAACCTCAGACTGACCATCCGCAGAAGAATGATAAGCAGTGCCCATAAGTATCCTAACATCCAAGATACGCATAAGCTCTGTCCAAAAACCTGATGTAAACTTGGTATCCCGATCAGTAAGTATAGATCGTGGGAGACCATGTAAGCGAAAAATCTCAAAAATAAATATACGACCACACTGCTCTGCTGTAATAGTACGTCTGACTGGTATGAAATGAGCTTGTTTAGAAAACCTATCAACTACCACCAAACAAGAGTCATGACCACGCTGAGTACGGGGAAGACCTAAAATGAAGTCCATAGATATATCAGTCCACTGGCAGGAAGAAATAGGCCAACTTTGAAGGAGACCGCCAGGTTTTTCACGGGAATACTTGTTACGAAGGCAAAAATCACAAGTATGAATAAGGTGGGAAAGCTCACGCTTCATGGAAGGCCAATAAAAATGTTCTTTCAAACGGAACAAGGACTTCTGAAAACCAAAATGGCCACCAACAGGAGAGGAATGGGCATCAAGAGGAGCTGTGGACGTATGTCGAGAGTGCTGGGAATACATAACGAACCATAGTGAAACAAACTATGATTAACTATGGAATAAACCTGGTGAGGGTGAGAGGAAGGACGAGAGGCAGACGACATAATATCACGAAAGTTTGGACATGTGGCATAAGCCTGAGGAAGATCTTCATACCAAGAGTGGGGAGACGTAACAAGACTGTAAGTAAGGGCAGGTAAACGAGACAAAGCATCAGCAGCAGCGTTACTTTTACCAGGCTTATAATGAATATCAAAATGAAAGGACTGTAAAAACTGAAGCCAACGGTACTGACGATCACTAAGATCCTTTTGTGTATACAAATAACGAAGTGACTGGTGATCAGTAAAAACATCAAACGGAACACGATACAGATAATGACGCCACTTCTTTAAAGCAAAAATGATAGCAAGCAACTCTTTTCCATGAGTGGAATAGCGCTGCTCATACGAACGAAGACGACGGGATTCATATGCAATAACACACTGACGCTGACGTAACAAAGCACCTAATCCTGTGGAACTAGCATCAGTCTCAACAACAAAATGCTGGGAAAAATCTGGAAGACATAAAACAGGGGCAGTGGTAAGCTTAAACTTCAAAGTATCAAAAGCTGACTGACATGCGGGAGTCCAAGCAAACGAAGTTTCCTTTTTCAACAGAGCATGCAAAGGAGATGCAAGAGTGGCAAAATGAGCAACTGGTTTACGAAGATGGATAGCAAGACCAAGAAACATATGAACATCATGAACATCAGCAGGCACAGGCCATGAATAGAATGGACCTTACGAGGGTCGAGACGAACAGTACCATTAGTAACAAAGAAGCCCAAAAACTCGATTTGTACAACAGCAAAAGAACATTTAGAACGTTTAGCATACAGATTATGAGTAACTAACAAAACAAAAACAGAACGATCGTGCTGAACATGAAGAGAGAGAGTGGTGCTATAAATGAGGATATCGTCAAAATAAACAATGACACACTTTCGAAGCAGAGGACGAAAGATGTTATTCATGACATTCTGAAAAGTGGGGGGGCCATTGGTAACACCAAAAGGAAGGACACGAAACTCATACAGACCAAAGTGGGTACGGAAAGCTGTCTTGTGCTCATCAGGAGGATGCATACGAATCTGATGATAACCGGAACGGAGGTCAAGTTTAGAAAAGATCTTGGCTTGGCCTAACTGGTCAAACAGGTCATCCATATGAGGGATAGGGTACTGATTACGGATAGTAAGTTTATTTAAAGCACGATAATCAATACATAGACGTTTAGTACCATCCTTCTTATCAACAAGTAAAACAGGAGCACCAAAAGGACTGTGGCTAGGAACAATAAGGCCTTGAAGTAATAAATCAGACACCTGACGCTGGACTTCCTCGCGCTCAACAATAGACATACGAAAAGGAGGACGAGAAGGAGGTGATGCAGAGGAAACAAGGTCTATATGCTGGTTGACATCTTGTAAAGGTGGTAACTGAGTCGGCTCTCTAAAAATTCACGCAACAGTTCAAAAAATACCTGTGGCAAAGGTGGTGCATCCGCAATAGGCTGAACTGGCTGAACAGAAAGAATAGCCGCACAGTGGGCCTTCGGGAGGCTCTGTATGAACTGCTTCCCGGAAATAAGCTGATAGTCCTGCCGAGAATCAATACCGGAAAATATATGCTGAGTACCATCATGAGAGAATGTCAATGTCTGCTGCTGGAGGTCTACTATAACCGCACCAAGGGATGCAAACCAATCAGCACCGAGGATAAGATCGTACCGTGTAAGTGGAATAATATGAAAATATGCCTGACTAAGGAAGTCTCCAATCCGATATGAAAGCTGCTGATACATCTGCGTGCTAGGAAAAGAGTGTGCGCTGGCAACCTCAACATGCAGGGGATGAGGCGTAGTGACTGGCATAGCACAAATGCGTGTAGTAATATGACTGCTGAGAAACGAGTGAGTGCTACCCGTGTCAACAAGGGCAATAAACTCACGACCAGTGATACGTACGCGAAGACGGATATGGCGTGGACCCGGCTTACCGGCCCAAGTAGCATAAGCAAGCTGAGCATGGCATACAGCTAGATCAGGGGGATCAGGAACAGGCTCAGTGGGTGTGGCAAACTGATCAACAGGTGGGTCATCATCAAGAATATGAAGGCATATGGCAGAATCAGGACTATCATCAGGTGTGTCAGCATCATGGAAATAGACGACAGTAGCAGTGGCAGGCTGTCGGCAATCACGGGCGATATGATCAGGACTCTTACAGTTGAAACATAAGCGCTTTTCACGGATCTCAGACATCTCAGGCTGTGAGTAGCGACGAACAAAAATAGGACGAGGAGAAAAAGGAGGACGTGGTGCAGAAGGAAGAGTGGATGAAGGTGAACTGACATATGTGGGACTAGCAGAGGATGGAGAGGAAAAAATAGGACGTGTGAAAGGACGCAAAGGACGAGACACAGAGGAAGAGATGGGAGAGTACTTGTGCTGCAGTGCGGTAGCAAGGGAGATGGCGTGAGAAAGAGTGAGTGGAAAAAAAGAAGAAACATCATACCTGAGTGCGCCTCGTAGACCAGCAACGTAGCGAGAGATGAGCTCCAATGTAGAAATATCTGGGAATAGATAGGAAAGCTCTATAAACCGTGTCGTATAAGCAGCCAAGTCACCAGTGTGAGATAAACTGCGAAAGATGTCGCGCTGTCGAATAAGCCACTGAGGATCAATCATCGCTAGGCGGAGTGTTGTCATAAACTCTGTCCAACTAGCAAGGCCAGGGTGTGAAGCCGTCTGGCGAAACATGCGCCACCAAGTAGCAGCATGGCCCTCCAAATGTAAAGCAGCCAAATGTATTTGCTGAATGTCAGTCTTAGGAAACATAAGGATGTAGGTCTCAAGCTTAGAATACCAATTCTCGAGTTCATTCCCATCGGATGACCCAGAATACACAGTAAGCTGAACCCTATCCTTAAAGTCTCGTGGCAAAGGACCAAAAGATGAAGGAGTCTCGGGTGGTGGAAATGTACGTTGTGGGGGAACAGGTGGAGATAGTGGAGAAACACTGGACTGTGATGATAGTGTAGCAATCTGGGCAGAAAGAGCAGTGAACGTCTCTCGTAACTCCTGGCGTAAATCAGTGCGTACATAATTCATGGCTTCTCTAAGATGATCTCGGAATTCATGCCGTACTTCGTCAAGGTAAGTGGAAGACGGTATGCGAGGCTCAGAAGATGTAGGGGAAGTATCCATGGTTAAGGAATGCAGGAAGTGAAGAGAGTGTAAGAAAAGCTTAATATCGGAGGGAGCGGACTTTTGTCGTCACCCCAAATACGCTTTAGGTGCACAAACGACACTAAGAGCAAGAAAGGAAATGACAAATGTCAAGAAAAGGTGTGGAAAGCAAGGAAAAACCAACAAAGATACCTCTCGATAGAGCTCCAAGCGTGGCAAAGAGCTGGCTGGAAAATGTGACCACAAGGAGAATGAAATAGGGCGATGGACAGCCTCCAATCAATGCTGAAAATATGGCTGGAAATCTGTGGAAAGCGTGATGAAATAGGGCAATGGACAGCCTCCAATCAAAACTGAAATATGGCTGAAACTTTGCTGGAACAATGGCTGAAAGATGTGATGAAGTAGGGCGCTGGACAGCCTCCGATCAATGCTGAAAAGATGGCTGGGAATCCTCTCCCTGAATCAAATGGAGGATTCAAAAAAAAAGAGGGAAAAGGATTTGGAACTTGGGCGCCGGAAATAATCTGCCCAAAAAAAAATAAAATAAAATAAAATTTCCGGCCGCCAAATTAAGTGGAAGTACTTCCGCTAACTATCTGCTAAAGCTTCGCCAAGGAAAATGCTCTGATGGGAGTTGGTCCTCCTCCAAACTGTGCTGAATGTTGCTGAAGCAAAGAGATGAAAGCCCTCAGCAAAGAGAGAAAAAATCAGCAAGGAAAATGGGCACCCAATCAGAAAATCAGATCTGAAAGCAATCAGGAAAGTGCTCTGATACCAAGTTATGATCAAAATCTCAGGTGTTGAATCAATGAAGCATAAAAGACAGCAATAGACTAAAGCCCTACAAGCAATAGGTTCTCCCACGAAGAGCCCAAGCAATACCAATCAATAATCTTCAAAAAATGAGTGTACAAATGCCCCTATAAATACCCTACCAATGAACCCTAAAATAGGAATTCAAAAGTAAAGGGAGGCCAAAATGTGGAGGGAAAATAGTGTGCCCTCCTACGGGCCCCCACTTCACATATAACCATATAATAAGGGCCCAAGGCCAGTCAATGTCATAAAAAAGGATCCAGTGCGGGTCATAAGCATATAAAAAGGCTTTGGGGCCTGTACATGACTAATATAAAATGCGTAACCAGAAATATACATAACCAACAGTAAATGTAAAGAGGCCTGCGGAATATATGCAGAGTAGCCCAGTAGGCCTGTATCCTGTAGTCCGTAACTATGGTATTCAATTGAATAAATGCTGAATTGCAATAGACAGCAGCCTTACATTCTGTAAGGATGCTAATTTTCACTCAGAACACTCTTTTACAAAATACTCATAAAAGTGAGGACCCTCAGTTTTATGAGTGTTGGGCACTTAAGAGCTGAACATTACAGCTTTTCCAAACTCCAATTGTTTCAAAGCTTCTCAAATGCATTGCTGATTCAAATGATAATATCTGGCCACTGTGGTCTAGCTTTTCAGCTTGTAGACATGTACATTCTAGTTAGGTCAGTCAGTCTCATGCTTTATGTCACATTTATCGAATTTTGAAACATACGTATAACAGACTGGATTGGTCGGTTTGATTAGGCAACTATAGTGTTTTTGGTCACGATTCATGTCTATGCAAACGAGAAAAGTGAAGTAGAGGAGTTGTCAATCGTGGCTTTATCTGGATGCATTTGGCTGCAAGCATTTGTGGTCGCAGTGGAGACAAAGTAAGGCTTGATCTAATATTTCTTGTGTTTTTGTGTTTGCCACTGAATTGCTAGCTCCAATGTTTTCATGTTGGCTTGCTTCATTAGCTATTATTTCTCTTGTTGTATGCAAATCTCTGAGTCTGATACTTGTGCCTGTTTTTTGATTCGGCAACAGCTCTTTTACAGTGCTACAACAGCTAGCAATTTGGGGCAATCTGGTGGCTTTTTATGTTGTCAACTTCATTGTAAGCATGGTGCCTTGGGGGGGTATGTACACTATAATGTTTCGGATCTGTGGACAACCATGTTACTGGCTTACACTTTTGGTATGTACTTTTGCCTATCATCACATGCTGCTTTTTCAAGTTTAAACTCAATGCTCCTGATACTGCACTATGTTCAAAACCGACCTTTTGTGGAGGAGCATAATTTATTAGTCAGAGAGGCAATTTAGAGGCTAACTAAGCTTTATCGTGAGATGATTATGTTAATGGCGAAGTCTTTAACCCCCTTTTGCCTGTTGCAGCTGATCACATTGCTTGGGATGGGACCTTTGCTAGCTCTTAAATGCTTTCTGTTTATTTATCAACCAAGTGCCATTAACATTCTCCAGCAACTGGAGCACTCATGCTTAACCACAAACTCAAAATTTTCTTCGATTGAATCACATCTAAACAAAATTGATAAAGATTTAGAAAATTCAAATCCTGCAGAAGCCAATGCTGGTTCAGTCTATGAACCTCTGCTGGGTTCTTCACCATCAAGCTCTGGAAGAGTTTCAGGGCTCAGTTCTGTTAATATTTTGCAATCTAATCCATAAAACATGCTGGCATCCTCAAGAAAGTAAAGATTAATGGCATCTTCATCTTTGGATGAATTTACCTTCTTTGGCTCTTTTTAAAGACTTTGGTCCTGTTGTATAATTTTCTTATGTAGAATTTGGTTCTACTTGTGGGACCTTCATCAACCCCAAATTGGGAAAGGAGGCAGCACTGTATCAATGGTTTGCCATCTAGTCCACGGAAAATTCTTGCAACTTACTGAAGAAGTAAAACTCAATGACATCTTGATCTTTCGCTGATTTACCTTCTTTTGCTCCGGTAAGTTCATGATGACTTTGGTTCTGGAGAAGTTTCTCCCATGAACAATTTGGTTCTATTTGTGGGGACCCTTATCAACCTAAAAATGGGAAAGGCAACCTGCAACGAACGAGTTAATGTTTTTGTTTTTGACATCCAACAATTTTTTCCGTGTTTGCATAGAGATGCATCATGGCATCACCATGCATATAGTCATGGTGTGAAGAGCTAGGTACCTTTGTAGGGGTCATCACAGTCAGGTATATTGTGGGGGTTATTAAACTGATAGAACTCAAAATCAGCTTATCACCAATGATATCATACTCCTAGTTATACATTTGAGCAGACAGCTCTCTTGAAGGTACTTACAGGTTGTCAAGATTTAGTCTTCCTCAGTGGAAGCTTTACTGCAGCAGTGGGTATCTCTGAACCATGTGAGATTTTCACTCAACAAACAGGATCTTCAAGAAAAGTTATACATTGAAAAAAAAGAATTGATGAGTTAAAGGACATCACTGAGAACTGTCCTTTCAGGAGATATGACTAGCCATTTTAGTTGTGATTGCAGATTCAAGAAATGGAACAAGCTACAAATGAATTTCCAAAGGTTTGGCTCATATGAGACTACTAGCAAATTTCGTTTCTTATGATCATTGAAAACAGAATTATTTCATCATGTGCTACCAATCCTTCATGTTGGTCTTTTACTTGATTTATCTTATTCTTTACAGTTCTTTTAGCATGTACTGAATAAAACTTTGCTCAACATCCTTGGAGCCTCAGTCCAGTGTATGCTTTTTGGAGAATGGTTAACCTGCTAAATTGTCCATCTTGGAGAAAAAATCTAACATAGAATCTCCCCAAGCATGAACCCAATGCTTTTTAGAGCAGTTAAATATCTGAAATTTGACAGTTACAGCAAGCCAGTTATAGGGGTAAAAGTTTCCTTGTCAGTACAAACCTTGAGAATTGTGGTTCTCACAGCTTTATACTTCAGACTTTAGAGTGCTATCATATAATATCCCTTGGTCTGGAACTGTGTTTTTCTTTTTGATAGTTCAAGATTTATTTGATGTTGAATCTGGAAGAATGTGTTTGACTACAATCTGGAACCTTTTTTATCTTCATCTAAGTTCAGCTAGTTCTATGGTGATTGCATCTTCAAGCAACTACAGATTTTATGTCTATATAAAGGCTCACTTAGAAAGTTGTATTATATTTGTTTAGTTCCTCAGGACACCTTGTATGGGTTCATATTCTTAACATCTAGACCATTTATCGTTTCCCCACAGTGGGTTACTTGCTATTCTGTGTGGAACAAATAGCATGTCGTTCTGAGGATATTGACTTTTAACCTTGAGCAATAACTAAAAGTGTTATACATCAAGGATTGTGGTTGGAAAATTACAGTAAATGATAAACTGGATTTATCTTAACTCAAAATCACAATAGGCTCATATTCTTCTTCAATGACCTTTTCAATGCGGGGTAAATCCCTCTGCTTTGCGATGCCTTCCAAGGGGTCCTTGGTGGGTTTGCTTTCATCCTTCACTCCAACTCTCGTGTTTTTTTTTTCAAAGTTTTGCACACCAGATTTATTTGTGAACTCCTTAGTTTGAATGCTACGTGCAGTCTCCCTTTCAACTATGTCAGCCAATGTCTCCAGGTCTACACATCTGGGCTTCATCTTGGTTCTTGACGTTTTTTTCATAGCTTCCTTTCTCTGACCATCATGAATACAAATTCTTCTATTTGCATTTCACTAGTAGCTTGCATGTTTTTCTTTTTGGTCCTTTGAGAATGTATGTTACCGTCAAAATAATTTCAATGCTCGTCTTCATAGAAGTTGTAACTAAGTAGTAGCTCCTTATATTATTAAGCATTATGACACCAAACCAAACATAGAATTCTAAACCTACCACTTTCTACCTTCCTCAATAAGAGCTTAGAGTTTTGGTGCTAGTCGTCACTCCACAAATTATCTACTGTTCTGATCTTTTGGAATAGTAGAAAGCAGAAGGTAATCATTTACTCTATATCAAATAAAGTCGAGTATGTAGGGACAATCTAGCTCAGAATGTTATTATGCAACTTAGACTTTACTCAATGATCTCCTACAATTTTGTTGTGACAATATCAGTCAGTTCTATAAGTTTGTATTTGAATCATAAGTATCTTTAGAAGACCAAGCATATTCAAATTCAATTTTAAGCATCCCAAATTGGAGAAGATGCCCATAATGTATTTGCAGTTAAATTAGAGGAGTGTTTGAATTTTCAGTCCAATATCAGTTTTTCGTAGCATGCAAAAATTCTCTGAAATCTGCCACATTTTTTAATTGTTTTTAAAATTGGTGTTGATCAACAAAAATGAACAAGAACATACCCCGGTCTCAAAATACACTAAATTTTACACAAAAAATTCAAGTCTCTCTCGATGATCTCTTGTCGACTCTCACCTTGTCCATAAGATTTTGAACGGTTGGACTCAAACCCACATACCAATCTGCAAGAAATGATTTTTCTTTATCACTTCGCAAAATGGTATTCTCCAACACTGGCATCATACAAACTTATTTTCATGTTGTACTCATCTACTCTTTGCCCCATACTATGAAATGTTTTTGATAAATTCTTTCACAAATTTATCCCAATGACAACTTTTGAACATCTTTTTCAAATTGTTGACAATGAAAAGATCTTCAAAACAAATTCACAATGCTAAGCAGATTGAATAGTTGCACGTTGCATGCACATGATATTATTGTATCATTCAAGCTTTTATTGCAATATCACTATTATCTACAGTCATTACCTCAACCACACTCTCACATCATTGGTGCCTTTCATTGAGCAAACAAAAAAAGGATAAGCTTGTAGATCGATGTGATATTTTTCACCATTGATGACAAATGGCTTCAAATGATTTTCAGCTGAGCAAAAGTAGGGACATATTTGCTCGCTACTTGGAAACTTCCATTTGTATAAATTTTTCATATCCATAACTCGTTAATAATCTACTACTTTCCCATAAACCACATACTAACTATGAAAAAAAAGACATTGAGTATTTGAAATAGATATAATCACTTCACAAGGGGGATTGGATGTAATGCTATCATCATTTTTTATCAATAAATGCAAGTTAGTCATTAGAGGAGTTTCAAATGGTGAAAAGACCCTATAAGGAATGCCATGCAGAATAATAAAAAAATCAAACTAAAAATAATAATATTGTTTATTTGCTTGCTCACACCAATCTTGAAGCCTTCCCAACTTTCAATGCTCTAACCATAATGTCTATCGTCATGGTTAAGAAATTTAAACTGCTTACAATTTAGCTTATTTATATTCGAATATGCATTTTCTCCAATGGTTAAGATGAGTACAATCTTCATATGGAAATGAGAATATGAGCACCATTTTCAAATTTAAATCAAGAAGAAAGCGAAATCATGGAATTGATATTACATAATATGTACCAAATAAGTACATATTTGTTTATTGCATATTAGTTTATATTAAATAATGAACATTGTTTTTTATTGATCCAAAAGTGTTTGAGCTTAGTCTAGTCTATTTTGTAAATAGGTTTTGAAGGAGAATCATGATATATAGTCATTAATATTCTATAAAACATCTTATCCTAGGATCATCAAGGACTATATGGATGGGGGAGTTCTCAATGTTCCTCGAGTTGGAGACGTCAATGTAGAAGGGCATTTAGCAAATGATTTGAAAACATTAAAATGAATGTATAATGTCTCTCATGATGCTACATCCAAACATCCTTTGTTTATACTGTCTGAAAATGGCAGAAGATGTTACTAAGAGTAGAAGCATTACTAGATGTTACTAGGAGTACGGACATTATTAGAAAAAATGTAAATCCAGATTAGAAACTTGTATTAACAACTCCTTTGAAAAATGTGTCACATTTGCACTCTTCATGCAAAGGTTAGAACAATAGAAAAGCTTATTTATCTTCACATAGTTTTTACTTAAAATACTAAGTTAGCATCATCCTCAAAGGAAGCTATATCTCCATTAGAAGATGTTCTATCAAAAGCAGAACTTCACAAGGAACATGTCAAAACACAGAAAAGTAAAAAGTTTCTAAAAAGTCAAGCAATATGCCAACTAAGCCAAGCATATTAGGAGCAAAAGCATGTTGATTTTTATCAAACCATATAGGTAAATCTTATAGTATTCAGCACTCAATCTGGAAGGATATCATTGTTGCCCAAATGCCAAGCTGATTCCATACATCTTGATATTGATAAACAAGTTCTACAAAAGGCTTTTCTCGAGTTTGTTAATCCAGTATCAAAAGCATGGGGAGCATATCGCATCACTCATTACATGGTCAATGAAAATAAATAGACTTTCTTTCAAATGAATTATTTATGTTGATCTAAATATAAGATTGGTACTATTTCTACCTTGTGCAGCATATACTAAGAAATTTGCAAACTATAGAAGCTTGAATATTTGGTTATCACAAGGAATGGAGAAATCACATTGGCAAGCACGGGTAGCATTTCATCAAAATACTCAGCATGGAGGAACCAATAAGAAAAGAAACTGTATTTGTCAATTATTCCAATGGTTTTACGGAAGAGTTCAAATTTAATAAATAACCAGATCTACAGAGTACAATGAGTTTAGAAATATATGCAAATTTGTACATGAAGAGAGAAAGTAGAAATTGCTATGCAGGACATTTTAATATTATTCAATGTACAATATATATCGTGTTTATAATACAAAAGAGAAATTTATTCTTCATCAAATTTATCATCATCTCCAATGGTTGTATTATCATAAAGGAGTTCTTGACTTCCAAATGGATCTAATAGATGTGCATTGTTCTTGGTATCACTAATTCTATGTATGTAGCATACAACAAACAATGGGAGCTCCTTAAAGGAATAATTTCAGACTTATATCCTAAAATTTTTAGAACGTATGATCTCTTCACAAAAATGATTTTATTACATCTTTGAATATTATGTCCTTCTATAGAGTATGACAATGTCTTAACAGCCATAACAGAATTTCACCAACAGGGTTGAACTTGAAATGGGCAATGCATGCCTCTTTTATTTTATAAAAGAGTAGTCTAGTCCATGCAATTTTTTAAGAAGCAAGTCCAACTGAGATTGGAATTCAATAAATTCTTCATCTGAAGGAACACTTTGCTCGTGCTCACGAACATCTGAAATGGTCCTCTGAAAACATTCCTCACCAGTTAGAAAAAATTCATCTTCTTCATAATTGAGACCAGGAACCGGTCAACAATCTCAAACTTTATCATAACATAATTTTATTATTGCACTAGATAACAAAAATAGGACTCAGTCTTCTTGTAGTAAAAATAACTACACAAATCTGCAATAGTAATATATATATATATATCCTCATTAATATAATATTTCAGAAGATAAAAAAAACTTATTCTATGCAAGGGAACTCTCTTCTGATTTAGAAGAAGTGGAATCAATATAAGCTTCCCTTAGTTTATCAGTATTGACATTAATAAAGTCACTATCATTCTCAAGGGTGTCAATTAGAACACAGTTAGAGTCCAAGTGGGATGGCTCATGGGTATAGGTGGAGGACTCGGCATGTTCAAAGAATGTTGTCTCAACCTCATCCGATATCTGGAGAATCTAAGAAAACTTAAATATGATTTGATATTCAACGATCTACATTTCCTCTTGTAAGAACCACAGCTTGTGGAATTCTTGAAACGCTCAGAGAGCTTGGTATATATCCTATCTAATTGATGTTTATGTACAGGGGTAGACCAAACAAGATCACTAAAATGCATGAATGAGAGGGCATCAAGAAAAAAAACAAGAATCGTCAATAGATCCCTAAATTTAAGGTAATGCTCATAGAATACCTCTATACTTTGTTGAGCGACCTGAGGTATGGGTGGAATAAAGATATAAAATAATCTATGTTAGAATCTATGTCGAACTCATCAAGAAAATTCGACAATGATCGGTCCCTATCAAAATAAGAGGAGGCCATATTCGGGTCCCAATATCGATTCTATTAGAGCATTTGCATAATGTCATGAAGGTATGACAAAAAAACATGCACGAAATTGATTAAGAGCTATTGTTACAAAATATCACTTTTGTGCGAGTGGCTAAGTGAGGTTCAAAAGGCGCTAAATTGGGCGCACACAATTTCGATGTTGCAAAAATAAAAATAAAAAATGAAGAAAATAACAAAAAGTTGTCCAATTTATACTTTTCACCTCGCACGTACGCGATATGTGACACATGTCACCTTCTGATTCGCTCGTACAATAGCACATGCGAGTGAACGGTCACATGTCATGTCATGTGTCGTTATGCGATTGGATCAATGCCTCTCACACATGCGAGTCAACACCACATATCACCATCAGATTGGGTCAATGACTTCACACGTGTGAGTCGACGACATTTGCTACATGTCAATACATGAATAGTCAGCTGAAGTTTTTACACGTGTGGTTGTACGGCCAACATGCATTCACATGTGCAATTGAAAAGACATAAAACGGCATCCCAAGGCCATTTGGACAATTTTTTTGCAATTCTTTAGCCAATATCATTTATTTGCATGGCCAAAGTTGCTCCTTTGTCCCCTAGCCCACATGACAAGCCTGCACATAAGTGATATTATGTCCGTATATATTGGTTTTGTGCACCACCAACCATACAACTTTGAGTCTTCCATTGCCACTCGTGCACATATCTGATATGGATCATGTTAAGCAAACACGAATAGATTTTTTTTCATAGGGCAGCCACATCTAGACTAGTGCCCTCAATACCTCTCTTGGACGCACAGCAAAAGGCCAGGAGTAGTGGTGGATGTCTGAGATTGAAAAGTATCAGAAATCCACTGAGTTCTTGATTTCAAAAGTTGCATTTATCCAAATGGTGAGTCAAATCACCAGAGAGAATTTGGATCTCTGTGAGGTTCACCTCGAGCTCCCTTCAATGCCTCCAAGAGGCTGTGAGGACTCTTTCTTGCTAGCCATCCATTCCAAGAGAGTAACAATAATGTCCGAAGACTTGAAATGCCTTTGCAAAATCAGAGACAAGTACTTACATCATGGAGAGCCTTCTCAATGAGGGTTCCCTCTGTTGATAGAACTGATCTGCCTACAAAGAGGCCAAGGAATCATAAGGCCCCAAGAGGAGCACAACTTCAAAGTGAAAAGCACCTAAGAAAGGCAAACGCATGGTGCTTTCCTCTGATTCCCCTTCTCTAGTTGATGAGGGTAATGTAGATATTGTTGTTGATATTGCCACACAAACTTCAAATGACCCCGTAAATACACATCCAGTCCTAGCACTTAGTACAGTTGTAATTAAGACTTTTTTGGATTTTGACTAGTATCTCAAATTTGAGAAAGATATTTTCGATGTCATAGATGTTTTAGACATGTCATTTGAGTTAAGGATTAACTACGGTTTTAAATATGAAGTTTCTTTCTTTGAGAAACTTGAGAACAAGAGAGTGTCTATAACCGATTTGTAATAGAATCGGATTTGTGACTTTTACACTATTCTATTGTGAACAATTCTAGGAAGGAGCTTTTCCTCTTGAATTCTTTCTTTTTTGCTTCAATTAAGAGTAACAATACTTGTTTATGCAGCTACCATTTTCATTATTGCTCAACAGTTGCCAAATGTCTGACGGTGTTGTATCATGAGAAGTAAGTATATCAATTCTTATGGTTTGTCAGTTCTGATATGTTCATCCTGTTTATCAGTTCTAATGCGTTTTTATTTCAATCTTGCAATGAGCACTAGCTCACTTCTTAGAGTTGTTTTAGAGATTGATATTGCGCTACTGCTTATCAACATTGCGCTTAATTCATACTTTCATTTTAGTCGCTCAGAGATAGCTTAGAGTATGCGGCTTCGATCTGCAACTTATTGTACTCATTTACTTTTGTTTTGTTCTCATACTGAATCAATACTATCTTTTATTGCGTTCAAATTCATCTCAGAATGTTCACAACTAATTATTTGTCTAGTGATTCACGACAAATTATTTGTCTGATAATTCAATGCATTAATGTTTGGCTACGTAATCACTATAGTACTGATGATTTTAAAATTAGTTACTATAAGATCGAACGTGATTTCTATCACTATTGTTTTGTTCGAAATTGATAGGCGTAGTCATGCATAGAGAAAGAGGAAGATAGTTTATTTTGTTGCACACGATAAGTTTTTTTTCTTGTCATTCGAATTATTTTTATTCGAGTTCGACCTATCTTTCAATACCTCTTTTCGACATGGTATCAGAGCTAGATCACTACTTCTTTATCTGAATCTATCATAGTCTCAGTGCTAGATCACTACTTCTTTATCTGAACTATCATGATATTAGACTTGTGATCTCTATCAGGGCCTAATACTATTTTGATATCAGAGTGAAAGTTCTAATACTTGATATCTTTCGTGAAATCAAATTGATATCATATTCTTTAGTTCCTTTCATCGTTTTAGTATCAGAGAATTGATTTCCTGTTGTTGGCATTACTACATCTTAGCGTCATCAATACAATCGACAAACTAAGTTCCAGATGGATTCTCAAAGTAAAGTTGGTCTTATTGCAAACAAGCTGAATGGATCCAATTATCATTTGTGGAAATTTAAGATGAAGCCCTTGCTAATCGCCAACGAGTTATGGGATGTTGTTACAGGTACAGAAGTAAAACCTGAAGACGACACAAAAGGCTCAAAGTGAAAATTGAAGGATGGTAAAGCTTTCACGCTTATTATCCTCAATATTAGATACACAGATTGGACACATAGCTGAAACTAAAATGTCAAAAGACGTTTGGGACATCCTAAACTCACTATATGACGTGAGGGACGTAACTACTAAATTACATCTACGAAGGAAATTCTTCACATTCAATATGTCTGATGGTGATCCTCTTCGGAGTCACGTTAACCAGTTTAAGAATCTCTTCCAACAGATGGCCGTTGTCGGATCAGTCATAGACAATCAAGACACAATTGTGACATTGCTTTCAAGCTTGTCCTCTACATATGAGAACTGGGTGATGATCATATCGACACACTCAAATTTAACTCTTACTAGAGTTATCACTATGTTGTTGCAAGAAGACAATAGAAGAAGTCAAGACACTTTGTCTACTTCCTCCTCTCAAGCTCTATATGTCAACAAAGGCTCTAAGCGACAGAAGCAGAAAAGCTCCAAGAAGGCTGCAACGAATCAGAAGTTGACTCAAAGTCAAGTACAATCATCTAATCCACAGTCGAAAAAGAAAATGCTTTGTAGGTATTGCAAGCACAATAACCATGAGATAAAGGATTGCCGAATTCTCCAAGCGAAGAATGCAGCCAAGCAGCCTGATCAACAAGCAAACACAGTTTCATCATCTCCCCAGGTCGAAGTGGACGAAGGCGCATTCATGGTCAAAGACCAAAGCGCATTTTTGGATGATTCATGGTTTCTTGATTCTGGAGCAACTCAACACATGACCAATCAACGTGAGATTTTTTAGTCAGCCTGATTCATATCTCTGGAAAGAAGCTATGGATAAAGAGTATTCATCTCTTATCAAGAACCAGACATGGACAATTGTCGAATTACCTGCTAGCAGAAACTTAGTTGATTGCAAATGGATTTTCAAAGTCAAGTACAATGCAAATGGAAGCATCAACAGGAGAAAGGCATGACTTGTCGCCAGAGGATTTTCTCAGGTATACAACGTCGATTACACTGAGACCTTCAGTCTAGTAGTCAAGGGTTCTTCTATTCGACTTTTGCTATCATTTGTCGCTGCAGCAGATTTGGAAATACATCAAATGGATGTACATATAGCATATCTCAATGGAGTTATCGAAGAAGACATTTACATGGTGCAACCCGAAGATTATATTATCGAGGGTAAACACAATCATGTGTGTAAACTCCATAAGGCACTTTATGGCTTGAAGCAATCTGTTCGAGCATGGTTTCAAAGGATCAATACTTTTCTTATTCATTACGGCTACACACCTAGCTCTTCAGATTCAAATGTTTACTTCAAAGCAGTGCAACAGTCTTTTATCATTATCACTTTATACGTGGATGATACATTGCTTTTCAGCAACAGTACCGATCTGATAAAAGAGGCCAAGACAATGCTATCTTTTGAATTCGACATAATCGATCTGGACGAAGCTCATTTCTGCCTTGGTATACAAATCCACAGAGACAGAAAACAGAAGTTGGTCTACATAACACAACAGAGGTACATCTACAACATGTTAGTCAGATATAATATGATTAATTGCAAGTTAGCTCTCTCACCAATGGAACCAGGTCTCAAATTGTCAAAGGACCAGTGTCCCCAAACAATTTATGAGAAGCAACAGATGCGTGAGTATCCTTACCATTCTATTATAGGATCTCTTATGTACGCCATGGTCTGTACCAGGCCAGACATAGCTTTTGCAGTCAGCTCTCTCAGTCAGTTTATGACTAATCCTAGTGTAACACATTGGAAGGCTCTTATCAGAGTTATGGAGCAGTTGGCAACGACCAAATCAATTTACTCAGTGGTTACACAAATGCGAGTTGGGCAAGAGATGCAGACACTCGTAAATCCACTTCCGAATTTACATTCTTCCTCAACAATGGTCCAATTTTCTAACACAGTCACAAGCAATCTTCAATAGCTCTATCTTCCACTGAATCAAAGTATATTGTAGTCTCTCAAGCTACAAAGGAAGCAATTTGGTTGAGGAACTTACTCTCAAATATCGGTCTGAATCAATATGCTCCAACGACATTATTTTGTGATAATCAAAGTGCCATTGCTTTATCAGCCAACCCTAGATTTCATTCTAGGAGTAAGCACATTGTTAATTTTTGATTGGGCAAGAAGCTATCAACACACAATGAACAATTTTTTTGTTAGATGTTTATCCCAAATAGTGTTGCATTTGGATATAGAATTTAGTGTAATGTAGAGGGCTCAAAGTGTGTCTCTAAATTTATTTTCCAATGGGATTGGACTTCATAAGTTGAGATTTGAGACCATGTTGTTGGATGTATGGGCAACATTGAATTGGTAATTCAATATGGATGCATAGAACAAGTGTCTTATGAAAGCATGATGACTTTGAGTATTGCTTACAAGTTCTATTCAATGACACCACATCGCATGTTAGTGTACATTTTCTATTTGATTTGTTAGAAAGGTGCTATGTGCTATTGTACTATACAATTAAAAAGTGCATGCATAGTTCCTCTCTTGTGTTCAAAACTTCCATTGGATTTCAACAACTTTTTACTTCACCCAAGAATATATTTTCAATTGCTAAAGGTATCACAAAATGAGCATTGGACCTTATGATGGAACCAATAAAATTTCACCTTCATTTTTTTACTAAAAAACAATGTAGGAGAAAAGAAAAATATCGTAGACTGCACACATGGTTGTTACAATAGTTTATTGCTTCGTGAAAAAGGATCGTTAAGTCCCTATGGTAAAAGGTCCTTACCTGACTAGTTCTCCATAATGAAAGTAAAGAATAACATGGAAGTAAAACAAAAGGAGCGAAGGCTAATCCACCACCTAGTCACAAACATCTTAATGACCTACTATATCCACACTCTTTCTTGAACTAGATAAAGCACTATGAAAAAAGACACATAGTGGTTTGTCACAAAAGCTAACCACCAACAGATTCAATAGAATAAATTCTTTGCACCAACTATATTTGAAGTTAGTAGACTGATCACTCGTTTCTCTCCATAAACATTCCATCTCCACTCTTACAAATGAGGCCTATTTATACAAGTGGCTAAGAACCTCCACCACTCCCTTCTCTTGAATGTTTGCTAGAAAACTATTTCCTCCTTTTTTGAAATTTAAAAGTAGCTTCATTTTAAGTCTCTTGGGTCCAATTAGGCCATATCCAATCACCCCTCCTCTGTCTAATTTCATCTATAAATTAGGGTTTTGCAATCATTAGTCTTTGATAATAAAGGTCCATGACCTTAGAACCATTCATTTGTCCGATTAATCCAAAAAGGTGTTTTAGTGCCTCCCCCTTAAAAACTATTCATTAGAGAAAAATTATTATGAGGGAATCCACTAAATCCCAAGTCATGTTTTTGTGAAGTAATTCCTCCCATGTGACCATGTATTCAAGAATCATCCAATTTCTCAAATGACATTTTTGTTGTTTTAATGCTTTTTTTGGTCCATGATCTTGAGGATCCATCACTTCAAATGACAAATGTTGCACACTGTTGTCTTTATCATGTAACGCTTAAGATTACTTACATGAAAAATCGGATGAACTTTAACAAAACTAGGGAGTTTAAGCTTGTAAGCAACTTCTCCAATTTTTTATATAATTATCTCTAATCCACAATGATGAGGTAATAACTTTGAGCACTTACCAATACTTAGAGTGTTAGAGTCTTTAGGTTCTCAAGAAAAAAAACTCTCTCCTTACTTAGACTCCAAGGGTTTTCTATGTTGATCGACATAGCCCTCAACTTGATTATGAGCTCACTTCATGTTTTCTAGGGCTAGCAACAATGTTAGGCTCTTATTCGCAAAAGACTTGGCATGTCTTGCATTCGTATCTTGTAGATGGGATGATTGTTTGTTGGCATTAACTTTTGATCCAAATAAGCCAATGGCATCCGACCAAGTCCGAGATCAACTTCCAATGGCTAGAGTGTACTATCGCATGGCTATGTTGGGAGGATTGTGGGAAATAAAATTTATTGCATGGACGACATCCAATTGGTTGTCCGAAACGCGCAAATGCTTTTTGTCGCATGATAGAGATCTTAACGAGCCGCTCCTAGAATTCATGGAAAAGTTTCAACACCATCTGATCAAGATCCATGGCCTGAGGCAAATCAAAGTCCCAGGCGAATAAATCGCGTGTGGTGCCGTGGGACCGAGATATTGTTGGAGAGTTTGCGGATATTGAGATGACCCTAATCATATTATTCATTTATTAGTAGTTAATGAGTAAGAGAGATTTGGCACCTTGCATGTATAAGTCCAACCCGATGATCACATAGTTATTTGATTGATTAGAAGTTAATAAAAGGACTTTAGGCCAAATTGCGGAATTGAATGTCGTAGGGCATAATAGTCAAGTTAGTGAATAAAAGTGGATTCCCCTTCAAATTCAAACTTGAATTCAAATAATGAGAGAGGTAGGAATTGGCCAATAGGCATTTGAGGCCAAGGGCCCTAAAGTCCACTATAAATAGGGATGATTTCTCATGTTCAATCAAGAAGGTGGAGACTCTACAAAATTGCATTTGGATGTCCTTGCTCTTCTCCTTGCTCCATCTCTCATATTTTCCTTGGATCTTTATGTTATTTGGATTTGCTAATTGTTAGAATTGAATCTTGTTATACTTTTTTTTAAAGAAGAGAGAGAGAGAGAGAGAGAGAGAGAGAGAGAGAGAGAGAGAGAGAGAGAGAGAGAGAGAGAGAGAGAGAGAGAGAGAGAGAGAGAGAGAGAGAGAGAGAGAGAGAGAGAGAGAGAGAGCAGTCATCTGCTCAAAAAGATTTTTGAAGTTGTTTAGATGATTCATAATTGAATCTAAATCAACCATTTTGAATGAGAAAAACTTTTTCCTCAGATGAAGTTTGGAAGTCACGTCTCTAATGTCATTAAGAGTGCTTAGAATATTCCAAGCTTATAATGAAGTTCGAGCGCATCGAACATGATTGATTATCTCTGATATTGAGAGTGATAAGGGTGAAGGCCTTCCCATCCTTCTACTTTGATTTGGTAATGGCCATCGGATCTTCAATAGGCTTAATCTTAGTACCTTCGACAACTTCCCAAACCTCTTTCGCTTGTAGGATCACCCTCGTTTTGAATTTCCATAAGTGATAGTCGTCACCATCCAACTTTTTGATAGAATTTGAAGACGACGTATCCATAATAGACAAATCTGATATTTGATGAATGCTTTAAACTAGTTACCAAAGCTATGATCTAGTTTTGATACAATGTTGAAAATAAGTTGTATATCAGTCGAGTAACTATTTGGCAACGATTGTTTGATTGATTGTTCAACAAGAATAGTTTGATAATAAATAGTAGAAACAATAGTTAATGTAATAACAAAACTGATTTGATACTACCATAAACACAGCTTATTATCATTCCCAAGTGCAAAAAATGAATGATAGAAAAAGATCACTTCCTTGCCAATCATCATAACTCAGATCATAACAACATGAATAACATAAACAGTAAAATAAGACAAGTCCTGTGTCCAATCATCAAAAGCAGTCTTCTGTATTGCTAAATGATTAAAAAATACATGTATTGTCTACTCTGATTGCATTATAACAATAGTGCATCTAATTCTACTATAAATTTCGCTCCTATACAAATTGTAGTTGTAATAGCTTATTATTGGTCAGTCTGCCTATGGTGGAACGGAGAGGAGAAGGAGAAGAATGAATACTTCTAATGAACAACTTGAAGAACAACTATTGAACTTAACTGATCTAATGATCTATGTATAGTTGTTGAAGGCACAGCCCTAACGGAATGCGTTGTTATCCACCTGGCAAGTGCCACGTGGAATTACGAAATTAGAGCCGAAATATGTAGTGGATAAGACTCCATTATCCAATCTGCTTCGGTCGTTATTTGGTAACCCTCGACAATTGATTCAACTCTGTGTCGATTGTAGATGGTCATACCTTCGACACTGTCTCAACAATGCAAGTAAAACTTCAGAATAGTTCCACATTACAAAATGATTTTAAGAATGAAATCTAACAAATATTAGCTTGTCTTGGAAATAAAGTTTTTTGTGATCTTCGCATACATAATGCAAGTGCACAACAATGTATAAAGTTAGATTACTTCTTGAAGCAGGACTTTTGCTAGAAAGTTAGAGTACACAACCATTGAATGATTTGACACCTAGTACTTGCACTCAAAGGTTCCAGTGCTTTGTATGACTGACTTTCTCAAAGTGTATGTTCATACAAGAGATGGTTTTTATTATGGCAAGGCAGCTATATTCTATTTAAGTTGCCACCTGATTACAAATACCTAGCCTTGTCTTTATTCTGCACCACCAGTGGTGGCCCACACATATATCTAAGGGTGGGTAATGATACCATTCTTTTGAAAAAATAGTGGTATCATTGCCCATCTCCAATAGATGGCTACCGCACCATCACATGCCACCACTGCCACACTAGTGGTGGTACTAAATACACTCTCCCCCTAGGCTTTACATTTTATTAATTGTGGATATCCACCCACTACCTTTATATCACCTTCACACACTACCTTTATATCACCTTTACTTGGAGTGTCTTCCATTGCTTGTGCCGTGCTAAGTAAAATCAGGCGATTTCATATTTATGCTTGCCCTCCAGGAATGTGTGCACCGTGAAGGTGAAATAATCGACATATATTTCCACGTGCTTTCTAGCTATGGACCCTGTCTTTGCATGAAACAGATCAATCTTACAGCATCCATATCCCCCTCGTCTCTCATAACCCGGACTGTGGAATCAGCTGGGTCTTCCTTAGGCAGAAAATTGGCCATCTACACACCCGGTGCTCCTCCAAAGGGCAATGGATGAAGGGTTTCACTGTAACAAGAAATAGGAATAGCATTGCTAGAACGAGAGCAATGGGAAATTTCTGTAGATACGTGAAATCACGCTTCGTCTGAAGTAACTCGTATACACATGTGAAAACATTCTGATTCTTCTCCTGTTCAGTTTTTCAGGGATGAATGATGCAAGAACTCTTCTTAATTCTGCCCATTTCCAGGTAGCTTAAAAACCAAGTTTTTGTCTTCTTTTTTAAATGAGCCAAAATTTCAGAAAAGTTTTGGATTTAGGGTAAATTTCTGAATTTCATAAATGCACAAGCCTTCTATTTCATGATTGTCATGTGAGATTAAGTAATATATAATTCATTACCCAATGGAATCAATTGGGCACATGGCATTATGCCCGGTAAGGACTTGCCTAGAATTTTTGGGAGTCTTTACGGCATAATGTCGTGTGCCTAGTGGCTTCCATTGTGTAATGGATTGTCTATGACTTACTCTCCCATGCTCGTCACCGAAGATGTTTGGGAGTCTTTACATGGGGCAAAATGTTGAGTTCCCGACGCTTTCCATAGTACATTTTCAGCATCAAGTCTTGATTTTTGGACGATAGCAAACATCATGCTTTCAAGGTCAAGGTGTATGGAGCTTTTGCTCGACAACCCAAAGGGGCACTACATGTTGCTTCACCCATCAAGTTTGATGCATGTGGCCGTCGTATCTACCTCCACATGTTGAGACCAAAGGTTCTCTCTCTCTCTCTCTCTCTCTCTCTCTCTCTCTCTCTATATATATATATATATATATATATATATATATATATATATATAAAGATATTTTAGAGAGAGAGTGTCAGGGTTGCCGTAAAATAATTAACCCTGTGCCGCCAAAAATGTCACACACTGCTTGTGAAAAATGTCACCCATTCTACAAAGAAAAAAGCTACAGTACGTTTCAAAAAACAGGGTAAAAAAAAATAACACATACAAGCCACTTTTTATTTTCTTTTTGGCGCACGCACACATAAGTATATTTGAAATTTTATTTGCCCCGAGAGCGCGCGCTCTCTCTTTCTCTCTAACTGGGGTGACATCTCTGCGGAGGATGAAGGAAGAAAGATGGCGCATGTGGGAGGAGGTGTAGAAGCTCACGCTCGCTTCAAGCAGTATGAGTAGCGTGCAAATTCCAGTTTGGTGCTCATAATGAAGAGATGCAAGAGGCCGATGAAGGGCTGAACATGCAGGATATTGATGCCTATTGGATTCAACGCAAAATATACTACACCTACTGGGATCCTTCGGCACGAAAGGCAAGCACTACAGTTCACCATCTCTTCCATTCTACAGGCAACTTTCACACTATCGTGTATACCCAGCAATGTGAACCACTGTGACGTACTCATGCCTTTACTCCTTTTAGCTTGATCCACTACTTTTATTATTAGCCTGCTGCAATTTCATCTGTGATTATAGCTATGGGTATGCGGCCTGATCGACTTTTCAAGTATCAACTACAATAGGTTGCCCTAAATCCGTGGCTCAAGATCTTGCTGGCCGAAGCCAAGAATCGAACTGGATTGGATTCATCATGGTGGCCACTGATGCGCAGGAGATACAGATGGCAGCTGCTACTTTCATATTTTGGAGGCCTGATTCTATTCAAGTTTAGGTGCTGCTTGTTGTAAGGCCATGACAAGAGATATGTTATAGCCCAAAGCCAATCCGACTCGATTTCAAATATGAAAAGTGACAAGCGTGAAGCCTATCGCTGGAGCCTGTCGATTCTCTTCACATGTACATTGTGCATTGATGTTATAACGATGGGGTTTGTTATTGTCATAAACTTGCAATGGTGAGATTATTATGCTATACAATGATATGTTGGTCAAAGTAGACTGCCATTGATACATGATGTTCTATTGTTCAACCTGGAAGTTTGAATGCATGTCTTGGTTGAAATGATGCTAGATAGGCCTTTCTTTTGCTTATGAAAGTAAGAAGTTCCTTTGTTAGAGCTTATCATTTCTTATCAATACCATTACTATTAAATGATGGAGGAGATGTAGGTCTGCACCTTATGGAGCAAAAGAAAACAACTCACTTCCTTATCTATGTTTTAGCAATGTTGGATAGATATGCTAATTCATGAGCATTCAACCTACAGCTCCAAATGACTCGAGATTTGATCTCCGCAAAACACAAGCGCTCCTTAAGAATTCAACCAAGAACTCCCAACGACCCGAGGTTTGCATCTCCTCAAAACACAGGCGCTCCTTGAAGATTTGCATTCAACCATTGTATAATTTGCATCATGTTTTCCTCCTTTTTGAGCTTCTTGAAACTATCTAAGATAGTTTTTGCACTCCCTATGCTTATTTGGTATTGTTGCATATTTTTGTTACATGTTATTTATAATGTGAATATAGGAGACAATTCTCCAAAAATAAATTTTGAAGATAATGGTTTTGATGAATATGATGCTAATCAAAAGTCTCTCTCTCTCTCTCTCTCTCTCTCTCTCTCTCTCTCTCTCTCTCTCTCTCTCTCTCTCTCTCTCTCTCTCCTGCTCAGGTAAATAATTTTTTATGCGAGTTCTATAGAAACAAATTGTAAGAATCCAAGAGAGCCTTCCATAGAAACAAATTGTGAAAATCCAAGAGAGCCTTACTGTGATTTTAATATCATATGAGAGAGAGAGAGAGAGAGAGAGAGGTATCGACATCTAGGACGTACCCGTAGGACCTTTAAACACATCGCTATCAATGTCTACAAAGTACCCATAACAAGGGAAGTAATAAAATTAGTATATATTGTCCTATATGTTATACGTCATTCTTCTTAAGCTTTAAAATGACATCATTCTATTATCTACCTCCAAGTGATTTTGACCAAGGTTATATATAAGTGCAAATGACAATAAGCTACAATCTGATTCAATTATAAGGCCTATTTGTTAGTTACACATGCCTTTCAAACATTGATGCTGGAGATGCATAAACATGTCAATTTCTACAAGGATACAAAAGAACTAATTTGAACATACCATTCAAAATCCTCAAAAAATATCATCTTGCGCTTGGAACTCTATATTGAGCTTTTCAAAATCTAGAATTGAAATCCACATGTTTGTTCTTTCTTTCACTATGGATGTGTGTGTGTACGTGTGAGTGGGCTAGAGGAGAAAAGAAATGGGGTGGAGTAGAGGAGGCTATTGGGGTTAAATTTTTCCAAACACTCGAATTTTTTGAAAGACTCAAATTTTTGGAACGAGTCGAATTTTTCAGAAGACTCGAATTTTTGGAGCGAGTTGAATTTTTTTAGAAAAGACTCAAATTTTTCCGATGACTCAAATTTTTCCAGGGACTTGAATTGTTCAAAAGACTCAAATTTTTTCTAAGACTCGAAGTTTAGGAAAGACTCGAATTTTTGAACGACCCGAATTTCTGAGGACTCAAAGTTTTGGATAGACTGGAATTTTTGGAGTAGCACAAATTTTTTGGTCGACTCGAATTTTTAAAAAGACTCAAATTTTTCCAACGACTCGAATTTTTCCAAAGGATCGAATTGTTCAAAAGATTGGAATTTTGCCAAAGACTCGAATTTTTTCAGAGGATCGAATTTTTCCAATGACTCAAATTTCTCCAATAACTCGAATTTTTCATAGACTCGAAATTTTCCAACGGATCGAATTTTTCATTGATCATCTAAATTGTTCCGCTGTGTTTTGAGCCATACATATCAATATTGAATGTGAGAAATCGCAACCTTGTATAACAACTGGTACATCATTATGCTAGGTAGTAGCTGAACATCTAAAAATTCCAAATTGTTTCATACATAGAGAATGGAGTACGGAACAGTATTTCACTGTACAAACACCAATGTACTGGGTTTCTATCACTTCTCTGGAGGTAAGACTCAGTCATGATGAAAGCTAGCACTAAAGAGTAAAGCCAATCAAATGAACTGCCTACATCCTCATAGTAGATTAAAAAAACTTTAAGTTTCATCACTTCAGCTTGATCATAACCTGATTAAAGGGCCTAGCTTGTGTGAAAAATGTACCACTAAGGTCTAGATTCTCAAAACTAGATACATTCACGGCTAGCATTCATTGGAACATGCATTTAGACATCATATCAGCTCCTCCCTCCCATGTGTTTTGACACAAATACTCTGATCTAAAAAGTGCTCGATTAGCTAGTACAAATCAATGGTAAATCACATAATGATTAAACAAAATAGAACAAACTGTCAAATGATAATGGTTCTACTCCAAAGATATCAAGAACATGCATAATAGGCTGCCTTGTAGGCCATCCTACGAAGAAAAGCGGGCATTGCCTCTTTGAGTTCTCCCTTGAAGAAGCTCACAAATTTGTATCTTCAAAACCTAAGGATAAAAAACCCCACTTAGGGATATTTATGGTCTCTTATGGAAAGTTTAAGTGGGGATTAACAGTACCTAACTTGTCATACATGAAACCCTTCATCTTTTTAGTGAACATACTGAAACTGAAAGATTTCAGAAATGAAAAGCACGTGTTAACGGAACAAAATGCCCGACAGTGACAGTAAGATCACTTTTACTTTCTTTCCCATTCCAGT
This sequence comes from Diphasiastrum complanatum, assembly GCA_029204225.1. Classification (NCBI taxonomy): domain Eukaryota; kingdom Viridiplantae; phylum Streptophyta; class Lycopodiopsida; order Lycopodiales; family Lycopodiaceae; genus Diphasiastrum; species Diphasiastrum complanatum. The sequence goes on from CM055098.1 coordinate 17,673,936, forward strand.
TTGAATGGATACCATGTTTTACACCCCCTCCAAAAAAAACCGCCCTGAAATTCTTTCTATTGTACAAACTTTATGCAGCTGAGTAGTGTTGAATTCCTGACCTTGAGAAAAGACAAGGTCTTCACCAACACACTGCTGACTGGGGGATACTGTTTGTAAAATATTTACAACAAGGTACTTCAGACAATAGAACAATGCCCAAAACCTTGACACTTTGTAGAATGTGGCACAACTATCTTCTCATTGCTAGCCAGAACAAAATCCATAAAAGCAGATCTGCTGCCTCTCAACAAAAAAAGTTCTTAGAGATGAAAAAGACAGATACAAAAAAAGGGTACATCTGCAACTACAAGAAGTTGTCATGAGTTGCTTAATGAATTTTGTCATTCTTTGTAAGCAGCAGCTATAAAAAGGAGGGTACCCAATATATAGCAACTGGTGGCTTATAGTGTCAGCCACTGCCCTCATGTCCCACAGCAGCACAACAAAAAGTAGGACCTGATAACCTTTCTTCCAGCCATATATAAGCCGAAAAGCATCTTGATTGTTGCTACACATTGATTTTGAGTCCCCAACAATGATATCTTGTCCAAGCTCAGAGATAGGGGCATTCTGCCAAGTGATTGCCTAACTGACCAAAAGAAATATTTACTGATTGAGTAGGCATGAACCTTTCAATCATTTCTAGCATGCATAACCTACAGTCTTCCATAAAATACAATAGTAGATGAACCAAGGACAGAGACAAAATGCCACCATAAAGGAGCAGTGTCTTTGGCAATAAGATTGTATACATACAGAAGAACCATCTTGCCCTTACGGAACATATGAGTCATGTTTGTCAACTTTTGTTTCAGAGTGTGTTGTATTGACTTGTCGCTATTTGGATCACAGTTCCGGATCACAGTTCCGCTTCTCAAACCTCAAATCTATAAATTCAAAATCACGCAAGAATAAAGCAGGGTCATCTGTCTGGCACCACCCATTCGTCTGTCTTGTTCTACAGCCATTCAAGCCACAGAGATCTAGATTCTGCTTTGGATATTTTTGGGGCTCACTTTTGAGAGCTTCAATACATTGGCTTGTTCATTCTGACTAATCATAGAAATTTTTCTGAATGAGCTGAAACATTTCACTTCCAGCGGCCACCACTTCTGCTACGGTGCATCTCCACAAGCTGCTCCAGCGAAACAGATACCCACTTCTCTCCTGTTTGAGCAAGCACCACCTGCTTGGCTGAGTCTATAGATATACTAACCATTCCAAACCCGTACACTTGTAGTCCCTCATGCATACGTCCTAGTTTAGGTAAAAACTGCACATCATGTTCCTGTGCAAATACCTCCACTACTTCCTTCAGGCTCATTACTGCAGCACCTGCCCCATTATCTCCAAAAATCCCACCAGCAGAACCAGCATGCTGCTGAGAATATGCAGTTGACGCTGCTTGGTGTTGCTGTTGCTGTTGGGTTTCAAACTGTCTCTGTTCTGTAACTCTTAAATAGCTCACATTCTCCCTGGCTCCAGGCTGCACTACAGGTGTACCCTCCACGGCCTGGTTCATCATTTCCAGAGCAACATTTAATTGACGCCGTATTCTTTCATTGGCCAAGAGCTCTGCGGGTAATAATGACTTCCATCCCAAGTACCATTGAGTCACTTCATCAAAGTTAGGGTTGCAGCAAAGCCAATGATACAGAACTTGCTGCCATTTTGGGAAGAACCCCGCTTCTAGCATGCCTGCCATGTGGTGGATAGGTAGTACTTTTGCCCAAGCCATTACCCAGTTGAATGGTTCTAGCTGTTGATGTGCCGGATTGACTACTAACTCCTGCAAAGCAGACATAAGCTTTGGGACTATTGAGCGAACCAGCAACTGCTCCCAACTACCAGGATCAAAAACAGCCTGCCAAGGTGACAAGAGAGCGTAAGCTGACGAATCACTGGGATGCCAGGCTTGTAAAGCATTTCCAAGCTTGAACCGGATAGGCATGTACAAGGGATCCATTCTTGAACCCAAAAGAGGAAGCCATGGGTGGAGCCATGCATGGATAGGCACAGTCTCCAAAAGAGGATCCCAAGCATCTACTGCTAGCATCAGCTTGGGCATGATTAGATGCTCCAATATACTCTGCAAGACTGATGCTGGTAGCAACTTCTCCCATAACTCCAAAAACCGCAGCATTGGCTCAGGATCCCGGGGTTCCCAAGTATTAGTGGTTGCTGTTCTGACTGGAGGTAACACGGCTTCCATCACGAGTAGAGTATAAGGTGGAGGAGAACCTCCACCATATCCGGTTCCCCAGTTACCTGTCATTTCTGTTTCTGGGAAAATGGAGTAATCTAGGGGCTCATTTCCTTGAAGTACTCCTTGCCAAAGACCCATAATATCAATCCCACGCAGGGGCTGCACTAAGGGTTCCCATCCATGAAAAAGGCTCATCGTAAGAGGCAACGCAAAAGACAGTGCTATGACTGACAGATTATGAAGCTTGAAGTCTTCCCTATATTTTGTCTGCAAGTTGACAAAAGCATCTGCAAGAGCTTCCAGAGACATTCCACCTTCTGCTACCATCATCTTAATTTGACTAATTCCAATCATTAAAGCTTCCATATTCTCCAACTGCTGTTTTTGCCGAACTACTTCTATTTGTAATCTTTCCCTCTCCCTTTCTAATAGCACTACAGCTTCCCTTTCATGCCTCAACTTTCGGTCATAATTTTGAATATCTGCTTCCACAAGATCCACAATCAATCTCATGTTATGCTGAAGCTCAGGCATAGGAACGTTTTCCTCAATTGCAACCTGCTCTGCATTTAGATTCTCTAAATTTGTCAAAACCCGAACTTGTGGTCCCCTCATGTCAAGCACTGTCTGAACAGCTTCTACACCTTTCTCCATCTTTTGCAATAGAAGCTCTGCAGCAGTGACATAATCTTTCTTCTTCTCCCGGTTTTTCTTCAACCAAAGCTTTTCCTTTGTCTTCGGTTTCACCTCTTTGGCCTTGTCCCCCTGTTCTTCTGTTCCAGGAGCTGGAGGCAACCCTGCCTCCCTAAAGTCATTGAAACCCATGCCCATGTTCTTAGGTCTCAGCTTTGCCTGGATTGGCACAGCTATACCCTGTTGATTCTTTCCTAAACCTCCTCCCTTATACCCCATCTTCTCAAGCAGCCTCATCCCAATACCCCGAGTATGCCTTTCAAACTCTGCCATATCTGTGCCAGTTGAAGCTGATTTGGATTTTACTGACTTTGAGGCAGAAAACTTGGCCATTTCTCTCTCTCTTTCCCTCCGTTCTGCTGCTTCCTTGATTCTCTTTCCAAAGGCAGATGGCAAAAGATCTTCCTCCTCCTCTTCCCCTTGAGGCTTAGGCTTGAATCCCAAACCTGCTCCTGCTCCTGCCCCTAGCCCAGGTCGCTCTACTTCCTCTTCTTCCACGTTCTTATCAATTTCATCCGATGGCATAACTGTTCCAGTAGATACAAAGCTGACAGGCTTAGACAAATCACCCTTTTTAATCAAATCTCGGCGCTTCCTTCTTGGATCTTCCGCATCAGAATCGCTTTCATCAAATACACCATAAAGAACCTCATCTTTGGTTTGCTTATGCTTTTCTTTGCGCTTTCTAAAGTAAAACTCGCCACCAACCCACTGACCATCTGTGTAGTCATTTTCCATGCCGAAACGCTCCATGTGCTGATACTCATCCATATTTCCTTATTTTCACAAGTCCTTCCACAATACTTGAATCACTGCAAATTGCAGTGTATTTTGAGGACAATTTATTTCACGAAATCTTACCACGTCAAAGATAACAAACTTATGAGGAACTTTCCTCCATACAAAAACTATAGATCTATTAATATTTTTGCAATGTTTCATGCCGGGGAATGCCCCTATACATACGCCTGCATCAAAACATGCAAGAAGAGCGGGGTTGAAAAATCAAAAACTGCAAAATCCCGAAATCAAAAAGATTGCAATTCTATAATACGACCATAGCTTTTCCTTTCCGCGCTTGACGAGAGAGCAAGACATGGCATTATAAATAAATGTTTCACATCATGTCTAAAACTGTTCCAGATCTAGGTTATCATTCACACAGAGAAACCCTAACCCTCGTCTTCGTGAACATACACCGTCAAAAACAAAAGAAATGGTAGCTGATGCACACTTCAAAACAATGTTGTAACCCTAATCCTGGAAGTTTGTGGCAGTGGAGCTAACCTGGAAAAATATGAGAAAAGACGTGGTGCAAAAACCTAATCCGATGAGCGCCAACAAGAAAAGGATACGAAGCTGTTATGGAATAAATACATCATCGGCCTCTGCCCACTGAGCTCGGTGGATTACACACAAGGTTGAAGAGCAGCAGAGTCCGGAGAAGACATGGATCGTCGCAGCTCCAGGACGGAACGTCGCTCGCTCTCTCGCTCTCTCGCTCTCTCTAGCTCGCATATTTCAAGGTCTGACCTAAAGAATGAGCAAAGGAGGGAAGGGTGTTGCCTTTTGTGAATGGTTACTTTTTATTTCTTTTTTATTAGTTGTGGATTCTCTTACCTTTTAAGGGAATCTTGGGCATTGATCAAAAATGGCAAAACTTGGAGCCATTTTTGTGGCACTATGAGGGAATCGAATAAGGCCATTTTTATGCACGGATGATGTGGGAAACGCTACGCACAGACGAAGTCTTCCATCACCATCCATCACTGTATCTTTCTATCGTCGATGAGCTAAACTTGCAGGAACGACTGCTTCAAAGCTTCTTACATTACCTACTACGTTGTTATAGCTAGTGACTTACATCAAGCATGGGCAATGTTACCCATAGTGGCATTTCCTATTCACTCCCTTTACATGGGATCGGCCACCTATGACCCCAACCCTCTCTTTCTATACATTGAGCGACTTGTCGCTTATGTTGCACAGTGTGCACTACCTGGTTGTGTACCTGGAACTCATGGGCCTTCCCACATGAGCTATGTGTGGCCTACAACCTGGCTATGCTAATGGTCACAATGGTTAAGTAATGACTTTTCCACCTGTGAGAAAGTTGTTGATTGCATTCTTTCTTCTCTTCCCTCACAAAGATCTAGGCAACAACACTTCCTCTCTCCCTCACATCAATCCAAGTTGCATTCTTTTCTCAAAGAGATCCAGGCAGCAATAGTTGATTGCATTATCTCCTCACAAAGATCTAGGCAACATCAAGTGCTTTGTACATACATTCTTTCCTCCACGTAGATTCAGGCAACCGTAGGAGCTTCGGACATACAAACATGACTTAATCTTTTCACATATTCATACCAGCAGTAGCAATTGTCATTGGTATCTAGCAAAGTGACCCACATTCTCACCATCTTTGTTTTCTTTTCAAAGTTCACATGGGCACATTTCACAGTTCTCACATCAATATGCACCATTAACTAAATAATCTTCTTTACTAACATATCGGTTTCATACACCCACTGCCCTAGTCCTTAGATATAGTACATGTCTTAGGTCAAAGCTAGGATGTGCCTTCAATGTTCTAAATTTATATGCATCTTGTACAAGTCCTCTCTACACTGACTTTTGGAACTACATTGACACAAACCTCACCAATCTTACAATCTTGTTGGATAAAATTAAGTATGTATCTTAACCTTGAGGATGGAATGGAGAGGATCTCATTTCAAAATTACTCTCTTGGAACTCGCTTGCCTCATAATTGTTTAATTAATCTATAATTACAAGACTAGTTTAGTCTATGTACTTGGTCATGAATGTACTTTACAAATATTTGATGTACAGTGACATCTGTACAATGTGTATATCAGTCAGATGACTCGAAGTCGTTGAAGCAGTCAAGTTTGTCAAACACTTTGCATACTTTGGATATTTCAGAAGTAGTTGGATCTTCGACATAGCCATTGAGAAAGGTTGTCTTGACATCTATTTGATGTATTTTGAGGTCTTTGGCGGCTGCTAGTGCAATGAGAGTCCTGATTGACTGCATTTTGACAATAGGACTAAATATTTCTTGATAATCCACTCCCTGGATTTTGTCGGAAAGAGGTGACGAGATGAGAGAGAAAATAATTCGAAAAAGTCGAAGTAGGTGAGTGCGGTGAAAGAAACCTTCTTTCCTGTGCATGACTACGCCTATCAATATTGAACAAAAAAAATAGTGATAGAAATCATGTTCAATCTTTAGCAGCTAACTTTGAAATCGCTAGCAACTAAGTGATTACGTAGCCAAACATAAAGCATTGAATTATCAGACAAATAATAAGAGATTATCAGTTACAAAAGAATTACATAGATGCATGCATACTGATATGATACTGAACGCAATAAAAGATAGATTGATTCAGTGAAAAAAACAAATTAAAATGGAAATGAGCCCAAAGGAATTGCAGATCAAAGTCGTGTGCTCTAAGCTATCTATAAAACGATGACATTTTGTGGTGGACTTTCTTGATAATCCCACGAGTTTGTGTTCCTTAGTGGGAGGTGAGTCCGTATTCTTAGCATAATTGCTTTTTAATTTTTTGGCAGTATGCATGGAATGTCTCGAAGTTTTCAAAAGTTGCATGAATGAATGCACATTTTAACAATGACAACACATTTGCTCAACACAAAACACCCCAACAACAATAGATGATATGACAATAACAAGATGAAACTACAAGAACTCTCAACTAACATAAAGTCAAAAGATTACCTATGGTGGGGTAGACAAAACCTCTTGAGCGATGGATTCAAGACCTCCAAAAATCATATTGCACCTTCTTGTTGCATCACTGGGGCAATGAAATAGTTTGGGAGAGAATTAAGCACGATCTCAATTTCCGAAATTACATATTCGCCATAGTCCATGGCATTAGAAATGCAATAAACCTTTGGAAGATCATTTCTCGTAAAAGGACCAGCATGATGGGTCGGCTCATGTTCAATTTTCCTGAGCTATTCCACAACCTTTTTCACTAATTTGCCCCATAATGGATCGTTGGACTACCAACTAGCTGATATTTCCACCAGCCTAGTGTTAGTGAGAGCATTCAACAATGAGGTCAACAAATCTAGATCTGGCATTGACATTCTAGGATAATATTTTACTTGTTGCAAGATTGGACAAATGAGCTAAAATTTTGCAATACTTGAAGGATTGGATGATAGAAACACTTTTTGCAAGATGAAAGGAACAAAGAAAAACTGTTGTTGCTATAGAAAATGTCTCCCACAAGAATGGCAGATGATTGCTCAAAAGCGATAATACACGCTACTTCAGGTATGAGACTTATCACCTTGCTGTTCTTATTTGATTTTGACAGCGATTTACGCCTTGGCTCTGGTCTCGCGTCTCAACGGCCGCATCTGTCTGCCCTTGGTCTTGGCCTTCAGACCCTTGATCTGGTTGAAATCCCCCTGCTGCCTGCTGGTTCTGATCTTGGCTGGTACTAGCGGTGGAATTACCACGGAGGTGGGCTGGGCCCTCGTTTCCATGTATTTCTGGCATGCCTTGAGGGCTTGCTTGGCCTGGACGAGCTCTTGCACTGCGCTTGCCTGATAGTTATTGAACTCCGCCTGGTAGCTATTGAGAGTTTAGAGATGGTGTAGCAACTATGCACATAAACTTGAATGCATTTTGTAAGTTTGATGGGCCGCTGGACAGCGGACTCTGTCCCGCTGACAGCCGCTTCGACTGATGCAGATTTGCTCACACAAGTTGACAATACCACTTCACGTGGATAACCGCTTCACCTTCTGTGGATTTACATACGCTGTTAGCGCGATTACTTCATGCTGAGCATGATTACTTCACACTAATTGCTCCATTTGGAGAGCAATGAATATTTTGGTTTCCGCTACAGTTCTAATCGAACCGTTGCTGCCCACATATTTGTATAAAAAGGAATACATTGATAACCACTATGCTTCTCTATGAAGGCACTTCGTAGGAGTCCGCCCTCAATGAGTTTGCTCATACTCTTGCATAATGATCGTGATTATAAGTGTATGTGCTAACATATATGAAAGAGGAGCACGTTTTCTACTGGTGTATGAATACTTGCTTATATTTAAAGCATGAATGGTTGTTTTTGTTGATAATTGCTATGATTTGAATAAAAGAGAAATGTATATATCATACCGTTTTCTACATTCAAGCAGAAGTCGGTTTTGAAGCTTATTGCTATATCATCTTTTTACACACACACGCTGGCTGACGATTCTAGTTTACTTAAGTCTGAGTTAAGCACTCTGCAAAATGACATTGTCATATTATAAAGGCTGCACTACCATTAATTCGTCACTCTCGGTGTTGGTTCAATAGCACAAAAACATGGTTTTGCTCATGGGTAGCTCACAAGAGATCACCTCACCTCACATTCAGGTATGAAGTTCAATGATTCTGTTTGAAAAGGTAGTATCGCTCCATACTACCATGCAGTTCTTTACGATGTTTGGAACGACACTTTTTACGTGAAAAGTTTTTTGTCAACTGGAAAAGTAATTACATTCCATATTGTAAATCTTTATAATTACGTTTCTCATCCTTGAAAAGGTGGTTTTGGTTAAATAGTGAAAGTGTTGCCTATATAAGTAAGCCATGGATGTTTTCAGAGGTGGATTTTGATGGGCTTGAACGGCATGGATTTGCCTAAGCCTGCAAGTGCCCGAATTCTCTAACAAGTTACATGGGAAGTCCGTGGGGCTAGCAAGCCCTAGTACCCGACATTGTGTTCAAAATCATGTCTCTTTGTATGCGTGCATGGATTAATAGCATTCTTACGTGTTTTTACTGCTTTATGAGCTGAATACGTTCTTTTTGCTCTTGCACTAATCAATATGGCATCTGCCTTGGTACGGTTTCAATTCAAGGGCAAAATGTATTGCTATTTATAAGATGTATGGTTGGGAAGATTGGATGAACGTTTTGTTATTGCATTCAAGATGATAAAGTAGTGAATCTTGTTTCGGACATGGATAACAACTGATGCTCAACTATGACACCTGTCTTCCTCACTTAGCTAACTCGTGCGGTTTTGTTTTGTGGGATGGTGGCAGGTAATAGTTGGGTGTCCTAAAACTTGCTTCACTTTCTGGTACTCTGTACCATAAGACTTTATACAACTATATTTTAACCTATTATGCTATAAATTGAAGGGTTCAAAGGGTTTGGTCTTGACTTGTCAAGAGGGACTATGTGATGCTCTGTTACTCTCTCAAAGCATCTTTTTAAGATGCCAACCCGACTACCTTTTGGCCGGGGTAGTACCAAACCTTTACCTTTACTTGTATTTTATGGCTAACAAGGTCTGTTTTATGATGTAATCCACAGGATGGTTCCACGATGTTGTTACTCTTGGTTATGGGGAGCCCCTTCCTCCTCCGAGCCCTTTTGTTCAGACTGTCATTTGTTGCATGAAGAAAGTTGTTGATGTTCACAAACTCATTACTTCTTATGATAAGGCTACTTGTGATGCTGCTGGACCTGATAATAAGATTTCTTGCCTTGTTGACTTGATGACTACTATGGATCAAACTATATATGGATCTCATTTAAAAAAAGAAAATGTTAAGCATGGTTGAAAAAATCTATATGGATCTTTCCAACTATGTTGAACGTATTGATGTTGAAAAAAGTTTCTTCAATTTACATATTCGGAAAATTTTCCTGTTTGAAAAAAGAAAATGGTGACCTATCTGTTGATACCCCTACCCATACTGAACCTCCTACCTCACCGCATCCTTTGATCTTTACCAAAGACCTTGATGATGTTAGTGCGTCTCAGTTGGAATCTTTCTCTCAAGAAATCTGCAAAGTAGACAACCAGTCTGCCTTTGAATTTTGCCAATCCAAAAGTTGTCTAAGTACCACTAATATCTAATGTTGTCCATCTGCAAGACCAGAGGCTCGCTCCTTGTTTCGCCCAGTTCGTCCAGGAACTGCCTTAGCCAGATTATCTCGTTGGCCACCTTTGCTACTGCAACGTACTCTGCTTCGCAGGATGATTGGGCCACAATGGTCTGTTTCTTGCTGACCCAGAGAACTGCTGCTCCTGATGCGGTGGTGCATCCTCCTGAGATGCTCTTACAGTCATCCTTGAGGGATACCCATCTAGCATTGCTATAGGAAAGCATCCTGAAACCTGCATCACGACAATAGCACAAACCATAATTCCTCGTTAATTGAAGATACTGCAAAATCCGTTTTGCAATCTCTCAATGTGTCGAGCTTGGATTCATGCAGACCTGTAAGGTGTGAGCTGCATCTATACTCTCTCTTCCTTAGTCTTCGGACAGTCATCATTTGTCAGCACCGTCCCTGCGAGCATTGGAGTACTTGCTCCTTTGTAGTTCAGCATCCCAAAGTCCTCTAGGATCTTCTGGGTGTATCTGGACTGGTGAAGGTATAACTAAATTTGTAAGCCTAGGTAACACCTGGCTTCTCCTAGATCCATGATCTCGAAATGTTTTGAGATGTCTATCTTCACTTCAACAATCAGCTGCTCACTCTTGCAAAGTATCAGAGTGTCGTCTTCAACAATCAGCTGCTCACTCCTGCAAAGTATCAGAGTGTCGTCCACGTACACAGCCACAATGATGATTTGCCCATCTGTAACTCTGACATATACATTGAAATCAGCCAACAGAGGCTTGAATCCTAATGATTTCAGGACTTGATCCTTCTTCTTGTACCATTGTCGGGCTGATTGTTTCAGACCGTAGATGCTTCTATGCATTTTGCATGCATAGTCGAGAAGTGAATTTGAGACATATCTTGGGGGTTGATCCATATAGACCTCTTCGTCTAATTCGCCATGCAAGAAGGCTGTCTTCTCATCCATAATGTGGATCCTGAGGTCATAAGCTGCTGCGTATGCGAATAACAGACGTAGGGACGAATCTTTGAAAACAAGAGAGAAGGATTCAAAGTAGTTAATACCATATCTTTGAGAAAATTCCTTCGCTACCAGTCTTGCCTTGTATTTCGGCACATTCCCATCTAGTCCGTATTTGAGCTTGAAAACCCATTTGCATTTGACAGTTTTGCACTTATGTGGTAATGGCTCCAACGTCCATACTTGATTCTTCCTCATGGACTCCATCTCTTCGTTCATGGCTTGGATCCATCTGTCCTTCTCTGGACATTCAATCGCCTCCTCAAAAGTCTGTGGTTCACCACTGAATCCGCAGAACTCTTTTGATGTGGAATCTGAACTGCCTGACACATATCTTGCTGGCGCTCTTCGTGGTCTAGATGACTTTCTAGGAGATCCTCTTGGGACAGCAATGCTTTTGCCTTTGTCTGCTCTGCTCGGTACAAAACCATCCTGGTTTATAGGTACTGTAGCAGTAGGCTGCCTCTCGAATCTTTCATCTTCTGATTCATCACTCAAATGAGAAACGACTCAAAAATTTTCGTTTTCGTGTTCGTTCTCTGCTCCGTCTGTCATTGGCAGCAGGTCATAATACTGTCTCTCCAGAAATTTGTAGCTGACAGGATCGTCATTGGCCATTGTCCTGCTCTCATCAAATCTGACATCTCTCACTGTTTTCACAATGTTCGTGTCTGGCATGTAGACTCTGTAGTATGACGAATTGTTGTCATAACCTACCAGAAATCTCTGCTCGGCTTTCTCATCAAGCTTCTTTCGAAGCTTATCAGGAATATGTGCATAATTTGCACAGCCAAAGATCCTGACGTGAGATAGGTTGGGCTTTCTACCCCACCATAGCTCGTGTGGTGTCATGTGAGGGACACTAGACTTACCTGTTCTGTTCTGGATGTATGCGGCTATAGCTACTGCTTCAGCCCACATTACCCTTGGAGCCTTCGAGTAGGCCATCATGCATCTGGCTGCTTATATCAGGGTCCTGTTCTTTCTTTCTGCAACATCATTGTGCTGCGGTGTGTAGGCTGCAGTCCTTTTGTGAATGATGCCACGATCATTGCAGAAGTCAGTGAAGCAATTCGAGATGTATTCGCCACCTTGATCTGTCCTGATCTGCTTAAACTTGTTGCATGTACATCTCTCAGCCCAATTCACATATTCTGTGAGTTTATCAAGTGCTTCAGATTTATTCTGAATAAAATACACTCTGGCAAATTTACTATAGTCATCAATGAAGGTTATATAATACTTTGAACCTCCTATTGAGATCACATTGAATGGTCCGCAGATGTCAGAATGCACTAACTCCAGAATCTTGGTCGTTCTATAGGAGTCTTTGATGAATGGAGTTCGTGACATCTTGCCCTTCAAACATGCATCATAGGTGGTTGAACTGGTTGCATTCGAGATGTTGACCCCTGTTATCGCTCCATGATGGCTTGCTTGGTAAAGTGTCATTGAGTTCATGTGGCAGAGTCTTCTGTGCCACAGAGTGTCTGATGAGTCATCATGAGTCTGATGCACTGATCTGCAGGTAGGCGTACCTTTAGATGATATAGGTTTCCTTTCCTTCTGCCTTGAGCGATCAATGTACTGGTATTGGCGTCAATCACGTTGCATGCTTTGTCAGAAAACGTCACACACATCCCTGCATCTGCTATTATTGCTACAGAAAGCAAGTCTTGCTGCAGTGTAGGCACGAATAGAATGTCTTTGAGTCGTCTATCTATGTCGTTGGTGTTGAGCCACACTGAACCAATATCGTTCGCTTGATGACTACATCCATCTCCAAGAACTATGAATCTTGAAGGATCTACACTTCTGAAATCAAACATTATTCGTCTGGATGTCACGAAGTGTGAGGCGGCTCCTGAATCTAGGATCACCTCATGTGTGTCAAACGTTGACACTACACACTCGTCTTCACAGATATAGGTGGTCGAACAGTTTCTGTTCGTTCTTTCTTCGCCCATTTTTGAGCCCTCGGGCTCCTCGACATAGGATGAACTGTTGCTGTTCTCCTGTCTGTTCTACGCTGATTTGTTTCTTGGGTTCTGGCGACAATCCATGGTTGCGTGACCCTTCTTGTGGCAATGAATACACTCAATCTTGGGATTGAGCCAGCATGTATCTATTGTATGCCCGTCTCTTCTGCATCTCACGCGAGTCTTCTTGTCTGCACCTTGCTGCTTCAACCTCCCTTTGCTCTTCCAGTTACTCTTGTTGGTCTCTTCTGCTTGCTGATCACGATCCTGCCTCTGATTCGACTCCCTCTTAGGCTTAAATTGTTTCTTGGATTTTTCTTTGTTGTCATAGAGGGCCTGGTCAGAACCATCTTTGTGATCAAGATGTTCTCTAGCCTCAACTTCCTCTCGAATCTCGACAATCGCCTTCTCGAGGTTCATGGTAGGATCTTTCGCGAGCAAGGTTCTTGTTGTCTGGAATGATCTGGGTAAGGCTCTCAACAAGTAGGTGACCTGCTTCTCAGTTGACACTACGTTCTCTGCTCCAGAGTTATGTAGTGATAGAAATAGATCCTTCATCTTTCTCACGAAAGAAGTGAGGTCTTTTCCATCCCACTGTAGATTCGTCAGCTGATCTTCCAACATCATGATTTGACTTCTTGATTTCGTCTGAAATCTAGTGAGCACTGCATCGCACATCTCCTTAGCTTTGGAGAGTGTAGCCAGGTCAAGTGTGAGACTATCTTCGATGGATAAAGACAACAAGGCTACTGCCTTGTCATTTTTCTCCCTCCATTCGCGTAGCTCCTTGCCTGATGTCGTATGCATCTCTTCTATGCCATCCACCCAAAGGAAGAGTCCGTCGCCCTTGAGTATGAGTGATGTCTTAACTTTCCAAGCTAGAAAGTTAGATCCTAAAGAATCAAGAATTGTGCAGATCTTGCTCTGCATGTTGCTGATTGAAGCCATTGCTTCTTGGAGTCTGTTCTCTTGTTGATGGTTGTTTGTCTGAATGCTTGGCCTCCTGGATCTAATAGCTTCTCGGCTGTGTCATATTATGACAAGATAGGTAGGAAGGCTCTGATACCACTGATGGAGAAAATTTTGCGGTCGCAAAATAGTCGCGAAAGCGAAAAACCATGATTCAACACAGTTCGGATGGAATTCAGATGCGGTCGTTGGACACTGCTAGCTGAATCACTCCTACAGTCCTCCAGAATGTAGTCAGGCACTGCTGATCTACGTTTATAAATAGTGTAGCATTCAACAAATTCAACCGATGTGCGGAATCAAATGAATAGGAGAATCAGACACATGAATAACAGCAGACACATTTGCATTCAAGATCATACATCATAAATTGACATGTGCACAATGGCTACAAGATCATCTATTGATTTTCTTTGATTCTTCAAGCATTGCTGCATGCAGATCCACGCAGTGTGTTGGCGTGAGAGAAATACAGTTCTCTCACGAGTGGATGTCTCGCTTACTAGCAGACTTGTGGATCTCTATGGATTCTGATCACAGATTTTGTCTCGCACGTAGGCGGACTTGTTGTCTGTATTTCGTCTTGATTGCTTACTAGCATTAGACTACTTTTCTGTATCTTCATATTTCAAGTATCATCCAGTAAGTATATAGTCGTTCTATGTAACTTTAAGAGTAGAGTGATTAAACATCTACAACTAATCAGGAAATTACAAGAGTGGCAGATTAGCCACGACCTAGAGTGTATATGCTGATGTCATGCAGAAAACTATACTTTTGGGTACTTGTATGATCTTGCTGGTACTCTTTGGAGCTTGAGGGTAGAAAGTGTTTCGCGACGTTTTTCATGTCGCGTCGTTGGTTTCGTTTTTGTCATTTGACTTTCTCGTGTTTGACCGCAAAAGATTCTCATTCGCGAGGACATCAGAAAAGAAGAAAAAGCACGAAACATCACTGATAATCAGAGGTAGACATTGTAGATGCTTTTGCACATTGATTATTTCTTCCAAATGTAATGTCAGTAATAGGTTTATCACCTTTACAGATTGTGTGATTAGCTTTGTGAAGCATGCGGTTACGTCCGCTATTGTTTTGTGCTCACTTGCATTATTGACCTGTATATTTCACTATACTTAATCTGATTACAGCTCTGTTTGTTCGGCGTTCAAATTTGTGTCAGTATTGCAATGTTTTTCTACATTCTGTTTGGCTTACTAATTACTTAATCTGGGTGTCCGCTCTTCGCGAATTAGTTTAGTGGTTCGCGACTAATATTTAGTCTTGCTTTTCGCAACTAATTCGCGACTGATTATTAGTCTAGCTCTTCGCAAATAATTTGCGACTAATAATTTGTCTAGCTGTTCACGCAATTTCTGATGTTTTGATGCTTAATGTCTAGCTACGTAATCAGGTCGAACGTGATTTCTATCACTAATGTTTTGTTCGAGTCTGATAGGCGTAGTCATGCTTAAGGAAAGAGTGAGATAGCTTATTCCACTACGCACTAACAATTTTCGTCTGAGTTCATTTCTCTTTCGAGTTTCAAGTTCGCTTCTTTTTCGTGTTTGTTTTCTTTTCGAGTTATCTTTCTTTTCACTACTCTTTCCAACAAAGACATGGATGAAGGAGTGTTTATGATCAGAGATCAGAAAGCACAAGTCGATAATGCTTGGTTTCTTGATTATGGAGCTACTCAACATATGACCAATCATCGCGAACATTTCCATTCCTATATGCCTTACATTACAAAAAAATTCGTTCATCTTGGCGACGACAATACACACGCTATCGAAGCTGAAAGCATTGTAAGATTAAAGTTTTAACATGATCAATTTAAACTGCAATAAAATGTTTTCTATGTATCTAAACTGTCGCCAAATCTATTATTAGTAAACAGAATCACTGATTTAGGTCATAGAGTAGAATTTGAATCTGATCAATGTCGAATTATCAATAGGACAAATAAGGTCCTTGCTCTTAGAAAGAGACTTGGATACTTATGTAGAGGGATTCATTGTTATTATGACACAAGTCAAGCTTTGAATACTTATGTTCTAGTCAATAAAGCATTACTTTGGCACTATAGATTAGGTCACTTGAATCATACATCTTTATTGAACATGTTTAGACATTCCTTAGTACTTGATATCTATATCTAGACAAGAAGATCGATCTCCCTATCTGTCATAGCCTCCTCAAAAATCTAGCTTGGTAGATCTAGCTTGATGGAAAACATGATGATCTTGAACTTGACTCCATGTGTTGAATTGGTCTTTGCTGGTTCAAAAGGTGTGAAGATTAGCCAATGAGCTTGATGTTGATCTGAAATCACCATATCCATGAAAGTGCTTCTTTCATGTTAACATCTTTGATGAACTTGAGAGCTTTGCACCATCCTAGCACCTCCAGAATTGATTCCTTCCAGATTTTATGTAGATGCTTGACCTTGAGGCTTGCTCCTTCTTCATGTGCATGCTCCTCCATTAGAAAATAAAGATTTCTTCTTGACTTATTAGGATCACAAAGATCTAACATCATGTTACCATGATCTAGAGAATTAGACTCATCCAAATTGGCAAGACTATGCATGCTATAATAACAAAGTGTTTGCATCATATCTTCATGTTTGTTTACCATGCTAATCTTAGATCCAATGAGGTTAAATACTTCATTATGGAGATAAGTGTCTTTAGAAGATGATTCACTTACTCTCATAAAGAGTTTACAATTTGCCTCAATACAAATTTTCAAACTATGAGTGAACAAATCACTTTTGCTCTTGCATGACTCAAGAGCATACATTTGATGAAATAACCATTTGCTTTCTAATTGATTTAAAATCAATTTCAATTTTTTAAGAACATCATCTATGTTCTCAAGAGAGACTTCATACTCAACTAGTATGGCTTTACTCAAATTTTGAAATGCAATGATCTCACTAAAGCAAATTGATTTATCAAATGACATAAGAGAAGTAAGTATGAGATGTATACCACATGAGATATGCTCCTCTTTCCCTTGAAATGTGAGCCACATGGACTCACCGATATTTCTTGAGTTTCTTTTTGGAATTACAATTTGAGAAGGTCTCTCCTCCTCAATCCTTGGCACACTTGAACCTTGAGATGACTCCTTAAGATCTTCTTCATGATGCTCCTTCTTGATGGAAATCCGAGACCTCCATGTCTCATAATGATCACAACAAGTACGACGAAACATAAGTCCAAAAATCACCACAACTTGGCATGATTTTTCCAATATTGAAATCACAAGGTATTTCCATCTTAATAAGGCTAACTACTTGCTTATGGATATAAGTGTCCACTTTGGATGCTTCACTTATTCTCATAAGAAGTTTACAACTTGCCTTTAAGATTGAAAATTTACAATTTTCATCTTTATGAATGAACACATCATTCATGATCTTATTGAAACCAAAAGATCCTACATTATGAATATATTTCCATTTTCTTGACTTCATAACTAATGTAAGCTTACAAGAAAAAACATATTTTGCTATCTTTTAAGGCATCACACTCAACTAGTATTGCCTTAATCCACCTTTGAGATACAAAAATCTCTTCAAAGCAAAATGGTTCTTCATAAGTTGACATGATAGCATAAATGAAACTATTTTCATTTTGTGATTGTTGCTCCTTATTCTTGATTGATTTCTCTTGGATCATGACAATAAGTTTGAACTTATTTAAAGTTCCAAGCAAAATACTTTCCAAGGACATAAAATAAATCCAAGTTACTTTCATGAAAGTGACATTTATCTTTGCATCTTGAACCAAACAATGCACTTCCAAATGAAAAATTTCAAAAGATTTGACATGTGTTGTGATGGACTCTTGAAGACAAATCTTGCAAGTCCTTGTGAGACTCCAAGCCTCATTCACCTTTCCACAAAGGAAACACCTTTCCTTGGACTTGTCCTTCTTGTATTTGCATTTTGAACTTGAAGATCCATCCTTCACCTCGGCCCCCTTGGTTGGTTCTCCTTGGATGGATTGGTCTTCTTTTTGTAGCATCTTGAGAAAAAATATCCTCCCTTGCCACAAAGGTTGCACTCAGGATCCTTTCTTTCCTTCAATAGAATGCCACCTATTGATGCTACGTGAATAAAGACCTGTGATATGATTCTACAAATGTAATTTGTCACCCTCAAGAGACTAGATTTGAACATCTTCAACAATCTAGAAGGATCTACAAAAGATCTAACTCACAAACCTAAGAATCAATCTTCACACTAATGACTAGTCACTTGGAAACTTTGCTTTGATCACTAAGACAAAAGCATACAATCTTTGAATCAAATCCAATCTCCTATTGGACTCATCAAATACCAATGACTATTTCTTTTGAAAGTTGAAATGGATATGAAAAGATTTGACACCTAGATTTTCCTTTTCACTTGACTAGTTCTCTCAACACTTGAGATTCTTGAACAAAAGATGGGTTTTTTTTTCAAACACATGAAAATCAAACTTAATCACTTCTTTTGGACTCACTCTTGACCCAAATAATCTCACTCTTGAGATCTAGAATGAATTTGATTTGATTTGAAAACAAACTATACCACCAATTTTTCACATAGCTTAAAAATTAGACAACTAGAGATTCACAAAGATCTCAACCATGCATGAATACTCAAATATGGACTCCTCCTCATTCTAGACATCCAATGGGATCACAAATTGACCCTCACACTCTGACAAGGAAAGTTGAATAGAACTAATTTGAGTTTCATACATTCTATGTCAAGTTTTGCTCAACAAATTGAATTCAATCACTCCTATTGAATTCCACCAATTACTCTACTTTTTAAGACTTGGAATGAAATTCAAAATCAAAAGTTCTGATTTTTCTCACTAAGATATTGTTCTTCAAAGAGCTAATACCACTTAGAAAGATTTGATCACCTAGGAGAAGACAAATTCTTCACCTATAACAACACATAATGAGCTTCTAGATCTTGCCCTCTACAAAGGAAGGAACTCTTAGAAAATTGGATCTCTCTCTATACATTTGCCATAGACACCTTAATGACTCCTTACAATCACTCAAACAAATAGAGTAGGGTTGAACAATGTGACTTGGATCTCAATCTCGTTTCTAGAACTCTCAATTTAAGCCAATCTATGTCAAATTCTACAAAAGATTTGCATAGATGCTCTATATGCACTAGAAACTCTCAAAGGTTTCACTTGGAGGACAGATCCAAGGATGTTTTCTAGCAAATTGATGCTTCTAAACTTGACCCTATCACTCTTTGAACAAATCTAGAGTGATGGTACAATGGATTTCATCCTCTCACCTTGCATATCACTCCTTAATCTATGATTTTTGGCAAAATCACTCTCAACTTCAACATGCACTCAAAAAATCAGAGATGATCAATTAATGCACCTAATTCAAGCTTCAATTTTAATTTTTTGGCTGAATTAAACCAAGAACTAATCAAGGGATTAGATTTACTATAGAAAATGCTTGATTTTGCACCAAAAATCACTCAAATTGGGTATGTGAGTCAAATTCTACAAATTTTTGAAACTTCTCAGTCAAAACCGGAGCTGTACGGCCTCACACGTGTGAAAAGGGTTCCTACAGCCCAAAACAAGATCTCGACCAAAAATTTTGAGGATAGCTATCAAATCCAACTCGCTACACAAAATCTAACTAGTTTTCAAACAACTGCTAATTTTGGCTTTGATTTGGATTAACCCTATCAATTTCAACAAAACCTCTTGTACTGAGCTCTGATAACATGTGCAAAAAGTACAAAAAGGACCAAGAGTGGATCCTAATCTGATCCTCAAGAGGGATCGGTTGTCAAATTACTTGATCTATCAATCTACTTGAGATGAAGATCAATTTAGATCAATTCTAGACACAAAATCCTAACAAGAACAATCATTAATTGAAGGTAGGTGTACTTTCTGGTTTCACACGTGTGAAACACTATCTGAGTACGGAATCCAACGTAAAAATCAAGTACACATTGATAGAACCTCAAAACAATTAAAACAAATGTAGACAAATGGAGAGAATCACTCAAAATTGCTTCCCAAACCAAGATTGGTGTCTCTCAATGATTATGGCCAAATGTGGCTCTATATATAAAATAAGTGGGAGCTCATGGTACTAATCATCCCTCTAATCCCACATGTGTGAAGGTGCTTTGTCATATGATGATTCATCATGCAAAACTGACACTTGGACAAAACCTTCTATTTTGAGCACTTTTGGTCCATCTTCCTTCTATATGGAGATCTACTTGGAAATCTTCTAGAAGTCAAATTTCGCCTACTTCAGCTTATTCCACACGTGTGAGTTGTCCTCTACACATGGGACATGACACCTAACCAAAGGATGTGGCTCATGCAATCAATAGATTGATGCCATGTGTCATATGTCTAGAAAACTAGTTTTTGGCCATTTTAGTCACTAGAACTTGAATTAAATCATATGTACAACATATAAGATTATGGTACATGACAAGTATACTAGTTTCACACGTGGGAATAGGCTCCACACATGTGTGTTTATCTATATACAAGATTTTTGGCCTCTACCAAACTTTTTTTTGCATTTTTCACACAGATACTGTAGGAAATCTGGAAGAAGCTGGACTCCCATAGTATCGAATCCATTTTCATTGGTTATACTACTTTAGATAACTTCAGAAGAGATGCTTTGTATGCCGTTTTGCAAGAGGGCGCCACACATCAAAGAAGATAACAGGATTTTGGGCACCCAAAAATCAGGTGGTTGTTTGCTGATTTTTTAGGTTGCAGGAAGGCACCATTAATTATCTTTTTCGGGACTTCTTTTAGGTCGCCCACATCTGTGTAGGTTTATCCTACTTTCGTTGGTCCTCAGATTTGCTCCTTTGCAAGAGGGCACCCATCTACAAGCAATTTCTATTCTTTTGATTTGGCTGAAAAATCAGCACCCTTGCTGATTTTACAAAGTGAAGATCCGCTTCTTTTTGCTTGTTTACAGGTGTGGACGAAGGCGCTAATTTTTTTGTGATGATCTGATCACATTCCGAGGCTGAAAATTGGATAGCATATTACCATTTGTAGGGTGTTACAACAGCCCTACCCATGTGTGTATTGTGTTCACACTTTTTGGCAAGAAAGAAGGGTTCCAAAAAAAGCTTTGTTGGAGGCTAACCTGATTCTTTGCTTGCTGTTTTTGAGTTTGTAATGCAATTTCAGGCTGAAATTTTCAGCACACAAGGCTTGTAGGAAGGCGAGTTCCTACATCCATCTAATGTGTGGTTTCGACACATTTCGGTGCTGATTTGTCAGATTTGATACTTGCTGGTTTTTGTGTATTTTGGGCACATTTAGGATTTGAAAAGTTTTATCTTCTTGGCTGGTTCTTATGGCAAGAGATTTGGGAGCAATTCATAATTGTTCAGGTGAAGATATGTTGGATGGCACCAACTATTCTTCATGGAGTTGCAAGCTGAGAAGTTGCATCGACGTGATGATCAAGATTTTATCGGTAACAAGATCTATCTTATATTATTTGAGATTTTGCAAGACCTCTAAAGGTGCTTGGGAAACACTTTTAAAGATGTACCGAATAAAGGATTCATCATCATGCTTTCACCTCTCTGCTTCATCCTCTTTGAAGGTAGAAGAGCAAAGTCATACAAAGTTTGATCATTGTCTTTCTACAAGTACAAGTTTGCATCGGAATGCTGGTATGGTAACGCATTCTTCTTCTCTTGAGCCATTTGTTGCAAATGATGGATGCATTAGTGAAGAACCTTATGCGCAAGCTTCTCAAGATAATGTTTTGGAAAAGGCTGAAATCAAGCATTATTTGAAGCCATTTTGTACTAATGGAGGAGGGAAAAAAAATCATGTCAATTAGTACATTGGTTCAAAGTGGCATGTTGCTAGATTTTTTGGGTGTTCAAAGTGGCAAGCTGTTGGTTTTTTTCTTGAAGATGGTGGACACCAGATTCAGCCATGGTTTATTGATCATTTTCAGCCTACGTTACATTGTGAGCATACTATTATGCATCGAGAACGGGCCTGCGGAAGGTTTTTGGACAACAAGGTCCACATTTGGAACACTTTGGACAGCAAAGTGGTGGTGATTTTGTGGCTGTTGGACAGCTTGCTACAGCCTCTTGTTGGTTGTCCGAGTCTTTGCGGGATAGCAAAGCATCTTTTTACCTTGGAGGAAACACACATGCCTCACCCAAATCAGTACCTTATGCTGATTTTCATGTTTTGATGCTTACTTTTTTTTATGACGGTGTTGTCTTACCTAGTGTTGGTGAGCAGATCATTGATAGTAAGATTCGAGAAGATGTGATGGTAAAAGAGTATCGTACTCTTCTTTATGAATCATGTGGTAAGAAGACTTATGGAATCATGTGGGAACCATTCATGGACTACAAATCCATATTTCGGCTTGTGACTGGTTTTTTGGTTACCTACTTTGGATGGAGCATGCTTGTCTTCGCTCTTCGACTTGATGCTACCGCACTTCATATTCTACATCTCTTCTATATCGGGCATGATTGGGGCTGAGATATCTACTACTTCGACTACTTCAAGCTAAAGGTTTTTTTTTTTGGGCGGCATTAAGCTTGGACAGCAAGCTACATCTTTCCTTTTTTGGCTACATGGAGTTTTGGGCAGCATGCAACAATTTGTATTTTTGTTGCAATTTTTCATACTTCATGTCATGTTATGTTTTTTACATTATTATTTAAGGAGGGTGTTTGAAGTAATAAATGATAATGTTAGTTTCCCATAGGTTACTTGACCCAAAAGGTCGAGACTTGTGTAACCATGGGTTAGGTTTATTATTTAGACCATGTTAAGTCACTTTTAGTTGAGTTGGATCCAATTTTGGTCCAGTAGTAATTTGTGGGTCCAAGTAAAGTCTAATTATGTTTAGGGACCCTCTCTCGACTTTTTGGAGTGCCCTATAATTAGTAGTGGGTCTTGGAAGGTTCTAGAACCAGTCTAGGCCCTTGGAAGGCCTGTTTATATGTACTCTTTGTTCATTTGTGATTCATTCCCTTAAAAGCATTGCTACTACTTTCTCTCTCCTTGAGGGCGCCTAACCCTCTCCCTCTTCTTCTTCTTCCTCTTTTTCTTCTTCCTCTTTTTCTTCTTCTTGTATATGGAGATTGAATGTTAGAAGGTTCTTGGCACTTTGATTTCTACAAGTATCAGAGCGAAATTTAGCTTTGCATGCTATAATCTTTGATTTTTCAAGAATTTGAGAGCTAATTCAAGCAAAAAAACAGTTATTCACTTTTCTTTACCTTTTTATGAAAAGTGTTTGGATCAAATTGCATTGAAACTAGATTTTCAGGTCTGAATAGTGATAGTATGCAATTCTGGAATTCCGCACGTGTGAAAAGCAGAGATTTTTAGTCCCTTCTATTTCCTTGCTAGTTGATCCAAACATAGTGGTGTTATAGCTTGATGGAAAGCTTATAAAGATTACTTTCCATAGAAATTGATACCAAATCAATCTGATGTGTCTATCAAGAGTTATAAGCTGTTAAAAAGGGTAGGGAGAGGTCCAAAATCCGAGTGACCACTTTTTGATTTGATTCAATCTTGCTTTGTTTAGAATCCATTGTTTTGAACATTCTACACAAGAAACTGAAGGTCAAGACTAAGTTTGATGTAATTGAACACCTTTGAGCCTTCTGAGTATCAATAGTATTTTCTATTGAAGCATCTAACACATGCCAAAAGTAGGATTCAAACTTGTCTAAGTGTCTCAATCCAAATTGAGTATCTGATCTAGAAAATCTTGTTTTGTGGACTATTTGAGATCCATCTCAAATACAGTTGCAAGTTTTTTCACATAGAAAGGTAGCACATCCTTGAAAATACCTATAGTGAAAGAGAACAACAACATTAAGTCTAATTGGAACAAGCTCAAACATATTATTGTCCAATAACTAAGAAGTCTTCACATAATGGCATCTGTGGGAGGATATCTCCTAGAAGCAGGTGAAAGACTAAGTACCTCTAATTACTCAATTTGGAAGGTTAAAATGGAGTCTATTTTGATACTCCAGGATGTTATGGACATAGTGCTTGGTATTGAGGAGGAGCCTCAAGCACAACTTGAAATACCAAAGTACAAGAAGAGGGCTAGAATGGCTCTACATTTCATTAAGATGAATGTATCTAATGAAATTCTGAGAGAGATAGGATCTTGCTCCACAACTGAAGATGCTTGGGGTGCACTTAAATCCATATATGAAGCAAAGAATACTTCTAGAATACTCACTCTTAGGAATCAGATTTTCCAAAGTTTTCAAAGAAGTGAGGAAAGTGCATCAAACTATGTTCTGAGAGTAAAAGATCTTCATAGGGAGCTTTCTTGTGTTGGTGTTACAATTAACCAAGATGAGCCAGTACAAGTCATTCTAAATGTCTTGAAAGACGACTATGATAATCTTGTTCAATCCTTTGTCGTTAAGGAGGAGATCCCTAATTTAGAAACTCTCCAAGGAATTCTCATCTATGAAGAAGCTAGGCAATAAACTTTCTAGAATGAACAAACTCGAGCATATTGGAAGTGACAAAGCCCTCTTTGTCACGGACAAGCATAAAGGAAGGAGAAAGACATAGCCAAGGATCAAGAAAAGATGGTGAAGAGGATGACTCATCTCATCCTTCTACTTCGAAAACCAAGAAGAAGAAAGTCAAGTGTTTCTTTTGTGGCAAGAAGGGGACTATGCCTCTAATTGCTTCAAGAAGAAAAACCAACTCAAGCAAGCAAATATCTTGTGCTTCCGAGATGGAACAACATAGTGCCTTGCCCTGTCTTGGGCACTTCTTATGCTATCTTTAGCCAACTGTAACATTTCTTGCATATCCGTAAGGAAATCAGCTGCGACTTGCACTCGTAGGTTTTTCATGTCAATACTAATTGGTGATTGAGGCTGAAAACCATACATAAGCATGAAAGGGCTGAATCCGGTCAAAGATTTGCATCAGCTCAGCCCATCTAGCTTGCCTCCCCTTTAAATCTGTAGCATCACAGAAATATTGAAGAGTCTGATGATCCGTCAAAACTTCAAATCTGGCTCCATATAAATAATGTCGTCAAATTTTCAAGGAATGAACAATTGCTAACAATTCCTTCTCATAGGTACATTACCTAGATTGAGTAGGATTGAGATTCTTGCTTTCATAAGCCACAGGATGTCCATCCTGCATCAAAACAGCTCCAATAACGTAATCACTGGCATCGGTCCTAACCACAAAAGCCTTATTAGGATCGCCAATGATTAATATTGGTGCCGAAGTGACACTTTTCTTAAGCAACTCAAAACAATTATTCATATCCTCTGTCCACACCACTAGTGGACTCTTAGCCCTCCGGCTTAGCTTCTTATAGCCTTTCAAAGCCTGGGTAAGGGAAAATGCCAATCGAGCAAATTGGGGAATATGCCGACGGAAAAATCCAACAAATCCCAAGAAAGACTTGATTTTCCGAACTGTGGTGAGAATTGGCCAATTAATAACCCTCTGGATACGATCTGGCTCAAGAGCTTTTCTCTTCTTAGGATGTCCAAGACAATCCTAAGATGCTCTTTATGTTCCGCCAAAGTCTTACTGAACACTAGGATATCATCTAAGAATACCACTACGAATCTTCCCAAATATGGTCTGAACAAATCATTCATCATCTGTTGGAAAGTTGCTGGTGCATTGGTCAAACCAAAAGGCAACACCATAAATTCGTAGTGACTAAAGCGAGTTTGAAACCCGGTTTTTGGTATATCTTTTGCCTTAATGCATATCTAATGGTAACATGATCTTAGATCTATCTTGGAAAAATACCCAGCACCTCCAAGATAGTCTATTCGATCATCCATCCGCGGTAGTGGATATTTATTCTTAACGGTTACCTTGTTCAATTTCTTATAGTCGACGCAAAATCTTATAGTCCCATTCTTCTTGGCAACCAGAACCACTGGTGATGCCCAAAGAGACTTACTAGGTTGTACCCACCCCTTTTTCATGTAATCATGTAATTGTTTACTTACCTCAGCCTCTTCCGATGCACTCATCCTATAAGGACGTTGTTGTGCAATTGGAATTGCTCCAGGTATTAGTTCAATTTTATGATCAACTGTCCTTTCTGGTGGTAAACCTACATGAAGGTCTAAAAAAACATCATTGAATTCATGCCTAAGTTTATTTGGACCAATGGTACTTCTACCTCTTAATTCTATTGGACCTCTTGAACTTTGACTTGTCACACATCAAACTAACTAAAGACACTTGTCAAGAACCTATTTAGCTTGATTTTCCACTTGTGCTTTTGGCCTAATAATGACAAAACAAGTGTACTTCACTAATTGACCTCTAAAGCCAAAAATGGCTCAATCTACTAATGACACCTAGAAGCTTGACTATGAAATGTTATGAGACCCCTATAACAAACATTTTTTATTTATTTGACAATTATCCACACGTGGGAACATCCTCCACACATGTGAGATTCACTCACAAACTTCTACCATAGGATTACTAAGCTAGATT
Source organism: Diphasiastrum complanatum (assembly GCA_029204225.1). Lineage (NCBI taxonomy): Eukaryota > Viridiplantae > Streptophyta > Lycopodiopsida > Lycopodiales > Lycopodiaceae > Diphasiastrum > Diphasiastrum complanatum. The sequence goes on from CM055098.1 coordinate 17,700,334, forward strand.
TTTGCCAATTTCTCACATTTTCTAGTTCCAAATCCTGGCTTGGTGTAAATTCATTCTATTAAAGCCAGTTTCAAAATGGCCTCTGGTACGAGCCCAAATTTGCTTAGGGGAATATCGAGAAGGTTCAGATTTGTTCATACGAATAATGGTGTCAAAGGCTATAGGGGTCTCAAGAGAAGGACTTTTATGCAGGGCGGCCAACTTGCAGACTTGTATCTCTCTTTCTATCAGATGAGTCATCATAATCCAAAGATCGATAGAAATGGATGCAAAAAAGTTGACAAATGGAAGACTCCAAAGTTTGTAAGAAGTAAGAATAGATTTGTATTCAATAATTCTACTGGGGACAAAAGGAATCTGACAGCTTTTAGATTGGCAAAAATCATAAGAAGAAAGGTCATCAATGTCGCAAATGTCTTGGGAAAAGATCTCTAGTTGAGAGGCACTATCCTCGTCAAGGTCATCAATAAAGACAAGAGGATGTGGTGAAAGAGGTGCATTAGAAACAGAAGGGGAAATAACAACATGAGTGATACCATTTTCATTTTCTAGGCACATGAAAACTTTTCTAATGTGTAAATTGTAGAGCTTTTTCTTCTTCCTCAAATCTTTCGACGAAATCATTGAGACGACTATAAGATTTTCCACTAAACTCAGAGTATCTTTCTTCTTAACAAACTCAAGATAATTCTTAACCCAGTCAATGGTCTCAGGTAAAACAATAAGACAGAGAATCTTATCCTCAGGTCCGGCAGAAGAACAAGTGGCCCTACCAGTATCAATGCATCTCAATGGCCTTTTTCATATAGCAAATCAAAGTCTGAACAAAATGGTTAGGTGGAGGAAGGGGCTTCCCATAACCCAAAGAAGCAGCTTCCTGAAACTATCATGTGGACTAAATCATGCAAACAGACCTTTGTTAGTTTATGAATCAGTTAAAAGGTAAGAGCTTCAGTACTATCCCAACCAAGGAATAGTCGGATTTACACCACCAGGATGCATAGAGAGAGATACAAGACTGTACTTAGTTCCTCTTGACAAAGCAAGATTGAAGCTCTTTGAAACCTTTATTCATAATCCAACAAGGTACAATACAAGTGAAAAGTAAAATACAATACTATAAAGCACCATAAAGCATAACCACTTTCAAGACGTCCAGCTAATACTTGCCACCATCCCACAAAACAAAACCGCTCAAGTTAGTTTAGTGAGGAAGACAGGTGTCATAATTGAACGACAATTGTTATTCATGTCCAAAAGAAATTATACTACTTAACAGCTTTGAATAGCATTTTAAAGCATAGTCCAGTCTTCCTAAACACACATGTTTTAGCGATAGGCCAAGCTGTTATATCATCGTATCAAGGCGAGTGCCATATTGATCAACTTACGGGTAATGTGAAGTAACCAACACCTACATGACTCATTGTTGGACTGAACAATGTAGATTCTTTTGTAGCAAAGGATTAATGGCAAAGGGATGGAATGATTGTCGTTATTTGTTTGGCAAATGCAATGGTTTAAAATGAAATATCAAAATTACTACTCATGTTAATCAAATTAGCTTGGACAAAGTTGATAATTTATGCAACATAGAATAAACATGAGGTGAAATATAAAAGCATGAGAGCATGAAGCTACCCACATATAGAAAGTGCATCAATGCGTGATCACAAAGGTGAAAAGAATAGATTCCTATCATCAAATAGCAATCTATAATTAGAATATCTAGTTATAGCGATTGCTTGTGTTAATGGCATTTCTAGACGTTGGAAGTAAAAAAGCTTTTCTGGGTGATCCAAAATTTGTGAATGATAGTTTGTGCACCTTTTTGCAATAAGTAGTATTATGTACTACGAACATTTAAGAATGTTTCTTAGTGTGATAACGAGCCTTTGCTTTCATGTATAGATACAAACTATAATTCAAGAAGTGATCCAAAAAAGATGTTTTGTTTTAATCACAAGTTGACCTTTCAAATTTTCCTTACAACATCTGCTTCAACAAAATTGGAAAAGAATCTTCTCGACTAAATATTTGTAGCATTCAAAAGGCATCTAATAACAAGCAAATGCTTGGTCCCTTCCAAGTGGGCAATGAAACAAGCATTTGAAAATTGAGCCTACAAAGAGATGCATAAAATTCTTCCAAAAATTATAGCATATGTTATTGATGCATAAGACGCTTATCTTATCACAATTTGTCTACTCATTATCACACTCAATGACCCAAAGGGGTTGGCTCAATTGGTTACCTTGGCGTCCAAAGTTCCTTTGGTCCCAAGTTTGCGCCTCCCCTCGGAAACCAAGAAGCATTATCACACTCATGAAGTGGGAGAAGCCCATCTTCCTTGTCCTATACTAGTCAGTTAGAATTTGAGTCTTTTGGTCTTAATCTCTTTAATGCATAAATTTGATATGAATTTGAGCAGTGAGCAGAAGTTCATAACTATATTATCTTGTATAGCAATCTATGATAGTAAGGTTTCCTTGAGTTAAAGTTCTCCATTTGAGATGAGTCTTGTACTTGTGGTGTTACTTTGAGCTGTAAATGACTAGATGGATTTTAACCCAAACTATTTTTATAACATTGCTGCTATGGACAAATGATTCATACATGATAATACAAATGGACTCCGGACCACTTAAAAGTGGGGACAATGTTCCAAGCGTTTGGAGTGGAAACCTTTTCCAAATGTTTCAAAAATTTCACATTTGGATGTTGGGCTGCAACTATGCTTTCACATTGGCATGAGAGTAGCAACCATGCATTGTCCGCTCTTGGCTATGAAATAAAAAATGAGTAGAAACAAGTCTGAACCTTATCTAATCCACCGTGGAGTTTTTTTTTTTTTTTTTGGGGGGGGGGGTGGCGGCGCAGGGGGGTTTGGGTTTGAGGTGGGGGCGTCTTTTTGGAAACAAAGGCTATGCATGCACGGAATTCTGTTTTAAAAGGATTAGTGAAAAGATAAATGTGATACCATATATGTATTTTTTATCAATAAAGGCTCAAACACTGCAAAGTTGAGGTCAAGTAGCTTGCTTTACACAATCAGGAAGTAAAGAATATGGGCCTCACAGTAATAGAGTTTAAAGTTTCACCCTGTTCTAACAAGGCCTAAAAGGACAATAAATGTCATTTTAGCCTTAGAGAAAGGCCAATAAGCTTACAACTTAAAATAGATTTCAACAAGGGCAATGAAGCAATATCTGACCTCTTTTGATCTTGATGATGAGCACAATCGAATAAAAACTGACTATATTTTGACAAACCATAATCATCCACCAGATATAGTGGTATTTAGTTTCAAAAGCATATCAGGGTATGTCAGGTTGCACAAATACAACTTGCTGAATAACAGCTTTCTATGTGCACTTTTGGCAGATAAAGCCAAAGGAAACCAATGATTCGTATATGGAGGATCTTCCTAATGCAATCAGGTACATGTCTAACAAAATTCATTGCCACAACATTACGTGATTCACAATATTCCTCATCTACACTGTTAAGATGTCCTTTGGATCTAAGCAACTGATTCTCAATCAATTGCTCTACAATGTTTGCGCATGCTGTAAGAACACGAGTTGACAAAATAAACTTGAAGATCTTACGCACAAATCTACTCACCACTTTTTGTCCAAAAAGTAATACTTAGTTGAGAAGAAAGCATGCTGGTCTTGACTTCAGAAATTCACACACGACGTGTTAGGCCAATCAGCCCCATCACGGGGAGCTTGGAGTGCTGGCATTGAATGGTTTTCACACGTCATTATCACCAGTAGCTTTTAAGCATGCAGCATAGTTGAGCAGTCTTTGATCCATTAGTGTACAGGTCCTTGATAAAAGTACGAGTTTTGCTTTTGGAATCCTGTGTTCAACTCATTGGGAGAAAAACCTTGATAGTGTCCTTCAGTGCTTGCTATACAAATGTCCATCATCCTTTTTAGCATGCTCCTCTCCTGGAAAAAAGGTTGTGCCTTGAATTTGACCAAGGGCATCCACTGCAGATGAGACACATGTTAATTAATTTGCCATGCGGCACCAGAATAGTTCAAAAAATTTGCTATACATAAGCAACTATAACTCGTGTAGAATTCAGAAGAAATCCATACCTTTGCTGCTTCAATCTCAGAATCTTGTTTCACAATTTCTGATGAACACGGTTTCAAAATGCACACAAAAAACAAATCTGACTTGTCGAATGCCACTTGATGTCCTTGCCTGATCCAAAGATAGTAATGCTTCGTAAGCTTGCAAAGGTATTGACGAAAAAGGCATATCATAAACCAACTGCGTCTGTTTTCGTATGTAGTATATATGTTGACAGGTTTGATTTTGTAAGTACTAGATATATTGACAGATTACATCTAAGGCATTGAGATTACACCTGAACCCTAGAATCTGCATAAATTCTGTATCAACCTGCAAATATGCAACATCTCTTATCAGCATTCAAATGCCAAGTTCCACCACATGTTTCTCTTCATTCAAATTGTCGCATATATCAGTGGTGCATTAATACCTCAATATCCTGCTGCTCAGATAAAACAAAAGGCAGTAACTCTTCTCTAGAAAAAGTGAGATGCAATTGATCTGTAGCTAGTATTCAGTCTAACATCTAAGAGTACTTGTAATGCTTGAAATCAATACAAAGGAGTATAGGATCAAATTGACATACTCCAGTTTCCTCCTTTACTTCTCTTACAGCACCAGCAAAAATATCCTCACCCTGTGAAAAATTTCGATGGTGATTTTATAAAATACTGTTGTTGAAGGATGTCCAAAATTCACAACCCAGTTCTTGAAGTGCAAAAACTAGAGTCACACATCAACATAACAGGAACCTGAGTACTACTGGACTAGGCCACATTTTAAGCTGTAAAGTTGAGGAAGCCCTTAGACTAGTCTGAACTCTCACACGTAACACAGCAGATACATGTTGTATATAAAGTTGAACTTTGTTCCAAAATCGAATGTCAGAACCATGGAGATATTAATCGCTTGCCTGATTCACAAGACCAGTTGGCATCTTCCAGATTCCTGATCCTCTTAAAGGCCCGTTTTTTTCTTGAACTGCCAGTACCTGTGAAAGTAGTTGCTCAAGTAAAACTTCTTCCAGAAATGAGTGAAATCATATCTTGTTAATTTCAGTAAGGGTGAGTGCATATGATGACTGTGAAAAGTTGTAAGGGATGATGCGCTCCATACCTCACTCTTTTCATTCAACACAAATGCCGCAACTCCCACCTGATGTGAGGCATTTGGAGGAAGTGTGGAGGGAGTTTCTGGTAACCAGCGAGTTAACATCAAATATGTAGGCTCTGCATGGTGATATGTGAAACCTGCCTGCAGGTTGTTAAAATCACCAATAAATGAGTATATCCTAGAAACAAAGGGGATGTTGGTAGGAAACACATCATCAGAACTAGACAACACTCCCTTTCAAATCTGCTTTTGCAAATTTCTTACATGACCTTAAAGGAGTTCAGTTTTCTGATAGAGTTCACCAAACAATATTCAGACATTGCCAATAACAGTAACTAAACCTGAAAGCTGTAGTTTGCAAAATTCTTACCTGTATGGCAGAAAGAACAAGATTAGCACTTGGTAGAGGTAATTTTAACCATACTCCTTTTCTTTGCTGTTCAGCAGTTCACAATTACAGAAAGATGTCAATTAAGGTGCTCCAAAATTGAAAACCAGAAGCTTCTAGTCCTTCATGACTTCATCAGTACACATCCACACATTTTCAATTCTCCAGTCACCAGACAACTTGTGGATACTATCATATGAAACGACTCATATATCCAGGAAACGTCACCATCATTGATGCACAGTTCACATGTGGCTGAATCATGCTCAGAAAAAACCTTTGTTTACAGAATTGTTCCTATCTATGAGATCTTAAACACAGCTCCATATAGATTTATGTAGGTATGATAAAGAACAAATCATCTGTGTGTATCTGTGTTTGTGTCTGAAGAATTGAAGAGGCATTGGATGGGAGAAGTAATAGGAGCAGTTCGAAGTGTCACAATTTCACGGTACTTACATAGGATGATGCTTGAAGTCTATCAAAACATGAAAAATAATAAAAAAGAAAATGTACCAGCAAGAAAGGCCTATAAGCTAGTACAGCATATGAGAGGTGAATCGATTGATTGATTATTTCCCAACAAGGCAAATTGAACATTTATAATGAGATAACCGTTAACTAGCTGGAGACATCCTTACAACTTAATGAAGCATTCATCTTTTGTCAGAAACCTCCAACCAAACGCCTCTAGCAATAATTCTCTATGAAAATACTGTATGTATACCTGTGCATTCCAGTATGCAAGAGATGCCTGAAGTTGTACAACAAAAGTTGGAACGTCTTCTGGCAAGCCAGTGGGATCAATGATCACACCATCGTAATTGTCAATGCCATAGGGAAGTATGTATGACTGAGTAAAACCATTCAAACTGCCAGTTTGTGCCTGTCTTGCATTCTTGAATATTGTATCCACATCCTTCATTAGCTCATCCTCAGGTGGTAAAGCATCCACACCCAGAGATGCATTTGCAGCAGCCATTTTAACTCCCTTAGAGAGTTCTTCACCTTGCACTTGTAACTGCAACGCTAACTGAAACATGCAATGAGGTAAAAAATGTAGGTGCACTAACTATTCCGCTTGAATGCTTTGCTAAAACACAAAAGCCAGGGGAACTTCCTTAAAACCATATAAAATCAGACAGATAGACATAAAAAAAAAGTGCCTTCCAAAAACCAAATAGTGTAAATAAGCTTCAAGCAACAAAATTATGAAGTTTTACAAAGTAAACAAATCCTAAGCGATGCTCATATTTCTATTTAACATTTCAAAGAATCGCAATTTGTTGAGGAACACAACGATTCAGATTAGAATCCAAGACCAATTTGAAGAAAAAAGAATTGGCGTATATTTCGGGTCTTTTTTTGTTTGCACTTTGGCATGTGAGGGGAGCAGTTGGAAGAAGTTGCAATCTGGACTCTGTAGCCTAGCCTGCAAGCAGTTGTAGTGGACACTAGCTAGTAGTTAGTGCTTACTACTTACAAATGTCACGATTTCATGTGTTCATATATACTGTCTAGAGACTTCAGACTCGAGAGGCTGAAAGTGCGGTGAGATTACACAATCAAATGTAACTTCTCAGTATCTACCATCATCATCCCAGCTATATGTCTTAACTTTGTCTATTATAAATATGTGACATCAAGTTTTGAATCTTAATGTCAGAATTTTCATATTTCAACTGACACTGTAAATGTCAAATGTGAATTTTCTGATTTTTGGACAATGATTGATTAGTACAATCAATCTTCAAGAGGTGTTGATTGCCAAATCAAGTGATCTAACAAGTCCTATTGATTAGATCAAGATCTAGATGTAGATCATCAACTATTTAGCAAGATCAACTAATGTAAACTTCAATGAACATCAAGAGCGGCCTCACACGTGTGGAAAACAGTCCCTGTACGGACTTTGAGCAGAGATCAAAGTACTAAACTTAATGATAACTTAGAAAGCATAAAATCACAATTCTATTGGTGAAATCACAAGCAAAATGCATAGAATCACAATGTCTCATCAACTTCTCATTGATCAAGGTGATCTACTTATAGATCAAGTACAAGCACGACCTGTATGCTGATTCAGCAGGTCTGGCACGTGTGAAGAGTGTCACATCATTTAGATCCACCAATGGGAGCAAGTTATTCCCATATCACAAAGTTGACTTATGCTACTTGCAAGAATCCAACTACTAGTCTCCTTGAGAATAGGAATCTTCCCTACAAATAGGATCTAGGAGAATATGTACATGTGATAAGGTACAGCCAGCTTCACACGTGTGAACAACATCTTAGCATGTGGGAGCATTTACTCATTCACATGGAAGTGCTAGCTACATACAAGGAAATAGTGCCAAATGGCAATTTCATAAATTCTAGTCAAAAGTGTAGATTGATCTAACTTAAATCCAACTATATACAAGTAATCTTTTGGCTTCCATTCACACGTGTGAACAGGTTCCACACGTGTAGGATCAGAATGTGAACATTAACCATAAGATTAACAAGTTTGATCTACAAGTTACAAGTGACATTTCAACATCAAATACATGAAAAGCAAAAAACTTACTAATTTGTAACATTAAACGCAAAAGCATTTAATATTTTTTAAAAACCATCATTTTCATCCATACAATAAAATCTTATATTTTCTTACATTCAATAAAAAAATAACAAATAAACTTAATTATTTTAAGCTGATTTTTTTCAATTCAAATTGGCAAGGGTGGAATTCTGAATTGAATTGAAGCACGATACATCCTATTCAAAATCAATTGATTCAAAATCAGGCAGAAACTATAGTCTACAAGATAGTATGCTATACCCGTTCCTAAAATTTTATCCATGTTAACCTTATCCTCGGCACCCGCCAAACCATGCAGCACAAACAGCAATCCATGCTGCTTAGCCTGCAGTCCGCCGTCCAACCTACCCCTTCCACCATTCTACCCACATTCTACCTCCTACTATTTCCCCCACCTTTCCTACACCGATTCTTGTTCCTCCTTCTTCTAGTCCTTCTACTATCCATACCTCTGGCCCTCCATTTGTTTATCTTGCACCCATAGTTCATGACTTTCGAGATAAAGTCACGCTTTTAGTCTATAGTGGATCTTCTAATAGTAAGGGATCATAGAATTGGTTCTTCCAGTGGAAACATTTTCTAGCTTGCTCCTCATATGCCTCAACAACAACTTCAGCTTGTTGTGCTACATCTTTCTGGACGCGCTTTGACATGGTGCGTACACATCAGTTTCTTCTGGACGCCTCTGCTATTGGGCTGAGTTTAAGGTGGAAATATATTCTGCTATGGTGGATCCAACTTGGTTCCAATCTCAGCTGACCTGTATTGGCAACTCAAACAAACCAGTTTGCTTTTAGAGTATAATGACAAGTTTGAAAAGCATTCTTACCTTTTCTTTGATCTTCCAATTGTTGAAGTTATTAGTTGCTATATTTCTAGTGTAATGGTTCTTTATGCTATAATGTTTGGTCCCTTTAGCCTACTTCTTTAGATCATGCTATGTCACTCGCTTCTACTTTACAGCATAAATATCTCAATCAACAACCATCATTTCAGTCTCGTTCTTTTTCTCGTCCTTTGTTTTCTTGTTCTATTTCTCCTCTTTCTTCATCTTCCAATCTGCATCTTGTTCTGTTTCTTCTATTGTTTCTCCTACTTCGTCTACTACCCATCGTCCTGTTGTGCTTAAGCAGATACACCTTGAGAAATAATGAAATCCACTCTAAGAGCCTGTTTTTTATTGTCATAGCCTTGACCTTTTGGGCCCATCTAGCTTATGCCACCTAGTCTGGCACTATTGGCCCTCGCCATATTCGTTTATTTATTCATATTATTGGCCAAGAGTTTATTGCCCTTGTTGATGTTGGTAGTACTCATTCTTTTATTAGTCAGACTGTCGCTACTCACATTTATACCCCTACTATTCTTGTTTCTCACCTTATTGAGGTAGTTAGTTCCCATTATCTATAGAGCACATCTATGTATCACACTCTTCCTTATCAAATTGGTGCTTTTTTTGGGCATGCTGACTTTTATATAATTCATATTTAACATTATGATATTATGCTTGGTGTTGATTGGTTTGCATCTTTGGAGGATGTTACTATTGACCTTGCTGAACAACGTGTATCTATCTTGGTTGATAATACTTCTAATTGTTCTGTTATCTCTACTAAGAAATTTGTTCGCAACCTTCCAAAGGCTCATTGTCCTACACTTTAATGTGTTCAATTGGCTACTTCTATCCCTACTATTACACCTGTGCCATCCATCAATTCTAATATACTCATGACCTATCCAATAGTCAGTGCGTGATGAGCCTTCTACATAATTGCCTTTACATTTTATCAATCATCGTATTGATCTTATTCCTGGTGCCCATCCTAATTACCGAGCTCCCTATCGTATTCCTCACTCTAAACATGTTGAGGTCGAGCGTCAAGCATCTGATCTTTTATAAACAGGCCACATCGTTCCTAGTCAGAGTCGAGCTCCTGTTTTATTAGTATACAAAAAAATTGAAATAGCATTTAGGTATTAATTATCGAGCTCTTGATCATGTTACTATTTGTAATCAATATCCTATTCATGACTTATTTGATCGATTAAGCCAGGCTAAGATACTTTCTAAGATTGATATATGTTCTGGCTACCATCAAATTCATCTCCACCCCAACAATGAATCGAAGACTACTTTTTGTACTACTACAGGTCTTTATGAGTTCTGAATTTTACCATTTGGTGTTACCAATGGTCCACCTTGCTTTCAAAACATAATGATTAACATTTTTTCAGCCCTTGACTGGTAGTTGTGTAATCGTTTATTTCGATGCTATTTTAGTTTACAGCTCTGATTTGACTTCCCACTCTGCCCATTTCCGAGGTTATGTTTTAGCTTCTCGTTGCTCATCAGCTTTATGCTATAAGCGATCTAAGTGCACGTTTGTTGTTCCTTCCACAGATTTTCTGGGCTTTTGCACTATCATTCAATGGTCTATTCCTATGCATCTTCATGTTGTTCATATGTTTTAAGAATTTGCTACTCATCTACATAAGCATGTGTCTCATTTTGCTACTATTGCTTATCCGCTTCACACTTTCTAAGTGGCACCACTATCTTCAGCCTATGCCTTTTGATTTATATATTGATCATCAATCTTTACGTTACCCTGAGACTCAAATGGCAAGTTGATCACTAAATAAGTTTTCACACAACCTCCACCAACTAGAAAATGGCATCACTCGCGAGTTGTGATATAAAACTTTTTTCCGTCTTCAGCTATTTCAAACTAGGTGTGGTAGCTAATCCCATCGACTACAAACTTGCTAATTGCACGAGGCAATTTTTCAAGATTTTGCAAGTGGATGAATCAACTGGTCTTTAAACAAGTCAACACCACTATTCTACTCCAATCACTAGCATACATCCACCAAGCCTTATCAACATGGGGCCACCACATCTCTATACTTTTTCAAGCACTGCGCACCATGCTTCCCCAAGAGCTCAACATTTTAGTGACCCTAGAAAAGGAACGGATAGATGAAACCTCTGAGATGACGCTTAAACAACACATCATGCCAAAGAAACAAGATCAAACATCACAGCTACAATTGAGCCTTGTAAATTTTCAAGAAGGGGATGAAGAACACCACGTACCACAAAGCCAAAGCATTGATCGATTTTTTGAACACCCATTTTTCACTCAATGTCACATTACAATTAAAAGTCCTTCAGCAACTTCAATTTGCTAAGGCAACGACTTAGTACCACGAAATCATGTATGACAATAGCAGCATGAACATGATGCGACACGAGCATACAAATATCAATCTCTAAGAGTCAACTTCATGAAGTTAGAAATGTGATTCAATGCTTTGAATGATGACTATTCAGAATTTCAGAGATATAATGAACAACTGGAAAGGATAATGCTCGTTACATTGCACAATGGTCTGACGTCAATAAGACCTATTGGGAGTAGAGACAAGGCTATGAGACCTTAAAAGGGGAACATGTCATCTTGGTTGTCCAATATCACATCGGCTCCATGAACGACATAGCTTAATCACTCTAGCTAATTCTCATACTCCTGAAATGAACCCTCTACAACTAGATAGATCTTCCGGAATTGTCTTTAGAAGCCTTGGGTTTTGATATATGATGATCATGTAGCAAAAGTTGCTTAATATGAAGTCCTATGCCATTTCATAGGAAAAACGTTTTTGTGAAGAACCACCATCAAGCATAAAAAGAGCTTGCTGATCATGTATCAATCCCCATGTCTTGAGCCAATGGTGAGTTGATGACTGATCTATGTTGATTTGCAATCCCTTTTTCTTGTTGGGCTTTTGAAGGAAAATGTTTAGAGATGTGGGTCATATCTAGAACAGTTGTCTTCTTTCTTAAATTTTCCATCACCTTTTTGGATAATTTTTGTCTTCTTATGAACGATATCCTCCATTTTCTTTGCTCACATCTACTGATCATATTGCTGAAATGGTTTTCCTCTATTTATCCTTTGTTGCTTTTCCTCTATCTTTTGCTCAATAGACATAGTCTCTTCTAGAATTTTACAATGACAAACATCAGCTTTGTCTTGAACTGATCATTTTGCTGATACAATTTTCCTTTGTTGCTTCTTCTCTATGTTTTCCTGGATGATTTTCTGGCATACATGATGTTAAATGTCCTTTGTGAACTAGCAAACCTAAAACCCTTTTATTTATCCGGTCAAGGTACCAACAAAGTGAATGAGATCTAAATCAACATGGCAAAGGACGAAATTCACCAAAGTCTGAAACTATGGTCCACTTGAAATACTTTCCAGCAAACTTCTAATCAATGTCAATGTGGACAATTAATACAATCATCTTGTTCACTGTCCAGCGGAAAATTTGTTGCAAATGCAGCTGAAAAGTAATTAAACTAGTCGTACATCAATGTATATCATCTGCAAAATTATCCAATTTGGGGCAACTGTACATGTGTCTTTACATGTGTCAACCAAGGAATGGTTATTGGGGACATGCATGCTAAAATCCGCATGTAAGAGGCATCGACTGCAAATTTCATGATCGTGATTATGACCTGGTCACCAAGGAACACTGATATTTGGGCGAACACTACCAATTAGTGTAGTCGAGGACTTTTTCAAAGTAATATCAGGTTGCCTAATTTTACTCACCTGAATGTCCGATGTTAATTGCAGAAGACAAACTGCGGGAAGACTTACATTTGAAAGAAGAAATTGGAAATTTGCCTTCAAATAAACAAAGCTGGAAATAGGATATTACAGTAACCAAAATGCAAATCTCCAGACACGTGAACTAGGACGATTACCATCTAGAAACCTATATCTCACAACAAAAACTCGAATAGTATCTGAAAAACATGAACACCTTGCAACCACATGCAACAGGCTTTTAGCCTATTCTTCAATTGGGCAAAACAAAATCAACATAGGCAACCTACTGTCACGAATTTCCAATCCGAATAAGAGCAGGTATGGCATCATTGGAAGTTACCCAACAAATTCAACAAAGAAGCAAGCTCAAGCTCTAATCAAGAACATGAAATATCAGTCTAAAGCCAGAAATCTGATTGTTATTGCCCCAGCAAACGAAAGGCAGCACCATGCAATGGGCCTGACCTGGCTGTTCGAGTAGTCCCCAGAATATGTGTAGTTAATCACCAAGGGTGAGCTCTATACTGCTTGCCAAGCAAATGCAGGTGGGTCTCTCTCTCTCTCTCTCTCTCTCTCTCTCTCTCTCTCTCTCTCTCTCTCTCTCTGCACCTCACCTTGGACTCGGTGTAATATATGTTGTGTGTGTGTGTGACAAAGCACTTGAAAATAGGTAGAATCATTTATTTTGAGAGATTTTTGTTTGTGTGATGCAAGATTTTTATGAACAAATGTAGGAAAGATTTTAAGGACAATGGGTTGTATAGTTCTAAGCTTATTCTTCCACTATTTTTGGCTTTGCTACCATAGATGTAATCCATCATGATCATTCTATCTATTTTTAGCTTTGTTACTATTGATGTAATCCATCATGATGATTCTATCTAGAGTCCAACAACAAAATCGCTCCACCTCATCCTAGCAACTACATATCCATTGTCATCACTTTCCCGCTTGTGCAATTAAAACACTTATCTTATCAATGACTCCCTCTTTTTCAACATGAGAACATCCCAACCACTTACGGAATTTATCACAGGTGATTATGTAAAATCAAACATAGACTGGTTGGAGATATACAAAGGTGTGCTTACTACTTGCGATGGAATTGTCAATCCATTTTGGACTTCTTGTGGATTATTCCATGGAATTTAGTTTGTTGCTATCTAACACAAAACATGACTAAGAATTTGGTGTCTATCTTGTCGTCTTTCCAAAGGAGAGAATCAAATTTGAGAAGACATCAAAGTTCCATTTTTTAATTAAGAATCGATTTCATTTTTATGTAAAATCATAATCATTGCTATTTATAGTGTTAAAGCAAATTTGTAAAAATATGAAAACTTAGATTGGTAATGTAGAGACCCTTTTCAAGTTAGGGTCTTGAACCATGCTCATGTTGTCGTGTTTTTCGCCTTTTTCGCCTGTGGAAATTTACTTGTATTTATGTAGACAATCACGTTTTTCGCCTGTTTTTTTTTTTTACATATAAATATGTAGACTGTGCGACAACATGAGTAAAAATGCAGCATGAATGGAGGCAAATTAAAATAAGATTTAGGAGAGTAGAGGAGATAAATCCAATATCCCTCCCCCCCCCCCTTAATCTGGATCCGTGAATGCCTTGATCTTTAGACTAAGCAATGCACAAAATTCGTTGTGTGCATTAACACTTAATGCCTTCGTGAATATATCTGCAACCATGTCCTGCGTTCTACAGTACGTTAAGCTCACTTCCTTGTTGAGAACCTTGCCCCTCGTTGAGAACCTTGTTGAGAACCTTGCTTACTCCTAGAGTGAAATTTAGGGTTGGTCGATAAGGTAATAGCACTCTGATTATCACAGAATAAAATTGTGGGGTTGTACTTGTGACCTCATATGATGATGGGTGGATGGACAACTCATGTGACTAATTTTGTATTTGGGTTTTTGTGAGCTTCTCATGATAAGATTTTCTAACATGACTTGATTTGTCTCAATACTAATATTAAAAATCAACTTCATATCTTGTTTTGTTCTATGGTCATTGATTATTTATCAAATTCAACAATATATTGAATTTACAAGACGGGTCCACTAAGTTTTACTTTGAAAGAATGTCAAAACTAGATACCACATAGAAGCTCTATCAAAAGATATACTCTAGAAAAAGTTTGGTAAATTGACTACTTGAAATGGTGGCTCTAGAAAGGCTTATTTTATTCAATTGCCCATTTGCATTATCACATTAAAATAAACATTCATGTCAAAAATTGTAACGGTGTTTAAGAATTATAATCCATGTGTTTAAAAGGAGGGTTACCAACTTGACATAATGAATGACTGCAACTTTGCCATCTAGAAAAATGCATTATGCTATTGAGCTTATGTTTAGTACACTTACTGCATGGATACATGAAACACATGTATGCTAAATGCTCATGTGTGCCACATAGCCCTAATTTGTCTAAAGGAAACACTTAAGAAATCAAAGCCCCTATATTTTTGTTGCATAGATTTGTGCTTGATCTTCAAGAGGCGTGTTGTAGAATGAAGAGTATGATTCTCAAACACAATTGAGCGAGGTTGTGGTTTTGAGTTGCAAGAATGTTTTGTAAAAGAACCTTTAAGGTATTTGACCTAAAAAATTTGTAGGCCAAACATGGCATCTTGGGAGTATACTTGTGCTCTTAACACAAGTGCCCACATTATCAAGAGCCCAATCATTTCTAAGTTGCTCATTCTTGCTTATCGTCAGACTACCTAGAGTATAGTCTATCATCATTGCTTATATGAACTAGACTGGAATTGATTTCCATCACCTCAGAGGAGATCATCTATGAAAGATCGTTATAACACTCTTGTCCCCATAGTCTCTGTCATTTTTAAAGATGTAGCAACATGCAAATTGGAATAAAATTTAGGTAAACTTGCCAATTGAATTATTGTTCTTTACATTGTTCGAACTAATCCAAGACATCATTTTCAACATTCTTTTGTAATCATGTTGTTTGAAAGACATGCCTTGCCACATGTTGGATGAAATTCAATGGCAACAATATATGGCATTAAAGATAGAGTTACTACTTGCATTATAATTATTGTTATGCACTCAGCATTGTAGTCACCTTACTAGTGTCTAATCCAATAAAAGGCTTTTTGTTGATGATCTGGTTTGGAAGGAAAGTTACAAAAAAAATTCAAAATTTAAGATGTTAGTTTAAGATTTTTCCTTTTACAAATCATATGTAAGTTGGGCAACATAATGTTGACTAGCCTACAAAGTCACATAAAGGAAAGAATGTACTTAGGACTGAAAAGTTCTCAAACTAGCAATTGCAAACATGTTATGTATTAGAACTATGGCAAATTGTCATAAATTTGAAAATTTACAACCTAGCCACTACAAGTGCTAGTTAACCGTGAGGTTTTTCTTTTGGGAATGTAAAGTTTTAGCTCGTGTGAGCTTTCCATCACACCTTTGAAGGATCTTGTGAGGTGTTGTGATTGCACATGAATGATCAAACAACAATCTTACTTGACAATTCAAGACAAGAGCACAAAAGCATATCATAGACTCAAAAAACTAAGTACTCACTATGAGAGATAATGTTCAAAAAATTTTCTAAGTGTTTACTATCAAGAAAACTCTACTATCAAGAAAACTCCTTGCTCTCGGGTAGAGAGAGAATGTACAAGAAGAAGCTCTCTAATAGAGAGAGAAACCTCAATTCTCATCGAAATTACAATATGAAAAACTAGCCTAATTCTTACATGATGAGGCTCAAGTTCTAAGGTGGATTTGCATGTGATCAATGGTTGATTCACAACTCTTAGTTAACTCTTCTTTCATAGATCCATATGCCAAACTACATGCATGATGTTGCATGGATTGCATGTCATTTTCCTAGATGAACTAGACATGTGTAAATCATGTATGCCAAAATGTTGCATTCTACCTAACTTTGCATGTCATTTTGCATGCTAACACAACTAAATCCATCTAACACAAACTCGATCTATTCTACAAGGTCATGTGCTCAATTCACGTACGCTAATTATGTACAATGGAATAAAGTGAGCATACCCCCAAAGTCAACATAGAAAGATATGTTTTACCATTTTTCATACTCCTTAAAATATATCTATCTAGTCACCATGGACTTTGAGATTAAGCCAAGATTTGATCTCATCTTGAAAAACATGTTCTTGAGCAATGGTTTTTTGAGTAGATCTGCAATACAAGATGATGATTCAACATGCTCCAACAAGATCTCTCTCCCAATCGCTTTCTCTCTTACAAAGTGGTGTGCTACCTCAATGTGTTTGCTTCTTGCATGAAATGTAGGATTTTTTGAAAGAGCTTGAGCCGAAATGTTATCATTCTTGATAATAGGTAGGTCTTCATCTTCAATGCACTTTAGCTCTATGAGTAGCCTCTTAATCCATAGGACTTCCTTTGCGGTAGTTGTAAGAGCTTTGTACTCTGCTTCACAAGATGACAAAGATATAGTAGCTCGCTTCTTGGATAACCAAGAAACTAGATTTTCTCCAATAAAAACTGTGTATGTAGTTGTGGATTTTCTATCCACTTTGTCTCCTGCAAAATCTGAGTCTGAAAATGCAACCAATGTTAGATCTTCACCTTTATAGATCAATCCATAGTCTAAGGTGGAAGATACATATCTCAAGACTCTTTGTGCCAAGTTCCAATGACAAATCTTTGGATATTGCATGAATTGGCTTAATTTGTGCACACTGAAGCTTAAATCTGGCCTAGTTAGAGTTAACCAAATGAGGGAGCCAATAAGACTCCTAAAAAGAGTGGTGTCCTCAAAGGATCTTTCATCCTCTATTATAGGATCTTTTACAATATGCTCCATTGGAGTATCTATGCCCTTACACTTTTCCATTTGAAATTTTTTAAGCATGGAAAGAGCATATCTAGATTGACTTATGAAAGCATGATCTTTCCAAAAATCGATTTCTAGGCCTAAGATGTAGTGAAAAAGTCCTAGATCCTATATTTTGAATTCACTACCAAATGCACATTTTGTTTTCTCAACTAGCTCCAAATTATTTCCAGATTATGTCATCTACATAAATAAGAAGAATAACTAAAGAATTATTTACAAACTTAATGTACAATGAAGGATCATAATCACTAAGATGAAATCCGAGTGATATGAGAAATGAGTTTAGCCTTGCATACCAAGACCTTGGTGCTTGTTTAAGTCCATAAATACTTTTAAACAAAAGATATACTTTTGCTTCTTCGCCAACGTTCACAAATCCAGGTGGTTGCTCCATGTAAATCTTCTCCTCAAGATATCCATTGAGAAAAGCATTAGATACATCAAGTTGAAACATCTTCCAATTGTGATAACATGCAAGTGAAATGAGAATTCTTATAGGTTGTAAAAATTGTCAACATATCCTAGCTAGTTTGAGGCCTAAATTGGCAATTTTTGTACATAGTTTTGGATCTAACCTTTCACACATGTAAAAAAAGCCTAGATACTTTTATTTTAGTATATATTTCATGTTGAAGAAGTCTCAAACTTCAAGACCTTCGAAATGACACCAAAATCATGTTATTTGGACATATAGGCCAAAATTGGCTATTTTAAACTACTAGTGCCCTAGAATTGGGTCCTAAATTCTAGAGAGAGGAGAGAGAGTAATATCTCTCACCTATATTAGACTGAAATTCGTGGAGAACAGGTTGGAGAAACTTATTGTATTGTTGAGAGAGATCAATAGATCATTGTCACTGTTTCTTCCTCCATTGAGAGCATTGCTTTGTGTATTGTCTTCAAGATTTTGTGTATGATCTTAAGAGGTTTCCAAAAGTGGTAGGCTACTGTTGTAGGGCTGGTATGCTCTTGTTTTTTGGCTGTCATCAGTACCTTTTATTAGCCTCTTTTGTCTCTTGAATGCTTTGTCAAGTTCATGTGTATCAAAAGGTAGCATTAGGATGCTTTGCCATTTCTAGCTTTTGTAGCTTGTTGTGCAAAGATCTTAGCCAGGTTGAGGAACATTCTCATGTGAAGTGATCTTAGATCTACATCTAAACACCAAGATTTGACAAGCTAGTGAAGCTAGTCTTGTGATTCACTAAGTGTGCTCTTCTTTCACCTCTAAAGCTTGTACTTATCACTTGCTGGAGTTTATAAACTTTTAGAAGTGTGGTTTACATGTGGTTTTACAAGTTGAATCAATATCTTAGTGTGTTGATCATATGTTGATCAAGTTTGTTCAATTCTAGGTATTCTTGGCAGCCTAGTCTTTTGTATTTTCTAAGAATGCAAGTAGCTCTTCACACCATAACTTGATTTGGTCACTTGCTGGAAAGTTTGAGAGCTTAAGCAAGAGTGTGTTCAGGTTGGTTTGAGTTTGTAATCCATTCTTAGTGTGTGCAAAGTGTTGCATGTGTTTCAGTCTTCCTTTCTATGCTTGGAAGCCATCCAGGTTCAAGGTAGAAGTGTTTTAGGGTCCTAGATCTTCTGAGATCTTCTTATCCATCATTTTTTGAGAGGAAAGTGAGTGCTAGGTGCATTAGGACAGAGCCTAAAAGTTGAAGAATCATTATATTCATGGCTTCCAATGGTGGGATCATGTTAGAAACTAATGATAGGTTGAGTTCATCAAACTACTCTACCTGGAAAGTGAGGATGGAATCCTTACTTGAGTTGAATGAACTCATGGACATAGTTGCAGGAACTGAAGAGAGACCACCCACAGTTCAAGAGCAACAAAGGTTTGATAAGAAGGCTAAAAGGGCTCTTCATATCATTAAAATGAATGTTACCAATGAACTTCTCAAGGAAGTTGTAAAAGTCAAAGTGCAAGTGAGGCGTGGAATGCCTTGAAGAAGCTCTTTGAATCAAAGTCCGCATCTAGGGTATTGACCCTAAGGAGGCAAATATTTTCTAGTAGGCAAAGAGAGGGAGAAAGTGCTCATGCATTTGTCTTGCGGGTTAGGTCCTTAAGTGATGATCTAGCATGCATTGATGAAAGCATAAAGATGGTGAAATAGTCCAGGTTATGTTGAATGGTTTGCTAGATGAACATGCTAACCTTGTGCAAAGTTTTGTCATTCAAAGAGTCTTGCCAAGTGTGGTTGACTTGCAAGAAATCTTATTGGCTGAAGAACATAGGTTGCAATCAAAGCTTGATGGTGCATCCTTGCAAGGTGGAGGTGAAGAGGCTTTTTTCACAAAAGGCAAAGTCAAAGGAAAAGGTAAAGGCAAAGGGAAATGGTCCAAAGTTGGTAACTCGGATCATGATGATCACTCTTCCTCCTCCTCTTCTACAAGTGCTTTTATTGTGGGATAAAAGGTCATTTTGCAAATGAATGTCATAAGAAGCAAAATAATGAAGGTAGCAAGCAAAACAACTTTTGTACTTCTAATGAGGATCTAGATTCTTGTGATTCTCTCATGATGTGTTCTTCAAGTCTAATGTCAAGTAGAAGTGACAAGGATTCATGGTGGATAGATAGTGGATCTAGTTCACACATGACTAGTCACAAGGAGTTCTTTACTTCTTTGATTACTTATGTTGGAACCAAGAAAGTGGTTCACATGCCAAATGGTGGTGAGTGTATGATCAAAGGTATTGGCTCAATTCCTATTTGCCTTTCTACTAATAGGAATGCAAGGCTTGATGCTGTTCTTTACATTCCTTCACTTTCAAGGAATTTGCTAAGTGTTGGTCAAATGTTAAAGAAAGGGTACAAGACAAAGTTTGTTGGGGATGTTTGCTTCATTACTAAGGGAGATGTCTTGATTGCTAGGGGCAATATACAAGGTAGACTTTACAAGCTTGATGCATTTGTTATGTCTAACAAGAGGAATGAAATGGATGTTGGTGGTTCTCTCAACTTTCAAAAGTCAATTCTTAGCATCAATAAGATTGGTAGATCTTATGCAAAGTCTAAAGAGCTTCCTTATGCTAGATCTAGGTTGAGATCTAATGAGCTTCTTGGAGATAGTTATTGTTGTGCTAACTTGGCAATTTTTGGTGAATCTATGATCAATGTTTTGGATCCATTGGATCTTGAAGATGGACTAGTGCTACCTACTAGTCAAATGGAGTCATGTGGTGCTAAATTAGTATCATGTTTAAACTCTTCTACTGATAGATTTCCAAGTCTTGGTGGCTCTTCAATGGAACTACATGGCAAGTGCAAAAATGAAAAAGGTAAGAAGGAAGCTAACTTCATCAATGGAGGTGATGAAAACTCTTCTTTGGAAATGGTTGTTGCTAATGACTTATTTACTCATTTGGAAAGAGATGGTGCTTTGAGCATGTTTGAAAAAAAAGTCTCTTTTGCATCTTTATGTGATGAGTCCAAGAAAGTCATTTGTGCAACAAGTGGCATCACATGTATTCATAAAGAAAGTAAATCAAAAGGTTCTATCATGATACTTGGTGAGGAAGATCTCAAGTCAAAAGGGAGAGATGAATGTGAAGTGCTCAAAGTAGGATGTACTTTGAATGATGCTTTTGTGAATGATAGTGAGGGTTCATTATCATTACCTATATCATCGATTAGAAGTCCAGGTTTGACAAGAAAAAGTACTTCAATCATTCTTATGTTGAAGGTACTTTGTATTCTTTTCATGGCTTCTAATGTTCGAGATTCTTCCATTTCTTATGATGCAACTATCAAGAGGGAGATTGCTAACTTTTGTGGTGTGATCATTAAGAGGAAGTATTGTGAAGGAAAGGGCAAAGGAAGAGTGACTCTTGGGAAGATCCAAGGCATGGATCTTACATCTATTCATGAACTCAGAGGATGCTATGATTGTGGTGGAATGTTCATGCATGATCAAGATGGCAAAAGGTTGGATGAAGAAGACTACACAAAGCAACTCAAGTGGCAATTTCTTCAAGGCAAGGAAGATCTCATTGGTGAGCTCATTGAGGCTTGGTTTGAACTCAAATGGGCTGGTTTGATTAGGTTTGATACTCAACTTCATCTACTCTACTTCATGTTGGATAGAATTGTAGAAATCTATCTTTTGGTCTATGATGGTAACATTGTTTTCACTAACTATAGTGAAAGGTTGAAATCAAGCAATGATGATATCTTGTGGGATGTTAATCATGTGTTTGAGAGGGAGTATCTTCAGAGGTTCAGATTTGAAGATGTTTATAAATGCAAAGTCCTTGATGTTTTTTTGGAAGATCAAGATGTTGATCTTGAATTGATTCATCAACACCAAGAGGCAAGTAGCAATTGGAAGCTAGTCAAAAGCATCAAAGGGGAGCCACATGGGCAAAGCATTTTGGATCTGTTTTTACAGGTTCAAGTAAGGTTTTTGGAGCAGCAAGGAAGTGTCCTTTTACTCTACCTTACTTGTTTAATCTCATGTATGAACATTGTCATGTCAATGTGTTGGAAGTGTCAAAATTCAATGAAACTAATTCCATAGTTTTGCATCTTGTGGATCTTGGAGATGGAATAGTTATCAGTGCTGGTTTTTATGACCAAGTACATGCATTCATTCAAATCTTGAAAGATATTGAAGTGGTCAGTATGTTTACTTTTGAGCAAATTTCAAGATCTAGCATTCAAGTGTTGGCAAATTGGCAAATTGTTGACAATGTAGGATCAAGGGTTGTATGCAAATCTTGTGGAGATACTTCAAGTATTTCAAGTTCAAGTTTTTCTCATTCAAATGGAGCAGAGAACACATCATTTTGGCATTCATTCACTCATGGGCTTTCATGGATTGGAGATCTACAAAGGCAAGGTGGTGATGGAGGACAGATACATGGTGCATTCACTATGGGCATAATGGAATGTGGAGGAGGCATGCAAACACTTGTTGGTTACTTTCACTTACAACTTGTTTGCTGCTGTTTTACAGATAATTCAAAGGTGGATACATGGAGGAATCATTACATTATGATTCTATGTTCTTTACATCTATCTTGTTCACCATTCTATGTAAAATTGATGTAAGAAATAGTGAAGCATCCTATATGGACACTATTATCTATATCAATTATGTTGTACTTCACATTGTACATATTAGAACACTTGAGAAGAGATCTATTATCATGATGGAGATCATTCTTAGCTTGGAGCAAATTAGTGTTGTAAAACTAGCAAGTTAATTTGAAAAGGGAGTGTGAAAATTATCAACATTTCCTAGCTAGTTTGAGGCCTAAATTGGCAATTTTTGTACATAGTTTTGGATCTAACCTTTCACATGTGTGAAAGAGACCGAGATACTTTTATTTTAGTATATATTTCATGTTGAAGAAGTCTCAAACTTTGTTATTTTATTTATAGTAGTCTATTTTTGAAAGTCATATGACCATCGGAACGAGCTTATAAAAAAATATCTCAATTTGAAATATTTTAGAGACATGACCATTTCTAATTTGTCGTCACCTGTGAAATTTCTTGCATGAATGATATTGGGGCCTCTTTGATGAGGCTTTCCACCATATTTCACTAATTATGAAAAATCTGAGCAAAAAATGTCAAATACATATCAATTCATATTCTTTTCAATTCAAAACTATGAGCTTTTAACATCAAGCTAATGATGAACATGTTTGATTTTGCTGAAAAGTATAGGGGTGTAAAATGAAAGTCAATTTTTTTTAATCTACTTGCAGTACATTCTATTTCAATAATTGTTCTATGGTTTATGCCATTTCACTAATTCTATATGCCACAATAAGAATGTAGCTTGGAAACCCGTTCCGACTCTTTTGGGTCGGAACATACTGTACTACTGCACCGTTCGTTCCGGAACGTACTGGGTCGGAACGGTTTTTTTTTTCTTGTCTATATGGTGTTATTTGAAATTGGAATTTGTATTAGGAAGGCTTTGGATCCAACTATAGCTAATGTGTTTTTGTTAAGGTAGAAGAGATTCAGAACTATCCTCACAATAAATTTCAGTTCGGGCGATCGTAAAATAGAGATAGGTCGGGTGGAACAGGGGATAGATGAAATACAAGTGGTTGTAGTGCAATCATTATATGTAATCAGCAATGTAGAGTAGCAGGTGCATGCAATAAATCCTGCAAGGGAGATTGTGAATGAGGTGGAACAAATGACTGAGAGGAGAATCTTGGATAGTGTGGATCTATCTGTGGGTTCTCTAGTGGTGGGAGTGAGGAATTGCTATGATGGAAGGAATTTTGCAACCAAGATAACCTGTAGAAGTATAATGCATAGAACTGCGATCAACTATAGAACCAGAACCAAAATGCAGCCCGCGTTTCGGAACGTGATCCGGGATTTCCCATTAGGGTTTCCCAGAACTCAATTTTTTTTTGTTTTTCTAATTTCAAACCTGCCAATATGGGGTATCATGTGAAAGGATTTCAAAAGAGCGGTTCTATTGCTTGGTTTCAGATAGCTAACCCCCAACATTTGCTAGTCAATTTATCAGATACTAAAGCAAATTGGTTTTGCAGATACGGATTTGCAGATATAACATCGGCTAATCATTTCATTTGTATTTGCCTCAGTATTTCTGCCGCTATTCATTGGTCATTTGGATTGCAACCCCCTCCACAATGACAAAAAAATTTGCAAATTTTTTTGCGATATGGGATAGAGTTTCTGGTCCCGGATCGCTGGCGATCCGGATCGTTTTTGCAGCGGATCGCAATCAGCTGCAACACAGACCAGAACCCAATCCCAAATGGAAGCCAAATGTAGAGAAGGCTTAGTTGCCCGTTCTGTCTCTAACCTCTCAGGATATGGTTTTTTTTTTTCTTTGTAAAATAAAATGTATTTTTTAATATTTTTTTGGGAGTCCCGTTCCGAAACGGGCAACTAAGGAATGTAGATAACATAAATTTTATGAATTATGTAGAAATGTATGCGATTATTCAAAAAATTTGTACTTCATATGCTTCAAAACTATTGTCTCAAAAGCAATAAGTGTTCTTTATTTGGCTCTCTTGGTCAAATCTCAAAACTGAAGAGGGGAAAAAAGCTTCCTAGTTAACAAGAATCTAAGAACTATTTGTGTAGATGAGCATGCATACAACTTTCAATTAAATATTTCTATGTAGATGAGTCTCATGCATACAACTTTTATTTCAGAAGTCTGGTCCATTTGACTTCAAGCTGATAATAAAATTCTAATGACAAGTAAGCTATTATGTGTAAAACACAGTACTAAGTAAAACATGGTATTGTAAGATGTGGATATTTATTACCATAAATTATAATGTTTTTTTGATGGATTTTTAATTTTTAACTTTCATATGGACAAAGTAGTATTTTCGTTATAAAAGATTTCAATTTAGTTCTGGAGAGATAGATCCAACCATTCAAAGTTGCCAATGTCAAATGTTGAAGATAATCGTTAGAACTATATTAAGGGTTTTGATTAGCTCTATCCATCAATCCTATGGGTCTTTTCACAAACACTCTTAGAGATGATGCAAAAAATGAGCTAGCTTTTAAATCAAGGTAAAATTGGCCAACTTCAATAATACTTTTATAATCATGGTCCAATAACTGCATAGGGGTTCGAGTTGCACTTTTGTGTGTGTGTGTGTGTGCACAACAATGTTTTAGTTACAACTCTAGTTGTCAAAAAGAATAATGAAATGTGGGTTTCATTTCTTGTAACATCAAAATTGGACTTTCTTTTCCATTACTTACTAATGAAATTGTGCATGAAGTCATTACTAGTGCGATAAGTGTCATGAATATTCCTTGTGAAAGAAGGTAAAACATATCTTTCTATGTTGACTTTGGGGGTATGCTCACTTTATTCCATTGTACATAATTAGCGTACGTGAATTGAGCACATGACCTTGTAGAATAGGTCGAGTTTGTGTTAGATGGATTTAGTTGTGTTAGCATGCAAAATGACATGCAAAGTTAGGTAGAATGCAACATTTTGGCATACATGATTTACACATGTCTAGTTCATCTAGGAAAATGACATGCAATCCATGCAACATCATGCATGTAGTTTGGCATGTGGATCTATGAAAGAAGAGTTAACTAAGAGTTGTGAATCAACCATTGATCACATGCAAATCCACCTTAGAACTTGAGCCTCATCATGTAAGAATTAGGCTAGTTTTTCATATCGTAATTTTGATGAGAATTGAGGTTTTTTCTCTCTATTCAAGAGCTTTTGCTTGTACATTCTCTCTCTACTTGAGAGCAAGGAGTTTTCTTGATAGTAAACACTTAGAAACATTTTTCAACATTATCTCTCATAGTGAGTACTTAGTTTTTTGAGTCTATGATATGCTTTTGTGCGCTTGTCTTGAATTGTCAAGAAAGATTGTTGTTTGACCATTCATGTGCAATCACAACACCTCACAAGATCCTTCAAAGGTGTGTTGAAAGTTCACACGTGCTAAAACTTTACATGGTATTAGAGCTTTGTTGACGTTAGTGTGCATTCATCATAGCTTGCTCAGTTCTTGAGAGTAATTTTTTGAAGGAACTCGGATTTGGGAGAAGAATACAAACTTGCTTGCAATGAAATAAGTTTTGGATCATAGGTGAATCACATCGAGCCTGATTTGCATCAGTTGAGCCCTGTACGGACCAGAGGTCTCGCACGTGTGAGATCAGCCTGCTTCATTTAGGTGATATATCTCAAGAGAGTGCTTCAAACTATGTCATGAGAGTTAAAAATCTTCATTACATTCAAAGCATATGTTGAAAAGCAATTTTCTTTCAAACTAAAAGCTTTGAGGTGTGATAGTGGAGGTGAATATACCTCTTATAAGTTTAATGACTATTGTGAGCAAGAAGGAATACAAAGAGAGTTTTCATGTTCTTATACTCCTCAACAGAATGGAGTTGTTGAAAGGAAAAATAGAACACTGTGGATGAGCAAAAGCCATTAGGCTAGAAGCATCTCTACCAAAGGAGTTTTGGGGAGAAGCAGTTGCATGTGCCAATTATCTTTGTAATAGACTTCTTAATCTTGCTATGGAAGGATGAACACCATATGAAATGTTGTACAAAGAAAAGCCTAAGGTAGATCATCTTAGGATCTTCGGTTGTTAATGCTATGTTCATGTTCCTTTAGAGACTAGGAAAAAGGATGATCCTAGTGCAATTAAAGGCATTTTTATTGCATATGCATCTTCTAAGAAAACATATAAAGTTTATGTTCCCTCTACTAACAAAAATGTTATAAGTAGAGATGTGATCTTTCATGAAGATCAAAAGTATGAGGCAAAGATCAAGGAATCTCATGTAGGATCAACCATTATCAATCTTGATGTTAATCAAGACATGTTGGGGTCGAGGCTTGAGGAGGAGCAACTTCAAGCACCTACACCTAGAAGAATAGGCTTTCTATGGTAGGTCCTTGGTGGGGTAGGGCTTTTCGCATTTCGATTCGGTGATCTTCCAGCCTACCACTTTTGGAAACCTCTTAAGATCATACACAAAAGCTCGAAGACAATACACAAAGCAATGCTCTCAATGGAGGAAAAAACTGTGACAATGATCTATTGATCTCTCTCAACAATATAATAAGTTTCTCCAACCTGTTCTCCACGAATTTCAGCCTAATATAGGTGAGAGAGATGAGTCTCTCTCCTCTCTCTAGAACTTAGGACCCAATTCTAGGGCACTAGTAGCCTAAAATAGCCAATTTTGGCCTATATGTTCAAATAACATGATTTTGGTGTCATTTCGAAGGTCCATTCATAGTATTGCACAATCAAATAAAAAAAAGTCAACTTATGTTCAATAATACGCTTCCATGTTTGACATATGATTTGAATTGCTGAATATGCATTTGAAAAACGGTTGCTGAATAAACAAAGGCCTCAACCTACTTATTTGTAGTTGTACTTCTTAAATAACAAAAATGATCAGTTGGGCCATTTAGTTGAAGAAGTTGTTTGTTGGTGGATTAACAAAAGCCTCAACCTATCCCATGCTGCTTCTGTGGGCTCTTCATCGATTTGGTGGTATCAGTCTTGAAAGACTGGGCTGTCCTTGTGTAGCTTGTGACATCCACCAATTTTCCTGGTGCAAATCAACGACGCTTCAACTTTATCCTTCCAACTATGTGTCTGATCAATGGATGAAAGAATGACTATCCACAACAGCATCTCACATCACAAGTGTTTTCACAGCATTCAAATCACTTCCAATCCAACGGTGTTCATGGATTATTTGAATAACGTTCTCTCCTCAAATACTTCTCTAGGGAGTTGCATCACATTTGTAAGTGAACGAATATGCTGTCATTTGGAAGCACATAGAACCTGCAGCTTCTTGTTTTGTTGATGTGTGACCGACCATAGCAATGGGATGGCTGAGCAAGTTCATGATCTGAAACATGAAAAGTACCACATATTTGTTCTTTATGATAGCAAGCCTAATACTAAGGCTTGTATCAGACTAAACCGTACTCCCTACTAAGGCTTCCGGAACTGATTTCCCATGAAGCAGCTAACTCTGCTTCTTCTGATGAAATGAAAGGCTGTGCAATTTCACGAATCATAAGTTCACCGCAGAACGGGCATTCTCCAGCAACCACATCATCAAGTTGAGCACGAATCTGTGATATAATGGAGCTCTAATACCATCAATCCTCAAAGCTCAAATAATGAAGTAGAATCAAAGCTATGTACAAACACTTGTTTCAATATAAAAAGCGCTACCTGCTCCAAAGGAGAACTTCCTCCATCAGCTGGGACTTCATTGTGGTTATTTGAGGCTTTCGTAGTTACTTTAGACATCTCATTAACAAGCACTTTAAGCTTGTTTTTTAGCTCCATGATCAGATCCCTCTAGATGTGCAGAATGGAAAACAGTTTCAGAGTTGTGAGTTGGTTTACAAGGTGAAATGGAGAGTTATCCAGCTAAACATTATTTTCTCAAGATACAAAGAAAACCTACCTCTCCTTGATCGACGTGCTTTGTCACATAACCCACCAGACAATCAGCATGAAATGTGTGTTCACATGGAAAGATGTAAAATGGTGCCATGAACGATGCATAACCTGTCGCAGATCCATGGCTTCCACGTACGGTTCCTAGTGCAAGTATCTTTCTGCCACAGACCTGCAAGAATTTGGATTTTGTTACATCAAGAGATCACAGTATGTCATGGCAATAAAAGGTATGTTATCAAAGATGTAAAACAGCAATCCACAAGCAAAAGACATAATGTACGACAAAATATTTTTAAGTTTTTGTATTATGAATGTTATCAGGTTTTCCAACAACAGAACATTATTCATATTAGAACAAATTAGTCATCAAAGATAATTTAGAGGGACCACAGTGACGTCACACTATTGACATACAGACAAGCATACCCCACACTCTTCATCACGACCGATGATTGCATAACGTTGAGAAAGTGCACTGATATCACGCCTTATGTTGTCTGCTCCACGAGTTGCATCATTCATTTCAAGCTTAAGTTCCTCTATCTGTCTGTTATAATCTTCCAGTGATGAGCAGATTGCATCCTGCATTACATTATGAAGATCTTGCTTTAGATTTCTAAGATCACATACAATAGAATATGGGATAGAACTAACATAGCAGTCCTAACTAAAGAGGGGAAACTCCTGCATGGAACAGTCCCCAGAGTCTTTCAAGCAACCGATGTTAAAAATGAGACCATTTTCAACCAGATCAATACACGAAGGTGACTACATGATGCCCTACTCAATTTGTGCCACCAAAGCTTGAAACGTTAAATTCTGTCGGGATTCAATGAAATCAAGTTACAAGTGATGGAAAGAACAGACATCATATTACAAGGATCATGGACCTTTTCCGAAATGTTGAATGTAGGTTTTTGGCTACTTTCATCACCTTGAGGTCTGGAGTTTGATCCTTCCACTCAGATGCAGATGGGTATAGAACACTAGACAAATATCATGGTTATGGGTCCTGGGCTTTCTTCATCAGGAAACTCATTTCTTAACGTGGGAAAACATGTTATGGGAAACACACTTCTTCTCATTAAGGAAACATTTACCCATTTGAGGACATGTGTTTCCACATATGACAAGGCAAATAGCTCTATTTTACACCAAAATGCTTGGTTTTTGGTGACTTTGTGAAGTATTTACCATTTATTTGGGAACCTTTTCCTCTCCACATCTTCACTCTTCTTTCAAAATCTCCTCTCCGCATGATTCAATTCGTCCACTTTTTATGATACTGAATAGAGTGATGATGTGCTGTTGCCCTCTTTCTTGTATCCCACATCTTGCTTCATGTTTCATATTTTCCAAGTTTCACAAGTGTCGATTGTTTCTCAAAACTACGATAACACTATTTTATGTTTGTCCTAATAGAAGAATTGAGGTATCCCTTCACCCTTCACAAAGATGCAGCAATGAATTGCAAATCTTGATTCACAATTCGCCCAGGGTCGTGAATTACTATTCACAATAATTTTTTCTTAAAAAAAAATTCTGAAAAAAATGTATGCAATATGGCTAGTAGTAGAAAAGAGAGAAAGGAAAGGATTAAGATTAGATGGGTTTACAGTCGTTTTGGGTCTGATTCTGGGTAGTTAGGACCTTGTTTTGACAATTCTTAATGCTCAGGAGATTGCTTATAAACACTTGTACAGTGCAGAGGGCATAGAACCCACGGTTCCCAAAACCATGGGTCCTGAGAACCGTGGAAGGAACCGTACCACGGTTCCTTGAACTGTGGTACGGTTCCTCTATCTAATTAAATGGTTAATTAATTAATTACCAAATTCACAGATTTCACAGATGATACAGATTTGACAGATTTCACATGATGTACAGATGACTTGACAGATGATAGAGATGATTTGACAGATGTGAAATCATCACTGACTTGACAGATTTCACATGATGTACAGATGATTTCAGATGATATCACAGATGATACAAATGATTTGAGTCATTTGACACACGAGGGTCCGGGCCGGACGCGGGCATTCCGCGTCCGCGTCCGGACCCGGACGCGTCCAAACCCCGGACACGGGGTCGGACGCGTTCATATTTTTTTTTTTTATTTATTTTTTTCAAAAAAAATTTAAAAAAAATTAAAAAAAAAATAGCGGACACGTCCGGGGACCCGGACGCACCCCTGACACGTCCGCGTCCGGACGCGCGTTCGCGTCCGGGATCCGCCACCTTAGGACAGATGATACAGATGATTTTACAGATGATACAGATGATTGACAGATTTCGCAGATGATTTCACAGAATTCACAGATTTCACAGATTTTTTTGGCCCTTTTTTGCATATTTTTGGGTTATTTTTTTGGGGGGGGGGGTTACTAAAAAAATTGATTGATTAATTAATTAGTTAATTAATCAGTATGGTTCACCACGGTTCTGGGCAAAAAAATTTAAGAACCGTACGGTTCTCAGAACTGTGATGAACCGATAACAGTTCAGTGATTCTATGGCAGAGGGTAACAAAATCATATTCTAAACAATTGCACTCATGGAATCTGATATGGAATGGGGCCCATTTCAAACACGGTCACATATCGTTTATCTACATTGAAAGCATTGTGCCCTACAAGAATGAGGGTGCTATCATATTTTCAAGAGCTGGTGGCATGGAAGAGCTTGGAATCCATTTGCGATAAGTTGTAAGTGCTGAAATCAATCACAATAACAAGGTTCTGGTAGAAAGTTGGTGGAAATAATAAGGGCAAAGGGGGAAGTTGAAGCAATTGGACAATACAAGAGATCTTACTAGCGATGTCTTGCAGAATTTGAGGACGATATAGGTGAATTTGATTTGGTCATTGGTGGCAGCCCTTGTTATAATCTTTCAGGAAGTAACAAGGTCATCAGGGTTGGACTGTAGGACCCGATTCAAGCTTGTTATTTGAATTTACACGGGTCTTGGAAGATGGAAAAAAAGTCATGCACGGAAGAAATTATTGACAAACCTACATGCATGATTCAAGACCCAACTGACATCAAAACCTAATGTATACCTAACCAAACGCATTGAAAAATTGTGAACTGTACTAAACCATACCAAACCCTACCGAACCACATCACAACCCTACTAAACTGTAGCAAATCCTTGTTGTGGAGTGACAGAGATGGCTGCATTCTATACACTCAAAAAAACTTCAATTTGTCCTCTACAGAGATGGCTGAATACCGCAGGGTAAGCACAAAGCAATACTAAACCATAATGACCAAAGCAAATTGTTCTAAGGTGGCCATATGGTTCTAGTAGAAGAACAATTTCATGCTGTCGATTTACATTTCAACGACAATTATGCACATAATGTTTCAAAGACAACTATATCACCAAACTCGATAATGCTTATGAATGAACTGCAAGACAAATACCAATCATGGGCATGTCTTGTGAAAAAGTGTATGTGTTACTTTTTCTTGCAACTCCATTTACTACAAAACTCGAGAAGTTCTTTCTTTTCAAAGGAGGCTGCATTCTAGTTTCTTAATAGCAGGAAAAACACACAAAGGCCATTCTCCGAGAACTCAAAGGGAGATGGGACAATTGAGGGATCCATACATAGTGTTGTACTCAACGAGCACAATAGCAAGTCGGGCTACAAGAGAAAGCAATGCATACACTTTTTCACGAGACATGCCCATGATTGGTGATTGGTTTAGGGTACAATGTTGAAAATGATTGGTGATTGGTGATTGGTTCAGGGTACAATGATGAAAATGATTGGTGACTGGTGATTGCTTTTGGGTTGAAAGAGCAGGTACAATGTTGAAAATGTTCTTACTGCCATGTGTTGCATGAAATGTTTTTATGCATTGTAAGCATTCATTGCATGATGCCCATTCCAAATTACAACATAACAAGTAGTGTGAACCTATTATTGGAAGAAAAATAAGAAGGAAATGAAGGAAATTCAACACATTAATAATCCGTAATGTAAGGGAAAGTTCCTCAAGATCCTGCTTACAAGACAAACACAAAGGGACAACGCTGGACCAAAACCACCCAACCAATGAAAAGCCACCAGTCAATCTCCAGTAGCATCACCACCGAGTCATGGGATAGGATGCAAGTGTAGAGGGAGGAAACTGGTAATAAAAACCACAGAATGGAATGGTAGTAGGGCAAGTTCCTACATGGATATATAGCCTTAGCCTCTCCTATGCATGTCCCCATGCAAGCCAAGAATATTCCAAATTGTGCTTTTCATTACTATTGATACTCTACACATGCCCTATAGTCGTCCTAACCCATACACTAGCTCCACATATGTGACTGGGCCCTCACAAGGTTATTGAGCACATTTTTGGCCTAGTTCGAAATAACAAGGCGTAACCAATAATCTCGCGTACTTGAGTACCGTGTATCCAAGTCTAGAATTATGCCAAATCCTATATGCAGGATGTGGACCTAACACATAGCACATTCGTCCATATTGAAGCTCTCTCTCTCTCTCTCTCTCTCTCTCTCTCTCTCTCTCTCTCTCTCTCTCTCTCTCTCTCCGTCTTGGTACCACTATCTATATGGATGACGACCTCACTTATATCCAGGTGGAAGAGAGGTGTAAGGCCTTTCAAGCGGCTAGTGAGTCTGGCAGACGGGCTATCTATCGAGATGGGCAGGTGCGCTTTTTTGATAGAGCTCCTAGCAGCTCTCAACGCGAGGGATTTGGGTTTCCTGGGTTCGGGAGCATTGGGAGTGCCCCGAGGCCCCATCCACACCATACTCCATATTGTATGGAACTGTGACGGTATACACTCATCATCCACAGCTAGAGACCTGATTGATTTCATCACTGGTAGAAATTTATTGTTCTTCATGGAGACTCATGAGAGTCAAAAGAGAGGACTACCTACTTTCCCAGGATACAGATGGGATTCCGTATATAGACTTGAGACTAGATTAGCTAGTGGCCGTGGATCTGGAGGTGTTGCACCTTTACAGGGAGTCTCTTGACCCGAGCATGGAGTTCATCAGACATGACGAGCATGCACATTATATTTGGATTCGCATTGTTGTATAGGATATTGGTTCGGACAGGGACATCTTTGTGGCAGGATATTATTTCCCTCTAGAGTCTTCATCATTTGATGCCTTCATCTATCATGGGATATTATCAAATTTTCAGAGCGGGGGCCTATTTTCCTCACTGGGGATTTTAATGCCCGAACTTCCTCGTGACAGTCAAAGTTCTATGATACCACCGACCAGCTCCGCGTTCATGTCCTTGACAGTGATGTGATGGGAGTTCAGTTCTTCTTCGGGTGCCTTTTGGTGTGAGTTTATCCCTCGTGCTCCACCACCTCTCCTGGATGCCCTCTGCATATAGGCCGACTATGCTAGCAGTCTATATACCATACACATTGCATCCATCTCTATCTCTCCCTTTTGAATTCACCTTCTTCACCCTTGACATGGTACTTGCGGCCATCAAGAGAATGAAATCCCATAAGGCAAGAGACATCAAAGATCTCGAATCTAAACTCCTAGTCCATATTGCCGACCTCCTTGCTCCCACATTAACCACTCTCCTCAATTCTGTAGCTGTCTCTGGCTTCCCTTCACCCTAGTGCACGAACATCATCCACCCTATCCATAAAAATGGTGACCCCATGGTTCCTGGTAACTACTGCACTATCATGATTGGGCATGTTCTCGCGAAGCTCTATGGCACCATACTTCAGTCTGCGGTAAGCTCAAAGGCAGAATCCACTCTATACAACTCTATAAAGCTAATCATCCAACTCCTCCTACATTAGTGGTGCACAGTCAATGTACTCCATGTTAAAAATTCACAATTCTAGCTTGACTAGTTTTGGTCATATGACTTGTAAATAGTTAGATGGTCATGATGTGGCTTGTCACACGTGCCAAATAGCATAGGATTCCATTCATAAGGATGTTCTCAAGTAGACCTAAGTGTTAGAACCTTTGGAATGAGTCCAAATTATGCTTAGATACAAGGGGGAAAAAATAGGAGCTATTTTTGGTAATTTTTGCATTGTTGAGGGATCTCCAAGATTCCAACCCTAACTTGGTAGGGATGAAAGATCCACCAAAATTAGCATTAGGGATAGGTTTAGGGCTACTCATACCTGCCCAAAACCGTGATGGATCATGTATATATAGGTGATGATATCTCACCAAAATCAATCAAGCAATTTCATGTTTATTCTCTCATAATGGTGCAATCGCTCTCTATGTTCATAATTGTTTGAGTACTTGTGATTACTAATGATTATAGGATTGAATGTAGGTCTGGTGTACAGTACTCAGACTGTGGGAGGCCGTACTTTCACACGTGTGAAGCCTTCTTCAAGGATTTGGGCCATTTAGTGAGGTTCAAGCATAGATTTTTGATGGATATTGATGGTTCAACTTGTGCTAATCTTATGAAATCATAATCTATTGTTTCCCTCATCATTTCAAGTGTTTTAGGATCCTTATTTGCTGTAATTTTTACATGGTATCAGAGCCTAAAGGCTGAAATGAGCTAAATCCTTGGTTTTCATTCAATTTGATCACAATTTTTGATCCAAATCTTGTGTAGATTGGATCTTAGCATCTAGTATTGATTCTAGAACTCAAAGTGAGTCACATACATTGGAGATTGGTGTTGTGTGACTTCATTTCAGGTGTTTAGGTGTCTAAAACCAGAGGCAAAGTTGAATTCAATTCACATTACCAAGATAGCAAGTTTTGCTTGCTCCAAGCATTGATTTCTAAGCGAGTTTTGGAGGTGATTTCATAGACGAGGCTTTCTAGCATTCAAGGAGAGGGAAGATCAGAGTTTTGGGGACTCTTCAAGGCTGTTCTAAGGTGTAGTAGACACCTCCTAAAGTGATTTAGGTTCAGTCCAACCATTGCTTGACTTATGCACCAAATTAGATCAATTTTGATCATTTTTTGCTTGTGATTGGATAGTAGATTGTGTTGCATCCTCATTAAGTTCCATTTAGATCTTTTACAAGTGATTTTGGAAATATATTAGGTTGCTGAAATTCACTCTTGATCAGATCATTTGGAAGCTTTAATGTTCTTTATAGAAAGAGGGGCAATTCTACTAGTATTGTCTACTTCAATCAAGCAAGTGCATTGTTTCTAGTATTCTATGATTTGATTTTGTTAGAGATCATTCTTAGATCTTTATAGGAAGTCTATTACTGATCTTTTCAGGTCCCTAAGAAGTGGGATAAGGTAGACCTTCAATCAAATCAATAGAAGTAACCTTCATTTGTGTCAAGTCCTTGATTAGGAGACTAGATGGCATCTATAAATGCATATCTTTTGGATACTAATGAAAGGCTCAACAAAACTAACTATTCCATATGGAAAGTTAGAATGAAATCTATCATGATCATGCAAGATCTGATGGAAATTGTAAATGGTAAGGAGGGTGAACCTATTCATCCTCAAGAAAAAGCCAAATACATCAAGAGGTGCAATGTTGCACTACATTGCATAAAAATGAATGTTGCAAATGAACCCTTAAGAGAGGTAGGAGATTGCACTTCAGCTCAAGATGCTTGGGAGACTTTGCAAAAGGTCTATGAATCCAAGAACCAAACTAGAATGTTAGCTTTGAAGAATCAAATCTATAGAAGCTATCAAAAGAAAGGAGAGAGTGCACATACTTTTGTCCTAAGAGTAAAGGAATTGAACAAAGAGCTAGCCTTTATAGGTGACCCTATCAAGGATGAAGAGCTTGTTCAACTCATATTGAATGGACTAAGCTTTGAATTTGACAATTTGGTTCAGGGATATGCAATTATGGGTAAGCTACCCATACTTGAAGAACTCCAAGGCACACTCATGGCCGAGGAATCAAGAAGGAGCCAAATGCAAGAGAGGATGGATAGGCTTTCCATCCAAGGTGGAGATGACCAAGCTCTCTTCACCAAAGGCAAAGGCAAGTCCAAAGGCAAAGGATCAACATTCAAGAAGTCTACAAAGCTTGAGGATCAAGAAGGACCCTCAAAGGCATCTCCATCAACCACCAAAGTCAAGAAGGACAAATCAAAGGTGAAGTGCTACTATTGTAGCAAGATGGGGCATTATGCCTCGGAATGCTTCAAGAGGAAGAAAGATCAAAGCCAAGCCAACATGAGCAAAGAGGAGGAGTGTAATAGATCCTAACACCACAGTAGGGCAAACACTAACTCATCCACCCAACCTTGCCTACTCCCTGATATAGAGTAAGCCCCTCCTAGCCCAGTGTGAGGACTCGTAGCATGCTACTGCCAAGTGTCGGCCACGTGGCACTGACGTGGCCGACTGCACGTCGGGACCCAACTGGGGGCCCTATCCTGCTGACAGGGTCCCTAGGCTGTGTTAGGCCCGCCATGGCTATGGACCGTGCTGGGGCACACTACTCACACTGTCTTGCCCTGTTGGTCATGTACGCTGGACACAACCCTGACTGTGGTATCTGACCTATCTGTGTTCTCTAGGGTTCGACATTGGTTACGAGCTCGTAACACTCCCTCCCCCTTAAGAACCGTCTTGGTCCTCTAAGACAAAGTCTGGAAAAATCTTGCGAAGGACGCTGCCTCTTTCCCAAGTGGCATTCTCAACAGGCTGATCATTCCACTTAACCAGATATTCTCGGTATAGAGTATGACGAGTCTGCGTCTCTCTACTATCAAGAATCTCCTCTGGTTCATGTGGAGGTTGTTGAGGATCCGATGGGAGAACTAGAATATTGTCCCCTACCAGATTATCTGATCTGGTTAAGGCTTTTCGTAACTGACTTACATGAAAGACTGGAAAAACCTTACTGCTGTGTGGGAGTTCTAGTTCATAGGTGACCTCGCCTAGTCTCCTACTGATGGTAAAGGGACCACAATACCTTGGAGACAACTTAGCAC
The DNA here is from genome assembly GCA_029204225.1 of Diphasiastrum complanatum. Classification (NCBI taxonomy): domain Eukaryota; kingdom Viridiplantae; phylum Streptophyta; class Lycopodiopsida; order Lycopodiales; family Lycopodiaceae; genus Diphasiastrum; species Diphasiastrum complanatum. The sequence continues at coordinate 17,737,913 of CM055098.1, forward strand.
ACACTCCTGATTTGAGGGTTTTAGAGTCAACTGGGACTCTCAAGTAGACTTTCTCACCAGTGGAGAACTGCACATCCCGTTTGTGTGGATCTGCATAATGCCTGGCTCGATCCTGGGATTGTCTAATGCTACGCTTAGCATGTTCTATCATCTGGTTTAGGTCTTCTAAAAAGTTTCTGGCTGCTTCAACTTTTTCTTGTTTAAACCCTACAGTTGTGGGTGAGCGTGGCTGAAAACCGTACATCAGCATAAATGGGCTGTATCCCGTAGCTGAATGTTTGGTACTGTTGTAAGCAAACTCTAATATCGAGAGATACTCCTCCCAATTAGTCTGCTTCTTGCTGACGTATGCACGAAGCATATCCTCCAGCACTTGATTTACCCTTTCTGTTTGACCGTCCGTCTGTGGATGGTCGGTGGTACTCATATTAAGTTTAGTATGGAGATGATGGAATACTGCCCTCCAAAAATTTCCAGTAAACTTACTGCCTCGGTCGCTGACTATGCCGGAAGGTAGACCGTACAATTTAAATAGCCCGTCTACAAACAACCTCGCTAACTCTAGAGCTCTAACGGTTGTCGGAATAAAATGAGCCATTTTGGTCAGACGGTCAACTGTGACCCATATAGCGTCATTACCCTTTTGGGTTTTAGGCAGGCCTACTATAAAATCCATGGAGATACTCTCCCATTTACCAGCTGGTATTTTTAAGGGATGCAACAACCCTCCTGCCTTTAAACGCTCTGCTTTATTTACTTGACATTTCTGGCAACTGGTTACATACTGGTGGACGTCCTTTTTCATGCTGGGCCAGAAAAATTGCCTACGAAGAAGCTCATAGGTCTTCTGTATGCCTGGGTGTCCCGCACTAGGATTGTCATGACATTCATATAGGACCTGCTGCCTATAATCCTCTGAATTGGGGACACATACTCTATCTCTATAGAGCAAGTACTCATCCTGAATGGAATTCTGTTTCCATTTGAATCCTTGAGTCAACTGACCCTCAACCACTAGGGTTTGCTTGGGTAATACAGGCTCAGAATCCTCAACGTCATCTGACGACGTATACTCGGACTCATCATCATCCTCAACGGAAGCTGCCGTATTCTTGGATGAACTGGCACCAGCCCCGGGAACTGGTTCTGGAGTCTGTAACTGTCTGTTCTGGACTGAGTTCTAGATAATAGAGAAGAATGCATCATGCTGGCATTTCCCTCTCAAGGACTCGAGTAACTCATTACGAATCTGAGTAAAACTCAGTTCGTTTATCATAGGCATTCTGCTAAGGGCATCTGCTACTGTATTGAATTTTCCACGTCTATATCTGATAGACATGTCAAACTCTTGCATCAACTCTGCCCAACAAGCTTTCCGACCTCTAAGCTCAGGTTGATTGCAAAGGTATCTGAGACTCTCATGGTCTGTCAGGACCTCAAAGTTGGCACCATACAAATAATGCCTCCAAGTCTTAAGGGCATGGACTATAGAAAAGAGTTCCTTTTCATAGGCACTGTACCTAGTCTGAGCTGGCTCGAGTTTTTTACTCTCGAACGCAACTGGTCGTCCACCCTGAGTTAGCACAGCACCTACTGCAAAGTCGCTAGCATCTGTTTCGACCACAAATGGCTGATTGGGGTCGACGACTTTTAAATCTGGTGCTGTAGCTAAGGCTGTTTTGAGAGCATGAATGTTCTTCCATTTGCTGAGGAAGGTTTGTAGAATATCTGCATTTCTATCCTTCTCTTCCCCATTAAAAGTAGGAGGCTTTAAATCTTTAAAAACACTGGGGTGAGACCGTAAAGTCTCACCCGAAACTGATGGAAGTGGAGAAGGGGATAACTGAGAAGTGGAGGGAAGGCTTCCTTTCGCGAAACTCAAAATCAAGCTTTTGAGTTCAGCGAACGAGTCGTCCACACTGGACTTGAAATTGGCTAATGCCAACTTCAGTTCATCCACTTCTGTTACCAATTGGAGAAACTGCTCCTTGGTAACCAGTTCGTCCAGTTCTTCGGCGAACTGTTCCTGTTCTTCCACTTCCATGGGTTCCTTCCCTTTTCTGTAAGCCAAGGCTTCTGTTTCAAGTTCGTCGAAGCCTCTCTCCTGGGGTTGATCAGGTCCCTGAGGAGTGGTCATCTTTGGAACTGAAAGAGAGTTACCTTAACTTCTGAAGGAAAAAAAAGTCTAAAAGACTTATTTACAACTGTACAAGGAAAAGGAAAGATGACTTACCTGTTTCTGAGGACTGTACTTCCACAGAGAGAATCAAGAAAAGCCCTTTCAGCTCTTCCTCCACTGATTTGAGGTTGGAAATGTGCAACAAGATCTGAAACTTTTGCTATCCCCCCTCGCTGGTCTGACAGCATCTCAATTTGTCCACAAAATGGCAAGTCTGAAGTCCAAAAACCCTCTGAATTCTGAAATTTCAGAAGTCTCCTGCTCGCTGATCTGGTAGGAATCCTCTTGCTCCAAATCTCTGACGTTGGGGCCCGAAAACTTGTCCAAAAACCAGATTTTCAGAAGCACTGGCAGCGCTGGCCCTGCTCCTCTTTTTTGGTTTCAAACTCGCTGAGAACCAGTAAATTTTTCCCTGGAAATCAGATGCAGGTCTCTGGCTATACAACGATGGAGGTGCTGGCTTCTTCCTTCTCTGATTTCGCTGGGAAAACTATAGAGAATCCTCTGAACTCAGTGAGAAACAGCTGTTTTTCCAGCGAGTTACCTACCCCTGGAATCTGACTCCTTGCTACTGTGATTTCTCAGTGAAAATCAGAAGTTTGAAGGCTGCTCCTACAGCGATCCTCCTCCTCTATTCCTCTCTGAGAATCTGAGAAACACTTCCTATCTTCTGATAGCTTTCTCTACTGCTGATCCTAACTCCCTAGGATGGAGATGGCTCTGATACCAGTGTAATAGATCCTAACACCACAGTAGGGCAAACACTAACTCATCCACCCAACCTTGCCTACTCCCTGATATAGAGTAAGCCCCTCCTAGCCCAGTGTGAGGACTGGTAGCATGCTACTGCCAAGTGTCGGCCACGTGGCACTGACGTGGCCGACTGCACGTCGGGACCCAACTGGGGGCCCTATCCTGCTGACAGGGTCCCTAGGCTGTGTTAGGCCCACCATGGCTATGGACCGTGCTGGGGCACACTACTCACACTGTCTTGCCCTGTTGGTCATGTACGCTGGACACGACCCTGACTGTGGTATCTGACCTATCTGTGTTCTCTAGGGTTCAGCACTGGTTACGAGCTCGTAACAAGGAGGAGGAGAGTTCACATGAGGACTCTCTCATGATGTCCATATTTTCTTCAACAAGCTTCAAAGGAGAAGATCCTTGGTGGATTGACTCGGGTGCTAGTTCACACATGACTAGTAAAAGGGAGTTTTTCTCTTCTCTCTTATCTTATGATGGACCTATAATGTCTATCTATACAGCAAATGATGAAGCTTGTAAGATTGAAGGAGTTCGGTAGCATTCCCCTTTGCTTAGGATCTTCCAAAAAGATCAACATAGAAGGTGTTTTGTACATTCCTACAATAACAAAGAATCTACTAAGTGTTGGCCAAATGGTAGACAATGGTTTCAATGTTGACTTTGCTTCAAATGAATGTTTCATCAAGAAGAAGGGTAAGATAGTGGCTAAGGGCACTAGACTTGGCAAACTTTATAAGTTGGATGCATTTGTGGATACTAATGTTGTCATGTTGGCCGAGAAGAGCAAGATATCTACCTTTACTTTATGGCACAAAAGACTTGGACATGTCAACTCGGGTTCCATGGAGGCTATGATCAAGGAGGAGTATGCTTTAGGCCTACCAAGGTCTATTGGGAAGGAAGACAAGGTTTGTGAAGCTTGTGTCTTATCCAAGGCACATAAGAAGGTGTTTCCTAACTCCATCACAAAGTCATCTCATCCTCTTGAACTCATACACTCGGATGTGCACATTGCTAGCACCAAATCTAATGGAGGTTCATCCATGTTTTTAACCTTCATTGATGACTACTCAAGATATTGTTGGGTGTTCTTACTTTCCTTCAAGTCTCAAGTATTTGATACTTGCCTGTTCAACTTTCATAGGAGAAGGTGTGGTTTCATGGCTTTCAAAAAAGCAAGAAACTATATCTCTATCTTCAACCGAGGCCGAGCACAAAGCTTTGACAACCACTACAAAGGAGGTACTTTGGATCAAGAGATTATTGGTGGAACTAAAGATCATGGATTCAGAGGAGGCACCAATCATCTACAATGACAATATATCAGCCCAACACCTTGCATCTAACCCAATCTTCCATGCAAGATCTAAGCACATTGAGATATGCCCTCACTTTGTGAGAGAAATGGTGCAAGCCAAGGAGATTGCTTTGGAGCATGTTCCAAGCAATGAATGTGTAGCTGATCTACTTACTAAACCACTTCAAAAGACACCTTTTATGAAGTTCAGATCATCACTTGGAGTGATTAGTAAAGCAATGATTAAACCAAGCTAGATAGTGAGGAGGAGTGTTAAAAATTCACAATTCTAGCTTGACTAGTTTTGGTCATATGACTTGTAAATAGTTAGATGGTCATGATGTGGCTTGTCACACGTGCCAAATAGCATAGGATTCCATTCATAAGGATGTTCTCAAGTAGACCTAAGTGTTAGAACCTTTGGAATGAGTCCAAATTATGCTTAGATACAAGGGAGAAAAAATAGGAGCTATTTTTGGTAATTTTTGCATTGTTGAGGGATCTCCAAGATTCCAACCCTAACTTGGTAGGGATGAAAGATCCACCAAAATTAGCATTAGGGATAGGTTTAGGGCTACTCATACCTGCCCAAAACCATGATGGATCATGTATATATAGGTGATGATATCTCACCAAAATCAATCAAGCAATTTCATGTTTTTTCTCTCATAATGGTGCAATTGCTCTCTATGTTCATAATTGTTTGAGTACTTGTGATTACTAATGATTATAGGATTGAATGTAGGTCTGGTGTACAGTACTCAGACTGTGGGAGGCCGTACTTTCACACGTGTGAAGCCTTCTTCAAGGATTTGGGCCATTTAGTGAGGTTCAAGCATAGATTTTTGATGGATTTTGATGGTTCAACTTGTGCTAATCTTATGAAATCATAATCTATTGTTTTCCTCATCATTTCAAGTGTTTTAGGATCCTTATTTGCTATAATTTTTACACTCCACCCATCTTGAGTGGAGCTCCGTATCGTCCAAATGTCTTGTATAACGCCACAAGGGGTATAACATGTGGGCTATGACATGGATGGGTCGGTGGAAGTAGTCCCATCTCGCCTCCCAGATCTGCATGAACTCCTCCATTTTGTGATAGACACGTTGCAATCATTAGTCATCAATTTGTTGGGACACAAAAGTAATGTGGAAATACAAACAAACTTGAGTTAGATAAAGTATAAGATATTGGAGTCATACCTCTTCGAGTTAAAGTCTGACATCTGAATCCCCTCACCAATGTGGTCCGTGAACTCATACATGAGAGAACCATTATTCTTAGTCTGATCTTTCCACCCGAATAAGCACTCAGAGATGCAACAATATCTAAATTGCTTGCTTTACTCATGAATACTAATTCAAATTCCCAAAGACACACTAAGCTATAAAATTTCCAAATGGGTAGATCTTATCCAAAATAAATACTCACCACCTTCATGTAATCCCAATTACATGAAATACTGGATGATTTTACTTTATTTCAGAAATCAAATCCAAAAGCTAAAGAAATTCCATATCAATTTCTTGCAGAAAATAAGGCTTCTTGATACAAATATTCTTAGAATATCTAGATATTCTAAAATACCACAATACAATCATCTAAAATCTCTGGAGATCCATCAAGTCTCAGACAATTATAACTCAAACCAGAGTACTGCAGTTACTCAAATGAGTTAACAGCCCCATTTCTAGCATCATATGCAAGAAATCAGCATCTATCCTTATCTTAATAGATTTATCTATCTCCTACAAAACTGGAAATTTAGACTGAACTTTGTACACAAGCACTTATAGACTACAATCTGTAAAGAAAGCAATTCCTCATAAATAAACAATTACTTAATGGAAAGGCCTGTGAGATCCATACAATCTCAAGTATGCACTGGAGTAAAGGAATTTAGAGTTCAAATAACAGATCTAAATCCTTGACTCACCCAATTGATCAAGAATTACTCATTATCTTAAGAATCCTCACATTTCCTTATAATCTTCAAATGATCTTTAAATATCAGTTTACGATTCGTCAATCATAAACATTTAGAATCTTATGATTCGTCAATCATAATTTACAGGATCCCAAAATCATAATCATTGAAAAATACTGGAGTATATGTACAACATACAACTCAGGAAATATAAGAATCATTCTAAAATCTTTTCCACAAAGAAAATCACTAGATTCAAAGGATATTCTTCCAATCTGATTCTTAACCAGATTATGAGTTTTAAATTCTACAATCAACCATGTAAATAAAGACTATTATAACATTCATCTTTAACAATATAAACTTTATACAATCTCCTAGAACAACATCTAGAGATTACAAAGTTCTGCTGAATTCCCAAAATCCAGTTTACCATTCTTGGCACCATTAGGATCCGGTATCCAATTGAGCTCACAAGGATACTATCACTAATGAATCAAGTTTATTTCTCAACTGAGAAATACTCATCCAAGAATTCAGTATCCTATGCACACAATTCCTCGATGAATCCGAATGACTCATAAATTATGTGTCTTACAAGCAATACACACAAAACAAACAGTTTTTGATGAATGCTCTTCACACTGTCCGTTTTACCAATTAACTTTCACAGGAGTAAATCAATTACTCAAGTTAATTGCTCATGATATCTTAAATGTCTAGGTGCAAATCTCAACTGTACATGTGCAACACCACATTTAGACCCATATCCAAATCACTTTTAAGTTAACCTATAGATCTATCAAAACAGATCTGTTAACTCTGCAAGTAATTGTCAAACACAATACTTGATCATATGTCTATGTTCAACCACTAGGTTAAGTGCACCAAATAACCTTAGTAACCAGGAATACATAGTAGATCCAAACAAGATTAATCATTCACATATGAGAATAATCTCACTATGACCCAGTACATAAACCCATATGTCACTAACTGGCAGATTATCCAAAATCTGCATATGTTACTCACATAACTCACTGAGAATCTTGGAACTCAGCTATAGAAGATTCTATTTCTCTTGAGTAAATAACATATCTAGGAAATCTCTGAAGTGAATAATTCCACATCTTTCCAACCATCATACTTTTATCCACAAAATTCCTTCAACCAATCAACCTACTTCAGATCTTAGTGCACAAACCATGGCTGATTTATACAGACATTTTTGGAAGATTAAAGCTTTATTCCTTTGATCCAATCCATGACTAAATGGTACTTGGTAGCCAATCAGTGAACCTTAAATTAATCCTTACCATTACTTCCCATATTCATGAATATCTTACAGCTCAAAACCCCCAAAATTACACTAGTTTCAGATTATTCACAACAATCACTAGAGATTTCCTCTATTCCTCTCTCAAGCCTCAGAATCGGCCAGCTACCAACTCAAACAACAGGATTCATTCGAACTTGTTGTTACTCACAGACAAGTCTGACTTAACAAATCCAGGTAATTTCAAATCCGAACAGCGCTTCAAATCCGCTTCACAGATGGATGCATCAAATCGCTTTTGTACAGTCAACAAAGGTTTCAAACGAGTTCAAGATTCTTACAAACTCTACTCCAGGATTACTTTCTCTTCTTCAAAAGGCTTGCATGCATAGTTGCTGCCCTCTGTAGGTTCCCTTTGAACTGAACAGAGGTTCCAACCTCTACCAAATCAGTTTTTCCCAAAGGTTCAGAAACTACAGTTCCTAAACTCTTAGAATCAGCAAGCAACAGATTTGCAGGGGTTCACACAACGACCCTCACCACAAGAGGTGCACAACCATTTATGGGAGAAGGTTTCACTGGGTTTATCTGCATGCAACACCTTTTTCCAAGTCCTAATCTGCTTTTCTAGAGAATCTACAATTACCATATCCATTCCCTGGTTTCAGTTTCCAGTTTGCATAAAATACAAGAGGATTAGTCATATAAAACCTTACTTCCTCACATAGATTTCCAGTAGCAATCAATTTATTTATGCAGGATAAAACGATTCCATGTCAATCTATCAATAAACCTCTTGCTGCCCAATCTGAATCAAACTGTCCAAACCACTATGGACTCATGCAAATCATTCATCTTAAAAAAACAGATTTGAACAAGAAAGTGGATCTACTCAAGCAGATCATTCTACTTCAAACAGAAAATTTCAAGGCTTCAGAAAATAAGAATGAATTCCACACTAATTCACAGCATCTCTAACAAAATCAAACAAGGAGAAGAGCACTCTACCACCAAGTTTAAAAAGCATGCTCTAAACAAGAATTAGTGAATCCAAACCCAATTTTCCCTTGAAAAAACAGCACTCCATCCAAGATGTGAATCCAAGTGCGTTCCATTCCGATTTGACGTAGAATTCCTCTCCATCCCATCCAAAAACTGCATCTTAGCCGGCCTCTGATACCAATGTAAAGACCACTAGGGAAAACCCCTAAGATGAGGATAGGAAAACACAAGAGAGACTGTGGAGCAAAACCACCCAACCAAACCTAGATCCCTCCTGGAGAAGCCATGCCAATGTGATAGCAAGAGGAGAAGAGCTCACTGGTAACCTAGACCAAAGTCGTCGACGAAATAATCACTATCTTAATATGTAGAGAGTAGGATCCTATGCATGAGCACATGCAATCCATATGCAAGTCAACTATAAATAGGTCACAGCTCTTCATGCATACCTCCTACCTATATCAATCACACGTACATGCACTACTCCATATGTCTCAATTAGAGTGTCTGGGTCCTCTCAATGTCATTAGTCACCAACACGTCTCGATGTGGAATAAAAACTAGGCGTGACCAATAAACTCGAACACTGGAGGGCCGGTCTATCATATTAGGACTATTCCAGGTCCTTAACCAAATATGGCCATAACACTATGCCACCTCATTTATGGTCTATATATACTTCATTGATGCCAATATCTATGAATCTATTCATAATTTGGTCTCAAAGCACTTCCTTCCTTGGTGGGAGTTCCAGTTTTCTCCACACTTGGTGGATCTCCATCTTTTTTTTGACGGATCTTTAGTCTCACTTAGCAAAACAAATTTTTCAGCTTACACATTTTTCAACGTTCTACACTTCAGTTGTGATTTTTGTGATCTAATGAACTAGTTTGGGGTGACGACAAGAGTCTACTCCCTCAGAATTTTGTTCATTTGTCTATTGTTATCACATCCTGTGTGATGGCATCTTCAGCCCCATCCCTTAGTGAGATCCCTCAAGCTTCCATGGACGATGTTGTTCAGAGGGTTCTCAATCGTGTCATGACCCCCTATCTTTCACGTCTTGATGATATCTCGACACATCTTGCTACTTACCAGTCTTTGATTGATAACTCTCTTCCTACTCATGGTCCTGGCAAGACCCCTATGCAATCCTCTCTTAGATTTGGAGTTTCTCTTCTACTTCTCTACCTATTGGTAGCCTATTTGGTGGTCTTACATTCCCACCACCCACCCTCTCCTACTAGTCCTCATCCTCAGTATGCTTGTGACTTTCAAGAAAAGTTGTAGCCTAATATCTATTCTAGTTCCTCTGATGAGAATTTCTTAGAGAATTGGTTTGTAAGTTGGAGACTTATTTCCTTATATACCTGAAGTAAGACATTTAAAAGATCCAACTTGCTACGTTACACTTAGATGGTCGTGCCGTTACTTGGTGGTGGGTTTATTGGACTCATATTGATCAAGAAACTGCATTTTTGGGCCACCTTTCAACATGACCTAGGCCATGCTATGATTGATCCTCGATCGTTCCCTAGCCTTTCTCATGTAGGTGATTCGACACTTTACATTGATCACTTTATGGAGCTCTCCTACCTTTTCTTAGATTTACATGCTGAGCTTATTTCTCGCTATAAACAATTGGTTTATGTGGTGCTTTATGCTAAAATGTTGATTCCTTTCATCCTACCAAACTTACTGATGTGGTCTCACTTGCTACTAGCCTACAACATAAGTATCCCAAGCCCTCTCATTTTTCTCACTCCACTTCTCGCCCTCCACTACTTCTCGCCCTGGCAGCAATCTTATATCTCTTACTCCCACATCTTTTGCCTCTACCTCTATCACTCCTCCCACCTCTACTCTCAATTCTTCCCGAACTCCTACATCTCGTGTTGTTTACATTCGTCGTTATTCTCCCACATACTTAAGTAACATTTGTGAGAAGCATCTCAATTTCACCGTAAAAGCCGAGCCTCCTACTACCATTGTCGTTTATTATCATGAGGGTGCTGGTATTGATGAGTCTGATGTCTACATCCAACTATCCGATGAGCTTGACCATGTTCTTGATGTTCCTACTCATGATATCCCTCGTGATAGGTTTATTAGCCAGGCAGATTTCTCTGTGATTCCCATGGAGAACTATAATCTCATCCTTGGTGCAGATTGATTTGCTTCACTTGTTTGGTGTTGTTACATTGAACCTGACTTGCCAGATTGTGGCTCATTCAGTTGTTGGTATTGATCCTCAAGGGGATTACCAGTTAGTTAATGGGAAGAATTTATGTGCAGCCTATTGAAGGCTGATTGTGTCGCTCTTCTCTGTGTCCAGAGTGCCTTGGTTGCTGCTTCATCTACTACGACATCAATTCATATGCCTCAGGTGATTTTGGACTTATTGCAGCAGTATTCTCATGTGTTTTCAAACCCTAAATCTCTACCACCATTACATGATGTTAACCACCATATTGATTTGCTTCCGAGTGCCACTCCTCCTCAACCTCCTTATAGGATGTCTAGAGCAGTGAGTGATGAGGTCCTAGCCCAAACACTTTCTAGTGAAATCTCTTACATCGACGAGGACCTACAATCATCCCACAGTAGATACAAGCTATGAGAAAGTTTTGTAGAATATTGTTGAGATACAAGAATGATTGTGTTCGAGTAGGTCTTATCAAAGGAATTTTTGAGATAGATCAAGGACAAGACAAGATGGCCCAAGTAACTATAAATAGCACTTCATTATTGGAGCATGATACCATGAGCATATATTTTAGTCACATTGGATTTTCTTAACTTTCTTCGTGTTATTGGCATAATTGGCTCCTGTAGGAAAAAATTATGAGACAAATTTGACTCAAATAAAGACCTGTTCTTGTCAAAATATTACATCTATAGACATTACATAAAAGATGAACTAAGAGGAACTTTAAACTTCAGTTCAAAACTTAGACATGGCTTATCTGCACGGTTTCAATTGAATTAGCAGCAAGAAATTATAGAGAGAAAGCTCAATCATGATGATTTATAGCACAAGATACATAAGAAGAGTGTGTATTCATACTAGCATTTTCAAGGATTTTACCTTAAAATCATCAATTAGTGTAAAATCAGGGAAAAAGGGAAGTATGTCTTCAATCTTCAAAAGCCCGTCTGTTTCTTTTAGGAATGCTATTGCCTTTCTGATGTTTTCTCCCTTGATGCCTTTTTCTTGCTGTATAACATGCTTTGCTATCATCAGCCACAGTTTTTTCCTCAGGTCAATATCATCCTCCACTTTGTCTGCCTCAATCTTTGCCAGCTCTGGGTCCACCTGAAAAAAATGCAATGTGTCATCAGCTGATGCTGCTGAGTTCGCTTAATCATTAACAATAAAACAACCTGCAAGATTATTTGCACTAGCACAACTCTAGGCATAGATTAGAAAAATGCAAATAAGTCATTTTTCAATGTGTGTAAATCTTTGGATTCCCACTCGAACAAGATCATCCTCCAATAGTGCTGACTTGCCGTCCTGTCCTTAAGGCATAGTAGAAAAGAACTTTTGAAATGTTTGAGCTTCAAACATGTTCCAATCAAAATTTTGACTTGATGGAGTGCTAATCTATAGCCTATAATGCATTGGTCGGTTAGTCAAAAGCTTTTTGTCAAGCTGCTACACTATATATAACACCCCTGTAACTACACAAGATATTTCCCATGAATAATCACTATATACAGACTCCAGAGCATAAGACATTCTGATTTCATTAGATGAAGGCTTTCAATAGCTCACCCATAAAGCTAGTGCAACTGCTTCTTCATGCATCCCCATCATGCTATAGATGAAAACACATGCTTGCAGCCTTTTTTCTTCCAAACATAGTCGAAGTGCATATTTGGGGTCATAAAAATAATCAGGCTTTCCAGGACGTCCTTTGCCATACTTGGTTTCCAAAAATCGTAGCAGTGCACTCTCGTCCTCCTGTTGATTTCAAATTCCAATGCAACTCAGATCTCAAATCCATGATACATAAAATAGGATTCCAGCTTGTCTACTACAACTAAACCTATTACGTGCCACATTAGTATTTTGACATTAGGAAGAACAACAATTGATAGAGATGAAGTGCTTACAAGGTAACATGTTCTTGGCTTTATGATTCATGCGGGCCATTTAGATTTGTTATGAAGACAACATGTCAATGTGTTAGAAAACTTATCCCTGTAGGGTTAGTAAAAGCATGGATGATTGGAAGAAGTTCAAAGAAACTCAAAATTCTAAAAAAGTCAACAAATTAGAATACCTCAAAATTTCCATATAACGTTGTTCTACCTTCTACTATGAGCATATATTTCACAATTTGGCAAATATTACATAATTAACAACTTCGAACATGCTAAGGATTAGCCTCAACGTGAAAATAATGGCCTAATAGGCATCTTGATTGCAATAAAATCCTGGCTAGAAGTTTGTATACTAAGGAAGGAAGGTGAACTACAACCTGATATACAAGGAACATAGCTCCACTCTACTAACAAAACTACCACTTTCCAACTTATCAAAGAAAACTTGTGTCCAAGGCCCAGCACTTGCATTTGCTAGACATCCTTGCATCATTTTCCTTCCCCTCTAAGCTGTCCCCTCCAATGGAATCTTGCATCATGAAAGTACACTACTTTTTTTATGGAGGGTGACTGCTCAAAGTTACCCATCCCCCTCTACTCTCCCCACCTCACCTCCTACTAGAAAACTAACTTGTTCATACAAGCACAAGATAAGATTCCTATTGTGATTAAACAATAGCCAAACACATGGGAGAGAACACAAGTGATGAGTTACGAATAGAGCCGCAACTGATCTAGAGCTAAGCTATGAAAGCATCACATAAGCAAGACTTAAGCTATGAAAGCGGCACATAAGCAAGACTTAACCCTAGAAAGCAGGAAAGAGAGAGATTAAGGAGGCTAAAGAGAGACATCAATATCATCAGCTGAATAACAAATGACACAGTTTTCTTACTTATAGCCAAGAGGAAGCCCTAAAAGGAAGCTTCCGGTGGCTAGGGCCCAACTGGGAGGGAAAATAGTGCGCCCTCCAAGAAGGCCCCCACTCTCCAGTAATATGTCCAAATGGCCTAATAATGAATAATAAGGCCAAAGGCCAACCATATAGTGTAAGTGTCACTAATGAATAAAAAAGGGCCCACTGAGAATCAATGCCAACAAGTGAGTGTGTAACTGCATCATGTACAAATGTCAATGTCTGCTGTGTCAAGTCCAGTGTAACGACTCCAAGAGATGCAAACCAATCAGCACCAAGGATAAGATCATAACGCTCCATAGGAATAATGTAAAGATCTGCCTGTCCAGAAAAATCTCCAATGCGGTATGGTAAACGCTGAAACATCTAAGAACTAGGAAAAGAATGGGAACTGGCAACCTCAACTGTGAGAGGCTGTGAAGCACGGATCCGACTAGTGATATAACTGCTAATAAAAGAATGAGTGCTGCCAATATCAACTAAAGCAATATACTCACGACCTGTAATACGTACACGTAACCAAATGGAGCGAGGACCAGAACGCCTTGTCCAAGTAGCATAGGCAAGTTGAGCATGGCAAGTAGCAGGAAGTAAATCAGTGGAAGGCTCAGAGGATAGGTCAGGCTCATCAGAAATATGAATGTAGATATCGGAATCATCTGGAGTAGTGCCCTCATGGTAAAAAACAGCAGTAGTAGTAGGGAGAGGCTGACGGCAATCACGGGCAAAATGGTCAAGACTCTTACAACGAAAGCAAAGACGCTTCTGCTGAAGGTCAGCGAACTCTGCAGACGTGTAACGTCGGACAAAAGCAGGTCGAGGAGTCGGAGGACGAGGAGACGAAGGGACAATGGAGAGAGCTGGAACAGAAGGGGCAGGTGTAGGGGTGGACGTAGCGGGACAAGATGAAGCAGAAGGACGGGGTCGGGAGAAGCGGGAAGGAAGGGTGTCAGAGTACTTATGCTGTAAAGTACTGGCAAGAGACATCGCCTCAACAAGTGTGGGAGGACGGAAGGAAGAAACATCATAACGTAAAGCACCACAAAGCCCAGCAATGTAACGAGAAATAAGCTCAGTGGGCTGTAGATCTGTGAAAAGATAAGAAAGCTCCATAAACTGATCTGTATAAGAAGCAAGATCACTGGTCTGAGTGAGACTACGGAATGTATCACGTTGGCGATCGAGCCACTGAGGATCAATCATAGCATGACGGAGGTCACGGCGAAAAGTATGCCATACATGGAGCCCTTCCCGATCAGGATCAGCTCTATAAACTCGCCACCACGTGGCGGCACGTCCATCTAAATGTAAAGTAGCCAACTGGATCTTCTGAGGATCAGTCTTAGGGTAGATCTGAAAATATGTGTCAAGCTTAGCAAACCAATTCTCTAATAAGTTCCCGTCAGAGGAACCGGAATAGGTAGCAAGCTGTACCCTATCACGAAAGTCTCGAGCAAAGTGTGGCTCAGGAAGTGGGGGACGTGAAAAGAAACCAGGAGGTGGGCTAGGTGGAATGAACAGTCCACCACCAGGCTGACTAGCAGAGGAAGATGGAAATCCAAATGGAGGGGGAGTCCCAAATGAAGGAAAAACAGGAGCTTTACCAGGACCATGAGGCTGTAAAGAATCAATCTGTGACTGCATAGTAGCAAAGCCCGTCATAACGGTATCGAAGCGAAGAACGAGGCCAGAAAGGGTCTCATCCATGCGACGAAACTAATCGGATAAGGTTTCTTGAGTAGTCTCACTCGGGGTAGGTGAATGTGCCATAATAATAGTGGAAGGAATAGACGAAAACTTGAGAGAGCGGACTCTTGTCGTCACCCCAAATTCGTCTATTAAAACCACTATTATCACAACTAAGAAAGGACAACAATCAACAAATGAAAAAAGTGAAAATGAAGGCTGTAAAAATGCGCTAGACAACCAAGAGGCAAGTGACAAATTGGAGTATCAAACGGAGTCGTAATTTCGTGAAATTTGGTTGAGGATGGGCGATGGACAGCCTTCAAACAAGGTGTGAAAAATGGCTACAAACGGAGACAAAAACGGACGAAAGTGACAAGTATGAAGCGGCTGGACAACCTGCAAACAAAAGTGAAAGGGCTGAAAATGGGAGGAGGAATTGGGCGCTGGAGAGCCTGCAAACAAGCTGGAAATGGGTGATAGAGGGTTGGAACTTGGGCGCCGGAAATAATCTGCCCAAATTTTTTTTTTTTTTTTGGCCGCCAAATTTAGCGGGAATACTTCCGCTAACTATCTGCTAAAGCTCCGCCAAGGAAAATGCTTTGATAGGAGCTGGTCCTCCTCCAAACTGTGCTGAATGTTGCTGAAGCAAAGAGACGAAAGCCCTCAGCAAAGAGAGAAAAATCAGCAAGGAAAATGGGCACCCAATCAGAAAATCAGATCTGAAATTCAGCAATCAGGAAAGTGCTCTGATATTAAGTTACGAATAGAGCCACAGCTGATCTAGAGCTAAGCTATGAAAGCATCACATAAGCAAGACTTAAGCTATGAAAGCGGCACATAAGCAAGACTTAACCCTAGAAAGCAGGAAAGAGAGAGATTAAGGAGGCTAAAGAGAGACATCAATATCATCAGCTGAATAACAAATGACACAGTTTCCCTACTTATAGCCAAGAGGAAGCCCTAAAAGGAAGCTTCCGGTGGCTAGGGCCCAACTGGGAGGGAAAATAGTGCGCCCTCCAAGAAGGCCCCCACTCTCCAGTAATACGTCCAAATGGCCTAATAATGAATAATAAGGCCAAAGGCCAACCATATAGTCTAAGTGTCACTAATGAATAAAAAAGGGCCCAAGGCCTACTTATGCATAAAGTAAAGTAAATGTAAATGGACGTGGCGAATGTAATGAGCCGAGTCCATAACTTGGTGAGATAACTCGAAAAATGTCCCATTACAAATGGACTAGGGCACACTACATGCTTATAGACTTTGGCATCAAGTCTCTATGCCAATAATGAACAAGCAGCTTTAAAGCAAATTTCCTAAATGACGTCTCCAAATCTAGTAAAAGCACCCAACACCTTGTGAAAACTAGCAATTTGCAACTTGACTATTTTGAGGCCTAAAACTATTAGGTGAGTTCTAATTGCTCATTTAAAGTTTCCCACACTTTTAGCACGTGTATAAATGTCAAGGGAGGTATGAACCATTGTCCCTTATTGGTCTGAAGTGTAGGAGAAACCTAAATCCTTGAAATTAGCCAAGATTGTCAAATTACAATTGATCTTGATCAAGGAAAATAAGTGGATAAGCTTCAATTTTGGACGGCTTAGATTCATTAGGGCAAAGTGCAATTGGGCGGCCAGCCTATTGTAAATAGCAAGTCATTGTACATGATTTTAGTAGTTCTATTGAGAGCGTTTGCTTGAGAGGTGGCGCCCTCTATTTTTCTATCTCTTCTCTCTCTCTTCTTGTGAGATTGTGCTAGATTGTGGATAGTGTAATGATCTACGCATAGTTACGAGTTATGAATCATTTCGGCCCTTATGGAATAGATCTGAAGCTTTATTTATGTTTCATTCTCGGGTTATGACATTCATGTTGGTTATATCTACATTTCATGCAATTTTGCAAGTGCTCTTGCCTAACCATGTGTAAAATTGTTTGTGCTATCACGTGGGTCATAGATCAATCAAATAGAATGGTTAATTATTTCACATGGTATCAAAGCTTAGTGTTGACCAAAATGCATGTTATGATCAAGTTTGGAGGGAGCTAGTGCTCTAGCCTCTCATTGATGAAGCTAGTCACCAATTTTGGTGTCATATACATGTTTGGGAAGCAAGAATGCTTGGAGATCTAAATTCTTTGTGAATTCTGTCTTGTGGAGTTAGAATATTTTGTTCATACTCTTATGCATCTAATGTTTTGGGAGCATCTAAAGTGTAGATGGCTTAACATTCCACAAGGCAACAATTCTTGAGCTAGGTTGATAATTTGTGAGTGATTTGAGTCCAAAACATCAAATTAGGGAGTTTCTTCTTAAATGCAGGTTTGGATCTGTTCCTTATGCATTTCTATAGTACCTAATTGAGTGGATGTGGATTAGAAATCATGTCTTCAAACTTTTGTAGTTTGGTGTGACATTGCCAAGATTTCTAGCGACTAGTTTTGGCATTCAAGGAAAGATTGTAGTAGTACCTTTCAAGATTTAATGGGATCTCTTGTCTCATGATTTGATATGTTCATTTAAGCATTCAAGATTGTTAGAGAACACTTGGTTGGGTTCTATTTCTGTCCATTTAGTTTTGTTCTACTTTGAGAGCAAAATTTGCCCATTTTTAGCATGCTAGTCAACTAGGTTCATGATTGTGATAAAAGTAAGGTGTTCTAGATCTATTGATCCACTTTTAAGGTTTGAAGTGAGTGCTAGTGTGCAAAAGAACGGGTCACATTCAGATATCTATCAAGGATCAAGGAGAATCAAGCTTCTTCAACATGGCAAACCAAGGAGGCTTTTTGTTGGAAGGCAATGATAGGTTGAATGCAAGCAACTACTCAATAGGAAAGGTAAGGATGGAGCCCTTGCTAACTATGAATGATTTGATGGATATTGTGCTAGGTATTGAGGAGGAGCCTCATGCTATCAAAGAACAAATCATTTTTCAAAGGACGGTCAAGAAGAATCATTTTCTTCTCTGTGTACTTTACTTAGTTTAATGATACTAGTAAGCTTGTTCTCTTCAAGTGTGCATTTTGCAGATGGTGCTAATTCTTTTGGTGAGCCAATAAAAGTAATGTCACATGGTTCAATAAAAAGAGTAGTGATTTTATGTTGGATAGAATTGAGGTGCTTGATAGGCAAGCTAGTCAGGAAGAGGTGTCTTCTACCTTTTATGATTTATTCACTAGGGAGTCTTGCATGAGTAATCTGGTGTGTGCTTATTGAGGATTGGAAAGGACTCGCAGGGGCAACAAAGATCAGGTTTGATACTCATCTTCACCTGTTCTACTTCATGTTGGAGGAGGATCATAGCATCTATCTCATTTTTTATGGTGACATGGATTTCACTATGGCTAGATGCTTGAGATTAACAAAGTGACGAAATTGCTGGATAATCCTATGTATTTGCTTAGGGTTTTGAGAGCTTGTGTGCAATATTTGGTATCAAAGCAGTTGCTTTTGAGACTTGTGTGGGATTTGGGATCATTGGCATCTTCAATTAGGGTTTGGTGCAACGCTCTACTATAGGTGATCTGTTGGCAGATTTGGAGCCCATAAGATAGCAGATTGAAGCCCTACGGTGGTTCTTCAATACTCAGTATTTTTCAAATCTGTCAGTTACTTTGCTTCTACTACCTATTCTTCTGCTATGGCATCCGCAAGCAACACCAGTCAAGATTCGCGGAGATTAGATACAGTATGTTCCAAGGTGGATGCTATCGAAGAGATTCTTAAGCTGATTTTGGAGCAACTCAAAGGTAAAGGGGCTAGTGTTCCAGAGAGAGTCAGCGGTACGGCAATGGAAGCAAAAAGGAAATTGTCAACGGGCCATGAAGCTGAGTTGGGGTTTCGAAAGAGGAAGCTACCTACTATCAGGATCTAAAACCTCCGAAATTTGCTCGAGCAGTATCTATGAGGACCACAGATGCCGTTGAGAATTGGTTGCAAAAATGAGAGAGTGTTTCAGACGTGTGGCATAGACGATGAAACTGAGATGATTGTTGAAGCCACATATCGTTTTCAAGAGTCAGCACAAAGGTGGTGGAGGAACATGGAAAAGGATGACTTAGTTCCAACCACATGGGAGGCATCCTGGCAAATGTTTACGCAAAATTGGGTGCCTATGGATGAAAATAATAGAGCCACGCAGCAATGGATTTGTTTGAAGCAGGGTAACTTGAGCGTGCAGGATTATGCAAACAAGTACCGAGAGGCTTTGTTATGCATTCCTCAGGAAGTTCCTATGTACATGCAAGTATTTCACTTTGTGGAGGGACTTCGAGAGAGTATTCGCCCTTTTGTGCAGAAGGAGCAATCTCATGATTTGCAAGGAGCCATATAGATGGCTTTGTATGAAGATGGAAAAAAAGGCTCGGATCCTTCTGCGGTAGTCGGTACAGGTGGTCAGCAACCTTGGGGACGCAAGGGCAAATGGAAACCAGAGACGACGTACTACTCATATTCAAATGGTTCCCAGAGCCGTGGTTCATGCCATAAGGGATCACATATCTTACAGACAACTCCATCGACGACTTCAGCAGCACATACCTCCTCCAATAGCCTGCCTCATTATCCTTTCCATCAAAACCCTAGCGACACCCACCAAATCATTTTATCCTATTCGACCTCCCTGGTTTGACAATGAGTGTCGTTCCTTACATCTCCACGTTGTCCATGGTCGCCTACATAAATCACTTGCTCTTCATACTGCTTGCCACTCTCTTCATCGTACACACCGATGTAAAAAGCATGCCTGCAAAGAACAGGAAGGGAAACGCCTTGTCGATTCCTTATTCAGTTCCTCCACAAGCGCCTTTTGGCGTGAATTCATCCCTCGTTCTCCACCTCCTCTTCTTGACTGCTTTTGACATGGGCATATCAGAGCATGTTTGGAGTACCATTAGGGTGAAGTAGGGTTCCTCCCTCTCCCCCACCTTATTTGGATTATATATTCATGAGCTTGAGAGAGTCATTAAGAAGTGTGGGGGTACAAGATGCAGTCTTGGGGATATTCTAATTGCTATCCTACTTTATGCAAATGATGTGGCTCTAGTCTCCACTCCTAGAGAGGGCCTCCAGCAATAGTTAGACAATCTTCATGCTTTTTGCTCCAAATGGGGTTTGGGGGTTAATACTACGAAGACCAAGATTATGGTCTTCACTACATCCAGGGCCTTCATGCTGCGACAAGAGCTTATCTTTGATGGACAGCCATTGGAGGTGGTATCAACTTAAACTTATTTACAGGTTCTTTTTACTGGTCCTATAGTTGGTATGAGACAAGCAACTACAACTAGACTTGAGAAGCGACAAACCTCCCTTGTCCAGTTAGAGAGGTTCTATTTTCGAAAGTTTATTCGAGATTCCTGGCGTAAGTGTTGGCTTTTTTATAACATTGTACCCCCATGCATTATACATAGTAGAGGCATGGTGCACAGGTCTCACTTCATCATATTCAACCAATATCTCACGTTGCAGATCCTTATGTTGTCATGTATGATACGAGCTAAGCCCTCTGTCCCACATCAGATCATTCTAGCTGAGTTTGCAGTCCCACCTATACAGCTTGATGCCATCTTCCGACTTATCACATATACGAATCACGGCATTTCCCATGGATGAGCAAAGATACACACAGGCAGCACTCACTTCGTCACACGCCTTCATTGTCAAGGTTATAGACTATCCTGGTTCTCTCAGGCCTCTTATTTACTTGACACACTTGGCATTTCTATCATGGACCTTCCAGCAGGCACTCATTACTACATCAGACGTTTTGTTTCCTATATCAAGCATATCTTATGCGAGCATGGCAGGACCAGTTAGGGGTTAAACTTGACCACTATAAGACCCATTTTTGGGAGCTGGATACAGTTCCCTATTCTATCACGCTACCTAGACTTAGGATTGTCTCATGGTTTGAGATTCTTATTAGGCCAGGTCTGTGTTTCATCACATCAGCTTGACATTGAGACTGGACGCTTCCAGGGTACCCCCCGGGAAAAGAGGATATGCCAATTACGCTCTCTATCTGAAGTAGTGTTTGAGTATCACCTCTTATTCAGATGCCCAGTCTATTATGAGATTAGAGGACCATATCATTGCCTATTCCGCCCATGTTCAGCATATGTGCATCTTTTGAAGCTCTATGTTGTTGTCCATTCTCAGCACTATTTGGTAGCAGTTCCTACAACCATTCAATGCGTCATTTGGTGGACCTTTCTTATCTATCTTGGAGCTTCAATTTTGATAATATAGATATTCATCTATCATTCATAAACTTAGCACAAATTCTAGACCATCAAAAAAGTCCATCCTTGGAAGAATCAGAAAGAAGGCTCAAATGCTTCAGGCTCAGCCCGCGGCTGAGGTCCCTTTTGTGTAACTATGATCAACTTAGTTAATCATGTTTCGACTTGTAAACTTCAACTTTGATAGCGTACTTAAACTATGGGCCATTTTGTAATAAGACATCCCTCAATAGCAAATCAGGTTTCACACATGTTGGAAAGCAATATCACTTCAGAACTTAAGGGTTACGCATATTATAGAAACAGTTAAGGGGTTTTTGTAAAACACTTTGGTAAATGGCTGCTCAAGCCCTTGTGATATAGAAGACTCTTTGAGAGACCTTGCGTGAAAGTTTACTCTCACAAAAGTTCCATTTCTCTGATGCCTGTGAGAGTTTTTGGTTGAATAAGAGATGATTCGTAAAGTCTTATTTGAACCTAAGCTCTTATTATCCCCTTGATTATTATTATGATTGATATGTATATGTTGTGTACTCCGATAGAGGTTGAAGTTCTTTGGTAGTTTTAGGTTTGTTCATCAGTAGATTCACACTTGCATTCAAAAATCAAACCCCATCTCTTGGGTCTTAGTTCATGTGACTGTCTACCATTGGCTATTGTGAGTGTTGAGTTCTTTTGTGCCTTCAGATCCTTCTTACTAATAGTCAAATTAAGGTTACTTCCATTTCCAAGTAATCCTTTGAGCTTGAATTCTCCTCACAAGTCTCACTTTCAAGAGCATTGATCTCACTGACATGGAAGTGAACAAGATAGAACTTTATTTTCAGCCAACCATTGATGTATCAGTCTCATTTAAATTACTGTCATGATGTTCAATACATGATTGTTTCAAATGGAAACCAGATTCCTATCTTTTGCTCAAAAAGTTTAAAAGCCATCTTCTAACCTGTTTTACATAAAGCGAAAGTAGCAGGTTATGCACAGCACCATCCTCATTTTGTTGCCGTTGAATGCAAAACTCCAAATACTTTATTGCTTCATGAGGTTCATCTCTGCACCGTTTCATTTTGATGGACAGATAGCACATGAAAGGCACCATACATGATTCACTAGCCCCAAGCACAAGTTCATCCACAAAACAATTGAATATAAAAGGTGTACAGCATGGAATCAAAGGGAATTTGCAGTCTTTACTTGGCTCGAGGCTCATTGGAGTAACGCATGAGTGCTGGAATTAATCGTCGAGTATTCAAATCACTACAAGTCATCCAAAACTCCACCGTCTCATATGGATCAAGCATCAGTAAAGCCGGTGCAAATTTGTACTGCAGTGAAAACATCTTGCAAGCTGATCAAAATATCTCAACATACATAAATAGCCATAGAAGATAGAGGAAAGTATATCCCTGGAAATGTATCCTGATGTGAAGAATAATACCACCAAAGGAAAGACGTTCTGGTATATGCATATACAAAGGTCAAGACACATTTTGAAAGGAAATACAGAAAGATGGGTTGGAACAGCTTCACTACAGGAAAGTTATTAAGCATGTCACCTGCAGCTCTGGAGACACATTACGTTTCCGAAATACAGCCAAAGCCTTTTTTGCATCCCGTTGCTGGCAAGTCAGAATATAGGATGGTTATTTAAGCTTTGCTTCAATCTATGAAGCAGTCATGAATGTCTTGATCCATTCTGAAGCCACGCCTCTCACCTAATGCTAGAAATATATTCAAATCTACCAAACAAAAGTTTATGGTGAAAGATTTTCATATTTCCTACATATGAAGGAATCCTGTTTTCCATACATATAATTTAAATCATAGTGAAAACTCTAAACTGCATAAAGCTTGAACAAAGGATAAAAGACAGAACTGGTAGACCTGCATATGATGATGCACCACCATCTCATGCATTAACTACCAACAAACTTATCTACAAAAGTCCATGGTGAGAGTTTTTCATTTCCTGTGTATGAATAAATCTTGTGTTCCAAGCATTCATTTTATATGATATTGAAAATCCTTAAACCGCATAAAGCTCGAACAAAGGATAAAAGATAGAACTGGTAGACCTGAATATAATGATGAATCACCATCTCATGTTGCTCCTTTATGTTGGCGTAATACACAAGCTCTTCAACCCTTCCATAACTGGAAAATGAAACATCAAAAGATCAGATCCAGAGGCTTACTCCATAAAGCCCACACGTCTACAACATCAAGAATCACTAAAAAAAAACTGAGCTTTCTACTACATGAAGATGAGACGTCAGAGATGAAGCAATGCTCATTGGTCATGTACAAATAACTTGCTTAAGAGATCCAGAATGATGTACATAACATAGGAGTATTCGTGCATATGGACATACAGAGAATAATCTCCCAGCTATACTACAGCAAGTGCTTGTTTAATTTCACTGAATCGCGATTCGATGCTGATCAAATCGCGAATTTGATGCAATCTGATTCGGCTGATTAGAATCTCCGAATCGGATTTCCCTGGAAAAAAAAAAATTTCTCACAGGGACCTGATTACCTTTTTGTTCTTCGTTGTGAGGAAGCAATGGAGTGTGTGTGTGTGTGTGTGTGTGTGTGTGTGTGTGAGAGAGAGAGAGAGAGAGAGAGAGAGAAGAGGAAAGAAAGAAAGCTGTATTAATGTCTTTTCCATGCCAAAAGGCATATAAGACAAAAAAATAACATGTCAAGTATGTGGTAACCATGAGAACGTCTAAAACGTCTCCAAAACTGCAATAAAGAAAACATCTAGTACAAACTAAGATAAATACATGAATGTGCCTGTGCATAATAGTCATATGTATCCATGTTAAGATGTCGGCTATGTGCTAACGTTGTAGAAGAATGTAATGGGAGCTGTAACATGAGGAAGCGCTGGAGCCCGCTGACGTCGTCTATGAGCATGAGCATGTATAGTGCATCTCTGTGTGGGAGGTCTGGTGTGGCGTGTAACTCTCATGGTCGCCTAAGGCTGGGTGGTGCGTCATCTCTGAGTCCTAGGTCTGGGAATGTCGTCGCAATCGCTGTCAGTCATGTCTGCATCAGGGCGTGATCTCCTTCGAGAGAAGAAGGATGTAATCTAAGACTGTGTGTCAGGATAGGTATGCTGAGCTGTCTAACATAGGTCCTGACGCAGGAGGGACATCTCACGTATCATAAGTGCCACACATCAGGGGTCCTCATATGAGACAAGGGACCGCAGTGTAACTGGTGTTTGACGAAAAAGGCAATGATATCTCCCTCTGATCTCATAGTAGACTGGACATGTGAATAGGAAATGCTCCTCTCGTGAGGTACCCTGGAAGCGCCCAGTCTCAATCGCCAACTGGTGTGAAGACACTTGGAACTAGCCCAGCAGAAACCGAAGCCCGTGAGATAGTCATGAGAAGATGGCAGATAGCTGTATAGGTGGAACTGCGAACTCTATCAGTATAATCTGATGTGGGACAGATGGTTTGGCCCGCATCATCCGAGATACCATGAGAACCTACAGTCGTAAAATACTGGTCCAATCAGATGATGTAAGACCCGTACACCATACCTCTGCTGCATATAGGGCTATAACGAGAGTATCAAAAAGCTGACATTTCCTCGGGTCATCTCGAATAAACCGTCTCAAACAGAAACGCTCTAACTGGACAAGGGAGGCGTGACGGACGGACGGAAGTTGCCTATCACATGCCAAAGATAGGGCCTGTGAAAAGCACGCCAAGGTAAGTGTAAGAAGATACAACCTCCAAGGGCTGCCTATCAAAGATGAGTTCCTGGTGCTGCATAAAAGCTCTCGATGTGTTGAAAACCATAACTATGGTTTTCAATATGTTAACCCCCAATCCCCATCCCCATCTACTGCAGAAGGCATGAAGACTGTCTAGTTGTTGCTGTAATCCCTCTCTGGTAGAAGATAGGAGAACCACGTCATCTGCATATAAAATTATAGCAATCAAGATGTTCCCAAGCCTACAACCTATGCCACCACATCCCTCAATAACTCTCTCAAGCTCGTCAATATATAGCCCAAACAGGGTTGGGGATAGAGAACAACCCTGTTTCACGCCACAAATATGATCAGAGGTGCCGGTGTCACTCCGAAAACAGCCCAGGACTCTCTCATATAGTGCCATCATTGCCAAGATCATGTCAGTAGAAAAACCAAGATCACGTAGATGTTGAATGAGAAGGGATCGTGGAACAGAGTCGAAGGCTTTCCTGAAGTCAACAAAACAACAATAGACCAGCTCTCTCCTGTGTCTAGCCTCCTCAATAATGGCCCGAAAGGTGAAGATATGATCAAGGTTGCATCGAATCGCGGTTCGAACCGCCTTTTACGGTTCGAACCATCGAATCGTTCGGACCCGGTTCGAACCGTTCGAATCGTTCGAACCGTCTGGCCCTAAAACGATTCCATCGGCCCTCGGGATTCTGTTCGCGCCCGAGAGAAGAAGAAGAAGATAGCTTAGTTAATGTCTTTTCCATGCCAAAAGGCATATAAGACAAAAGTAGTACATGTCAAGTATGTGGTAACTAGGAGAGCGTCTAAAGCATTTCCAATGCTGTAATAAAGAAAAAAAACATCTGGTACAGGCTAAGATAAATACATAAATGAAAAAGCCTGTGCATGAAAATCATATGTATCCATGTCAAGAAGTCAGGGCTGTGCTGATGTTGTAGAAGGATGTAATGCAAGCTGTAACATCAGTAAGCATTGGAACATGCTGGCGTCGTCGAGCTGGAAAAGTACAAGTACAACTACCTTCAGGGAAGATTGGAAACGTAAAGGATGTGCTTTATGTACCAAGATTCAAGAAAAACTTGTTCTCAGTATCAGCTATTGCAAAGCAACACATGGTGGTGCAATTTGATGAACAACGGTGTCTCATCAAGAGGAAAAATGATGAAGTAGTAGCTGAAGGCATACTTGCAGGGCGGTTGTATAAAATTCAAGCTCAGGTGGTGGATCATCATGCAAGTGTTGCGGATACTGAATCATTGAGTAAGTTATGGCACGAGAGGTATGGACATCTGAATTACAAAAGTCTACAAGCCTTGAGGAAATTTAACATGGTTACAGGTCTACCTCAAGTCGTTTCTGATCACAAGGTTTGTGAAGGCTGTGTCTTAGGCAAGCATCATATAAAGAAATTTTTGCCTAGTACATTCAGGGCGAAAAATGTTCTAGAACTTGTTCATATAGATTTGTGTGGTTCTATGAAGACTCAATCTTATGGGGGAGCAAGTTACTTTATGGTGTTTGTGGATGACTATTCTAGGAAGACATGGATCTATCTTCTGAAGAATAAGGGTGAATCTTTCAAATATTTCACATGGTTTAAGACACAGTGGAGAAAGAAACAGATAGACAAATTAAGATACTTCGCTCGAACAAAGGGGGAGAGTATCTTTCTACGGAATTTCAGGTGTTTTGCAAGGATCATGGTATAAAGAGACAATTTGCAAATACGTACACGCCTCAACAAAATGGAGTTGCAGAAAGAAAGAACCGGTCCATAGTGGAAACTGCGAGGAGTATGCTCAAGAGTAAAAACTTCCAAATATGTTTTGGGGTGAAGCAGTTAAGACGGCGGTTTATCTTTTGAATCGAAGTCCAGAGAAAGCTTACACAGATCGGAAGCCAAATGGAAAGCTGCTAAGCGAATACTCAGATATATCCAGGGCACTTTGAGATTTGGTATTTCTATGGTAGACAGGATGATTTGAAGTTACAGAGATATGTGGATGCTGATTGGGCTAGAGATGTGGAAGACCGAAGATCTACTACAGGTTATGTTTTTAGTCTTGGTTCTGGTGCTATCTCTTGGAGTTCAAAAAAGGAGCATACTATTGCTTTATCATCTACAGAGACAGAATATCGAGCTACTACGAATGCAACATGTGAAGCAATATGGTTACGAAGATTCTACATGATCTACATATGGTACAAGATTCACCTACAGTACTTCAATGTGACAATCAGAGTTGTATTAAATTGGCGAAAAATCCAGTTTTTCACAGCAGGACAAAGCATATTGAAGTACAACAACACTTCATCAGAGAGAAAATTCAAAGTAATGAAGTGGAGCTTATCTATTGCCCTACGGAAGAGCAAGTTGCAGATATCTTTACCAAAGGTCTTGGCAAAGAAAAATTTCAAAAGTTTAGAGAACTTCTAGGAGTAATAGATAACAAAGTAAACATTAACGGGGAGTATTAGAAATTAATGTTTATTTGACACCCCTTAATGATAGTTTGGCTATGCCTACGTGCTATTTTTTGGGGCCATTACTATTTATAGTAGGTCATATTTTAGGGTCATTACTATTTATAGTAAATTCGTTTTTTAGTCATGCATGTAGGTGGGTGCACTACTACTAGAATAGAATTTGCTTTTATCACTTAGAAACACATCTTGGGTGTTTACCCAATATAGGTAGTAATTATGGCAATTAGCTCTTAGAAACTCATCTTGGATGTTTACCCAATATAGGTAGTAATTATAGCAATTAGCTTTTTGTCTTTTGCTATTTACTTTAGGCTCATTAGCTTTTATCAATCATTAGAAAAACTATTTCAGAAGGCTGGCACCCCACCACAATCATTCCATTCAATTTTATTAAGGTAGAGCAATTGCTCAATTCTCCTATGATCTGAATTCTCTCTATGCTTGGGTTTTGTGTGAGTGATAGTAGGACTAGTATCTCCATCTAGAATTTGTATCACAAATTCTGACACCAACATCAACTCCCCCTGCTCTGCCTCTCGCAAAAATTCACCCCTGCCTGCTACACAAGCAGCCGTACTTCTGTTGCACAAGCAAAGATGTTACTTCCGCAGCAAGCAACTATCTCACCTACTGCACAGGCATGTGTATTACCTGCCTGTTCCACCCCTTCACCCATCCTCTCTGCTCCTGCTCTAGCACCTACTCGTGTCAAGAATGCCACTGTTAATGTCGATGTTGTTCCTCCTAATACAATTTTAGAGTCACTTGAGGTTCCCTAGACTTCATCCAAGGAAAGGGAGTTATTTTCTTCCTGGCAAATTGATCAATTCATGTCCGAATTTCAATTCATAAAAGCAAGTAGGTTGCTTCTTCGAAATCTACTACAACAAAGCTACGTGAATTGGAAAAGTCATCAAGGCTCACAACAATAGGGTTTCGGGTATTGTGGATACACAAGATGCTATTGTGGAGGCAAAACGATCTCTTGACACCGCATTTGATCACCATACTGAGGGATTGGATCCGGCCTAGAGAACCACCCACGAGAGATATGGCCACATTGATTATCCGCTTTGGTTCTCCTGAGAGCCACAAAGAGGCTTTGCAGCACAGAGCCAATCTACAAGGTACTACCATCTATATGGACAATGACTTTACCTATATTCAGGTTGAGGAAAGGCGTAAAGCCTTCCAGTATGCTCGCATATTTGACAAACAGGTGATTTATCGTGATGGATGGGCGCACTATATAGATGGCAATCCCAAGAGTTCCCAGTGCTAGGGAGGCCCTCGGCCTAGGAAGGATCCCAGGGCCCCATCCACGCCACCTTGGAGTGTGGAACTATGACAATATACATTCTTCCTCCACTGTTGGTGACCTAATCGATCTCATTATTGGATGTGATTTGCTAATTTTCATGGAGATTATTGCAATCCGACAACTATAAGAAAAATTATGATAGATATCACATAAAAAAAGGATCGCAAGGAAAATTGTATGAGTTATGGACTAGGCTCATTACATTCGCCGCGTCCATTTACATTTACAGTTACTTTACTTTATGCATAAGCAGGCCTTGGGCCCTTTTTTATTCATTAGTGACATTCAGACTATATGGTTGGCCTTTGGCCTTATTATTCATTATTAGGCCATTTGGACATATTACTAGAGAGTGGGGGCCTTCTTGGAGGGCGCACTATTATCCCTCCCAGTTGGGCCCTAGCCACTGGAAGCTTCCTTTTAGGACTTCCTCTTGGCTATAAGTAGGGAAACTGTGTCATTTGTCATTCAGCTGATGATATTGATCTCTCTCTTTAGCCTCCTTAATCTCTCTCTTTCCTGCTTTCTAGGGTTAAGTCTTGCTTATGTGCTGCTTTCATAGCTTAAGTCTTGCTTATGTGATGCTTTCATAGCTTAGCTCTAGATCAGTTGTGGCTCTATTCGTAACTGTATGCAACTGGTGAAGGAAAATGTAGAGGATGCAATAAACAAAGAACTAACAATAATTAGTTCCTCCCAAGATCCTAGAAATGTGGTAATGAGGCCTACTCACTAGATACAACTCTAGAAATGGACATGCATCAACATGCAATATGACATGCAACTACATGCAATTGACATGCAACTAAATTTTCAGATTGAAAGAGATGTTATCACAGAAAATTCCAGCATGCAATTGATTCCTAAGCATAAAAGATCATGGAAAATGATTTCAATGATCTAACCCACACTTCCTCCTTGAAACTGGGCTCAAAAACAGCATGCAGAAAGTTGATTGGAGACCCACAAAAAATGATTGTTGGCTGCCACAGTTCAATGGAATCAATGCCTAAACACCATAGGAGAAGGCTCCAACAGATAGCATTGAAAATGATCGACGTATGGAGAGAGAAATGAATGCTGGATCAGATTTGCACTTTGCTGGAAAGTCCATTATATAGGCTGAAATCAGAATAACAAGTGTTATGGTGTGTTGACACCTCAATAGCATTGCATGCATGCAATTTGGTGACTCGTTGAGGTAGGTTTGGTGACTCACCTCTTCTATACGATTGATTTAATTATTTTTCCCCATACTAGATGCATGGGGGCTAGGGCCTATGACAAGTGTCCATAGACCCAACTCTCAAAATAGCAAGTGGAGTTAGACTCTCCACCTCTACATCAACCTACTACAAGCCCCAAAATATTTTTGTGAACTTAGGACCTTGACATTAGGGGGGATTAAAAAATATTGGTACCCCCAAGTAACTTAGACAACTTAAAACCAATTTTCTTGGGACATACTCCTATAGAAAATTCTGAGCAAAATTCGAAGTTAAAATTTTTCCTATTGTGAAGATTTAGAGGTCAACAACTCCCACTTAAATCGAACAATAGGTACAATGCCAAGACTTTGCCAATGTTTCTCGAACATGCCCCGTTTAGGAACTTGCATGTAAAAGGGATTAGAACCATAACAGCTAGAGGCCTGGCTGTCTACAAGAAATTAAAAACATTTTCAAAGGTGCAAATGCACCAGTAGAGGTTGGGAAATAGCTACCTATCCTGATTTTGTCTTTCTCTACCCAAATCCCTCAAAAATTGAGCAAATTTGTTTTTCCAATTTTTCTCTCTCTAAAACAAGGCACTCTCTCTCTAAATCGAAGCTCTGATACTAATTGTTACACTCCTAGAGCATAAGCTTGTCAAAAAACCAAAAGCTATAGTATAGAATGAATCTTCTCCCATCCTTAAATAACCCTTATAACCCTTACAGGGCATGTGGGATCCATGCACGGCTAGCCAGGCCACCCTAGACCCAACGGTACCCAAACTGTTGAATAACACTCGCTAGCGTCTATTGGTTACCACCCTCATGCACCGTCGTGCCTAGTAGTGGAACTTCTGCTCACTCCAGTTGACTGCTGACCATAGTAGCAACTAGACGCGTCAAAATGCAGAAACACTCATTTATTTTAAAGTTATTTGTGTTTGCTCAAATTTGAACATTTTTACCTCTTCAATCCAATTGCTTAGTACTCTTTTGTTGCTTATCAGAACATTACGGGATTTTGCATGCTACATAGGAAGACTAGGGCACCCTAGTATCCATAGGCACATTATGCTTAATTGTTGCTTTGATCTAGTGTGTGCCTGCAAAAAAACCCTAAAAAAATGGAAGATTTTTGGAGCCTCTAGGTTCTAATTTGAGCATCGAGACATCTTTGAAGTTTGACATACATCATACATCGCATTTTTGTAATGACATTGTAGGCTTGTGAATTGTCCTATGCTCTTTAGCTATTTTATTGTATAACAACTAACGAACATCTATTTGTACAAATTTGCAAAAAAAAAATTGAATTCCCTAAAATCAAGAAAACGTTTCAAACGTTGCGTCAATTTTTCTAAATGTTTCAAACGCATTTCAAACGTTCACATTTGGAAGTTTCAAACGTTTGATTGCTACATTGTTGTCGACTAACCCCAGCCCCGGCCCGTATAGCCCAGCTAGCAGCTCTGTCGGTGCACGATATGTATTTGGCAAAAAGGCTTAGAGATTCGAACCACGTCAAGAACTCTAAGCCCAAATGGAAAAGTGAAGCAAGAGAAATTTGGGAGTGGCGCCTATAACCCCTCTTTCCCAACTCCTTTGACTTCTGCTAGGTGGTGGGCCCAAAGGGCACAAACTAGCATGTCCATGGCCGCTTGCATATGCCTTTTTATACTACCCCGTACTAGCCACCTCACCCAAATGAATTAGGGTCAAGCCTATGCCCCAACTTCATGGTCATCTCCCAAGTCATGCAACCACATGATCCCATGGACCTACTTGAGACCCCTAAGGCTAGCTCTCAGCCATAGTACAGGTCATAGGTAAGCAAGTACAACATGGAGTGAAGTCGATGGGAGGAAATCTCCCCTTATAGTTTGAATGTTGCATGGTTTCTTCTTGTGTTCAAGGTGTATAATAGAAGAAAACATTTAACAAAAGAATGTCCAATTTCCCCCTTCCACAATCTCCAAGGGGAGGGAAGTACACCATACATTCTGCTCTCCACTCCATTATGAATAAGGCAAGGGAGAGTATAACCTCTCACCTTACCCCCAATTGTTGTATGTGTGTTCGTTTTTTTTTTTTTTTTTTGGGACGGAAGGGTTTGTGGGGTGATGAGCACTCAAAAACCACCCATCCATAGAGACACTGTCGTCTCACCCCGTGCATTGGAGCTATAGACACCCAAGTCAAGCACGGTCAGGTCTATAATAGTAGATCACGACATCCCATACCACTACAACCTACCTTGGGTCATTTCCACACACGGTCGCAGGTCAACAACCAAGAGTCGCCTCGCACAAACTGGATATTGACAAGTGGCACTAAATTGATCTAGATCTCTAGACCAATGTTCTATTCTCTATTTTGAGATCCTCACCTCAAGTTAATCATTGTATGCCCATGCAGTTACGTTACACTTAACATAGGAGGAACTGCAATGTAAGAATAGACTTACTTTAACAGTATCATTAGCAAGCTTGTTAGCGAAAACTAGTTTAAGAAATCAATTCATTAAACAAATGATTTCCTCATACGCTTGTTGTCACTATGGCAGCCTGAAAATGCTTGCGTATGCAAATGACAGGGGCTCCTAACAGTTATTGCAAGTGGAGCAACAACCTTCTGAACACAACTGCAAATGAGACAGCAAAGTGCCAGTTAAAAGTGACGAAATTTGTTAGCAAATAGCTAGCTTAACAACGCTGACTGCAAGTGGTGCTCCCCCCTTACAAAGGTTTAAATCAAAAAGTAACTTGAACACTTATATGTATCAAGAGGGAAGATTGTGAAATACTAAGCGTCCAAACCACACCTTGCAAAAACCAATTCTCCACTAATTAACACAAAATTTTCAAGGAAAAACAAAGGTAAAGTTGCAGCATTCTTGCAGCTGAATTACGTACCTTCCCAATAACTTCAAAGTTGTTGCTTCATCAAGTACATCCTTGCAATCACTCAAAAAGGCTCGAAACTCTTTTAAAGTGCTTAGATATTCGTCATTACTTGTTTCTGAAGCACTAGAATCGCCACCCTTTCCTTTACTGTCATCCAAAAGTAGACGATTGATCTGCAAGTTGACATGTAGTTGTGAATATTCGTAGCACACTTGCTTGTTTACAAAAAAGATCATAAAGCCACACACTCATGACAAATAGAACTAGATTTGCTAAATTATCCTCCATCTAGAGCCCCAATGTGCATATTATTAAAAAAAATTGTACTATCCATGATGCCTTGCAATCAATGTTGCAGCGGATCACGTTCCGTTGCAACAGCGAACGAGCATTCTGGATCGCCATTCCGGACAGTGGAATGCTGTCCAGATCACCTTTTGTTAATAATTTTTCTCATAAAAGCTCACAAAAAACCACTAAATGGCCTTAAGAAAACGTTAACAGGAGCAGAAAAAAATTTACATTGTCTAAACAATTTCGCACACCAATAAATATGTTCTTTTGCAAAAAGAATCAAAAAATATATATATATATGTGCACGTTCCAGGAAACCCTAATGGAATTTCCCAGATCGCGTTCCGGAACATAACGTGCAACAGTGCTTGCAATCAAAATGGCGTTATTGCTAAAAAAATCCCTTTAATTAAACCAACGATGTCCATGAATTCATGAGTTCATTGCAGTGAATGTAAAAACAAAACAAACACTTGAAACAAGATATTCTATCAGTGACCATTCTTCATGCATTTTTAGTAGAAATGCTGAAAGTTTTCACATATCACTCGTATAATGTATTTTTGAATTCTTAGAACTAATATAGGAACTCCAGGGAAGTGAAAAAACTAGGTACAAGACAAGTTGGTATGCCACTTGATGGCACACAAGGCTTCACACTCAATCATTACCCAAGGTCTTGGTCTAGACTCTACACATTGTAGTGCTTCTATTGCAATAGAAAACCTTTACACTAGCTCATACACTTGGGTAACAACCTATTTCCATACACGTGACAATTAAACACTCAAAGGAAAAGAACACAATCCAAATCAAAACTTGTCACCTATCTTCACTTACAATCATTAGTTGTAAGTTGTGGCTAAGGGTGATAAAGATGGTATGTCTTTATCTTAGGGAATGTCACACTACCAAGCACCAACCCATGCTATTTTGCTAACCTTTCTTATTGGTTTTGTCCTAGGTAAATTCAATCGATGGGCAATCTTGTGCGAGTTGAAGTAACTTTTAGGAGGCTCTTGACCACATCCTGCTTTAATAAAGTCAAAGTAAAACTTTCATTTGTAGCCCAAGTTGTGGCAAATATTGCTTAGCAAAAGGATATTGATAACTATATATCAATGTTTCTGGGATTTACATGAATCGGCAGTTCAGATCAATCGATTCAAATCAGGATCCAAAAAGCAATGTTAGTGAATGAGATTCAAGGTTCTAAAAAGATCAGAAATTTATACGTTTGGCTTATAGCAAAAAAAGTTGTTGATTTAGCGTTTAGGGAGCAAACTACAATGTCATGATGCACATACGGTTAACACTTGATTCTTGAATCCCAATTCCTCATTCCTGATTCCCCATTCTCGACTCCCGATGTTACAATGTGACTTCAATGCCGAAAACAAATCTCCAAGGCACACACAAAAAAAAAGCCCAAACAGGCTGAAAATTTTGAAATTAATATAAAAATTTCTGATTTGGATCGGAATCGGGATTCGTGATTCGTTCAGCTTCAAATTGACAAAGCTGGAAAATTGGATATATATATATAAAGCTAAGGAAGCGGACCTTGGGTGCGGACGCGCATCCGCACCCGCGTCCGGACGCGGACGCCTGAGGGGTGCGTCCGGGTCCGGACGCGTCCGCCATTTTGCAAAAAAAAAAATTCAAAAAAAAGAAATGCAGGCCCCTGTTACGAGCTCGTAACCAGTGCCGAACCCTAGAGAACACAGATAGGTCAGATACCACAGTCAGGGTCGTGTCCAGCGTACATGACCAACAGGGCAAGACAGTGTGAGTAGTGTGCCCCAGCACGGTCCATAGCCATGGCGGGCCTAACACAGCCTAGGGACCCTGTCAGCAGGATAGGGCCCCCAGTTGGGTCCCGACGTGCAGTCGGCCACGTCAGTGCCACGTGGCCGACACTTGGCAGTAGCATGCTACCAGTCCTCACACTGGGCTAGGAGGGGCTTACTCTATATCAGGGAGTAGGCAAGGTTGGGTGGATCAATTAGTGTTTGCCCTACTGTGGTGTTAGGATCTATTACACTGGTATCAGAGCCATCTCCATCCTAGGGAGTTCAGGAGCAACAGTAGAGAAAGCTATCAGAAGATAGGAAAGATTTGGGAGATTCTCAGAAAAGAATAGAGGAGGAAAAT
Organism: Diphasiastrum complanatum; assembly: GCA_029204225.1. Lineage (NCBI taxonomy): Eukaryota > Viridiplantae > Streptophyta > Lycopodiopsida > Lycopodiales > Lycopodiaceae > Diphasiastrum > Diphasiastrum complanatum. The sequence goes on from CM055098.1 coordinate 17,773,449, forward strand.
CGCTGTAGGATCAGCTTTCTAATCCTCCAATTTGCTGGATTTCTCAGTAGTTTGGAAGCATATCTTTTACAATAGCTTCAGCGCTGAAAAATCAGTTTCCCTCTCTGATTTTCGAGTGTAGATCACTATGATCTGAGCGGAAATTCAAGAGGAAGGGAAGAGCAGGTCCATCGCTGTATAGTCAGCCCTCAAATCTGAGTTTCGTATGAAGTTCTGAGTAGATTAGAAGGAGTTCTGATCTGAAATATTGTAGCAGGGCCAGCGCTGGACAGTAGGGTAGAAATCTCAGAATTTAACCCTGTTTTTCAGAAGTTTTTCAGGAGTCTGAGTTTCAGACTTGCTTGCTACAGACCAGCGACCTACAGGCTGAGAGTAAATCAGAGAATCAAGGTGATTTCAGAGCTGTAAATTGGACAAATCGGGCCAGACAGGTTGCTGACCAACCAGCGAGGGCAGGGACTTCAAAAATTCCGGATTTCTTTTTGTAAACTTCCGGTTTTTACTCGGTTTGTTGGAGCCCCACACCTCAAATCAGATCAGTCAGCTACTCAACTCAAGAACCGGGAAATTTGGCACCGTTTTGAAGCTTCAAACTGGCATTTTCCGGGACAGCAGGTCTGAAATCTTGGGGAAAAGAGCTGAAAGGGTTCCTTTTCATAATCTCTTTGGAAGTACAGTCCTCAGAAACAGCTAAGTCATCTTTCCTTTCCCTTGTACAGTTGTAAATTAGTCTTTTAGACTTTTTTCCTTCAGAAGTTAAGGTAGCTCTCTTTCAGTTTCGAAGATGACCACTCCTCAGGGACCTGATCAACCCCAGGAGAGAGGCTTCGACGAACTTGAAACAGAAGCCTTGGCTTACAGAAAAGGGAAGGAACCCATGGAAGTAGAAGAACAGGAACAGTTCGCCGAAGAACTCGACGAACTGGTTACCAAGGAGCAGTTCCTCCAATTGGTAACAGAAGTGGATGAACTGAAGCTGGCATTAGCCAATTTCAAGTCCAGTGTGGACGACTCGTTCGCTGAACTCAAAAACTTGATTTTGAGCTCCGCGAAAGGAAGCCTTCCCTCCACTTCTCAGTTATCCCCTTCTCCACTTCCATCAGTTTCGGGTGAGACTTTACGGTCTCACCCCAGTGTTTTTAAAGATTTAAAGCCTCCTACTTTTAATGGGGAAGAGAAGGATAGAAATGCAGATATTCTACAAACCTTCCTCAGCAAATGGAAGAACATTCATGCTCTTAAACAGACCCCTGACCATTTGCAAGCAATTGAGGCCAGTCTTTCTTTAGGGCCTATGGCCTATAAGTGGTGGTTAAATCTCCAGGAGACTGGGCAGACTCCCCGGTCATGGAAAGCTTTTGAAGAAGCTTTCCTAAGAGAATTTCTACCAGAGAATGAACTTGATAGAGCCTGGGAAGCCTGGGAAAGAACAGTAATGGACAAGTCCCTCATCCAATATATCTCGCAGTATCGAGAGGCAATTTTAAAGATTAAAAATATGGATGACTATCAAAAAATCAGGGGATTTGTCCGTGGCCTCAAAGATGAATATAAAGTAGAGGTCCAGAGAAACTCGCCTACTACCCTTGAGCAAGCTCTCAGATATGCTCAAATCTATGATGATTCAGTGGGTAGGAAGAGAGCGAGACAGCAACCACTTTCTGAGCAGCTTCCTCAGAAAGACTTTCAATTTAAAAAGAAATTTTTAAAAAGAAAGAAAGAAGATAAATTTAAAGGTGAAGCTCCTCAGAAACGCCCTTCACACATACAGCCCTTAAAACCAGATGATTTTGAGAAAGCCAAACAAGAACGTTTGTGCTTTGTGTGTATGGGCAAGGGACACACAGTCACACAGTGTCCCAAGGGGCCTTTCACTAAAAAAGATAAAAAACAAGTTCATCTTGTTCAGACTGTATGTTTCCCCAGTGACTCGGCAGCTTCCGAGATCAAAGTGTATCATGAAGATCATGAACACTGTTGCCAGCTGACCTCTGCAATGCTAGCGAGACCCTTCAGCTTTGGGCCGCATGACCTAGTACGTATGCATGGGAAAGTTGGTAACCAGTCAGTAAGAGTCATGGTTGATGATGGGGCAACCCATAATTTCATCAACCACACCCTGGTTAAAAAGCTTAAACTACCAGAAGTACCTAGTCAGCATAGGTACATAGTTTCATTAGCTAAGGGTGAAGATAAAAAAATATGGGAAACTATGGTAAGTAAGTTAAATCTTGGTATTCAGGGGTACCAAGATCAAATAAACTTTCAGATAATGCACCTGGATCGAACAGACATTGTTCTCGGGAGAGATTGGCTCTACAGTTTAGGACCTTCCCTCCACAGAAACTATCAGGAGAACACCCTCAGCTTTCAGTATAAAGGCCGAGAGATCCAGTTGCATGGGGAGCATGATGTTCCCAACAGCCCTATGGTCTGCAGTTCAGAGCTCTGTCAGCTAATCGGAGACGAAGACCATCAGGTATTCTTATGTGACTTTCAGTTTATTCCTGAAGTTTCTATTTCCAGTTCTATTCAGCAGAAAATCAGTAAATTAGAAACTTTATTGTCTAAATTTAAAGATGTTTTTCCTGAAGATTTGCCACATGGTTTACCACCTAGCAGAGAGGTAGATCATGTAATAAACCTAGTACCAGGTACAGCACCTGTTTCTAAACCTCCGTATCGGGTCAGCCGAACAGAGGATGAAGAAATAACTAGGCAGTTAACAGACTATCTTGGGAAAGGCCAAATTCAGACCAGTAGTTCACCATGGGCCTCACCAGTCCTATTGGTGAAAAAGAAAGAGGGGTCTATGCGTCTTTGCGTAGATTACAGAGCCCTCAATAAAGTCACAATTAAGAATAAATACCCTATGCCTCGGGCAGACGAGTTTCTATAGTTCATGCCCTTAAGACTTGGAGGCATTATTTGTATGGTGCCAACTTTGAGGTCCTGACAGACCATGAGAGTCTCAGATACCTTTGCAATCAACCTGAGCTTAGAGGTCGGAAAGCTCGTTGGGCAGAGTTGATGCAAGAGTTTGACATGTCTATCAGATATAGGCGTGGAAAATTCAATACAGTAGCAGATGCCCTTAGCAGAATGCCTATGATAAACGAGCTGAGTTTTACTCAGATTCGTAATGAGTTACTCGAGTCCTTGAGAGGGAAATGCCAGCATGATGCATTCTTCTCTATTATCTGGAACTCAGTCCAGAACAGACAGTTACAGACTCCAGAACCAGTTCCCGGGGCTGGTGCCAGTTCATCCAAGAATACGGCAGCTTCCGTTGAGGATGATGATGAGTCCGAGTATACGTCGTCAGATGACGTTGAGGATTCTGAGCCTGTATTACCCAAGCAAACCCCAGTGGTTGAGGGTCAGTTGACTCAAGGATTCAAATGGAAACAGTATTCCATTCAGGATGAGTACTTGCTCTATAGAGATAGAGTATGTGTCCCCAATTCAGAGGATTATAGGCAGCAGGTCCTATATGAATGTCATGACAATCCTAGCGCGGGACACCCAGGCATACAGAAGACCTATGAGCTTCTTCGTAGGCAATTTTTCTGGCCCAGTATGAAAAAGGACGTCCACCAGTATGTAACCAGTTGCCAGAAATGTCAAGTAAATAAAGCAGAGCGTTTAAAGGCAGGAGGGTTGTTGCATCCCTTAGAAATACCAACTGGTAAATGGGAGAGTATCTCCATGGATTTTATAGTAGGCCTGCCTAAAACCCAAAAGGGTAATGACGCTATATGGGTCACAGTTGACCGTCTGACCAAAATGGCTCATTTTATTCCGACCAAAACAACCGTTAGAGCTCCAGAGTTAGCGAGGTTGTTTGTAGACGGGCTATTTAAATTGTACGGTCTACCTTCCGGCATAGTCAGCGACCGGGACAGTAAGTTTACTGGAAATTTTTGGAAGGCAGTATTCCATCATCTCCATACTAAACTTAATATGAGTACCACTGACCATCCACAGACGGACGGTCAAACAGAAAGGGTAAATCAAGTGCTGGAGGATATGCTTCGTGCATACGTCAGCAAGAGGCAGACTAATTGGGAGGAGTATCTCTCAATATTAGAGTTTGCTTACAACAGTACCAAACATTCAGCTACGGGATACAGCCCATTTATGCTGATGTACGGTTTTCAGCCACGCTCACCCACAGCTGTAGGGTTTAAACAAGAAAAAGTTGAAGCAGCCAGAAACTTTTTAGAAGACCTAAACCAGATGATAGAACATGCTAAGCGTAGCATTAGACAATCCCAGGATCGAGCCAGGCATTATGCAGATCCACACAGACGGGATGTGCAGTTCTCCACTGGTGAGAAAGTCTACTTGAGAGTCCCAGTTGACTCTAAAACCCTCAAATCAGGAGTGTGTGCTAAGTTGTCTCCAAGGTATTGTGGTCCCTTTACCATCAGTAGGAGACTAGGCGAGGTCACCTATGAACTAGAACTCCCACACAGCAGTAAGGTTTTTCCAGTTTTTCATGTAAGTCAGTTACGAAAAGCCTTAACCAGATCAGATAATCTGGTAGGGGACAGTGTTCTAGTTCTCCCATTGGATCCTCAACAACCTCCACATGAACCAGAGGAAATTCTTGATAGTAGAGAGACGCAGACTCGTCATACTCTATACCGAGAATATCTGGTTAAGTGGAATGATCAGCCTGTTGAGAATGCCACTTGGGAAAGAGGCAGCGTCCTTCGCAAGATTTTTCCAGACTTTGTCTTAGAGGACCAAGACGGTTCTTAAGGGGGAGGGAGTGTTACGAGCTCGTAACCAGTGCCGAACCCTAGAGAACACAGATAGGTCAGATACCACAGTCAGGGTCGTGTCCAGCGTACATGACCAACAGGGCAAGACAGTGTGAGTAGTGTGCCCCAGCACGGTCCATAGCCATGGCGGGCCTAACACAGCCTAGGGACCCTGTCAGCAGGATAGGGCCCCCAGTTGGGTCCCGACGTGCAGTCGGCCACGTCAGTGCCACGTGGCCGACACTTGGCAGTAGCATGCTACCAGTCCTCACACTGGGCTAGGAGGGGCTTACTCTATATCAGGGAGTAGGCAAGGTTGGGTGGATCAATTAGTGTTTGCCCTACTGTGGTGTTAGGATCTATTACACTGGGAGGGAGTGTTACGAGCTCGTAACCAGTGCCGAACCCTAGAGAACACAGATAGGTCAGATACCACAGTCAGGGTCGTGTCCAGCGTACATGACCAACAGGGCAAGACAGTGTGAGTAGTGTGCCCCAGCACGGTCCATAGCCATGGCGGGCCTAACACAGCCTAGGGACCCTGTCAGCAGGATAGGGCCCCCAGTTGGGTCCCGACGTGCAGTCGGCCACGTCAGTGCCACGTGGCCGACACTTGGCAGTAGCATGCTACCAGTCCTCACACTGGGCTAGGAGGGGCTTACTCTATATCAGGGAGTAGGCAAGGTTGGGTGGATCAATTAGTGTTTGCCCTACTGTGGTGTTAGGATCTATTACAGCCCCTCCCCTCACGGTCCCACATCCCCAAAATGAAATAAAAACAATTTTCCTCCCCCTACCCCCCCCCCCCGGGATTAATTATCAAAGAGTGTCTTACACATACCTGCCCCCTCCTGTTAAAAAATAAACGATATAGGTACCTAAAAAAAAAATTTAAAAATTTGCAACAAACCTAACCACTGCCCATGCCTCCCATAACTGAGATATTACCAAACAACGATGACTAATGAGCAGTCCATAAATTATTATGAACCATAGTTGCAGCGAATCGCGATTCGCCAGCTTCGCGATTCGGGAATCGCGATTCTGCGAATCGTGGACAGAATCGCAAAAAAAAAAAAAAAAAAAAAAAACCCGATTTTCGGCCTCCTCGCGCACAGAACCGCGCCAGTAGTGGAGGAGGCAAATTTTTTTTCTGAGAGCCGTGGGCGTCCAATCTTCGCAAGTGAATACTTGGCAGGCATCTACTCGACGATACGGAGTTGGTGTGCACGATGCCGGGTGGGTCTGAGCTTCGTGGAGAGCGAAACGACCAAATTTCGATATTTGGTAAGTGTAGGCTTGATTTTTTGCAATTGTTGACATTGAGCTGTAGGCAACCAAATCGAGCGTAGTCTGGCTCTAGACCACCTTTCTTCACGCCCACAGTGATTTTTACAGCATCAGTTTCAGCCGTCACGACACGCCTAGCGAGATTTGAACACCACATTCCAAATGCTTGTGTATTTTGGCCATTTCCACAGAATGGCTTGTTGGAAACCGAGTGAGGTGATGTCTGAGCCTAGAATGCATTTCCACATGCTTGCACAGACTCCTATGACCTCCGTTCCGCCCATCTACGTTCGTATCACAAATTTCAATTTTCATGCCCTGATTCCATACTTTTTAGGGTTTAGACGTGGACCATCGTGCAAACATCTGCTAGGGGCGCGGTTTAGGTCCACACTGCACTCCTTTATGCCTGCACGGACTCCGACGCTAACGTCAGTCGCCTGTTATCCCTCATACAGAAATTATTCTATCCCACGCCCTAATCTCATGTTCTTCTTTGGCACTTGATATAATGTGTGAACTGGAATCGTTCTGATGTATGCTCTGGTATTTTGAGCTCGGTAATGTTGTTTAATGCAATGTATTTTTTTTTTCTACTGAACTTTTGCCTGATTATTTGTTGTTTGCAGGTTTAGGGTCGTGTTGATACGATGCCAGTGCGGGACCGAGGCCTTTGGGCCGAGGTTGAGCTTACCGACGGGGATGTGGGCACACACCATGGCTCAGGCACCCGCAGATGGAGATGCTTGCATTGCGGTGGTCACTTCACGGGATCACTCACCAGGGTTAGGGCTCACTTGCTGCGGGTCAGAGGGCCAGATGGGCGGACATTGGGCATATCTGATTGCCCCAGGATTTCTGATGAGGATCTGCAGAGGTTGTCTACCATGTACGGGCCCGGTACTGCATCACAGGGTTCTAGACAGGGACAGACAGCAGGAGCAGCTACAGGTAGGCATGCAGGAGGGCTCACAGGCAAACAGGCAGGGCCTACCATGGATATTGGGCCTAGTACATCACGGGCAGGGCATGGTATAGCTGCAGGGCGTAGTACATCATGGGTTGGGCATGGTACAGGTGCAGGGCCCAGTACATCACGGGCAGAGCATGGTACAGCTGCAGGGCCCAGTACAGCACGGGCAGAGCATGGTTCAGGTGCAAGGCCCAGTAGAGCACCTTCAGTTCCATCCGCAGCAGCAGCAGGACCATCAGATGAGCATGTTGATTCAGCAGCAGCGGGTGCTTCTCGACCCTCCTCCTCGGCAGCAGATGCAACACATGCTTCGGCAGATGTTGCCAGAGAGAGTGACACACCCACAGATCAGCCATCCGTTGGGCATGCCAGACCACGAGCACCATATACACAGCAGAGAGGGATTAGGCCCAGGCAGCAGACCCTTGATCGATGCGGCTGGCAGAGAGAGCAGCAGGCCCGTTGCACTCGACTGTGTGGCCAGTTCTTTTACGAGTGCGGCATTGCCTTTGCTGTTGCTGACACTTGGGTGTTCAAGGAGTTCTGTGCACAGATGGCGGCCGTGGATGCTACATGGACACCTCCCAGGTGAGAGGCACTACGAGGCAGGTTGCTTTGTCAGGAGGAGGAGACCATCACGCGGGAGTTGAGTTCCATTCGCTCAGCTTGGCAGCAGTAAGTAACTTGTCTTTGTAATCTCTTTGCATGTGTTTAGGATTTACTGGTGCCGTAATTTTTGCATGTAGCTAATGGGTGTTTTGCGACAGGTATGGATGCACGATACTGAGCGATGGATGGACCGACATTCGTCGGCGATCCGTCATCAATGTCTTGGTTTCTTGCCCGCTTGGCACAGTATTCCTACGTGGCGTGGATGCCACTCGAGGTGGTGACGCCATCACAGCCGATTTCATATGGGAGGTCATTAGAGATGTTATTGCTGACATCGGAGATGAGCACGTGGTTCAGGTTGTCACCGACAACGCCTCGAACTGCAAGCAGATGGGCGAGATTATGATGAGGGAGCACCCCAGCATTGTGTGGACACCTTGTGCTGCACATTGCATAGACTTGCTCATCCATGACCTATGTGCGCTTCCATGGATCAGAGAGGTATAGTTTGTTCTATTTGCTATGCTTTCTTCCTTCGATGCTGCTAACCACGTCTCAACTACTGTCTAAACTTTTTTACTGGGTGTTTGTGTTACTTTTGTCACCAGGAAGAGGCGTGTGTTGGCCCTGTTCCGCACCTTCTCCACCCTAAACCTGAAGAAGCCCGCACCCACACGCTTTGCGTTTTACTTCTTGGTGCTAGAGCGATTGGTGGTGGTGAAGGATGCATTGCGGCGGATGGTTTCCAGCGTGGCCTTCCGGGACTTTACAGACCTCCCCCATTCGGCATTTTTCCAGTCCACTGTGTACGGCGACGAGTTCTGGAGAGCTGCTGAGGAGATTAGTGGGATCCTACTACCCATTTACAAAGTGCTGCGTCTGGTAGACCGTGAGGGTGCACCCTCGGTCTCATTTACGAGTTCATGGAGCGCATCGGCGAGGGGATTCTGTTGTCAGCCTTGGACGAGCATAGGTATGACTCTTCAGTGTCTAGTTTGTTGTTTCTCACTCGAGTCTGATGCGTTTCTTTTATGCTATGGTTTAGTGATTGTTGTAATTTGTCTGCTGCAGGAGGCGCGAGATCTCACGCATCTGGGAGGCCAGATGGGACTACTTCCACCGACCCATCCACGCCGTAGCCCACATGCTACACCCCTTGTGGCGCTCTACACGAGAGAGGGACGATCCGGAGCTGCACCGGGGATGGGTGGAGTACACGGAGCGCATATGGCCCGGACCAGGTACGTGTGAGAAATCATTTGGTAGCAATGTTACTGCAGTATTGTACTCATTGGTAGTGTCTGAATTTGAGGGGTCTTACATGTGCCATGTTTTTCCTTTTGCCAATAGGTCCGATGCTGGCCAACATTGCAAGCCAGCTGCTCGCATTTGAGCGCTTCCAGTTTCCTTTCGATGGAGAGCAGAGTCGGCGGAGGGAGGATCAGCTGAGGCCCGTTACATGGTGGTGCATCCACGGGCGCAGCACAGGTGACCTGAGGCGATTGGCTGAGAGAGTCCTTGCACAGGACTGTTCTGCAGGAGCTTGTGAGCGGAATTGGAGCACCTGGGCCTTGTATCACACGCAGAAGAGGAACAGGTTGTCCATCGAGCAGTGTAGGCGGTTGGTGTTTGTGAACACCAACGGCCGTATGCTGAGGCGCACACGAGGAGAGGGTCAGATGCTCGAGGTGAGTCACATCATCACCCCTTTTTTCTTGGTATGCTTTGGTGAATTGATTTGCTTTCAAAATATGCAGTGAGTTGCACAATACCTGCCTAACAACAATGTATTGTTTTTGGTTGCAGGTGGACCCCGACACTTGCTTGGTGGATTCGATAGCTGCTGCTCCTCGGGCACCACCCACACAGGAGGAGATGGATGATGAGATCCATAGAGAGCTCTACAGACAGGCACAGGCTGACGCACGAGCTTTACGGCGGCAGAGGAGGACAGAGAGGCAGAGGGAGAGGGCTGAGGAGGGAGATGACGAGGTCTCGGAGGGTGGAGAGATGCTCGAGGCACACTATGTGGAGGAGGAGGAGTGGGTTGAGGGAGATACAGAGGAGGACGAGGAGATGTGGGCGGAGGCACAGAGGGATGACCTGGCTGACCTGCTAGTGGACCCTGATGCAGAGACAGAGGAGGAGCCAGCCATTCCTGCACGTAGGCCTAGGGGGAGACCTAGAGGTTCTAGGAGGGGGGGGCTGAGTACTCTTTTTGTAGACAGGAGTGGAGCATCACAGGCAGTCGTCGGCCAGGCATCATCACAGTGGGTAGGGCCATCCCAGGGCGTAGGGTTACGGCCACCTGACACACAGGCACGACGGAGTAGACACAGGGCTGGGGGCAGCCAGATGGGGGCCAAAGGAGGGGAGAGAGGCAGAGGCAGAGGCAGAGGCAGAGGTAGAGGCAGGGAGAGGGGGGTGGTCCAGAGCCAGGGCACGCAGCAGGGATCCAGAGCACGCAGCAGAGCCAGGGCCACACCACGACATATGGCTCCCTCCAGTTCCGATTCATCTGCGGACCAATGGGATCTGCAGTCCACAGATTCGGATGATTTATCCTACCATGACTCTGACGAGCCTTAGTTATATAGTTTTCATTACGTTCATGGAACATCATTGTACCCCTTTTTGGTGCCATGTGGCCCGATATTATATATTATGATGATCCTATTCACAGCATTGTCGTGATTCAGTATTGTTCTTTGTGGTTTTAGTTCAGTAACTTCGGTTTTATGGTTTATGATTTATGGTTAGAGAGAGAGAGAGTAAGTATGGTTGTTTTGTCAAAAATTGTTTCATTTAAGGCTAAAGTTCAGAATGATTCAGCTAGGTTTTTGTTCAGCATGGTTTTAGTTCCGTTTGTTGTGAATCGTGATCAGAGAGAGATAGAGAGAGGGAGAATCAGAGAAAGGGAGATTCCTGCTATGTTCACTAGGAATGCCCCAATGTGTTCACTTTTTTTTATATGGGATGCAGCTTTAGCGTAAAGGGACCATCCTGCACCTGAAACAGTCGGCAAACTACACAATCATACTCCCCTCGATCAGAGCTTTCATCTGATACCCATATTGCACAAAAAAATTTCAAAAAAAAAAAAAAAATTCGATTCTACATGATTCTGGGAAAATCCCGAATCGGGATCGCGATTCTGATCGCGATTTTGAATCGCGATTCGCGAATCGCGGTGCAACTATGTTATGAACTAAGCTCAAAAAAAAGAGAACATAGTGGCAAAGAAAGATCTAAAAGAGGTTTGGAGTGAAGATGATGGTTTACATGGCATAGAGATTACTGGTTTAGGGTTTAGGGTTAGCTTGGATGAGAGCAAAAGCTTGGAGCGTGCATCAGTGACTGTCTCAAAGAAGTGAATGCTTACCAGAGGATTTGGGAGAAGTGAATGCTCACCAGAAGAGCGACAAGCTCTTAGGACCACAAGTTTCTGGGATAAATGAATGCTTACCAGAAGAGTGACAAGCTCTCAAGACAGGGAACCACAAGACCTACACACTACTATGTCTTATATGATGAGATCGGTTTTCCCTAGGATGAACTTCAGCAGCTTAGTAATTACTTATGCAAAACTGTGCCATTCACTACAGGGAACCACAAGACCTACAAACTACTATCTCTTGGTTGATGAGATCGGTTTCTCCTCGGACGAACTTCAACAGCTTACTAATTACTTATGATACAACTTCAACATGCTACAACATGTAGAAATTTTGCGTACCAACACTAGGGCTCCGAAACATCTCCAAGTTTTCAGGTCCCGACCGGACGAAGTGTCCCTGAAGCCCGGTTCAACGTCGAACTTCAGATGGACGTTGCGGATTGACCATCGGTCCATTCCTCGTCCTGTCTGTTCCCACTGGTTCCTATCGAGGTTGTCCACTGGCCGAAACAGACGGCACCTGAAACGGACCCCGTTTGGATGAACGGGGTTGTCGGACGAAAAGCTGCAAAACTAGTCCATTTCGCTAGACCTAATTGCGTTTCTCTCCCATCGACGGGCCATTTTCACCGAACGATACCCGAATCGAGTCTCCTCTCTCTCGCTCTCTCTTTCTGCGGACTGTTCCGCTGCCCGCGCGCGGCCCTTCTGTTTTTTTTTTTAATCATTAAAAAATGCGTCCGGGGCCTGGACGCGTTCTGGGCACCCGACGCGTCCGCGTCCGGGACGCTGGACGAGTCCAGAAAAAAACATTTTAAAAAAAATAGGATGCATCCGACCCCGCGTCCGGGGGTCGGACGCGTCTGGGTCCGGGCGCCGGACGCGGAGGCAAAAAGCCCGCGTCCGGTCTGGACCCTCATGTCTGATATAAACTTTAGACTAAAAATGCATCGTAAGTACGTGACAGTTGTGAAGTTCAAAATTTCATGTTACCTCTCCTACATCATGATATCCAATTTTTAAACCATTCAAAAAACTACTCTAAAAATCATAATACACAAGCTCCCCTACCTCTTTTAAGGCCTCTACACGAAAGGTTGGAGCTATTCTCTCAAGACTTGTGCATTCCCAAGGCTCCACAACCTATCAGTTGTTCACTATGCTTGAAGAGGCAAAGGCCCTATATAAGCCTCATTATCAACAAAGCTGCATAAGCTTACTTGTTACAAACTGAATCATTTTGATATTATTATTGCTGTAGAGTCTATATTTTGATATCGTCAATCAATATTGAGTCACTTTTACTTCAAGTATTCCTTGTTGAACTAAGAGTCGGCAATTTGTTGGGCCCATCAATCACCGTTTCTTTAGGTTTTAAGAAAGTTATTTTTCAGTGTGTTTTAGTTCAAATTATTTTGCTTCAAATTTTCGTCTACATGACAGAGATGACCCAGTATACTTGTAGGGCCCATCAAAAATAGTATCTAAGTGCTTCTTTTTTAACAAAACAGAGGGTTTGTTTTTCTTATTTTCCTTTTTGTTTGTTCAGTACAAAAGTCAATTGCCATTTCTTTTTGTTTGTTCAGCACAAGAGTCAACTCAGCAATTTCTCAAGCCCATCAAAGTTGTTCTCCAAATGTTAAATATTTTGAGTATCACATTCCTTTGAGAAAATCTCAAGTTTCTGAGCTTTCTATAACTAGTCCCACCAAACCAATAAACACATTTCAGCTCTCTTTATCTAGAACATGCATAGATCTGTATATCCAACAACCCCTTGATCAACTACAAACTGAGGCTTTTTCAGCTGGCTCTACACCGATAACAGTTTTAGCTTCATCCCTCACTGGCACATGATCCTTTCCTGCACCCTCAAATTTAATTTTTTCCTTTGACTGTTGGTAACTCTAGAGATCCATAAATATATAAGCACATACGAGTGGTTTATTGATTTGAACCTCCTTCCTTTAAAAAAGACTCCATATAAGGCACCGTTCACAAGTTAGTTCGGGTAGAATACATATTTGCTATTTGATAAATTTCTTCCTACCAGCTACTATTATGGCATGTACTAGGTATGCCGGCCTTATTAGCCATTTGCTAGCATCATGTTGGTACCTTTCCTCCCAATGCCACACAAACTTACTATATCTTTTGAATGTTTTCTTATATTCTACTAGAAGCCCATGTCTAGTACCACTTTTTACTCCTCACTAATAAAAATATCAGGTAACTACATAGGTTTTCTTGACCCAAGAGCCTTATATCACAATGATCACATTGCTTAGAGTTCAGAACAACTGACAACAGAGAATGTTCTCTCGAAACTCACGTCCTTAACCTCGCTATCTATGCATGGGATATGGTCACGAAGATCTTTACGCTTTTTTCAACTGCTGAATCTGATAAAAAAGTTCTATAATACAATCTATCACACCAATCCAGTCCACTTTTGACGAAGTATCGACGAACAGAGGCATAAATAACGAGAATCGTTTCAGATAACGAGTGTGCATTAAACAGCACAGTGCACCTTGTCTAGATAGAGCTCCGTTGCCCACGTGGCAATCATTGTGATTTGTGATCGCTCATCTTTACCAAGGTTATCCAACTTCCTTAATAAGTATGTCCGAAGTGCATCCTGAAAAAACATAAAGATAGATCATGATCGGTTCAGACTGTGCACATTTTTGCAAACAGATTGGTTTAATTATTTGTTAAATGTCCAAGTTTGTGTTACAGGAAAACTGGTAAACAAAGCAGGGAAGTTGTCGCCGAAAGTGGTGACATCAACAGCTATGAACCTGCTCGCCAACGGTCACAAATTTCAAAGCAATCTCCTCAAATGTGGTCACAATGTTGATCTGAAATCATGGCCACGTTGATGTCAGTAAATATCTCTCAAGAGAACATATTTTGAATAAGTAGAGACAATCTTAAGAATAAATGCCTACAGAGATCAAATAACAAGCAAAATTATACCTGGGTGAATCAAGCACACATATTGTTAATAGCGCTTGATTTGTGAGAAAAGATCAAAACAAGAGATCAGCATAACAAGTTGTTTCATCACCTTTCTGAAGTTGAAAAGCAACATGACCCAAACATCTAATTTGTGTCAATATCTTTCAAATATCATTTCAAAAGAATGATCACAGATGTTTTACGTGCGAGTATGCTGAACGTTTCATGGAGATCCAAGGTAGTAAGCATCAGAAAATTGTTGATTGAGACTGTGAAGCAAGATATAGTTTTCTAGCAAAACAAGGCGTATTAAGATCAAATAAAATACACATGCATGAGATCTGAAATGTTTTTTGAAGCATAGGCAAAACATGTAGTCAGAATATGGAAAAATTCACTATAAGGGTTGATAGCATGTTTTTTTCAAAGGAATTAGTGGCATATATCAAGCGCACTCACATCCAATTGCAGAGCACAAGAAAAAATTCATGCTGCATAGATCCAGAAGCCTTAGGTCATAATACAGGTATCAAATCAATGCTGCCTACCACGTGAAAATTGTTAGCATGACTTTATGCATATAATGACAACAAAGCACAAAAAACACACAAAGACACTTCAAATTTACCAAAGACACAGGTTGGAGGTCGGCCTAGCATGTCTTAAATGCATAAAAAACAGTTCGCTTGCATTTACCAAAAGGAATGTCATCCATGCTGTTAGCAATAATCAGTTGAAATGGCTCGCTTATGCTTGCAATTGCAAATTGGTTTCAGGAAGCTCATCACACAAGTGCCACACTTCTCAAGCTTCTATGTGAAAGAAGAGATGAGCCAATATGTTGCATTGATATCTGGACGAAATTCATAGAGAAGCTCAATTGACAAATGAAGGACCAAATGAGCGAATCAAGAAAGGCCCATCAGCAAGGTTGTGCTATTTGGAGTATTTTCACTTGCGAGTTCACAGTATTCTCATCTGTAGTTTTAACTAACCAAGAAGTTCTCGAGAGAGAGAATGAAATAAGTTTCTCAGCTTCCAAGTACGTGTATATACCAAACATGTAGATTTGTATGTGCATGCTCATGTAAGAATACTGAACTCACCTTATGAACAAAAAAAGTCAAAGTGAAAGTATTACAGGAACTTTTTCTAAGGGTTCTCCTAGAAAGATCTCTATTTTCCAAATGCAAACTCATCTGGCCAATTGTTAAGCATTTTCTGCATGAACCACAGATGGGAAGAGCTTCACAGTAGCACCATAGGATGTAAGCTTTTCACCTTTGCAAAAAAGGATGCTGCTCTCAAGTACTCTCCAGCATTGAAAGCAGCTTCTGCCTGCATACACCACCAATGGCAAGTTTAGGCAAGCTACAAACTTGAAATCATATTCTTACCACAGAACAGCTCCCTATTTTCAACTCAGATAATCAAAAAAAAGACAATGTTCTTCACTTGGATCATACATCATTTTCAGAGCAAATACGATGAGAAGGTTTTACAGGAAAACAATCAAGGTACCCTTTATTACTTTCAGCATAGTTATAGACAATCATAATCTACATAACTTCTATTATCAATGAAAAATGACTTCACAGAATACACTTTCGCACCCGCATACTATAACAAAAAATTGATATTAGGCCACCTTCAAATGCATATCTACCCATTGGCCATGATGCAGCAGCCATATGTAGACAAGGGGCATGAATAGGATGAGCTACTCCACCTCCTCAAATAGGTCATGCACAAAGCCTCTTTTATAGAAGGTTTCCAAGGAACGTTGCATGCTAGACCTCTGCCATCAACTCTTTGAATTTAGAAGTGTCCGCCACTGCACATGAATGATCTGTAGAATAAAAGCAACGGCAAAACTTCCTAGTGACATTGTCATGGTGTGTCCTCTCCCACATCCCTAGAATAGTATGTGTCCTCTGGCAATGAGCTAGGTTATCACAGTCACACTTTAGATTCATATTGGGCATCCAAGTTAATGATTGACCATTGATCAATCTATAATCAAGTAGCTAACTAGTATCTTACTATTTACAAGTCACAATGGACATCTGTCTATGACACATGTTCTTGCCACTTGGATTTTTTATTCTGATTTCTTTTCCACTTTAAAGTTTGGAGTTTTATTCGTGATTCTTGATCAATGACTTGGAAAATTTGTTTTCATATCACTAGTTGAATTCTTTTTTTGGCAGATCTGTCAGTGACACAGCCAGAAGCTACCACATCACGCCCCCAATTGCCCATCACACACCCCTCTCTTCTCATGGAGAGGTCAAAGCTCTAGATAAGGCCAGGCCTAGTACTCAGAGTGCTGGTATTTAATCCTTCATAGCACCACCTTCAGCCACCATAGCACAACCACCATTGAGCAGGAAAGGTAGACAGGTAGGCAACACAACACAGTTGAGGGCATTATTGATTGTCCAAATTTGCTCCCAAAGTGATGGAGGCAGTAGAGATTGCAATATCCCTTTTCATCTTGCTAAGAAAGACGATGACCACAGCAAATGTCGCTGGGGCCGTACAATGAGGATCTCAAGACGAGAGCACTTGTTGGGTTTAGAATCTGCCATTTGCAAATTGCTGATATATATGTCATATGAACGTCTAACTTTCAAGTCTCAAGAATCAGAATTGATCATTGCTACAATGCTAATTGTTCTGGACTAGGTATGGCTGCGCCATCATCTATGATGGTTGAAGCGATGCAAGGAAGCGTCACTTATTGAAAACCTTGGTGTCCTCTTGCATGGGGACGATATTTTTCAGATCCATCAACACCTCTAGGGTAGCAGCCACTGGCAAGTATATGCTTATCCATACATGAGGTGCCATTGAGGACATGGGGCCACGGCATGTCGCTCAAGTACAATTAATCCATTATCCAGATTTCGATAATCATGAATGTGAGGCTTGAACTTATTACTTAGAAGTTACTAGTTACAACTTACTATGTACTACATACTAATAACCACTCAGAGGTTAGAAAATAGTACTTATTAGTACTGAGTACTTGCTAATCACTACTAAGTTCGCTCAATGCGCATTACGCATTGCTCAAGCCCAGATTAAGTTTCCTTATAGTTACAATTCGGAACTTTCAACTTCCAAGTTCCACTACTAAGATTTTGAAGTGCTTGTACAATGTCCACAATTTAATGATCAATGACCAATCATGTGAAATTTGTACCTGTACAGGTTGTCAAGGACAATGCAACAAATTGTTTTGTCATGAGTAGGGTCATTAATGAGACCTGCCCACAATTTTTGGACACCTTGTGCTTCCCGGTCGAGGATGTAACCAAGATACCATGGGTCAAGGAGGTGCTTTTGACACAAGACGATCCTTGGTGAGATTCATCACCAAGAGGCCAAGGGCCTTGAGCATGTCTAGGAGACACTCCACCCTAGAGGTCTTGAGACCTGCCCCCACCAGGTCACTGTTACAATTGTGAGAATTTCTAATAATTGATTCATTGCATTTGCTATTGTGTATATACCATGTTTAATGTTGAAAACTTGAATGTTCTCATTTTCTAAACTTCTATGTGTTTATGATCTTGCTTTGTTGATGGGAACACGATCTTGCTTTGTTGATGGGAACACAGGTTTGCATTTATAATCATAGCCTTGGAACAACTATTGAAAGTTCATGCAAAGTTGAGGCAGATAGTCGTTTTGAACATGTGAGTGCAATGGGGGCCATCAGAAGAGAATAAGGGCAGGAGGTTCAAGTTGGTCATGACCCGTGGTCTCATCTTCATTTTGGGATGAGGCACAATCCATTGTCGTGGGCTTCCAACCTATCTACACTATCCTGCTCGAGAGGGCTGCACATTGAAACTTCTATATGATTTCATGGATAACTTGGGCAAGAAGCTACAGTTGTGTATAAACATCAGCCTGGAGAAGTATTATAGTCCTCTATATTGTCCCAACTGCTTCCTAGTATGTTGGACTATTATTTTGAAGTTTAAACTTCGACATGTCATGCTGAAATTTTGAAATTCAAATTGATGAACCTTTGGTTAAGTTTTCAATTAACTATGGCACATGATTCAAATGTTATAGGTTTGAGAAGATCGAGTGTTTCTAATAAAGTGGATGGGAGTGATTTCATCACCCCTTGCACGCCATGGCCCACATACTCCATCCGTTATGAGCAGTGATCAGTAGTACGATGATAGGGAGCTCAAAGATGGTTGGAATGCCTATGTCTTCCGAGTTTATCCTGGTGTACACAAGAAAGCCAAGCTCTTGAATGAGCTCAACATATTCAGGCAGGAGATCGTGGAGTTCTCCATTGGGCCCACACGATTGAGGAAGGGCAATTCAATGCAATCCATGATCATTGCAATTTGCCATTGTTTAAGTTCTATTATGTAGATTGTCCAGCCACTTTTTGATGAATCATGATAAATCCCAAGTTTTGTTTTGTGGTCCTAACTCCTCTTTGAACTTTCAACTTTGACAAGGCCTGCCACATCCTGTGTCATGGTGGATGAAGTTTGGGTTGATGTTCCGAAAATGCATCTCCATCGGGATCCTCTCAAAAGACATGCAATTGCTCGTGAGAGGAGGAACTGGAGTGGTCATTCTTTGATTCACACAAAAAGAGGAATCAACTATGAAAGCTTCAAAAAACCAGCTATGGAGTAGAAGACAAAAGCAAGAGAGAGAGAACTCAAAGCTGACACCAACACAATAATTATTCAAAGAGTAGGAGGGCATGGAAACTCCTCAAGGCTCTAGGGCCACAAATAACATGAAAACATAGAGGTGGTGTCTTTCCTATTCTAGCTCTAGACCCCACATGGGTCCTTAGCCTACTTCTCATTACTTGCCTAATTAGCATAAGTGGGGTGTACTATGTGCATAAATATTTACCCCCCCCCCTCCCATGATTTATGCACAAGTTACAAGTTACAAGTATACAAGCCAAAAGGTGTAAAACAAACATTATATTTCAACAACCCCCCTTAATGGCTATTTTGTTCATACCAACACCTAGCATGCTACGGAACTTTTCAAACTTTTCTCTACTAAGTGCCTTAGTAAAGATATCCACTGCTTGGTCGTTAGTATCAAAATACTTGAGGTATCTTCTCTCGCAAGAAGTGTTGATCCACCTCAATGTGCTTCGTACGAGCATGGTACACAGGATTCTTGGCTACCTGGATACAACTCTGACTATTGTGTGTCCTCCAAGAGAGGTGGTGGGGAGTGAGGAATGAACTCACGCCAAAAAGTGCCCGAAGAAGAACTGAAGAGAAGGTCAATAAGACGTCTCCCTTCAATATCATCGTAGGAATGCTTCTTATGACACGGAGAACGCAGTGGTAGGAACGTCGGGAAGATCGAAGCAGATGTGGAGCGTGGATACGTGGATAAGTAACTGACTGGTGAAGGGAACGGCACTCGGCATCATACCAAGGGGGGTGCAATGGTCAAGTGTGCGTCGAGTCTTTTGGGGATGGGGTTTTGTGGGAAGAGTTAATGATGCAGCCGTGTGGAGAGAGGTGGTGAGAAAAGCAAGCTGGGTGTCGACTGGACTGTCATGAGGAAAGGAGTGTAAAAGTCAGGCCAAGGACTGCCGGTAAAGTGGCATGTAAATGAGATATAAGACGATTTTAGGCGCCAAGTATTATACGAATGTCATGACAACCCTAGTGCAAGACACCCAGGAATTCAGAAAACTTTTGAGCTTCTTCGGAGACAATTCTTCTGGCCCAATATGAAAAAGGACGTCTAACAGTATGTAACTAATAACTAGTTGCCAAAAGTGTCACATTAATAAAGTAGAGCATCTAAAGGCAGGAGGTTGTTATAGTTGTTAGAAATACCAACTAGTAAATAAAAAAGTATTTCCAGGGATTTTAGAGTAAGCTTGCCTAAGACTCAGAAGGGTCACGATCTTATATGGGTCTCAATGGACCGTTTGACCAAAATGGCTCATTATATTCCAACCAAAACAACCGTCACAACTCCAGAGTTAGCAAGGTTGTTTATAGAAAATTGATTTTCTGCTTTTGTTGTCCAATTTCTTTCTTAGATCAGCAGGGATCTAAGCGTAGGCAATGCAACCGAAAACTCGAATATTTTTGAGTGATGGTTTCGATCCAGTCCACACCTCATAAGGTGTCTTGCCAGTCAAGACCTTAGTGATCGATCGATTCTGTAAATAGGCAGCCGTAGTGACAGCTTCTGCCCAAAATCATCATGGTTTCTATCTTTGTGGAGAATTCATCTCTTGTGTTTCTATGTCCATCTCATATGTTTCTCTCTTGATATCTTGGTTTTCTATGTAGAATGTTGATTTCTTGGTAGATCTTGGATCCACACGTGTCAAGTACTGTACTTTACTGCTACTGTACGGAAAGAGACAATATCAAGTCATATATAAGTGTTTATGATCAAATCTTTGTGCATTTCTAAGTTCTAGCGTGCATAAAGTAGTGATTTCTATCTTCTAGCTATTTCTAGATGTGCAACCAAATTTGGCCAAGATCTTGTTGATCCACTAATGTGTTTTGGATCTATATTTTTCACATGATATCAGAGCAAGTTGCAGGCCAAAGTTCAAGGATTTGCCAAATCTAGAGGTTGATTTAAGGGTGCCATAAATTCTATGTGGATTTGGAGGTGTTTCTAGCTCAAATCTTGTAGTTTCAAGTATAGAGTTTGGATCTTTGTGATCTTAAAATCATTTTAGGTCAAAATACAAGTGTAGATGGCCGATTTTTGAAACCACTAACTAGAATGTGGAGACAAAAATTTCTTGTGATTGTGGATGCTACATTCTATTAGATGAGATATCTAGATTCTAGCTGTTGCATGTAGATTTTGCTTGATTGACAGAAACTCTTGATTTTAAGTTGTTGGACTTTTTCAAGAGTGTGTTTCAATCTTATGTGTTGGCAAAAGTTCATCATATTTTGTTTAGATCTATTGTGATCAAGAAATCAAGACTCTATGTGCTAAAATTTGCTAGAAAGAGAAAAATGAGAGGCTAGATTGTTTCCATATCTTTCTGATTTCTTCTTGAGTTTCATTTGTTGATTTTCAAGGGAGTGCTTAGTGCATTGGAATAGGTTCAAAGAGAAGATCATATCATTGCAACATGGCAACCTCAAGTGGCTTCATGTTGGAAGGCAATGATAGGCTTACCTCAACTTCGAAGGTGAGGTTGGAATCTTCGCTTGAGATGAATGACTTGATGGATATTGTTGTAGGTGTGGAGGAGAGACCTTTGGCACCACAAGAACAATTGAGGTGTGACAAGACGGCAAAGAAAGCTTTACATGTGATCAAGATGAATGTGATTAATGAACTTCTCAAGGAAGTTGGTAAGTGTACTTCATCAAGTGAGGCTTGGGAAGTTTTGAAGAAGCTTCATGAGTCCAAGTATACATCAAATTCAAACTTATATTTAATGACGCGGCATTCCCATGTTCCCACGTTCCCAAGTTCTCGAAAACGTTCCCGATCCTAGGGGTCATGTTCCCATTTCGTTCCTGTTCCCTGGAAACTATAGTTAAAATTGGCAATGGGCATTTAGAACACTGATCAACTTAGACTGGTTGCACATAACCATCCTAGTTGTACAGTGTCTTTTTATTAACCACTTTGTATCTCAGACAGGAGAGCTGAATAGATAGAGAAAATCTCGACTTTGAGAACCTTCAGAGTTATCATGGAAGGGAGAAAAGAAAAACTTCAACTGCTTCAAACAGTTATGTATTCATTTCAGTTTACTCTGCAAACAATTGGACATCGTTACAAACAGATGAGAGTCTTACCTGTGCTTCATACACTCTATCTCTTTGCAAAGGCTCTCTGCAGTGTTCTAGAGCTGCTGTGTACTCTTTCAAATCTAGATACACCTGCCACATATCTCGACCTTCATCTTGTACAGCTACCTGTACATAACCCGATCTATAATGTTACAGAATCCTCTAAAACGTTATCTAGGTAGGTCATACGCTGTAAATCAGGGATCGTGCTGTGGCTTACTTCAAAAATGCTTGTTTCATTATATGCATAAAAAGCTCCGGCCAGATAATCAGTGCAGAGACCAAGCATAACCGAAGTGCTAGCATCCAGACGTGCATCAAACCGTTCTTCTTCAACTATTTTTTGGCTCACTCTATTGATAACCTGTGTAAAGGATAAGCTGCACATTAGCATGGAAAGGAATACAACGAGTCTAATCAAAGGATAGCTAATAATCTGCAGGCATTAGCTCCTGATTGATGGACTTTATTGCAGGAGAACTTGACTTTGATACAACGAAATGGTAGTACTGTTTACTGTACACCTGCAGACTGACTTAAATCCCCCCAATTTGGTACAACCCAGATCATTATATCACCTTAAACTTCCTTCATGGTACTAGTAACATAGTAAATACATGGGCAGACTATCTCTGTTTTGGCTTTAGTATATGTCCTCTAGAGACTGGCACTCACTGCTTACTATCAAAAGCATAGAATTCCTTAAAAGGATCAAGAAAACATTAGCACCTTCAGTCTGTCACTATATAGCAGAAGAAAGTGAAACTCGGAGAGGGCAAAAGAACAAGGCCTGGAACTCATTCCTTCTTCACTGATCTTGGAGTATTCCAGAAGACGCTTGTTACTCAGAAAATGCTCTTCACTGCCGGTTGGACCACTGCAGATGAGCAAGGATATCAGCTATTATGCCTACAAAGTGTATCAACCATATATCTAAAATCAAAAATATATCAATTCCAACCATTGCCAGCTCAATTAACGGACACCAGTAAATTATACAAAATAAGCTTTGAGTGTAATGGTCTAACTCAAAAACTTCAATAAATTGAGTCCTCGATACTGAAAACGCAAAGAGAGCCAGGCACATGAGTGAGAACAAAGTATGCTTCCAGTGATCTACTCAAAAGCAGCAGTAAATATGGCAAGAAAGGAGTACAAATAGAGGAATTCTGCTTTAGCTATATTGTTGCACTAGTTAAATGCCCAAATGTTATGCCCACACACGAGTCAGTGGCCCAAGATGTCAGAGGACACAGTCACATTGTGTATGCACTACATTTAATCTCCAGCTGAGATTTACATATTATTTTGTTGAAATGACTCATGATTTAATTCTATTCGACTTATTATGAACTAATTTGAACGTTGCTTCCCATGACATCAAGTCAATTGTGATGGTAGAGAACTGAGTGTGACGTTAAGACATGACCAGATCTCAATCATGACCCAGGGTCCAGCTTTAAGCCTGATTCCATGTAGTAAACACATATCTGATACCACAGATGTTTACTCTTGAGGAAGGCATCATTATGACTGATCAGCACTTGGCATGCTCCAGAGTCCTTCAGTCCAAGATAAGGTAGCAAGAGTCTCCATAACTTCAGGGCACTTTCCTTTGACAATAGGTTAACTGAGGTCCCGTCCTTGTTAGCATGGGCACTGACCTAAGGGTAATTCACTAGTTGTGTCCTTTTGGTGACACAACATCCTCAACCCCTTACAACTAAAAAATACTTTTAGTATCACTGCTGGAAAAAGATACTCATTCAACATGGTCGAACTAGGATCCACCTCTCCAACTTTCTGTGCCAAAATAAAGATCTTCATTATTCATAAAGTAGATATTCGAACTTGATCCCAAGTCCAATCAGAATATATAACCCCAGAGCTATGTTCAAGACTCAGGAACTAAGAATTTCCCGTAGCAACATACCAACAGCACCCATCTATTGTCCTTCACTAGCTATAGTAGGAATCCAACAAACAAAGCCATGGCCAACATTCAGGAGATACTAGCAATCCATACCACAAACATTCACTCATCCATTACTAACTAGCTCCTACAAGTCAATGTATTTGCTAGAAATATAAATTAGAAATGTGCTATGGTATGACATGGGCATATCATCTGATTCTTGAAATAATAGAGGGGCCTCAAACTCGCCCTATAGGAGGGTAAGTATGCATGCAAGATGGTGAACAACCTTGCTTAGTCACTATATGATATGGTATATGCTAAGTGGCATGGTATCATTACATGCCTACACAATTGAACCGCTATACATGTACATAGATTTCTCATTGATCTAAGAATGAACAAAGAGCTATCATTTTTGTGTCAACTTTTTTGTTATTGTTACTTTGAATAATTTGTGATGATCTAGATTGTAGACAATCTCTTTCATCATGGTATCAGAGCCCTCATATTGTTGTTTTGTTGCTCTCGTTCTGATTTGCTTGAAGCATAGAATCAATGAACCGTTATCGGTTCACCACAGTTCTGAGAACCGTACAGTGAACCGTACGGCTCTTAAAAAATTGCCCAGAACCGTGGTGAACCGTACTGATTAATTAATTAATTCATTTTTTAGTTTCCCCCCCAAAATATGCAAAAAAAGGGCCAAAAAAATCTGTGAATTCTGTGAAATCTGTCAATCATCTGTATCATCTGTGAAATCATCTGTATCATCTGTCAAATGACTCAAATCATCTGTATCATCTGTGAAATCATCTGTCAAATCACCTGAAATCATCTGTACATCATGTGAAATCTGTCAAATCTGTATCATCTGTGAAATCTATGAAATCATCCGTGAAATCTGTGAATTTGGTAATTAAATTATTAATTATTTATTTATTTATTTTTAATTAAATAAAGGAACCGTACCACGGTTCAAGGAACCGTGGTACGGTTCCCAGGACCCACGGTTCTGCAAACCGTGGGTTCTATGGTTTAAGCAATGTGATTAGATCATAAAGCCAATAGTAGGGGATCAATTTGAATCCTAAGAAAATGGCTAGTACAATATGCCTATGAAATCCTCATTCTGATATGTGGAGTACATTGCATTTTGACACTACATAGCTCATCATCAAATCAGTACATCAACGAGTATGTTGCATGGGTTTTGTTGCAGGATCATTGGTACATCAAAAGAATTTGCATACAATACTATACACATGTTTGAGAAAGACTATTTGTGGGTATCTTCGACATACTATTCAACTCATTTCAAAGGCAATTCGGACGAGTTTTAGAGCCGAAGTACATGCTTTCTGGAGGCAAATCAACATTGTTTCTTTGTGCAAATTGGTGAAACACCAAAACTTTTGGAGAATACAATTAATCATAATAGTACGCCGCCACACGGGGATTGAAAAAGCACGGCAGATGAAGAAGGACAATAATAATCTTGCATTCGCTTCACATCACTTGAAAATAGAGATGGTCTATGGCAACAGCTTCATTTGAAGGGAACAAAAATACTTATGGACAATAACCTTGTTAGAAATTAATGTTTATTTGACACCCCTTAGTGATAGTTTGGCCATGCCTGCGTGCTATTTTTAGGGGCCATTCTATTTATAGTAAATTTGTTTTTTAAAGCCTATGCATGTAGGTGGGTGTACTATAATTAGATTAGGATCTATTTTAGTACTTAGAAGTTCATTTTTGGTTCTTACCATATATAGGTAGTATTATTAGTAAATAGCTTTTGCTATTTTGCTATTTACTTTAGGCTCATTAGCTTTTATCAACCATTCGAGAAACTATTTAAGACGGCTGGCGCCCCACCACAATTATTTTATTCAATTCAATGAGCTAGAGCAATTGCTCAATCTCCTATGATCTGAATTCTTTCTATGCTTGGTTTTGTGTGAGTGCTAGTAGGACTAGTAATTCCATCTAGAATTTGTATCACAAATTCTGACATGGTCTCAGAGCTGAGGTTTGTGAGAGAGAGAGTTTGTTTGCAGGGTTGCAACCAGATCTGATTGGAGGAGCTGTTGTGCTGGACTACTGTTGGAAGTAGTCCGCTGGAATCAAGTTTTTGACTACTGATCGCTGCCTGCCCACCAGAATTGTAGATCGCTGAGCTGGAATCAAAGTTTTTATTGTCTAAATCTGTGAGAACTTGTTCGCTGTTTATAGGATCAGCTCTGATCGCTGTTTGCAGATAAACTTGTTGCTGATTGGTGATTGCAAATAGCATATGTAGGAGACAGACCTGATCGCAGCTCGCTGGACCAAAAATAGATCGCTGGACAGAAATCAGTGCCGGACAGAAGTCAGAAGTCAGATTGCGGAAGAAGTTTGGTGGCTGTTTACAATCAGAACGCTGATTGCTGGGAATCTGATTGCTGACTGTTGACCTAATCACTGACCTAAGAGACCTGAGATTGTTCGCTGACCTGAAACAGTTCACTGAAATTGTAGAACTGTTCACTGGCATATTAATTGCTGAAAAAGTCAGGCTATAAAAAGCAGGTTGCTAAGAATTGTTACGGATCAAAACAATGGAAGGATTGAACGATGCTGTATTACCGGAGTCTAGCAAGCTAGATGGAACAAACTACAGTATATGGAAGTTCAAGATGCAAAATATTCTCCAAGACAGAGAATATTGGGAGATCGTCACAGGTGTTGAGATAACTCCTACCACTAACAGAGAGTTGCGGGAGCATCAGCGACGTAGAAGAAAAGCTCATCATATCATCAACTTATCAGTTAAAGATATGATTATACCTCATATCAGAGATGCTGCTGGACCCAAGGAAGCTTGGGATATACTGAAGAACTTGCATGAAACAGTAAATCAGTCACGGATCTTGTTCTTGACTAATCAGCTCCACACATTGAAGATGGGTACAGGTGAATCGCTAACGGACTACTTTACTCGAGTGAAAGATCTGAGAGGGCAACTTATTGCAGTTGGAGAAAGTGTTCAAGATTTAGTATTGGTATCCATTGTACTTAATAGTCTACCTTTGGCCTATCAGAACTTTGTAATGATGCTATCGTTAAGAGAAACGAGGCCTTCTTTTGATGAGCTAAATGCCATCTTACTACAGGAAGAAATGAGACGACAAAATATTGTCAACAAGAACGATTTCAAGGAACAAGCATTTCTGGCAAAGAAGCAAGAGCAAAGTTCCAAGAAGGGTGGCAAAGGGAAGAAAAAGAAGAAAAGGTAGCAAGATATGGAGGAGAATCAATTAAATCGGTCACAGGATGGAAAGAAAGTGGTTCGAAAAGGAAACTGCTTCATTTGCGGAAAATCAGGACATTATGCAAAGGAGTGCTGGCACAACAAGTTCAAGAAAAAGCAGGATGGAAATTGCTGACGAAGAAGAAACTTCTAATGCAAAATTGAGTGCTTTGGATCTTGAAGAATATGAGTTGTTTCGGCATCGACATCTTCTGGTAGTACCTTCTCAAAGGAAGAAGACTATTGGTTTATTGATTCAGGAGCTTCTAAGCACATGACTCATAGGCGAGACTGGCTATCTAATTTTCAAAAATTAGATGATGGGTCAAATGTGAAGTTGGGAGACAACTACACATATGATATAAAGGGAGTTGGAAAAGTACAAGTACAATTACCTTCAGGGAAGATTGGAAACATAAAGGATGTGCTTTTATGTATGAGGAATCAAGAAAAACTTGCTCTCAGTATCAGCTATTGCAACGCAACACATGGTCGTGCAATTTGATGAACGAGGGTGTCTCATCAAGAGGAAAAATGATGAAGTAGTAGCTAAAGGCATACTTGCAAGGCGGTTGTATAAACTTCAAGCTCAGGTGGTGGATTATCATGCAAGTGTTGCGGATACTGGATCATTGAGTAAGTTATGGCACGAGAGGTATGGACATCTGAATTACAAAAGTCTACAAGTCTTGAGGAAATTTAACATGGTTACAGGTTTACCTCAAGTCGTTTCTGATCACAAGGTTTGTGAAGGTTGTGTCTTAGGCAAGCATCATATGAAGAAATTTTTGCCTAGTACATTCAGGGCAAAAAATGTTCTAGAACTTGTTCATACAGATTTGTGTGGTCCTATGAAGACTCAATCTTATGGAGGAGCAAGTTACTTTATGGTGTTTGTGGATGACTGTTCTAGGAAGACATCGATCTATCTTCTGAAGAATAAGAGTGAAGCTTTCAAATATTTCACATGGTTTAAGACACAAGTGGAGAAAGAAACAGATAGACAAATTAAGAGACTTTGCTCGGACAAAGGGGGAGAGTATCTTTCTACGGAATTTCAGGTGTTTTGCAAGGATCGTGGTATAAAGAGACAATTTGCAAATACGGACACGCCTCAACAAAATGGAGTTGCGGAAAGAAAGAATCGGTCCATAGTGGAAACTGCGAGGAGTATGCTCAAGAGTAAAACTCTTCCAAATATGTTTTGCGGTGAAGCAGTTAAGACGGCGGTTTATCTTTTAAATCGAAGTCCCACAAAGGTGGTAGAGAATCGAACTCCAGAGAAAGCTTACACAGGTCGGAAGCCAGATGTAAGTCATTTGAGAGTGTTTGGAAGTATTGCTTATTCTCACATACCTAAGGATTCAAGGAGCAAATTGGAGTCTAAGGCGACCAAGTGTTTATTTCTTGGTTATGATAATCAAGAGAAGGGATACAGCTTATATGACTTGGAGGGTAAGAAAATAATCATAAGTAGGGATGTAATCTTTGATGATGACGCACCTCATAAAGATATAGAAATATATTTTGATAAGGATCAAGATGGTGGAATCCCTATATTATGTGACGAGTTATTATAGGAACTTGAATCGACACATGTATCGCCTACGCCAATTCAAGAACCTAAAGTGTCTTTGGCTGAGATAGGAAAGAGGAAGGAGAGGTCAAGTATATGGGATACTTATTCACCTCCTACTCACCAAGCAGGAAGCATCCTACATCAGAAGCTAGAAGATTGCCTAGGTGGTACTATGAAACTATCAAGGATAGTGTTATTCTGGAACAGGGAGAGTCTAGTACACATGGAACTAGGAGATCATCAGAATTTGATATGAAAGATCTTGGTTCACTACAATATTTTCTTGGAATTGAGGTATGGAGAGTAGCACAGGGACTATTCATTTCTCAATCTAAGTATGCTCATGAAATTCTTGAAAGGTTCAATATGTCAGAGTGCAAGCCTATTTCTACACCATATGATAGTGGATGTAAGCTTACTAAAGTTGAGGAAGATCAGGATGTAAAAGAGGCGTTATATAGAAAGCTTGTTGGAAGCTTAATCTATCTAACTACTACAAGACCAAATATTGCTTATGTTGTGAGTATGGTTAGTCAGTTTATGGCTAAGCCTAAGCAGATTCATTGGAAAGTTGCTAAGCGAATACTCAGATATATCCAGGGCACTTTGAGATTTGGTATTCTCTATGGTAGACAGGATGATTTGGAGATGTGGAAGACCGAAGATCTACTACAGGTTATGTTTTTAATCTTGGTTCTGGTGCTATCTCTTGGAGTTCAAAGAAGCAGCATACTATTGCTTTATCATCAACAGAGGCAGAATATCGAGCTACTACAAGTGCAACATGTGAAGCAACATGGTTGCGAAGGATTCTACATGATCTACATATGGTACAAGATTCACCTACGGTACTTCAATGTGATAATCAGAGTTGCATTGGCGAAAAATCCTTTTTTTCACAGCAGGACAAAGCATATTGAAGTACAACAACACTCCATCAGAGAGAAAATTCAAAGTAATGAAGTGGAGCTTATCTATTGTCCTACGAAAGAGCAAGTTGCAGATATCTTTACCAAAGGTCTTGGCAAAGAAAAATTTCAAAAGTTTAGAGAACTTCTCGGAGTAGTAGATAAAAAAGTAAACATTAAGGGGGAGTGTTGAAAATTAATGTTTATTTGACACCCCTTAATGATAGTTTGGCCATGCCTGCGTGCTATTTTTAGGGGCCATTCTATTTATAGTAAATTCGTTTTTTAAAGCCTATGCATGTAGGTGGGCGTACTACAAATAGATTAGGATCTATTTTAGTACTTAGAAGTTCATTTTTGGTTCTTACCATATATAGATAGTATAATTAGTAAATAGCTTTTGCTATTTTGCTATTTACTTAAGGCTCATTAGCTTTTATCAATCATTAGAGAAACTATTTAAGAAGGCTAGCGCCCCACCACAATTATTCCATTCAATTCAATGAGCTAGAGCAATTGCTCAATTCTCCTATGATCTGAATTCTCTCTATGCTTGGTTTTGTGTGATTGCTAGTAGGACTCTTAACTCCATCTAGAATTTGTATCACAAATTCTGACAAACCTGACTTTCATCTATGTTGAGGAACAACGTAAGGCGTTCCATATTAATATAGAGACAGGCAAGAGAGTTATGTACCGTGATGGCTAGGTGCGCTATATGGATAGGGGGTCAGCTACCACTACTAGATGCCCTGTGTGAGTGCAGCCTATTTGATACCTATGGCCATTTATGTGGCAGAGGCTTGGAGTACTAGGCTCTCATCTACAGAGTGGCCCAATATTTCTCACCTACAGATTACTATGCTTGCATGGAGGATATACATACATGGGATACTCAGCTTCACAAATAAATACTACGCGCTACTCTCTCTTGGCTTTGACTTCCTCCCAATAGCTTCACTCACAGGGTCACCAACTATCATAAACTTGCCAAGCATCTCGCTTGTTAGGCACTCTTGGCATTTCCATTTCAGAACTACCAGAGGCCACTCACCATTATCGTCAAGTCATACATTGGCATACATATAGCGCACCTAAAATGGCCCTCTCGAGGTAAACAAGACTATTATAGCACATGCTTCTTGGAGATGGGTGTAACAAGGATTCTCGTCCTCACTAGGTATCTAGATAGTGAACTTTCACAATGCACTTTGGGCCAATTCTGTCTCTCTTCAGCAAAGCCTGACTACTATACATGAAATTCTAGCAGAAGACCTGCTTAGCAGCTACATTATATATTGTACTATGGTTTTACACTTTCTCATCTGGTAGCTAGTTCACATTATGAATTTGGAGAATGTAGATGTAATACTTGAGAAGGAATGGTTTTATGTACACGATGAGTCATTAAAGAAAGACTATAAGACTCATAGTTTATCTTTTATGTAATATGCATAATGGCTCCTTGATAAAATTTAATGGATGATGTGGAAACGATGAAATGCATGAATGATGTGGATTGTACTTCTTACTTATGTTGGTCAAATGTTTTTGTTTACCATGAAGAATGCAATCTAGAAAATTATAATTTGCAACTTGCACGAATGACTAATAACTCAAGGGAGGAAAATTCACTGAAAGCTGAAGCCTTTAGGAAACTTAGACACGAGTTCAGCGACATTTTTCTAGACCGGCTACTAAAGGGTCTTCCCCCCTCTAGGGGTGTGATTGAAGCTCCCTTGTATCTTTGGACCCTTACAGGATGAGCACCAAGGAAGAAGATAAAGATTTTAGGCAACTGCAACAATACCTAAAAATGGGCCATGTTAGGCCTAGTAAGTCCCCTTTAGGGGCAATGGTTTTATTGGTATCAAGGAACTTGTCTTTGTGTAGATTATAAGAAATTAAACACCCTTACCTCAAATGAATGAACAGATTGATCGATTACATGGTGCAAAGTACTTCACCAAAATCGATTTGAGATCAGGGTATCATCGAATTCGAATTAAAAGTGAGGATGTGGCAAAAATTCGGTTTAGGACTAGGTATGGCCCTTATGAGTTCCTAGTCTTGTCGTTTGGATTGATGAATGCCCCTGCGACCTTCTAACAAATGACAAATGATCTTCTTCGTCCATATTTGGGGATGGATGATGTTCTCATCAATAGTAGAACATTTAAAGAGTATGAAGAGCATCTCAGAACTGTCTTGAGGTTACTAAGACAGGAGACGCTCTACGCCAAGGAATCCAAGCATTCTGACAAGACTAGTATATCTCGGTTACATTAGTTCGGTCCGCGGGTTGGCAATTGACCCCAATAAGGTCGTAAGGGCCGTGAGTGGCCTATATCATCCCCTGATATCCGATCCTAATGTCTCCTCCTAGAGAACTCTGTGATGTTATGCTGCCAAATCTCGTCTATGCAAGCAACTCTTGCATAGCTCTCTCCTGAGAGTGGTAATCTCATATCATCAATGTAACATAACATGGATTCTCATGTAATATCAAAGAGTAAAGAGTTACAGGTGAATCTCAATATACACCTTGACAATTATGTTAGAAATTCATAAATCATAATGTGGATGGACAGACTACCACTATTTGATAGTTCTCTCTAGAGTGTGAATTGATATTTCCGACACCCCCTTCAAGCCACACTCAGTTGGGGTCCTAGCTGTCACCTACCCCAGAACTTGGGCCACCTAACCATGGCTTTGACACTATGAACTGTTAGGTCTAACTTGGCTCTGATACCATGTTAGAAATCCATAAATCATAATATGGATGGACAGACTAGGATTCGAACCCAGGACCTCCCTCATACCGAATGGGATGCTCTACCACTGAGCTATCTGCCCTGTTTCACAATCTCCTCAAGTGTGCACAACTGGCAAATCTTGTCTTTCTTGTGAAATAACCCTTCTCGATGCATGGTTGATGAGAAGGGACACAAAACTGCCCCAAAATTATTTCGAGTCCATGTGAAAGTCTTGAAATGAGATCGAGGTAAAACTAGGTATCTTGCTATGTCCAGATCTAGGAATCAAGATTTGTAGAACGCTAGAGAGAGAGAGAGAGAGAGAGAGAGAGAAAGCTTTATTAATGTCCTTTAAGTACAAAAAAGATACATAAGACCAATGTGAATACATCTCAAGTATGATATCTAATATCATATGAGGGAGCTTAAACATGTCTCTGAAGTAATAGATGAGCTGCTAGTCTAATTTATCCTTGTAGGCTTGAATTTGCAAGGGTAGACATGGAACTATATGGTCCCACACTTGGCTTTTTCCGCTCAGGCCAGCTTTACCACATAACCATGGTCACTTTGCCTTGTTTCCACCTTTAGCTTCTGCAACAATTTGGAGTTAATAAAGCTATGTGTACAACTGTCATCAAACCAAATTGTTACGGCTTGGTCTCCTACAATCCCATTCATCCGAATTAGGTCATGGGGACCAAATATTGCCATATTTAAACAGCAATGCCCACAAACTGAATTATTAGCATAGGATAAATCAATGCCAGAAATGCTAAAGTTACCTAGTGTCGTAGATGAAGCCCCTTTAGCATTTTGCCATTTCTTTGGGCATTCCTTTACAACATGACCTGGCTCCATGCAATTAAAGCATACATTGTTGCTCTTGGCCTTGGCAAAACTCTCTTGGTCCATTAAAGGATCGCTTTCTTATCCATTGCTTCTCGAGGATCAAACGTTAGTTCCTCCTAACCTCTAGCTGAAAATCCTTGGGCAAACCCAAGATAAAATGCAACTTGACTAAAACAGGATCTATTCTAGTAGCAAAATGAGAATATACCTACATCAAGGGACCAGCTCCTCATATGAATCGTCGCATACTAGCGATAGAACTTGAAGTCATCAAATGGGTAAGAAGGCCACCTTGAAGGCCTTGCAAAATTCCTCCCAGGTCTTGGGGGCTTCGGGCTTCCCACGGAGATCTTGCCACCATGTAAAGGCTTTGCCTTGCAAATACATGAAAGCCAAGTTGTCCTTTGTGCTCCATTGAATTGTGCAAGGAGAAACACAAACTCCATCGATCCAACCACAACATCACGAAATTCGGGGATTTGCCTTTCTTATCTCCAAAACAATATGAGGTGTGAAGAGGGGATGGTGCAAAGCTTGTCTTGTTTCCACCATTTCCCTCCACTCTTGATGCTCCCTCTATAAGAGTTAATGTTCACATTGTTACCCCTAATGTTGTCATCTAGGATTAATTAGGATTTTAGGGCCATGCCTGCGTGCTAATTCTAGGGGCCTTTACCTATATTTAGTAAGTCAAGTTAGACTTTAGTTAGATGCAAGTTAGAGATTTTTGGGCCATGCATGCGTGCTAATTCTAGGGGCCTTTACCTATATTTAGTAAGTCAAGTTAGACTTTAGTCAGACGCAAGTTCAATCAGGCAATTACTTTAAGGCTTCATTTAAGGTTGCTTATAGATTGCTTTTGCTTTTGCTTTTGCTTTGCTTTTTGGCATAGACTATTGTTTATAAGTATGTAGTGTGCCCTAGTCCATTTGCAATGGGACACAGTTGGAGTTCATCTCATCATCATGCTTCATCATTGTTGTTTGTGCTCTCTCTCATGTGTATGACTATTGTCTAACAACAATAGGAATTTTGTCTTGGGTAGCTTCTTGTATCAGCAAGTAGGTTTTCAATAGGTTCAAGATTCGAGAGAACAAGGACATACTCAATGAACCAGATCAATCATCATATGCAGATTGATTCAAATTTCTTCAAGGTGTGGAGGTGGTGTCCCTATCCAACTCTCAATTTCAATTTTCATCTACAAGGGTGGCAGCTTTGTGGAAGGAGATTCGGCGCTACAAGGAGAGGAGTTGTGCTGCATGAGGAGACTACAAAGTCTGCCTCAGATCTCAGGTAGAGATCAATAGCTAGTGGAGGTTGGAAGTTACAAGAAGGTCAACTTTAGAACTTCTAAGATTGGACAAGGTTAAGTCGAGGTTGGAATGGACAAAGTTGCAGGCTCTAAGAGGATGATTCATTGTTTCATAGTTTCTTATCATGGTGGGCAAATGATAAGTTCATTGTTACAAGTGGCAGGTGTGACAAACTATGTGGTTTTCAATCTACTTTGTATCGGTTTGGGAAGACAAAGATACCAAGGAGCAATTTAAAAGCTTTGTATTGAGTACAAAGATCTGAGGCTTCTATTTGTTCTAAATTGTTTGGTTTCTATCAAAGTTATAGTAGCTTGTTTATGTGGTAGAAACTTTCATGTCTATATGAACTAATTGGACGCTAAGGTTGTTGTTTAGCCTCATAAAAACAGCATGATTCATTTATTGAATCGACAGGTGGTTGTTTAGCCTCATGAAAAGCAACAAGGTTCATTTCTATGAATCGACAAGTTATTGACCAGCCTTGGAAAATCAATATGAAGTCTTCTTAACTGAAGCAGGTTCCTTCAAGGTGAATAAATATCAGGAATCTTTGATCTCTACTTTTGTTTATCATCATGAATGATTTCGGTGTAGGGATGTGTTGGAAAAAGATTCAGGACAATAGTTTTACGATGGAGGTGTTTTAATCTCTTAATCGGCAAGAAGATGGACATACAACAATTCGAAAGTTTGCATATGACATAGTGTCAGGATAAATAGATGTCATGATGAGATGTTTTCTAGGTTGGAAAGTTGTTTGGGGCAAGTGACTCTATGTGTGAGATAGGGGCAGGAGATTCCATGGAGAAGATAGTGTCAAGTGCTTTGTGTGAAAAAGTATTTGAGGAAGAGTACTAGTTACTTTGTTTGAGGAAGTATTGCATACGTTTTATCTTTCTATTGGGAATGCTCTATTACTTGCATATTTGGTTTGGTTCATGGATGACATTCTATTTGTATCATTGTTGGAGAGTGGTTGGATGCAAACGTGAAGTCCATTGGCAATGGGATATAGTTGGAGTACATGTCATCATTATGCTTCATCATTGTTGTTTGTGTTCTCTCATGTGTATGATTATTGTCTAACAACAATAAGAATCTTGTCTTGGGTAAGTTGTATTTGCAAGTCAATTTTCTAACACCCTCTTATGTCTTGCCTGCATATCAAGAATCTGTTGTTGTGAATTATTGATAGCCAACATAAGGGACTCAACATCCTGGGCAATAGTAGCCCCATCGCCTCAACTAGCTTTGACTAGCTAGGATCCATTGATAGAAGAAGAAAGGAGGAGATCAATCCTTGCAAAAGAGGAAGAGATACGATACTCCAACCAAGGCTTTCTTGTTTTACTACACACAATGTGGTATTGTCCATGGCCACCACAAGATGCAAGAGCAAGAGCTTGAGAAAGTAGCTAAAATAGGTGGCTTGCACCACACTCCACTTTCAAAGAATGGATGCCCCCCCTAACCTAAGGCTACATGACACTCATTTTGCATGATCGTTACTAATAGTGGGATCATGTTGGAAAGTAATGATAGGCTCAACTCTACCAAGCCAACAACAAAGGTGGCAAGCCAGCTGAGAGCGAGGCTACATGGTTATTTCAGATGAGTTAGACCATGATTTTGCATTCGCTTTGTTTGCATACATGTGTTCTTCTTGCATCATTTCCACTTCATCCGACACTAAATCAAGGGTTCTAGTCTATTAAACTCACAAAAGATGTGAACTGTCTTTGAGTGTCATTAAACATATCCAATGTAATGTCTCTCCCCTCAAACACACATCACTTTCATGCATTGAGTTGAACGATATACCACCACCTTGAATTTGATCGATCTAGATGAAATATCCAATGTAATGTCTCTCCCCTCAAACACACGTCACTTTCATGCATTGAGTTGAACGATACACCACCACCTTGACTTTGATCAATCCAGATGAAATATAGCTTAAAACAAAGTTTCAAAAAAAAAAATGTACTATTATGATTTTGCAAAACATAAGTACTTTTAAAGATATGGACAATGGTGATACAAGCAATTGTCCATTAAGAAATCGACCCTTGGACATGGTTCCAACAATACTTATCGAAGCATGTTCTTCACAGTCACTATTTGCACCCCTTTCTTTGCCATGCAAGTGGGAAGACTTGGTTATAACACATTTCGTTTCCCACATGCTATAAAGGTGCAGTAGCCCTTCCTCAAATGCCCACATTGAGTTTTTCAACAACAATCAACCTGCCTTTTTAAAATTTCTTCTTGCGGTCATCCTAGCTCCCTTATCGAACTACGATTGGCCTTCTTACCAAAAATGACCTATTTTTTGAAAAATGAGTTCCATTCTTCTTCCAACACCTTCACTTGCGTGTTGCTAGATCCACCTAAAATCTACGGTGTCCTTGATCAAAATTACCTTGATACTAAATGACAAAACTAACCAAAATAGCACACAACATGATAAATAATCTTCACTTCATTGATCTCATGAGAGAATACAACGCAATAGAAGGGAGAATCTTGTGCTATCTCCACCCAACCAACACATATAATAATGATGGCATACCTCTACCAGGCTAACAAACGTATCCCCTCAACACCCCCTTAGCCCTGACACTTCTAAGATGACAAATTGTGCATGCATACCTACTAGTAGGTTATGCCACTTGGTAGTACCCTGACGCATAGGCATGACACGCAAAGTTACTAAAATCATCTAACAAACATTGTCCCTCATAATATGTGTCCCTAATTTAAAAGTATGTCACCACAAACTGATATGTATCTTATAATATTGTTACTTACATTATTATAATTTACAATGGGATAGGAATAAAGCAACATAAAACAATCAACTCATTACTAGATCATTACTTCATCTACAACAATGTGCTCCTATATAGAACCCTATTTCCATATTGGAACTTTCTTTAATTTCTACTCCATTTTCTATCATCTATTTCATCTTTGTTGGCCAAGCAACAACAAAAATGTGAATCTATCATCAAGATCATGCATTTTGCACCTTGAGCATGCGCAATACAAAATAACTCTTTCACGCACTATGATACTTGTTAATTGGATATATACATACACTAGGTTTTTGTTATATCACAAACTTTCCAAGTAAAATGAGATGATCAAACGCATTGCATAAATCCACAGAAAAAAATTAAACATAGTGAGATATTCTCACTTGCTCTTTTGTAGCCCAAATCGTGCTCACAAGGAATCACAGTCCAAATTTCTTGGAATCGATTTGGATTGTTTCTTAATTCGAATCATAGATGCCCAGCGTTTCTGAAACGCGTTTCAGAATCCCGTTCAGAAACACTGTTCAAAAACGCGTTTCTGAAAATTTTTAAAAAATTCCAGCTAGCTCGCAACTGTCGCACTACAATGAATATGGTCGCTAAGATTTTGTATAATTATAGTTTACAAAAGCGATTCGAGTCTTCTGAGTGATTAAAATCTTCACAAGTTTAAGGCATCTCCCATATATATTTGCAATTGATACTTTTTCTTTCCCATTATGATGATGAATACGATTACAATAAGAATTTGCCAAGTTTTAATTAGCCAAACCATTTGACTTATCCACAAAATTTGAGAGGCAAAACCCGAAGTGTAACATCATTAGCTCCACTTTTTCATAGTCAAGCATGACCTTCCTCATCATGCATGATAGCACAATTTGTTGGTAACTGGCCCATGTACTCTTGTTAACCTTACTAGAGTGCTTTTAAGGACCTTCCCTGTCATTCCCATGACTGGTCTCGGGTAGCGTGTCCACGCTAGGGACCGGTAGACCAACAACCCGTAAGTTAATTGTGACTATAAGGGAATTGGGGCCCTTATGTGTACATGGTCATAATTAATGGTTGTAGGCCTAAACACTTGATGGTGGATTTGTATGGATCTATCAGTGAGTCATTGGGGAACTGGATGACGTGGCCCAGATAGGCTGCAGAGGTGTCCAGTGAGGTGTCACAGTGCACTACTAGTGGTGCATGGGCCTTGAAGGGTATAAGTATACCTATTGGGCTCTCACTAGTGTATGCTTGATAGCATGACCGGTGGCAGGATGCTGCTGGTGTGATGCCATACTCCTCTTTGTGGTTGATCCATAGCTTGGGGGCTAGATCCGTTTGATCTAGGTTTGGTTGGGTTGCTTTGTCCACCATCAGTTCCCTTGTGTTGCTTGTGATTGGCATGCTTAGAATAGGATCCTTGGATTGAGGACTTTATATTGGTATCAGAGCCAATTCTGAGCACGGTTTTGCCATTGATTGGTGTTCAAGTGGAAATCTCGAATTGTGTGGGAGTTCTCCGTTGTGTGATATGGAATCTCGAC
Source organism: Diphasiastrum complanatum (assembly GCA_029204225.1). Lineage (NCBI taxonomy): Eukaryota > Viridiplantae > Streptophyta > Lycopodiopsida > Lycopodiales > Lycopodiaceae > Diphasiastrum > Diphasiastrum complanatum. Next base: position 17,812,252 of record CM055098.1, read on the forward strand.
ACTCTTTGAGAAGATTAGTGGAGTGAGCAACAAGTGGGGAAAATTCGAATGCTTCTTCCCGAAAATCACTTTTTTGAGGTACAATCGGTTGTGTGGTATGTGTATTACCAGGTATACAATTGATTTGAATTTTTAGCACTTCAAATTTGTGTTTTGGAAGTAAAATTCGATTTTCTTAAATCACCGTCGTCGTCGTTTACTTCATTTAGGAACACTTTTCCATTAGCAACGGGATCAATAAGAGTGAATGCTGGTTTTTACAGCTTTTTGTTCATTACACAGTGATTTAGGTGGTTTTGTTGGCTGTCTTCTTGCTTTTTATTGAGCCAGTTTTGGCTTGAATCAGTGGAAAGCAGGAAAAGAAACACAAAAAAGACTAATCACAGGTTGTGAGTGCTGGTGGTTTCTTACAGGATTTTCATGGCGGTTTCTTGGTGTTTCACAGGTTCATGCTGGTTTTTTTTGTCATACTAACAGAGGTTTGTAGGCTTTTGTGAATCAGTAAGGATATAGTACTGATGGTATGGTTTACAGCTTAGCCTATTCTGTAAATATGAATGAAAACCTGCAATCTTGGGGTTTCTAAGAAAAAACGGACAGCATCTACCCTGTTATTCAACCTTTGAGAAACTAATTTGTGTAGGTCTGTAAGAAAGCGTTGCTTATAGATAAAAGAAAGCAAAGCAACAGTGTTTGCATTCTTCTTACACCTTTTATCTGCAGAAATAGCAGTACGAAGTAGACAGCTTCTAACTGAAGCTAAAACAAGTCTAAACTCTTATTTATTTACAAAAGAGAATGTTTAGGCTTGTAAGAAATGAAAAAAGCTGCAAACCCGCCCTGAATGCTTCCTGTATCTGCAAAAAACAGCAGTATAAATGCAGGAAAAGCTTCAAACATCAAGAAAAAACTAGTTAAACTGTGGTTCAGGAGGAAAACTGCTCCGCCCCTGTCTGTGCCTGGCTGAGCCCCCTCCACCCTTTATATACCTAATGTAAATCAGAGACGGTGGTGATGGAAATATAACCTCCATGACGCACTCTCTCTCTCCATAGCTCTCTCTCTCTCTCTCTCTCTCTCTCTCTCTCGCGGGTTCGGGCCTCTCCTTTCTGTTCACGCGTAATAGAGGCCTGAAGTGCCTTCTTGTGGGAGGGAAATGAAAAGAAGGGGGGGGGGGTTGGGGGGGTGGGGTGTTAGGTTAACTTAATGTTAACTAATTCCTAAATTTAGAATTATAGATTGGATGGGGGAGAGGGGGGCAGGCTATGGCTTTATGTGTGGTTTTTTCTCTCTTTCTATGGGCCTCCGAAAACATATTGGTTCACGTTTTCTAAGAAGTTCCAGGGGCTTTTCTTAGTCAACTTGGAATATGTTTTTTGGAATGCAGTTATGTTCTTCTGAAATCTCAATGGTTTAAAAATCTGTGAATTAGATTTCGATGCATATATTGGTTTTTTTTGCATATTTGTTGGCTAAGATTCCATTTTGCAAAATCATTGGTATAATGTCTATAAGCACGTTGTTCGTTGAAAACTGCGTTTTTTATGGACATTGCTCGATTAGAAAATTATAACCGTAATGATTTAAATTCCTGTTAGGGGTGGCAAATGAACATTTGGCCGGCATCACTCCCCCTTAAATTTTAAACTCATGGGTGTACATATTGAGCTTCGGTGGGTTGGAATTTTATCTTTGCAATAAATAGAAAAAACTTAATGCAAAATCTATTCAACAATTAGCCATTGTGATTTACAACTTGGGCTAACAACCGAAAATTTTGTTCCGGCGATTGAGAGCCCCGAAGTTGTCGATGACTGGATAAAGCGTTGGGCGAGCTTGTTAGCTTACACAACGTCCCAGAATAAAAATGAGCGAATTTCATCGGTTTTTTGCTTTAGATAAGCCTCCTCGTGGGGGAGGATACAACCCATAGAACTATGACTGGGCTGAATTCCTGGTGGGGGATTCCGTAAGGCTTTTTCACAATTGACGAAATATATATTCGCTTTATTAACTGCAATGGGCAACCGAGAACGTGAATTCTTGGAATTTTTGGCCAAAATGTGGTTTTTTCATAATCATGCACGGCCAGAAGGGCCCAGAAGCCGAGGATGGAAACTGAAATGGAACCAAAAAGTTGTTTCTTGATGTGCTTGAAGCCATGGGCGTACCAACACTGTTTGATGTTTTGAACAAGAAAAAGTCGGTTCATTCTTCCCAATTCTAAATCTATCACTCAATGCATGTTAGGATGATACTGTTCTCCTTCTAGTGACCGTAAAGATTATGAAAAGGGGTGAAAAAATGTTTTGTTGAAGTTGGAATTTTTTAATAAATTCCCGAGAACTTCATATAAGCCTTGTATTATTTTTCTGACACTTTGATCAGGAAGTGGAGGGCCTTTGTGGAGGAAGAACCTGTGGTATGGGACGCAAGCAATTCCAAAATGAAGATCTGAAACTAACTGGATCAATTTATGGCCGTAAGTCTTAGTGATGCCAAATACTATCGGTCATAAAAAATGGGTGTTTTGTCGGAAATTTGAGATATTGGTCATGACCCCTTTTTTGGATATCTCAAATTTACAAAACCGGAAACCCGGCAAGCTATTTCTTTATAAAAGATATATTGGTGAATTTCTTAATTCATAAATTAACCCGACTTTTTTGTGATTCCTTGGAAGGTAATTCTAATTACCCGTTGAACATGGCCGATGTCACAAAAATGGTTAATGAAACCGTTTTCTAAATTTGTTTTCTCTACTTGAATCTTCAAGTAAACCTTTTCTGATTTACGGGTCAATTCTCAAGCTTGGTAATAACAAAGATCTTTTGTTAAAGTCATTGTGTTGGGACATCATTGGTATTTACTTACAATGGTGCAACACTTCTTTTGGCTTTCAAGATTTTCTCGGATCTCTACTTAGACTCTTCTCCTGGGCAAATCTCAAATGATCTGTATCTCTTAGAAACTCGGGGCGTTTCCTGTTAAAAAGGGGGAGAACTAGGAAGAAAAGAGAATTATCAAGGAAAAACATCGGTCAAAGATTCAAGGTGGAATCTGTTATATCGATGATGGACCTGTTTTATGAATCAAAAATGATAGGATATTTAGATATTACAAAAATCCTTTATGGATTATAGTAGATATTTGGTTTGAAGATTTAAAGGGGAAATTTAGAAAGTACTCTTGTGGTAGAAAAAGTGGCTGATAACAAGTCCGATTGGTTTGTGTCAGAACTTGGAATTCTATTGCAAGATAGGAGTTTGTTGAAAATTGTTCCTTGCTGGAAGCAATCAACTTGATCTTAGTATGGATTGAGATCCGTGGGTTGATGCAAGGGAAGAAATTCATGCTAACAATATAATCTTTTGAGTTAATCTCCGGTTGAGATTTTTTGGATGTGAAATAGCACTCTTTTGAGAAATGTTCTCTCTTAGAGGATAACCAAGTTACAGGATTCTCGGTTATAAAAGTGTTGTGTACAGATTAGGAGATATCTGTAGAGATATGCTATGTAGTGAATCTTTGTGGGATCATAAAAGCCTTTTGTACAAACTTTTAATTCTGTGGATCTACAAAGTATTCCATAAACTAAGTTATTCGCATGCATAAACTAGTTGTTGGTACATAGGCATATCGATGAGAATTGTGTTTGAGACAATTTCTCGCTAGGTTATAGTAATTTCTCATTGAGAATTGCTTATTGACCTAGAAGTGATTTAGACTCAGATTAAATGTGGTGTTTTGGTACCACACCTAGATATTTAAAATATTTTCTAAATTCGATACAGCTAACCGAGTCAGAAGTGTTACTTCTGAGTTAGTTGTGGAAAATCAACATTATAATCTTACTTATGGATATTGTTGTTAAGTTGTATTGCTTATAAGTCACAACATTTATGAGTCGTTTTGGATTCATTTACTGATGGGTGTGCATAGAATACACAAAAACTTTTGGGACTTATCTTTTCCCGTTTGGAAAGGATGGAATGCTATCCCGGAAGACTCAGGAGAGTTGGATAGTTGTTTGCCAAAAGTTAGAACTTCACGTAATGAGGTTCTGGTAAATCTTAAGTTATTCTAGATTAGAACTTAAGAGGAGAATCTAGACGTATTCTAGATTGGACCCTAACTTTGGAATGACAATTTGTGCCATGTCTAAAGTAAGGGCGTTTTTTAGATTACAATCCTTATATTGGCACCGTCTGTGAGTTGTAAAACTCTGGAACTTTCCAAATGGAAAGGACTTTCAGGAACAACTCGTGTGTCTTTTAAGATTTGTAATACACTCTTATGGTAGGGTATGGTCTCAAGAATCTGGAAACTTGAGATTGGCGAATCATAACTCAGATTCTAGGATATGCCTAAACCATAGAAGTGGATAGTGGTAATGACTGGCCATCTTACCAAATCGACTATGTTTATGTAGCGGATTTCCTACATGATATGCGGGAAATGCTACAAATTGCACGTGAGAATGTCTAGTGTACCCAGGATGGGGACCGACATTATGCAAGCCTAAAAAGATCACCGAGAGACTTCCAAGTGGGGGGTTGGGTATTTTTTGAGAATCTCGATGGATTCAAAGTGTAATGCGTACCGACTTGCATTACTAATCATCCCCTAGATATAGAGGACTATTTAAGATCTTGAAAAAGATCGGATCCTTAGCTTACCAATCGGAACTCCCGGATGGATCTCATGTGCATCCCGTATTTCACGTAAGCCGTCTTTGAAAGAGTCTACGTGAAGGAGAGCATCTTGGATCTGGAGATCAGTTGGACCTGTTGGATAAATCATCGGGTGTATCTCGTCTTGAACCCGAAAAGATCTTGGATACAAGAACTAAACGATTGAGAAATCGTATAGTTACCGAGTATCTGGTTCGATGGAAGGGATGTACAAACGATGATGATTCCTGGTAACATGAAGGAATCTTAAGGAGAAACTTTCCCAGTTTTAAGTTCTAAGGACAGAACTTGAATAAGGGGGGAAGAATGTCATGCCCATGACTAGTCTCAGGTAGCGTGTCCACGCTAGGGACCGGTAGACCAACAGCCCGTAAGTTGATTGTGACTATAAGGGAATTGGGGCCCTTATGTGTACATGGTCATAATTAATGGTTGTAGGCCTAAACACTTGATGGTGGATTTGTATGGATCTATCAGTGAGTCATTGGGGAACTGGATGACGTGGCCCAGATAGGCTGCAGAGGTGTCCAGTGAGGTGTCACAGTGCACTACTAGCGGTGCATGGGCCTTGAAGGGTATAAGTATACCTATTGGGCTCTCACTAGTGTATGCTTGATAGCATGACCAGTGGCAGGATGCTGCTGGTGTGATGCCATACTCCTCTTTGTGGTTGATCCATAGCTTGGGGGCTAGATCCGTTCGATCTAGGTTTGGTTGGGTTGCATTACATTCACAAAGTATGATCTTAGAATCAAATTTTATGAATGATCTACAAGGAATAATGCTTGATGATTGCAAGACCTAGAAAAGACATGAACAACAATATGTTTTCAACAAAAGTTCAGGGAGACCTCTGTTGTGTCGAAAGATTGAGTTGACCATGATATACACCGGGCCCTGCAAGCCATGCAAAGGACTCGGCATGTCGCTTCCCATAAAACAAAAGTTCACTGCAAATTGGTGTCACAACACAATCAGTTCAGCTTATCTCTTACACTTGAAGGCCTTTCTCCTCAACAAGAAACTTATTACATTGAAGAGGTTTTCTCTTCACCTCAAAGAGCTTCATTAGTGCAACAAAAAAAATGACTATCGTCTCCTTTACTTTGTCAATCTTAATCAAAAATATTATCAAGTACTAGGTTCAAAAAGGTGTTAGATTGTAACCAATAAAAGACAAAACCTTCACCTTATGGTTGTTAGAAAAGGTGGAAAAACTCACTTAAAGCAAGCTTGTACTAATGAGCTCACCATAGAGAGATAAAATGGGTTAGTAATACAACGGGATTTAACATGATGAAATACTTAAACAAACAACCTAAACCGAGTATGTTTGTCCTGCATAAAAATGAACTACATCATGCCAGATAAGGGTAAGGTTTTGAAAAAGGAAGAGTGGAAAAAGGCAAATTCCTTGATACTTACCTACTAGGCATTTCACCGGGCAACTCCGTAAAGCGGGCCACCCGGTCTGCATAGGACAAAAACACAGCCTACAGCCAATGATGGTTAGTGACGCTTTCATCTTACAAGCATTTAAGCAAGTCAAGGTAATCCTAGTATGCAAGCAGTTGCAGATATCATGTAACTCTCAACTCAAAATACTCTTCAGAATACAAAATTTTGCACAATTGTACCTCTAATGACCCTGTGCCACTAAAAATGTACAACTTTGTCAATGTCACAGCCATCACAAGGTACCTGGCTGTTAAACCAGAGCCAACAACCTCCATCTGAATGGGTATAAACCAACAATGTGAAACTCAAACCTCCTGCAACATTATATTCTAACCAAAGTTTTCATATTTGATTTCATAAAATCAACTAAAGCAGAAGAGTGTTATGTAATAAAAACATGTTGTCACTGATAAATGATTGGAAATATGGACCCAGCCCTTGGAACACAAATTCACTTCACATCAAGACAAGGCAACTAGTTCATCGGCCATGCAAACATCATTTCACTTTTACAAGGGTATTTATTGATGATCAAGGTAAATAAGACAAAAATGTATCAATATGAAGTTCATTCACATAGGATTTCAAGAGCTTGCATCTTCGAAGAGTTAGCTCTACTGACATATATTTTCCAAAAGGAAGTAAAGATAGGTCTCAAGGATTTGAATCAAACACTAACTAGCCAGAAAATACAAGTGAAGCACTAGTGTTGAATGCATAAGATACTTATTTGAGGCTTAGATAGATACTTTTAACCTGATGTCATGCCTCTCAAGCTCTTTCAAACCCTTCACTACACCAATAACACCCCAAGCTAGTAGGTTAATCATTGCTAGCATAAACAGTTTGTTAGTCATTCAGAACGGAAACCATAATGTCTTTTCGTAGTGGACAAGGAGCAACAAAGTTGGATGCATCCATCATTCGTACTTTTTTATCTCTGATGTCTCTTTGTTACTTGGTCTCATATGTTTAAATTAACTTTTAGTGCCTGAATTACTATAAGTTCTACTGAAAAGGACACCCAAAATCGCACAGTTTCACTTTCATTAAATGCTCTAATGCAATAGGCAAGATGTTATGGACATACAGCTTCATACTTCTCTAATATACCATTCCATCAGTACTTGCTTACTTTTGGGACTCACGACTATGTTATGGTAGTAATTAATTAAGTTTTAAAGTCCCCTTTTTGAATAACACTATTTTGAAAGGTCTCTTGAACTCTTTGTAGGGTATCTCTATTATTTAGAAATCTTAGTTGAAGATCTACCTAAGCTTTCAGCGACCTTTGTCTCATGAAGTTTTATTGGTTGGAAAATGCTTTTGTGTTGCTTTGCATTTCATTTGTTGTCAATATATGTGATTGAGTCCATAGCATGGTATTAGAGCACTTTCTTGCATTCTTTAGTTGTTGATTTTGCTTTGGCAACTCTCTTTGTTCCAGATGGGCCTAGGGGTGAACATTGTGAAGACCAAGGTGATGGTCTTCAACACTTTCAGGAGCTTTATGTTGAGGCTCCTTATTGACAGTCGGCCGCTGGAGATTGTTCCATCCTACACTTACACTTTTTACTGGTCCTATATTTAGTATGAGGCAAGCAGCTTCTAGTAGGCTTGGGAAAGGCCATGCTTCCCTTGCCCAGATGGAGAGATTTTGCTTCCGTAAGTCTATTCGAGATGCCTCCAGTAAGTGTCGGCTTTTTGACACCATTGTTTCTCCTACAGCTTTATATGCATCAGCTGCATGGTGCACTGGTCTTAGTTCATCTGACTGGGCCAGTATCTCGTGATTATATATCACTATGCTATCACGCATGATTCGGGCTAAGCCTTCAGTTCCACACCAAATCATCCTCGCTTACCTTGATGCCCTACTCCAGCTCATCACATATATACAGCGTGTCAGTGCATTCCAGTCTTCTGAGAAGAGATATACTCAGACTGCTCTCATTTCATCTTAGCGCCTTCACAGTCAGGGCTACCATTTGGCTTGGTTCTCTCAGGCAGACTTCTTGGCACACTCGGTATCTCTATCACTGCACTTCCTTCTGGTACCCATGACTACATCAAACAATTAATCTATAGAGCTTACCTTGATCGAGCCTGGCATGGTCAGCTGGGCGTCAAACCCGACTTTTATCGGCTTCACTTTTTGGAGACTAATGTATCAGGGTCCCCACTTCTACCACATTACCTACGCTCTGGGTTATCACATGGTCTCAGATTCATATTGGGTCAGCTCCGTGTCTCTTCACACTGAGGAGCATTTTATCTTCATTTGCCTAGCTTATTCTGAGATTCGAGGGAGATACTATTGCTTGTTCAGCGATACACCAGTTACTTTGCGCTCACTTGTTACCTATGAGGATCCACTCTGTGTTGCACTTATGATCCGAGAAATGCTTCTATTACGATGAGATTACTCCAGACACAGCTTCAAATTACCTCCTTTTTCTCCAGACGACGTTCACGACTAGTCCCAGACTCTCAGATGATGATGCCGATGATGAGGACACGACTTCCCACAGAGATCAGAGGCAGTGCACCTCCCAGCATTACCCTACAACCAGACCTATTCATCCTACGATGAGGAGACGTCCTTCCTTCATTCGACATGGGCAGCAGATCTCAGTTCCACTCCCCACTATAGCTTGTATTACATCTTTCTTCAGTAGTAGCAGCAGCAGCAATAGTAGCAGTATCATCATCACCTCCAAGACATGATCTGCAGCTTGCTTCCATTATACATAGCTATTTCTTGCTTTATACCTTTTTGGTTTAGTTAACACTAGTAATTGTATTTAGATTTAGTTTATATGCTTTTCTTTCAGTTTAGGAGACGTTTTTCATACGCTCCCATGTGGTCCACATACTTGATATGTACTTATCTGTCTTATATGCCTTTTGGCATGGAAAAGACGTTAATAAAGCTTTCGACTCTCTCTCTCTCTCTCTCTCTCTCTCTCTCTCTCTCTCTATTCCCAGGCCTATCGTCTTCTCTCCACATGGGGTATTCATATTACGGATCTACCAACTAGTACTCATCAGTATGTTCGAGGACACCTGTATAGGGCATATCTTCAGAGCACTTGGCAGGGTTTGTCTGGGGTGAAGACGGAGTTTTATCGGGCACATTTTCTATCCCGGGATCCCGCTGGGTATCCTATCGTACCTGAATATCTAGTGGATAGTATCTCACACAGACTGCGGATAGTGATGGGTCAGTTTCGGGTTTCCTCTCACCAGCTAGCCATTGAGACTGGCAGATACAGTGGCACCCCGAGAGATGCTCGTATTTGTAGTATGTGTGATACACATGATGTAGAGGATGAGTTTCATTTTCTCTTTAGATGCCCAGCCTACTCTGAGATCCGAGGGAGATAATATTGCTTATTTCGAGATCGTCCATTCGCACTCTCTACCTTGATTTCGTATGAGAACCCCAAATGTGTTGCACTGATGATCCGAGAGATGTCAGACCCGCATATGCTAGGCTAGATGCTGACACCTCCCCCCTGATATAGTTGAGCATACAGGAGTGTTTATCCCGTCAGAGACAGAGACAGCGAGATCGTCAATGTCTCGCTCGCTACGTCTCTCTCTGTTTCTTACAGATCTCTGTATTCACTATCTCTCTCCCTTTTAGTTATGATCCAGAGAGGATTGTTTATACCTCCACTATGTGGAGTTTACAAGATAGCTAAACGTAGAATCACAAGACTAGTTAATGCTAATCAACCAGTTAGCTAGTCTCCATCGTTGCTATTTGTTTCAGCTGGGCATGAAGCCCGTTGAGCTACTAGCTGGCAGTGCAAAGGGTTTCTCTTCGTTTGTTTCGTTCTTTTCGTTTCTTTTCGTAGTCTTCTTTCTGCGCCCCTTTTGCGGTTTGCGGTCCTTGGAGGTGTGTTTACGATTCGAGATTGATTCGCGAATCGTTCGTGCTTCGAGTCAAAGACACATTGACTGTCGCGAATTGTTCTCGTTCGACCTTCGTGTCTTGTTCGTGCTGCGACAAAGTTGCAGGAGTTCACCATTTCTGACATTCATGCAGCGTCAAGAGCTCACTCTCGATGGACAGACCTTAGAGGTAGTTTCTTCTTACACTTACTCGGGGATACTTTTCTCTGGTCCTCCCTTCTGAATGCAACACGTAGCTACCACTCGACTTGGGAAGGGGCACTCCTCCCTTGTTCAGCTAGAGCGGTTTTGCTTCAGGGATGAATGTCGCTATTACATTATGGTTTTCAACACATCGAAAGCCTTTATGCAGCGCCAAGAACAAGAACTTATCTTTGATGGGCAGCCCTTGGAAGTTGTATCTTCTCACACTTACCTTGGCGTGCTTTTTACAGGACCTATCTTCGACAGGCAGCTTCTGCCGGACACGCCTCCCTCGTCCAATTACATCGTTTCTGTTTCCGATGATTTATCCGGGATGTTCCGACTCCCGAGTAAATTTCAGCTTTTTGATACTCTCGTTACCCCCACATCCCTATATGCAGCAGTAGTATGGTGTACGGGTCTTACATCATCTAATTGGGCCAATATTTCACGACTGCAGGTTCTCATGCTATCTCGAATGCCGTCTGTCCCACATTAGATTATCCTGACAGAGTTCACAGTTCCACCCCTAGCCACCATCTTTCAGCTTATCCTATATATTCAACGTATCATGATGCTACCCACGAATGAGCAAAGATACATACCGCAGCACTTACCTTATCACGACACCTTTATAACCAGGGGCATCGACTATCATGGTTTTCTAAGGCCTCCCAGCTATTGGACACACTTGGCATCTCTATCACAGACCTTCCATCGGGCACCCATGAGTATATTAGATGCTTTCTCTATAGAGCATATCTGAGCCGAAGATGGCAGGGACAACTCGAGGTCAAACCCAAATATTACAAGATACATTTTCTGGAGCTAGATACAGTGGGATTCCTAGTTTTGCCACATTATCTTACCTCAGGACTATGTCATGGGCTTCGACTTCTGTTGGGCCAATTCCGAGTTTCTTCAAGTTGTGCTCTTTATCTATGGTCGAGTCTGAGAAGCATATCTTATTCATATGTCCAGTTTACTATGAAATCAGAGGGTAATATTACTACCTTTTCAATCAGTCACCAGTTACACTACGGTCCCTTATCTCATACGAGGATCCCCGTTGTGTGGCATAATGATACGTGAGCTCCTATGATAGATCGTAGGACCTATGTCAAACAGCTCAGCATACTTATCCAGCCACACAGTCTCAGATTTCATCCTTCTTCTCTCTCGAAGATGCGTTCTGATGCAGATATGACTAACAGCAATTGCAACGACATTCCCAGACCGAGGACGCAGAGACGACGCACCACACAGTCTTAGGCGACCATGAGAGCTGCTACACGTCCCATTATGCGAGGCCCTACTTTTCGACGTCGACACCAGAGACAACATTCAGCCATCCATGCAGCAGCTATGCCTATCACATCCTTTTTCACGATCCGCATTTAACCTGGGTCTTTCAAACGTAACTGTGACGCAAATTATGGAAAACTTATCGGACCCCAAAGCGAGGGAACAATCTCATCACCAACTTAAAGATGGAATTTCGGTATACGACAATAAAAGGATAGTCCTAGTGCCAAATTCAAAGCTAGTACCTCATATTTTTTATGAACTACAAAGTCTTTTCAAATGGCAAGAAATGAAGCAAGATTTTACAAGATGGTTAGGGAATGCAGCTCATGTCAGATGCACAAATCAGAACATGTTAAGAAACTTGGGTTGTTACAACCACTATCAGTTCCTTCTTAATGGTGGGAAAGCATTGGTATTGTTACATTCATACTGTGGTTATAGGACTCATGTTAGTCATTTACATTCAGAGCACATTAGTTCTCTAGATGTACTTATTTTGTATTACTTGGAGTCGTTACACACGCTTCCTCTATTACCACACTTGACATGTATCTTTTAGTCTTATATGCCATTTGGCATGGAAAAGACATTAATAAAGCTCTCTCTCGATTCACAAAACTGGTGACCCCATGGACCCTGGTAATTATCGCACCATTATGATTGGACATATCATTGCTAAGTTATATGATACAATCCTCCAGTCAGCAGTCAGTTCTGAGGCAGAGTCTAGGAGATTACATGCATTGGGCCAGGCGGGTTTCAGGGCACACTACTCCACCACAGATCATATCTTCACCCTTCGAGCCGTTATTGAGGAGGCTAGACACAGGAGAGAGCGGGTCTACTATTGTTTTGTTGACTTCAGGAAAGCCTTTGACTCTGTTCCACGTTCCCTTCTCATTCAGCGTCTACGTGATCTTGGTTTTTCTACTGACACGATCTTGGCAGTGATGGCACTATACGAGAGTCTTTGGCTGTTTTCAGAGTCACACCGGCATCTCAGGATCACATCTGGAGCACTATTGGCGTGAAACAGGGTTGTTCTCTATCCCCAACCCTGTTTGGACTATATATTGACAAGCTTGAGAGAGTTATTGAGAGATGCGGTGGCACAGGTTGCAGGCTTGGGAGCATCTTGATTGCTATACTTTTATATGCAGATGACGTGGCCCTCTTATCTTCTACCAGAGAAGGATTACAGCGATAGCTAGACAGTCTTCATGCCTTCTGCAGTAGATGGGGATGGGGATCGGGGGTTAACATATTGAAAACCAAAGTTATGGTTCTCAACACGTCAAGAGCTTTTATGCAGCGCCAGGAACTGATCTTTGATGGGCAACCCTTGGAGGTCGTATCTTCTTACACTTACCTTGGCGTGCTTTTTACAGGCCCTATCTTTGGCATGCAACATACAGCCTCCGCCAGACTTGGGAAGGGTCACGCCTCCCTTGTCCAATTAGAGCGTTTCTGTTTTAGACGGTTTATTCGGGATGCCCCGAGTAAATGTCAGCTTTTTGATACTCTCGTTACTCCCACAACCCTATATGCAGCAAGTTAAGAAAACAGTTTACAAACCCGACCGGATCAATCACCACAGCACAACGTCAAGTGCAACAAGACAAGACAACAGAATTGCTCACCACAAACTGTATATTCAACTAACTAGTACGTACAAAGATAAAGTTGCTTAAAAGCACTCAAAGGGCTCGTAAAAGAAAGACGGCCCGATAATTCTAGAACTGAGCACACGTGGTGCCGTCGAAATAAAAAAGACTGTATAAGTCGATCATTGCTATTTTAACTCTCTCCCTCAATGACCATCTGTGAGAACACAAAGCTCTCAATGTTCGTGTTAGAGGTATTCCGAACTCCCAAAATGTTGTTGAAGAAGCTGAAAAGTTTAAAGAAGGAAATCTTTAACACCATAGCAAACTGCCTGGAGACCTAAGAAGGACCCATATACTCTGGTCATTCGCTTCACGTCAGTGTCTTACCGGCGCGAAGTTTTAGGAAAACGATCTAAATTGCGTAATACCAAAATCTATTTGGACGAAGATCTTACTTTCATGCAAGTCCAAGAACGTAAGAAAGCAAGACAAGAAGCTCTATCAACTGGCAAAGGGCTTATCTATGATCCCTAGATATAACATCCCCATGACAAAAGACATGACAAATACATGCAAAAACATCATTAATTAATCTCTAATGATCATGAGAAGTTTAGGTCGGAGCAAACAGTGTGTTGGGTTTGTAAGGTGTGGCTCTCTCCTTACTACCAATGAAATTGAGGTGTGCCAATTAAAGATTCTATAGGTGCTCTTTTCAAGGATGTTGTGTGTTGAAGCACATTCTATATGGCTAAGAAAATGAGTGCAGGAAACCCTGATTTTGTGCCAGCTAAATTCTAGCACCAAAGACATGCCACAAGCTTTGGGGAGGGTTTCATGCATGAGAAGCATCAGAAAAAAGATCATTGTCGATTCACAACAAGGACCCCACATTTCCTGTCTAGATTGAAGCAGCATAATGGACTAATAATGGCATGTCAGTCCATTATGCCGGTTTCAACTAACATATGCAATGTCTTATTCTCAATGAAGTTAAAGAGGACTGGGCAACTCCTTCGGTTTCATAAGCACAAATATCATAGAATCAAAAAAAATCTAGCAAGCCATTAGTTCCTCACTTCGTGTTCATGTATAGCAAGATATCATGGCTATGAAACTGACAACAATTTCATTTCATTTTCAAACTATTAACAGAATAATGGACAGCTTACCTGCAACCCAACAAATGGCTCTCGGAGTTCAGTGAGCTCAAAAAGGAGCTTAACATACTTTTCCTTCTTATCTTTTTCCTCTATTAAGACCTCATTCAATTGCCCGTTGCTTGTTCCAATTAGAAATTCTCGTGTTGAAGCTGAATGACAACCAAGTGAACAATGAGATAAAATCTCATGCGGTCCAGAACCTTGCACTAAACAGATGCAGCATATTGTTTTCCTTTTCTGACAGTATTGTGAAGAGTCTTAGAACATATATTAGCAATAAATAACAGCACAACTTGCTTTTTTAAGCCAAAATCATTGGAGCTTATTGTCCAAGATCATGATAAAGCTACAATCTAAGGCTAGCTGAATTATCGATATCAAATGGAATCTGGATGCAAAGAATCGAATTTGCAAACAGTCACATGAAATTCTCAAATTTCGACTAGATATGGACCTGAATGATTTGACTATCGCCTCAATTTAACAAGAACAAATTGACAAAAAAATTTCAATTCTTATTTATCTTAGGTGCAGCACCTCACTAGTCACTAGAATTATAGGCAAGGGGATGATTACCTTCATTGATTTGTTGCCTGTTCCAAGCAACTGCATTCACAAGCAACCCCTTTAGTTTACTCAGTACACGGGGCTTTCTCCACTTGGAATGTATATAATAGGTTTCTGCTCCTGCACTACTACGAATAGTGATCAAAGCATGTTTTCCTCCTGGATCGATGAAAACCTTATGGACAGATTGTTCCACGACCCGGCTTGTAGTTAAGTCAAGTTCTGGAATGTATCATAAAACCAAAGCAAATTCTTCCATGAGCATAAATCTCCAATAAGTACCCCTAACAATGAGCAGAAAAAGACCCTGCTTTTAAGAACAAAGAGAAACTACGTCAAAAACTTCAAAGATTTGCAACGTCAATCAGAATTTTCTTCACAACTATCCTTTAAAACGTTAAAGACTCGTCATAATTTCATAAATATTTCCAGCAATTTTAGTAAGAAAAGTAAAGCATCCTGGTATTCGCAGCCAAAGAAAACCTAGAAACTTCAAAACTTTTCAATCAGAATTCTATTCAACTATTCTATTAAACGTTTAGGACTCGTCTATATTTTCATGGCAATTTGTAGCAATATTTTGTATTAAAAGTGTAACAAACTGGTAATCGCAGCAAGCAGAGGCAAGCAATGAAACTGCTAGTGTGGATAAGAGAACAAAGAATGATATGCATAGGAGATACCTAAAACTTCTCCCCCACTAAAGTCATGCCTTATGAGCCAACCCCTGTTAGTGCCGACAAGAATCACATTGTTTGCTGCTGCAACATTTGTAATAGCTCCATGCCCTTTCGAAGCATTTCGTTCAAGCTCATCAACAGTAAACATGCGGCCAATTGAACTCTTGGCAACAATCCCCACAGCTAAATCTTCAAATGCCTGCATAAAATTATGAAACTAAACGTAAAAATCTGACAAATTCCCGATCGCAAACGAATATAGGCTGAGAGCTCAGAGACCGTGAGGAGCTAGGGCAATGCTGCAACATAAACCCTACCTCATCGCCATCATCTATGGGTACATTATTGTTAGAAGAGGCTGAGGCATCGGGAATGAAAGATCTCGAAGAAGATTGGATTGACGCCCACTCGTCCAACATAGTTTATATTGCTGATGCTGTTTCTCCAGCTGCCCAGCCACCACCTCCAGATCTGACAAATGCGATGCCTCGCTGCACGCGATTGCTTCGAAGCAAAAAAGAACGTTGCATCAAGATTTTTGTTCATGAAACGAAGTCTTAAAGGATTCTGTATAGTCGAAGAGATAGAGAGAGAGAGAGAGAGAGAGAGAGAGAGATGGGCTTTGTTGATAGTGTTAGGAGGAGGGAGGATGGTGCTCAAGGTAGAAGTTGGCTTTGCATGTGGTGAGTTTAGTAGCTAGTTTGAAGCCAAAGAGTTGCCTCTCTCATGCACAACCCCCTTAGAGAAAGAGAGAGAGAGAGACAAGATGTTCCAAGCATTCTCATTGAGCCACATGCACCCTCACACTCATCCGGCGCACAAGTGGACTTTGAGCTCTCACTAAAAAAATTGTTCCATAATGTTCTATGTGTTTTGTGTGTGTGTGTGTGTGTGTGTGTGTGTGTGTGTGTGTAAAAGATATATTAAAGTATTTTAGTGCCAAAAGGCATAGAAGACAAAATAATACATTTCAAAGGTGTATTGATAATGGGAGTGTATGAAAAACATCTTCAAAGCAATCGAAATACAAGTGCATATTGTCTAAATCTAATTTGGAAAGACAAAAACATTTTTAGATAGTACAAAATGGTGCATAGACTGTGTGGTGATACAAAATGGTGTATACATACTCTTGGCTAAAACGGCGAAAGAAAGTTGTGATGTGAGATTTCAATGACATCATAGTAGGAGGAGAGCGATCGAGACATTCAAACTTGTGTCAAATTTTGTAGGTGTTCATTGTGTTTTTTTTTGTCACCCCTTTCCCCAACAGTGATATCAGAACTAATGTGTTAATTGTCATTACATTTTCAACATTTAACAAGACACATGGAAAAATAATCTTTCAACTATTTGCCTTATTGAGAGATTCAATGGTGATGACTTTCATATGTGAAATTTGTTGGAAGAAGGAAAGGATGCTAGATAGAGAAATGGCTACAATATTCTATGATGCACTATCAGGCCCTATGGAATAATCCCTCTTATAATGCATGACTATGCCTATCAAATTAAAACAAAACATCACGACTACATTCACATTTGAATTCTAGATGAGTAACATGTACAAATCAAAAGAATCATGAGCACAAAACAATAGCGGGTGCAGCCGGGTACTCAAAACTATCTATGAATATATGTTTGACACTTCCGCTAATAAGCAGTAAGCGTTTCTAGCAATGTGCTATATTAATCTCCAGGATCAATATGCAAAAGAGTTGAATATCTCATTAGATAGTTAACCTAGAAAGTTATCAACCATTTATACTAGTTTAACCCCCAACATTTGCTAGTCACTTTATCAGATACTGAAGCAAATTGGTTTTGCAGATACGGATTTGCAGATATAACATTGGCTAATCATTTCATTTGTATTTGCTACAGTATTTCTGCTGCTATTCATTGGTCATTTGGGTTGCAACCCCCTCCACAATGACAAAAAAAATTTGCAAATTTTTTTGCAATTTGGGACAAAGTTTCTGGTCCCGGATCGCTGGCGATCCGGATCGTTTTTGCAGCGGATTCCGATCCGTTGCAACACAGACCAGAACCCAATCCCAAATGGAAACTAAATGTAGAGAAGGCTTAGTTGCCCGTTCTGTCTATTACCTCTCAGGATATGGTTTTTTTTTTTCTTTTGTCAATATCAATAACAATATATATCTGCTGTTGCGATCATGAGATGAATCGCTATTTGATGATGATGACATCGTCGATGACATATACACTGTAGCCAGCTACTCTATACCACATCATAAGTAATCATTATGAGACCATATATACTGAAGAAATATAATAAAATTTGTTAAAGACATGCCAACATCTAATCCATGTATATTCTACTTATGCTTAATGTAAATCTAATATTCTAGTAACATCGCTATCAAGAAAATTGCTTGGGTGGGGCAACACATGACGAGCAATCAAAATGAGATTCATACTGACAAATGTTAGACATCAGTAGCTAGTGCGTGCATGGCTATCTCAACTAATTTAAAGACCTATGACATCTTTATTACAATGCTAAATGATATTTCAACTAAGTACTATGATTTCATATAAGGTTATATAGGTCACACACCAACAATTGAAAAAATTTATCATATAGGTCACATATCACTAAGGTCCTCAATATAACATAAATGCTTTTGATCATGAATCTAAATGACCCCATGCAACCATTTAAGAGGCCACATGACAAAAGCAAAAAAAATTTATTTGACCATATAATTATGTCATCAAATTATATCAAATCTATGACACCTAGATTATTAATAAACTAAATGTTTTATGACATCATCGATTTGACATAATATTATGCCATAAAATCTTAAAAAACTTGTCAAATTACTTGTTTGCTAATAATATGTACTATTTCTTATCTCATGATTTTGTCTTGTATGTCAAATCTCAAGAAAAATAAAATTTATAATAATATAAAACTAGTTTTAACAATTAAATACTATCATAATGATTTTTTAATTGATTTTTTTATATTCCATCATATTAAAAAATATACTTTATGTAAAATCCTACAGTAAAATATTCTCATAAAATCTAGAAAAGATTATGAGAATATTGAATGACATTTGAAGCATGCAAGCCCATGTGAGGGACCCTCTCACGTGCCAAGAGAGGGAAAAAAAAACGCATGGAACATCCACGCGTGGATTATCCATGCATGGATAACTTTTGCGTGGATTATCCACGCGAAACTTGAATGCCAATAAATTAGCATTTCCGCGAGCATTCTTGCTCCTCTTCTTTTGCTTTCAAGTTTTATAGGTTTTCTAATCTAGTGTTTAGTGCTTTTGCTTGGTATTGCTCTTCTAAGCTCTATAGATCCTACTTGTCTGCTTGCTTTTCATTTTCAAGATTCATCCTTTTGGATGATTCCAAGTACAATGTAGTACCACCTAGACCACTTATCCTACACTCTTGATCACTAGCTATAAAAATAAACCTTTTAACATCATAAGAGAGTAGAGTGAAAAATTAGTCCTTTTGGAAAGTCATGTGGGAGCTAGCCCCACTATCAATCCACCAAGCTTCACTTGTGTGTGATTTGGATGATGGTGTTGAGTTGGATGCCATTAGAAATGATTATTCTTCATCCTCCTCATCTTGATGTGCAATGTTGCCTTGCTTGTCTTCTTGTGTCTTCTTCGTCTTGAAGTATTTTGATGTAAAGTGCCCCTTCTTTCCACAAAAGAAGCACTTGTACTTGGATTTGTCTTTCTTCCCTTTGCCCATTGAGCTTGATGATGCATCCTCATCTTTGGTCTCCTTTTGTTGATTCTTCTTAGATCCATTGGTCTTCTTCCTTGGATAGTTATATGTTGCTAGATTGGCTTCTTGTTTCAGTTGGGAGGATTGATGCAATGGTTGAATGCTTGGACCTGCATGTTTTGGTTTGAGTATGTGATTACAGTTCAAGAGTGACCTTCCTTGGTGTCCTCTAACAGGCAAGACATAAACTATAACGATAACCAATCCTTTATGCCTGATTCTGGGCATTGTAATAACAAGAAAACATCAAGAAAATGCCCAACGTAGCCTGGTAACAGGCAGAAACCGTTCTGAAACAAGAAAATTGAACAAGAAAAAGCCAACACATCCTCTGGAACAGGGGATCTGTCAACATGTGTAAACTCCATAAGGCACTTTATGGCTTGAAGCAATCTATGACAAAATTTCCAGAATTCACACGTATGGGAATGATCCACAAGTATGATTGATCTTATTAAGCTTTGTTATTAGCACAATAACCTGATTCTAGATTGAATAGCAAGATCTAGTACAAAATTTATGGCTTAACCACAATCTAGCATACTAAGAATCAGATGATGATAGCTTTGAATTACAAATGAGCAAAAGTACAAGAATTTAGTGTATGAGCATTAGCCTCAACACGAGAGAGAGAGAGAGAGAGAGAGAGAGAGAGAGAGAGAGAGAGAGAGAGAGAGAGAGAGAGAGAGAGAGAGAGAGAGAGAGAGAGAGAGAGAGAGAGAGAGAGAGAGAGAGAGAGAGAGAGAGAGAGAGAGAGAGAGATATATATATTCAAGCAGATTTGGCGCAGATCCAAAATAGCATGGAATAGCTACAAAGCTTTGGTTCTTCATCAAAGATTATGTGAATAGCTACACATATTTATGGAGGTTGAAGTAGCTCGAGGTAGAACCACATCCATCCACCTTTCAATCATATCTAAAGTGAAAACTAGAGTCTAAGTGACATTTGTCACATCTCATGCATGCATTTCTACCTACTTTTACCAAGTGGCATTTTTCTAACTAGAATTGTACAAATCATCATGCATGTGTCCATTTCACTTTGTGCATGCCATGCATGTCACTATGGATCACTTAGAATAAATGCATGTGATATGCCACGAGTTTTTACAAGCATATTAATGCCATTTCTAAGTCTACAATCTATATGCAAGTTGTATACTACCAACTAGACATGAGAAACCCATATAGCTCGAGTTTCATCTAGGCCAAATTTGGCATTTACATTATGAAACAACACACTTGCATAGTAAAAAGTTTGTAGCAAGCCTAAATTCAAGATGGATGATTTTTATTTTCAACACTCCTCCTAAAAAACAATCTATGTTGACTTGAACATGGATCCTGGTATTACTCCAAGATTGGCTCTATGTTTGATGTAGAAATTCTTGCTCAAAGGTTTGGTGAGCAAATCTACAATACAAGATGATGTGTCGATGTGCTCCAAGAAGATTTCCCCTCCAATGAGCTTCTCTCTCACGAAGTGATGTGCAACCTCGATGTGTTTGCTCCTTGCATGGAATATTGGATTGTTGGCAAGGGCTTGTGCTAAAATATTGTCACACATGATCATAGGTAGATCATCTTTCATGATTATCTTTAGTTCCACTAGCAACCTCTTGATCCAAAGCACTTCCTTTGTTGTAGTACTGTGTGCCTTATACTCAGCTTCACAAGATGAGAGTGATACAGTATCTTGCTTTTTGGAAAGCCAAGATATCAAGTTTCCTCCAAGATATATGACATAAGCACTTGTAGATTTTTAATCTGCTTTATCACTAGCAAAAGCCACGAGAATAGAACCAAGAATACCTTGACGCTCTACCACCTGATGAGAACACATGCGAAGAAAATCCTCAAAGCATCGATGCAAGGTGCCATAAGTCTCAATAGCCAAGTCGGGAACATCAGTGGGTTGCCTGTCAGAGTAGTTTTTTTCCTTCTCTTGTGCTGCCATGTCTGCCGCTTCTCCTGGTGTGAAGGCAGAGCGCGGCAATAGGTCACCACGTGTGGGATCAGCAAAAACAACATCTGCCAAAGTACGAAGCCCATCCCGAGAGAGGACAATGTCAACACGGCTGCGGGAAGAGTGGGACGCGGAAGAAGGAAGGACATGAGACTGCTCTCTGAGGACATGAAATCCTCCATCTCTGGCTATAGTGGCCGCTGCATCTCTAACAACATCATGCGTAGTTGTGCGCTCACTCCCAGAAGGACAACGGAGGAGGTGGATAGCAAGAGCATCAATAGGGTGACCACAAACACACCTGGAGAGACCCAAGAGTGAAGAATGAGGAAGCCCCAATCGAAGACGAAGAGTAGTGGTGAAGATGGCCGAAGACAACCGGAAGGAAGGAATAACAGGCCGAGTTGACAACCAAGCCCCGGCACCAGGACCCGCACAAGAAAGAAGCCGAGCTCAATGCAACGCCGAAGGAGCCTCATAGAGTATGATGAAAAGGGTATGCTTGTGCACGCACTCCAAGAGGGTCTCTTGCAGGTGATCTGAACTGAAAGTGAGGAGTTGCAGGAGGAAGACAAGCTTGGGCAAAGAGGGGGAGGAGCTCTTGTGCAGTGATGAGGAGGTGCTGAAAAGGCAGAGAACCGCTATCCACATGAGCAATGCAATCCTCCAAGAGAGGGTGAAAGCCAGAAAGGAACCGAGAAGACAAAGTAGGGGCGACAAGAGCCCAACTCCCAAGAAAAGTTGTAGGTGCAGAAGAAACCGTAGAGAGAAGACCCACACCTCCACAAGAAATGGGTAACCGAGCCTGGTTCGGAGCTAAAAGGGTCTCCACACCATCCAAAGAACCTGGGCCCAAAAGGCGGCCACCATTGGCCACTACAAAACAAGGCTTGTCGCGAAGGGCTACACGCAGAGATATGGTGTCGACTATTTCGACACATATTCGCCCATGGCCGAGATGACAAGCATAAGGCTACTCCTTGCATACGCCACACAGTACAATCTAGAAATTCACCAGATTGACGTGAAAATAGCCTTTCTCCACGGAGATCTAGAGGAGGAAATTTTCATGAAGCAACCTAAAGACTATGAAGACCCCGACAACAGACAATATGTCTGTCGATTGCAGAGATGCATCTACGGTCTAAAACAGGCATCACGAGCTTGGTTCAAAAAACTTGATGGTCTTCTGAAGTCTCTAGACTTCAATCCTACTCAACCCAACTATAATGTCTACATCAAAAGAGTAGGAAAGGATTTTGTGATACTGACCATTTTCGTGGATGATTCACTGATGATAGAAAATTTCTTGATGTTGATCAAAGACATGAAGAGTCAGATTTCTAAAAACTCCAGAATCACAGATCTTGGAGAAGCAACAAATTGTCTAGGGCTAGAGATCAGAAGAGATCGAACAAATGGCGAAATGCACTAGAGTCAGTTAGAATATGCCAGAAAAGTGCTGAAGCAGTACCACATGATAGACTGTGAAGAGAAAGCCACACCAATGATAGCTGGAACCAAGCTGACGAAACAAGATTGTCCAAAAACAGAAGAGGAAGAACAGAAGATGGCAAGTATATCCTACCAAAACTTAATCGGTAGTCTGATGTACTTAACAATTTGTACCAGACCTGATCTGGCCTTCTCTCTATCTACGCATTGAGTCAATTCTGTTCAAATCCTGGTCTAGCACATTGGAAAATGGCCAGACGAATCCTACAGTATCTAAAGGGTACCTAGAATGTTGGATTAACCTACAGAGCTAGAAACGAGGAGAAAGGATTCGAGCTGCATCACTATAGTGATGCGAACTGGGCGAACTGCAAGGATGACAACAAGTCCATTATTGGAGGATGTACAATAGCGTGCGGAGTTGCAATCAGCTGGATATGCAAAAAGCACACCTTGGTAGCTCAATCCTCTTGCGAGCTGAGTATGTCGCAACCTCGAAAGTGGCGAATGAGGTAGTGTGGCTGCAAATGATGTTGGAGGCAATCAGGATACCACAAGAGGGGCCAAGCACGATGATGATAGACTCTCAGAGTGCCATCTATCTGTCCCAGGATCCTGTCTTCCATTCAAAGACAAAGCACATTCCTCTGAAGTACCATCATATTCGAGATTTGATCTCGAAAGGAGAGCTCCAGGTCCAGTTCATAAAATCAAAAAATATGATTGCAGATCTCCTCATGAAACCACTCGACAAGCCACTCTTTACCAAGCAAAGAGAGACAATTGGATTAAATGAACAAAGCTATAAGGTTCAAGAGGGAGTGTCATAAACGGTGAACTCATGCAACTTTGTTGCAGCACGAACAAGACACAAAGGTCGAACGAGAACGATTCACAATAGTCAACGTGTCTTTGACTCGAAGCACGAACGATTCACGAATCATTCGCGAATCACAAACACACCTCCAAGACCACAAACTGCAAAAGGGATGCAAAACAAAAGAAACAAAAAGAACGAAAGCAAGTGGGAGATTACGAATCAAACGAAGAAAAATCTTTCGCGCTGCCAACTGGCAGCTCAACGGGCTTCACGCCCAGCTGAAACGAGTAGCAACGACGGAGACTAACTAACTAGTTGATTAGCATTAACTAGTCATGTGATTTGACGTTTAGCTATCTTGTAAACCCCACATAGTGGAGGTATAAACTATCCTCTCTGGATCATAAAAAATGTATGTGAATACAGAGATCTGTAAGAGACAGAGAGAGACGCAGCGAATAGAGTAAGAAAGTAAAGACACCGTAGTTGTGCATGAAAGTCTGCCAATGAGCAGAACACAGCGAAAGAGTAGAATGTCATTCCGCCAACGAGCGAGACACTGACGAATTCACTCTAAATTAATACTGATAATACAGTCACTCTATTTTCGTACATCTCGTCTTGTGCTGTGTATCATGATTGCTAGAATAGAATGTGTTCTGTGATGTGTAGTCGAGTGTCTGGGATCCTGTAACAGCTTTCGCACCAAAGAGAATTTGAAAACAGAAAATTGTTCGCGATAAAGAAGACGAAGAGGACGAATACGAATCAGTCCTACACACGCGCTTACGCGACAAAACATCCATAAGAGAGCTGTCAAAGGAAGAGAGGAGATGCAAAAAGTCCGGAGTAGGGAGAAAAGTCTGCAGCAGATAAGAAGGACGTTGGATAAAGCAAGACGTCAAGATGCCAAACGCGACCTGAGTGTTGTCCAACCGGGGAAGCAGACCTGAATGAGCAACATCCTTCTGAGGTTCACAACCAAGCGAGGGGGCAACAATGCCATGGGAAGAGGTGGGTGAAGGAGGAACAGAGGGTGTTGTGGCAAGTGAGGAACCCAGCACAACTTGACGCGAACGAGGAGGGGAGTCAGGAGGGTGAGAAATAGTTGAAGCAGGTCGTTTGAGATTGAGAGGACGAAATAGAGAGATGTCTGAAGCCATGAGAACAACTATACAAAGGGAACCCTGAGATGGACCACCTCACCAACTAAACTGAGGTCTTGATTATATATATTTTTATTTATCTTCACATGGAATGTCGTTAACCTTGATGGAGTTGTCGGCCGTTGTAAAACTTTTGCAATAGATCCCGGAGAACTTGCCCATACAAAAGCGCCCACCAAAACTCTACAAACCTCCGCTCTCTATTGCAGAGCTTCGCTCACTGTGAGTTGAACTAATCGCTGGTGTAGCAAGAAACTGATTGCTTGTCTGGTAGCCAACTGAACGCTTGTGTAGTAGAAAACAGACTGATTGTCGGTGTGGCAGCAACACGAACAACAGTAGAAAGCCTGCTCAGATTACTCTATCCACCTATGAGACGATCTGTGTTTTCGTAAGCTTTTGAAACTCTATCCATGTAGCTTTGACTTCAAAGGCAACCCCCTTCTTTTAAAAACCCTTTGTTTTTTATACCTCATCTCTTTGCCCAAGCTCCTCCTTCTTGCTAGATAGTAACGCCCTCGCTTCTGCTCGCTACTGCTTACTACTACTACTCTTTTGGCCATTTTCTAATGATGAATATTAGGATTTTACATAGCTTGGCTCAACTTATGAACACTAAAACTCAGGCCTAGTTATTGTGAGCCGAATTAAGGAGCCTATAAGACTCCTAGAAATAGTGATGTCCACGAAGGATCTTTCATCACATTTTTTAGGGTCTTTTACAATTTGCTCCATAGGAGTTTCTATACTCTTACAATCTAGCATATTGAACTTTTTTAACATTGAAAGAGCATACTTGGATTGACATACAAAAGCTTTATCATTAAGAAAGTCAATCTCTAATCCTAATATGTAGTGAATTTTTCCAAGATGTTGCATCTTGAACTCTATTCCAATTTCCATCTGTTGGGAATTACCATCGGGTTCACAAAATATACAACTTAGCCTAGCACTAGTAATTCTCGTGCTCTCAGATTCGGTTCTCAACTACAACTCCACTAGAAACCCTTATTGAGTGATATTTCACTGCATCGACATCTCGAGGCGTGGCATCAGCTAACAAAGAAAACATTACTACTACTTTGAAAAGTAGCAACAAATTGTGATGTAGAAAATTCATGTACTACATAATTGTAATCCTAGACAGAACTAATTTGATACTTGAACACCAATGTTGAGAATACATTTTCTCTTGAAAGGGATTCGAGAAAACTTTGGTACACAACTGCTTAAATTGAATCCAATTGCAAGTTGTTGGTTGTGATTGTGAAACTACTAAAACTTTTTGCCAACAAACATATGCTGGACCTTCAAAATGAAGAGAAGCATAAGCAATTATAGCTTCGTTGGACCTTGGAAACCTTTGGATAGCTATCCAACTTGTTGGAGAGGGAGAGAGTAGCGAGAGTTGAGAAAGGTGTTGTATGTTAGAAACAAAAAAAAAAATGTAGCTCAGAGAGGTAAGACAAACACGAGCGAGAAACGAAACACGAATGAGAAACGAACTCGAACAAAAAATGTTCGTGCGCAGCGGAACGAGCTATGCGACTCTCTCCGAAAGCATGACTACGCCTATCAGAACGAACATAACGTTAGTGATGGAAATCACGGTCGTCCTTGATTACGTAGCCAAGCATTAATAAACGAAGCACCAGAAGAATAATTGTTCACGAATAGCTAGTCAAATTATGTGTCGCAAATGATTCGCGAAGAGCTAGACAGTGCTCGACTGATAATTAGTCACGAAACATTCATGAAAGACAAGACTAAATGTTAGTCATCCCAGAAAGAGCAACTAGAAGGATCAGACAGAATGAATAATAAGCATAACAATATTAACACAAATCTGAACGCAGAACAAAAAACTGTATTAGATTAAGTATATCAAGTATACATGTTAATAATGCAGTAGAGCACAAGACAATAGCGGACGAATCTGCGTGCCCTACGAAGCTTATTCAAAATGTAAAGGAATGAAACCTTATTGCTAACCAATTAAAGAATCAATGCACAGAGCATCTATTTTTTTATCTATCTTTGATAAGCTTCTCTTCTTCGTTCTCTCTTGCTTATTAACTTCTTGCTTGATAATGAATACGCAAATGGTATTCAATATATATATATACATAATGTTACAGGTGTGCAGATGAAGAAAATACAAGGTGGATGTGCTGTCTGTAGGAGATCGTGGGTGGTTGCAGTCTTCGTCCAATCTGTTAGCACAGTTGCATGAGCGTGAAGAGGGTGTGACGTCAGCCCTTGATTTTCGTCTTTTCATCGCCTGTGAGAATTTGCATGTGAATATGCAGACTGTGCGACAACGCGAGTAAATATGCAGCATGAATGGAGGCAGATTAAAAAAATGGGATTTAGGTGACTTAGAGGAAATAAATCCAACACCCCCTCTTAATCTAGATCCGTGAGTGCCTTGATCTTCAGACTAAGCAATGCACAAAATTTGTTGTGTGCATTAAGACTGAGTGCTTTCGTGAATATGTTTGCAACCATGTCTTGCGTTCTGAAGTACGTTAAGCTTACTTCCTTGTTGAGAACCTTGCCCCTGATGTAGTGATATCTGATTTCAATGTGCTCACTTCTAGAGTGAAATCTAGGATTGGCCGATAAGGCAATAGCACTCTGATTATCACAAAATAAGATTGTAGGGCTATACTAATTCAGATTAACATTTGATAGTAAATTTCTCAACCAAAATGCTTCTGTGATAGATTGAGAAGCAGCAATGTTTTTGGCTTCTGTAGAAAAAAGTGCGACGGAAGTTTGCTTACGACTGTTCCATGAGATAGGACCGCCGTTGAAGAAGAATGTAAATTCAGATGTGGATTTACGATTGTCTACATCTCCTCCCCAGCTTGCATCAGAATAACCACTGAGTTGATGGAGATTGTCGTTGTTTACATCTCCATAGCAGATGCACTGGTCCATGGTAGCTCAAATATATCTCATGACTCGTATGAGAGCCTTCCAATGGGTAATGCCAGGATCAGCCATGTATTGGCTGAGTGAGCTTACAACAAAAGAGATATCAGGTCTATTGCGTACATGAGAGATCCTATTATCGATCGATAAGGGTATTCTCTCATTTGCTCCACTTTCTGCTTGGTCTGGGGACATTGGTCCTTTAACAGATGCAGGCCTGGATCCATTGGTGAGTGAGCTAATTTACAATTTATCAAATTGTATCTGTTGAGAACATTGTGAAGATACCTTTGTTGAGTGATGTAAATCAGTCGATTTGCTCTGTCTCTGTGGATTTGAGTTTTCAGACAGAAGTGAGCTTTGTGCAGATTAGTCATGTCGAACTCTGAAAACAACATCTGCTTCAAATCCTTGACCATATTGGTATTGTTACTGAAGAGCAACGTATCATTCACGTACAAGGTGATGATAATGAAGGATTGTTGTACTGACTTGGAATAGATGTTGCAATCAGCAGTGCTTGGTTTGAATTCTTGTTTGATGAGGAATGTGTTGATCCTCTGAAACCAAGCTCTGGCAGACTGTTTCAAGCTGTACAGTGCTTTGTGGAGTTTACAGACATGATTTTTCATACCTTCCAGAACGTATCCTTCGGGCTAGATCATGTAGATATCTTCTTGTACCACTCCATTCAGATAGGTTGTTTGTACATCGAGTTGATGCACTTCTAGGTCAGCAGTTGCAGCATAAGAAAAGAACATTCAGATCGACGAATGTTTGACGACTGGACTAAAAGTCTCACTGTAGTTGTCATTCGGGATCTAGCTGAATCCTTGTGCTACCAGTATTGCCTTTCTTCGGTCAATTGCTCCATTGGCATTGTATTTGATCTTAAAGATCCATTTGCAATCAATGATATTGCAGTCAATAGGAGCTTTGACTAATGACCATGTCTGGTTCTTGATCAGAGAGGAATACTCTCTGTCCATAGCTTCTCTCCAGAGATCAGAGTCTGGTTGGCTGAGTGCCTCTTCGACTGTCGTCAGTTCTTGTATCAAGAGATAGGCAGACTCAGGAGTATACCTTGTGGGCTATGTGCGCACTCGGCTTGATCTTCTGGGAGGATTCGACTGAAGAACCGCTCCTGGGATTTGTTGTTGGGTAGCAGCAACATCTTCGTCTGATTCGTTGTCTCGCAGTGGGTCGACAATAGACACGTCTGAGCTAGAAGCTCGGACTGTCGTGTCAATGACAGGTGACGAGGATTCTTCTTGAGCAACATCCTTGCCTTTGAGGTCAACGAACTGATCCTCGATGAAGACTGTATCCCGGATATACAAGATTTGTTGGGTATCATGATCATACAGCTTATAAGTATTATCAGATGAAGTATATCCAATCAGGATGGTCTTGAGACCTTGGAAGTCCAATTTCTTCCTCATGTCTTTTGGGATCTGTGCGTAGGCAATGCACCCAAACACTCTTAGGTTCTTCAAAGAAGGCTTAGAGCCTGTCCATACCTCGTGGGGTGTCTTGTCTGAGAGGGCCTTGGTCGAACATCTGTTCTAGACATAGGCTGCAGTGGAGACAGCTTCAGCCCAGAATCTCTTAGGCAATGATGCATGTGATAGCATACATTTGGCAGATTCGACCAGAGTACGGTTCTTCGTCTCAGCTAAGCTATTAGACTAAGGACTGTAAGGGGTGATGAATTGCTGCTCAATGTCTTGGCTTTGGCAGCACTCCTTAAACTCGATATAGATATATTCTCCACCATTGTCTGACCTGAGGGCCTTGATCGTCCTTCCAGTCTCCTTCTCTGCATGCTCCTTGAAGATTCTGAAGCAGTTGAAGGCTTCTGATTTCTTCTTTATAAAATACACCATGGTCCTTCTAGAAAATTCATCAATAAAGGTTATAAAATACTTGGCATCCTTCAGCGAAGGATTTTTCATCGGGCCACAAATATCTGAATGTACAACATCTAGCAATCCTCTAGCAATGTGCTGATGGCTTGATTTAAAAGGTTTCCTAGTCTGTTTACCAACTAGACAGTCTTGATAGACATGTAACTCGACTCTTTCGCGAGGATAGTCGAGATCAAGAACAATAAGTAGCGAGAGTTGAGAAAGGTGTCATATGTTAGAAACAAAAAAAAAAAATTTAGCTCAGAGGGGTAAGACGAACACGAGCGAGAAACGAAACACGAATGAGAAACGAACTTGAACGAGAAACAAACTCGAACAAAAATTGTTCGTGCGCAACGAAACGAGCTATGCGACTCTCTTCGAAAGCATGACTACGCCTATCAGAACAAACAGAATGTTAGTGATGGAAATCACGGTCGTTCTTGATTACGTAGCCTAGCATTAATAAACGAAAGGCCAGAAGAATAATTTGTCTCAAATAGCTAGACAAATTATGTGTCATGAATGATTCGCGAAGAGCTAGACAATGCTCGAATGATAATTAGTCGCGAAACATTCGTGAAAGACAAGACTAAATGTTAGTCGTCTATTACCAGAAAGAGCAACTAGAAGGATCAGACAGAATGAATAATAAGCATAGCAATATTAACACAAATATGAACGCAGAACAAAGAATTGTATCAGATTAAGTATATCAAGTATACATGTCAATAATGCGGTAGAGCACAAGATAGTAGCGGACGAAACCGCGTGCCCTACGAAGCTTATTCAAACTGTAAAGGAATGAAACCTTATTGCTGACCAATTAAAGAATCAATGCATAGAGCATCTATTTTTTGTCTATCTCTGATAAGCTTCTCTTCTTCGTTCTCTCTCGCTTACTAACTTCTTGCTTGTTAATGAATACGCAAATGGTATTCAATATATATATACATAATGTTAACAGGGTGGATGTATTGTCTGTAGGAAATCGTGGGTGGCTGTAGTCGTCGTCCAGTCTGTTAGCGCAGCTGCATGAGCATGAAGAGGGTGTGATGTCAGCCTTTGTTTTTCGACTTTTCATCGCCTGTGAGAATTTGCATGTGAATATGCAGACTGCGCGACAACGCGAGTAAATATGCAGCATGAATGGAACAGATTAAAAAAGTGGGATTTAGGTGACTTAGAGGAAATAAATCCAACAAAACTGGTGTAACCATTCCCTCACATCAATGATGTTCACATTGCCATTGAAGTTCGGCAAGTGATTTTATCAATGTGTTCACATCGCACTCATTGTTCTAGTTGCACCGTAAGCCAATATTTGTGCGTTGATTGACAATTGCAACTTGACAATATTTTTGTTTTGTAGCTGCACAATTTCTTGAAAGTCTTCACAATTGCGATGAGTTCCACTTCTCTCCCCACTTATAAATTTTGCATCCTCGAAAATAGTGCTTAAAATGAAAGCCAAATTTCATTCGTGTTGAGTTGATGAGTTTTTCTTTTTATTGCGTTGAAATCCGAGCTCAAATGAGAAGTAAGAGCTTTGAAAATAAAAGAAAATCACTAAGAAAGTAGCTTAGAAAAAAGAGTACTTAAAAAAATCATAAAAGTTAAGTATTGATGATGGAAATTCTTATAATAATATTTGACTTGACATATTGATCACTTTTGGTTTTTTGTAGCACTGAATTTCAATATCAAACAAAAAAGTTATAAAGATTCAAAGAATGGTAAGAAAAATGAAATAGATGTAACTTAGAATGGGGTTGTTAAAAACAATTCACAAATTTGAATTGGATAAAGTTTTGAAATCTTGAAACATTGTTGTGCTCGTTGGAAATTTGCAAACATCGTGAAACATTTGAAAATTTCACGACAAAATTTTTTAACGATCATTTATATTGATCATTCAAATGCTCGTTACAAATTTTTGGACCGTCAAAAAAACTCAATTGTCATAAAATGATTTTTTTTTCCTAAGCACGAGACCGAAGAATGCTTAAAGTCAAGCCAACCTAAGCAAGAAAGAGAAAAGAAATCATGATATCAAGCCTCTCATCATCAAATGTCAAAAGTAAAAATTCATGGTAGATCAATTAGGACCTATAAATTCCAGTTTTATAGAAACTAATAAAATGTGAAATCAAATGAAAGGCGTTCCATATAGAAATCTAAAAATTTGGATTCTTTTTTGAGGCATTATAGAATATTTTTTTATAATGACTAAGAAAACCAAGAGAAATTCTAACCTGTAAAAGAATTAAGTTCTTTTTACTGATTCTAAAATAGATATTGGATATCTAGGACAGGATGGTGTTCGGTTTTGTTGAGATCCATGTTCCTTTTGGGTTAGTGAATAATCATGAGGCATTTCAGACAATATTGTACGATATCATTCACTGGGTGTTATGTGGATTGGTATTCTTTGAGTAACGCTTAAGGGGCATGAGGGATTTCAACGGTTAGAAGTATCTCCTGAAATTGGTTGTGATTCTAATCCTTATAGGATAGCCAAATAGTCTTTTTGACTTTTTGGATAAATAGTTATCTTAGTCTGATATGCCATAGCATCTTAGTCGATTCAAAAGTTGAAGTGTGAAGAGCTTGACTATTTGTAGAATATTAATGGCTTAACTTGTAAAGGTAGCCACACCTCCTTCCGAAAGCTAAAATTTTCCTAGATCTGTCAAGAATAGTGCAGCCTTCTGTATCAAATTTGATCCTATAACCAGAATCAATGATTCTACTAATTGAGAGCAAATTTTTTGGTAAGATTTGGAACATGAAGAACATTGGACAAAAAATTTACATCACCTTTCTGAAATTCGATCCTAACAGTTCCTTCACTTTTAATAGTATGAGATGGGTTGTCACCTAATTGCACAACTCTAGAATGGGTGAATGATTTGTAATCTTGGAACCAATCACGGTGGTGAGTCACATGTTTTACTAGGAATCAATATCCTACAGTTCTCCAACTTTGGTCATAAAGGCTACTTCATCTTCCTCTTGTGGCTGGATCGAGTGACTGGTAGTTGCAACATTTGCTTGTTGTTGGAACTGCTTTTTCTTTTCATTGTTGTATTCAATGTTCTGCAGTCCTTGATAAGATGACCAATCCTCTTACAACAGAATAGTTTCTGCCTTGGCTGGAATGATGAAGTTTCTGAATTTGATCCATGCTGCATATTGCTCTTTTTGTCAGGATAGTATGACTTTGTAGATCTCTTGGATCTAAACTTCTGATTTTTCTTTGAAAATAGAGCTTGTGGATCCGATCTTGAGTTGGAGGAGGATCCATTTCGTCTGAGCTCCTCTTGAAGTAGCATCAAAATGACTCTTATTAGTGTTGGATTATTCTCTTCATTATCGAGTAATCGATCTTTTAATCTTCATCCACTTATTACCCAGCTCTACAGTTCTATGCATGTTTCTACACAACTGCAGAAGTACACTGAAATCGCTCACAAGTGGATTCCACAAGTGAATTTTTAAGAAGTATTAACTGGATAGATGCCAGCTCACTACAGCCAACTGGTCATTAACGATCTATGATCTAATCAGCTATCCTACTGGACTAGCCGCATTTGCTTAGTATAAATGGCTGATCATACTTCTAGTAGCTTGAATAACGTAGCAACTCTCTCAAGCTTTCAAGCTTGAACACCCTTGAGCATTCTAGCTCAATTCTTTTAGAGTTTTTCTATCAGCGCTTACTGCTTATCAACGAAAGTGCAAATTAGACAAAATTTTAGAGATAGTTTAGAGTACGCGGTTTCTATCCGCAATTGTCTTGTGCTCATCATTTTGCTGAATCAATCTATCCTTTATTGTGTTTAGTACCATGTCAAAATCTCTGTGATCTCATATTGCTTTTGTCTGATAATTCAATTCTTCATTGTTTGACTACGTAATCACTTTAGCTCTGATGACTCTAAAAGATTGAATGTGACTCTTGTCGCTATGTTTTGTTCAAAATTGACAGGCGTAGTCGTGCGTTAGGAAAGCGGGATCATTCCGCTATGCTCAATAAATTGTTATTGCATTATCACCTCCTTCCAACATGGTATCAAAGCATGTTATTTAATATGCTATTACCTTCATGATATCAGAGCGATCTGTTATAACATGACTCTAATACTTGATATCTTTTGCGATATCAAATCGATATCATATTCTTCAATTTGGGATATATAGTTTCTCTTGGTGATTTCAGTGTTATGTTTGAAGATGTTGCATGCGTGCTAGATTCGTTGTATCAATAGAGTCACAAAAATTAGATATGTTTGTTAAGCTCCAGGTGGATATGGTTAACGAACTATTATAACATGAATTGCAAACGTGGGGTACTCTGTTTACGTATCTCACACACAATGTCCCTTTTGATTGCATATTTGAAAAAAACTTTAGATCATCAATTTATGTTTAAATTGGAGTCATAGATTCATGGTGAGATTTTGTCCAACTCAATTGTTAAGTTTACTTGGCTTTCCAAAAAAAGATGATCAAGTGTATGAGTCATCTATGAAACTGAAAGAATTGCAACCCTTCCTTTGAAATCATTTGTGACTTTGCTCTTCCTTTAATTATGAAACAACTACAATAATTGTCCCAAAGGATTAATCTCCAACATATTGGAATCATAAGAGGTCTTGATTCGGTAATTCTGCTGGTGGAATCCGGAGAGAGAGAGAGAGAGAGAGAGAGAGAGAGAGAGAGAGAGAGAGAGAGAGAGAGAGAGAGAGAGAGAGAGAGAGAGAGAGAGAGAGAGAGAGAGAGAGAGAGAGAGAGAGAAATGTGTTCTGAATCTCTTCTGATGTTGTGATCAATCAATGAGCAATAGTCTTTATGTGATCTCGCTATTTGGAATATATTGTTTTCTGACAAATTCCTAATATTCCTAGATATAGTCGAACTCTTAACTGTAGCTACTGCTGCTAGTTAAGATCTATCCTCTTCCAAGGTGTAGACAGATACTGCTGACCTACTACTTATTTAGCTAAGATGAGCCTTTTTGTGGAAAAACAAATGATAGCTGGTTGTGTGACAAACATTCGATAAGCATAACACATTCAATGATTATACATAGTAGACAAGAGACAAGAAAAACATTTGTTCAATTACAGTGATTCCTTTGAGCGTTGTTTGGCATATTGCACAGTGCGTTACCGCAAGAGAAACTTTGTCTCTTAAGAACAAAGCATACACTTCTACCTCTTTATGTGTGTGTGTCCTTATTGGACTGATCAGCTCAACTCGTCTTACTTACTAGCAGACGGCTTTTCATCCTCACATTCATCACTCAATCACATAACCTATCTAACCATCCTTCTCCCGTTCATCCTCTATATATAGAAGCAGAGGAAGGAAGTGGTCTTTAATTTGATTAATAATCTGACATTGGTGTTTAGCCTTAGTGCGCCAGTTTCGCTCACTTGATGTTGTGATCCATCTCTCAGCACGATATATCTGGATGAATCTGTATGTCGAAAGTCAGCTATCATGTCTTGTTGTCACAAAATGTGATGGGGCTCCCGAATCAAGAAAAACTTCTTGAATGTCGACTTGTGACGTAGCACATACATCTATACATAAATAAGCGGATGGATTGTTGTCTGCTCTTCTCCTTCCATTCGCGAAACTCCTTTCCAGCATTGGCTGGCATTTCTTCGGTCCCGTCCACCCAGGGCCATAGTGCTTCTCCTCTTAGGATAAGCGATGTCTTTACTTTCCAGGCCAAGTAGTTTGATCCATCTGCTTAGAGGATGCATGTACGGGGAATGTGCATATCCCCATACATTTTTACATTGTGTGCATTGAGGGGTGGATCCCAAAAAGATTCCTCACCCCCTCCCCCCCACTTACTAAATTCAAATACATAAAGTTTGAAGTTAAGGTTTTATTTTCTTCACACACTTCGATGTGCTTTAAACTTTAGCCAATAATCTTTATTACTTGGCTTTCTTAGTTATTTTAAATTATCAAAGTTTTATCCATAAATCATGAGCAAATTTTTTTTCTTGATTACCTTAAATTGATTTTTTTTTTTCAATCCTTCAAATTCCTATCTTGGCCCACCATTTTCAGGAATGTTTAACCACAAGCCCAAACTCACTAGCTTCAACTCCTAAATCATTACCCACAAGCTTTTATCCATGGGCCAAAAAATACACAATTAAAAAAAAAGGAGGGGGATGGGGTGAAGGGAGTAAAAGAGACAATAAAAAGAGCAAAATAGGTGGGGGAGGGGGGATTTGGAACACACGTGCATGCATGCACACACACACACACACACACACACACACACGCACACACACACACGCACGCACGCACACACGAGTGAGTGTGTGTGTGTGTGTGTGTGTGTGTGTGTGTGTGTGCACGCATGCCTATGTGTGTGTGTGTGTGCGCGCCTATGTGTGTGTGTGTGTGTGTGTGTGTGTGTGTGCGCATGTTCGTTGTGTGTGTGTACAACGAATGTGTGTGTGTGCACGCGCGCACGCACACACACACATCTCCATATAAAAAACCTTTTGTGGATGAGATATATTGTATGAAGTATAGAGTCTAGAGTCCTTTTGTCTCCTTCTCTCTTTCCCACAGGCCCCACTTTTCTCTCTCTCTCTCTCTCTCTCTCTCTCTCTCTCTCTCTCTCTCTCTCTCTCTCTCTCTCTCTCCATAGGCTGACCAACCACCCATAGAGGGAGGGAGGTCCCTCCATGCCCCTAAAAAAAATGAAAAAGGTTAAAATGTGTGTGTGTGTGTGTAGATATATAAACAAGGGGGTGTCTCCATTCCATTAAAAGTAAATATATCAATATTTACTCCCCCCTCACGCGCGCGCGCACACACACACACACATACACTTTTTCTTAAATGTAAACCTCTCACAAAAAAATATGAATGTAAATCCACTTAAAAATGTGAACCCCCACTCTCCATAAAACAAAAAAGTGAAGGGGCTTTTTGGCTCCCCATAAATTAAGTTTTTAGGAGACAAAAAAAAAGCCCCCATCAAGAAAGAAATCCCTCCCCCCCCCCCCCCCCCTCCCCCCGAAAAAAAAAAAAAAAACTAAGGCTTATAAGGGCAGGAGCATATCTTTTTTTAACACTCCATCGCCCTTTTTTGTCACATGGCAAAACCCACCCACCCATCTCCCCCGAGCACTTAAACCATCGGCCTCTTGCCCAAACAACTTGCTTTTAACCATTAGGGAGCACACCCGCACTCCGCCCACCCCATATGTTCTCCCCTTCTCCTGTCAATCCACCTAAAAAAAGATCATCGATGAGCAGAACCACACTAAGATTTATTATATGACTTTCGTATTTATTTTGAATTACCAAAATTTTACCCATAGATCATGAACAGAAAGTTTTACCCAAAGTTCTTTTCTCCGTCTGGCATCCATGCTCTATTGAAGAACATATTTGCTAATCTCATCCTTGCAATGACTGTGGGAAATAGCAGAAGTTGAATATTTAAAACTAGACATTTTTTTATTTATTCAAATTGAAATAAAAATCTGACATTAAGTTTTCCTTAGTTCTTATCTCTAGGATTCTTCCTTTTTCTTTCTTCCCAACTCTGTAATTTTTTATTCTCTTGATGTACAAGTTTGCTTGATCAATATGTCTCATCCTTTCCTCTTGCACCTTGCCAGGAATGGATGTGACAATCTATCTCTAAAATCCTAACACATGCAATCTTTTGATTTTGATCCAATCTCGTTTCTCATTTGAAAGACAAGTTTTTTGCTTCTGGTAACCTTGGTCGAACTGTTACATCACCTCAAGTATTTTCATCTTTGAGAACTATAAAATGCATTCATATGATGGAAGGTCGAATGAATGGTGTTCATTTTTCAATTGCACACTATTTTAGGGCTCACCAAGAACTGAGCATCTTGAATCATTGAGATTAGTGTCTTCGAGAGACTTCAATCTCTTTTTTCATCACTGGTATCTAACTTTATCCATACTTGCAACAACCTGCTTGGTGTGTTGATAAAGTCGGTCGTTTACTTTTTGGCATTTTCAAGAAGTGGTCTAGTATTGCAACGGGCTCCGTCATGCATGTCGTCTATTCCATCCAGTGCTGCACGTCGAGACGAGCATACATCAACAAATCGGGCTCCAAGCAGTTTAGTATACACAGAGAAATGCACATGCACACTCATACACACATGCACACACACACACACACACACACACACACACACACACACACACACACACACCATTGACCACATAAATCACACACACCATCAAGCACAAATCATACACACAAATCCACATACACAAATAACACATACACTCACGTACATACACACACATACATCGCCCCCCCCGTCAACGACCATCAGCGACCATCGGCCACCCGTCAGGGACCATCAACAACCATCGGCCACCCTTCAACGACCATCGGCCGTCCATTGCCCGTCAACGATGGGCACTCTTTACTAGTATATATATATATATATATATATATATATATATATATATATATATAACTATTTGTGCGCATGTGTATGGATGCACCCATGCATACTCTTTTCCTCACGCATGCATACACACTTTCTTAACTAAAA
The DNA here is from genome assembly GCA_029204225.1 of Diphasiastrum complanatum. Lineage (NCBI taxonomy): Eukaryota > Viridiplantae > Streptophyta > Lycopodiopsida > Lycopodiales > Lycopodiaceae > Diphasiastrum > Diphasiastrum complanatum. The sequence goes on from CM055098.1 coordinate 17,850,472, forward strand.
ATGATGGGGAGGGGAATGCATGTATGGAGAAAGTGGATATCTCCATACATTTGCACATTGTGTGCATTGAAGGGTGGGCCCCAAAAAGATTCCCCACCCCCTCCCTCACACTCACTAAATTCAAATATCATTCTCTAAATTCAAATATTTGAAGTTTAAAATTAAGGTTTTATTTTCTTCACACACTTTAATGTGTTTTAAACTTTAGCCAATAATATTTATTACATGGCTTTCTAATTTATTTTGAGTTACCAAAGTTTTACCCATAAATCATGAACAGAAAAATTTTATTTACTACCTTAAACTGCTTTTTTTTTTTTCAATCCTTCAAATCCCTATCTTGGCCCGCCATTTTCAGGAATGTTTAACCACAAGCCCAAACTCACTAGCTTTAACTCCTAAATCGTTACCCACAAGCTTTTATCCATGGGCCAAAAAATACACAGTTGAAAAAAAAAAAGGAGGGGTATGGGATGAGGGGAGCAAAAGAAACAATAAAAAGAGAAAAATAGGGGGCAGGTGAGATTTGGAACACACGGGTGTGTGTGTGCGCACGTGCGCCTATGTGTGTGTGTGTGTGTGCGCGTGATCGTTGTGTGTGTGTGTGAGCTTCCACGACACATCGAATGTGTGTGTGTGTGTGTGTGTGTGTATGTGCACACACACACATCTTCATATAAAAAACTTTTTGTGGATGAGGTATATTGTATGAAGTATAGAGTCTAGAGTCTTGTTTTCTCTCTCTCTCTCTCTCTCTCTCTCTCTCTCTCTCTCTCTCTCTCTCTCTCTCTCTCTCACATACACAGGCTGACCAACCACCCATAGAGGGAGGTCCCTCCATGCCCCTAAATTTTTTTTAAGAAGGTTAAAATGTGTGTGTGTGTGTGTGTGTGTGTAGATATATAGAACAAGGGGGTGACTCCATTCCAATAAAAATAAATATATCAATATATACACCTCCCCCCCCCCCCCCCCCCCCCCCCCCACACACACACACTTTTTCTTAAATGTAAAACACCTCCCCTTTAAAATGTAAATCCCTCATAAAAAATATGAACGTAAATCCCCTAAAAAATGTGAACACCCACTCCCCATAAAACAAAAAAAATTAAGGCGCTTTTTGGCTCCCCATAAACTAAGTTTTCTTTTTTTTAAGAGGAGACAAAAAAAAATCCCCATCAAGAAAGAAATTCCCTTGTTTTCCTTTTCTTACCTCTAGGGTTTTTCATTTTTCTTTTTTCCAAGCTCTGTAGTTTTTTATTCTCTTGCTGCACAAGTTTGCTTGATCAATTTGTCTCATTCTTTCCTCTTGATCCTGTACTACCTTGCCAGGAATGGATGTGACAATCTACCTCTGAAATCCTAACACATGCAATTTTCTGGTTTTGAACCAACCCACCCCGTTTCTCATTTGAAAAACAAGTTTTTTGCTTTTGGTAACCTTGGTCGAACTGTCACATCACCTCAAGTATTGTCATCTTCGAGAGCTATAAAATGCATTCATATGATAGAAGGTCGAATGAATGGTGTTCATTTTTCAATTGCACACTGAGATTAGTGTCTTCGAGAGACTTCAATCCCTTTTTTCATCACTGGTGTGAAGAGACCAGAAGTGTTGAGCTGTGGTTCTCTAAGGTCGTCTTCGTTCGTCATCCGAACGTTGTGATTTGCGGTTCATCGCGGCTTGCAGCTTGTCAGCCTTCGTTATCTTCATTGTTGCGATGCAGTTGCGGTAGCAATGGTTTGTGGTTCGTAAGCTAGCGATACTTTATGGGTAGAAACGTTAGATTTCTTCACATTAATGACAATTTTGCTGAAAATCTGTGTCTAACCCAATACAAAATATTTAGATTGCTTGCTTGCATAAAGAGAGAGATTCTTAAAATAATTGGAACTTGACCTTGAATACTTTGTTATCCTTTGCCTAGTATTGTCAATACCATTTCTCAGAGGCTTAGCCCCGTTGAAATTCATTATCTTCTCACAAGTGATCAATTGGTGTATCATGCTTGAGTTGGGCTCACCCACCTAGATTCGATTCTCTATGACCACAAGTTGATAATACCAAAAAGCATTTGGGATTCATTAAATTTATATTCAACATGGCATCCTTGCATAACTTCTTTGGGAATAATTCAAGATGGTCAACCTCTCTATTTATATAGATCAAACAACTTGTCTAGCCTTATAGAGACATAATGTGGGCTTATAGAGATGTCATGTGCATGGAGTATGATGGAATTCCTTATTCATGTCTACATGAAGAGGTCCAAGATGAGGAAAAGCGATAACAGCTTGAGTTGTAATGGCAACTTTATGTGGCTTGTCTTTTGTACCTAGTCAAAATCATTATAACAATAGTAGAAAGGACATGTAAAATTCACAATATTTGATCTTGCCAACACTACCAAAAAATCCCAACAATGGAACCAAAACACTTGGTAAAATTTTCTCTACCCTAAAATCCAAACCCAAACTGTTACTTTTGAACTTTGAAAAACATAAAATATTACTTGATTGATCCTTTCCACAATTCCATTAAAAAAGAGAGAGACTTAAAAACACATAAATAATAATTCTGGAATATGCACAATAGCAACATATCTTGTGTTGATAAATGATAATATCGCAATTTCATTTTCATGCACGTTGTAAAAAAGCAAGGAAACAACACCAGCTCATATCAATCAGACATTGAGACTCAATTGCAAGCTATGATGATTGGAACATACTAGAGTGATGATTTACAACGAGAAAACAATTAGTGTCAAGTACAAAAACGTTAAGGAACAATTGAAAACTTTTGCGCCAACAAGGACAATTTCAAAAGCTCGTACAAATCTAACTTGCACCAAAACTTTTCAATAAATGCAATACCCCTCAATATATATTGTTCCCAAAAGATCACAATCGACAACTATGATTTTTGTGGAATTATGGTCAATAGATATTGCTTCTTTTCATGAAGGACTCCATTAGTCCTCCTTCAGATTGACCTGACCCAACTTTGTGTTTAACTTCACAGAAACTCAGTTGTTGAGGAGTCCCATTTAAAAGTCTAACTACTGTTTCATAACAACATCACCTATTGTAAATATCTATTTGCTAATACACCTGGATCGCTTCCAATTTAGAAATATTTTTGGAACAATTCTAATTATAGACCTATAATAAGCCAAAAAAAGAACATAGCAGCATCGTTCTAGCTAAAAGTGGCTTAGTGAATTTTAATGACCTATAGTTAAAGTTGGACTGTGTGTTTACAACTCACATTCACCTTGTTACTGGGAAGCCTATCTGGTCAAATATTAAGATGAATGTAATTCTCTCACAGACAGCAATGGAGATGAGAAAGTATTCATGCGCTCGTGGATGAAAGATATTAGCTTTTGATTTCTTTTTCCAGACATTGACGGAATTAATGCCAGACTGTGGATGGATACTACTGGCAAAAGAGTTGTCATACTTTGACTATATGAAAGCAGATTTTTTTGTTAAGGGTCCGTCGGTGGTGCTATAGAATAAATTTCCATTCGATTATTAAATGCAAATGCAAAATTAATTGAGAGAGCATTTGGGGGTTGCTCTATCTTCGAACTGTTAAGAGAGCCATGTGTAACAACTGTCGACTAGAAAAACGTAAATTTCATCAATGTTTTCTCACATAAACTATAAGTACTTGAGTGCCAACCATTGTAACAAGAGTAAGTCGATCCAGCTCTTTGAATACCTGTCCTGCACTATATACAATCTAGTTCTGCTACGTTAAAAAGTGAAAGGTTTTCTAGGAGCAAAGATATATACAAATGCATTTGCGGAACACGACCTTGCTTTGAAAATGTATACGGCCATAAAACTCCTTAACTTTGTTTCACTCAAAAATCACAGAAAGGAAATGTAGACAATCTATGTCAATAATGTTAGAAATGGGCTCATTTTGCAGCAATGTATTCAAGCATCCATAGAATGTTTGGTTGGTAAAACTGATAATCTGAAGTGTAATAACACTCTAACATTGCTACTATTTCTTCCATAGACCAAAGCACACCTACCAGCTTATTTCCCAATGACATATGCACCATCACTTATGCGGTGTCAACAAGCATCTTCTCATTGAGCACTAATAGTTCTCTTGAATTTCTGAGTAAGTCCCAGCAACTGTAAAATTCTAGCCAGTGTGTCGAGATGAAGAATGCTAAGAAAGCAAGACAGTATTAACAAGGGATTTTCAAATAGTAATAACAGTACTATACTGAAGGTAAAGAATACTATACTGAAACAAAACGTGGATGCTTTTCAGAATTTACTCAGGAAACCATGTTTTCACAGCATATAAAGCCAACCATTTACAGATTATAAAGTACATTTACTCCTTGCGTGAATCCCAGCATTTACTTTAAACTCCAGAGGCAAATACTTGATTACTTTACACATCAATTGATACTCTTCACAAGAAAATAGGCCTTGATGGTAATCCATAAATTTCTTATCCATTTACCAGACTCTACCAAAAACAAAATTTACCTCGTATTACACACTCGTGTACTACAGTATTTTTATGAAAATGACATACTAAATAATGGAACCACCATGCTCCAAGGACCTTAATCGCATTTGAATGGTTCACATTTTACTAGATTCATGGGAACGACTTGCTGCACATGCAATACATTATACTGGCGTGCAATATACAAAACTTAAGATAGTGAGACATACTACCTTGTCTCTGCTTCATAGGAACAACCTGAAACATCATGACCATTTGCTGAAGAGCTTTCATTAGAAGACGCCCGAGAATCAAACTCGTGCATTTGAATCTCCTTATTATACCTTCGACCATTTGCGGTGACCGAATCTTCACTAGCACCTAGTTGTTGCCCTTCTTCCACAAGCCTCTTCAAAATAGTCATGAGAGTTGGCAGTAACTTTGAAGAAACTGAAAGGGCTCCAGCTAACTGCAAAAATTACGAAGAGTAGCATGAAGGCTCACATCTGCTGATTGACAATTCCTGACCTCACCTTCAGGTCTGAAGTTCAAAACACTCACGCACACATGAAGAAAGATTATGAGAAATTACAACAAAAAACATCGACGATCAGTCTTCAGCACTTAAATAACTGAATGATCAGGTTCACATTGTGCAAGAAGTTATGCTCAGCCTCGCAGCAGTACACACTATTAGCCAATAATTGCAGCATTATCCCTCTTCGATTAAGTGCTCACTAAACTCTTACATTGATGGTTCCAGTATGTCTCCAGTTGTGCAAATTGATCAGCTCAGAAGTTTTAACTTTCTAGTTATGGAAAACAAAATTTTCACTAGACCATGCAGCAGATCATCAAGAAAAATGTAAAAAGGCTTTGATTATCATGTGATTGTTGGTTAAGGATGACTAATGATGTCACGAAAAATTTCAATAAGGGTGAATCACTTATTATAGTTATTGTGGTAGTCATGGAATCAACCAGCTTGATTATACTGCTTAGTACCGAAGTGGACCACTGTGCCACTTAGGCAAATGGAGCATGGGAGTGACTCTCACTAAGTTGCTACGCCTATTTGTGGGGCCAGGTAGGTCGAGGAAGAGGCTTGATCATCCACGCATGGAGGCTAAGTACCTTAGAACCAGAAAAGCAGGTTAGGGATGGGAGGAGATTGATCTACATGCCGAGTAGTAGGTTTTGTGAGGAGCTTGAGTAAAGATTTTCAAGCTGCTTCACTTATTCAAGGTCATGAGTTTGATCAATAGGACATCATCTCAAAAGCATGGATAAGGAGCTTAGCCTAAATTTTATCACCATCGTGACAACAGCAAGGACGAAAATCAAAATAGAAGAGGTGAAGCCTAGGGACCTAAAAGATAGTGAGCTACATCTTCGTCACAAATCGCAACTAAATGATAGGTCAAGTCACTTGATGAAGGTCATTTGAAGGGCCGTCTTCAAGATAAAGCATAACAAGTCTGCTCCTCCTAAGTGATCAGACCTACGTCCTTGCCCCCAACTCCCCAATATAGAGTTCGGTTGTAACATCATTCATTATTAACATTATAGGGGCATTAATGATCTAAAAAGATATTATTATTATGCCTTCAAAAAAGGTTGCAGAACTCCAGCTCTTATAGGTCAAAAAATGTCCTTGGAAACTATAAATAGGCCAGCCAAACAATGTTTTGCTCCATGGATTGTTCAAAGTGTAGCTAAAGCTAGCATAGCTCATGATAGCTTTATGTTTAGTTAGATTTGCCAGAACTTGGTACTACAAAAATTCAATATTGTGGAGAAAGTTGGCATGAGACTTCCAAAGGATAGTCATTATAATGAGCACTAAAAGTTTATGACATGGTTTTCATTTTTTTGGATCAAAAACTTCCAGCGTTCTGGTTCCAAATAGTTAAGGATCGACATTCTGCAACTTGCAATTACAAGTTGATCCTCTTGGCAATGACTCTATGAAGCAAAGGATGTAGGGCACCAAAGTGTCAAGAAAATGAAACTTGTTTGACTTTTGGTTTTCAGGTTTCAACATAACTTGAGAATCGATTGCATATTTAGATTTCCGTTTGTGTATATGGATCACTTTCATGACTTTTGAACAAAGCTTTTGTAAGTGAGGATCTATATTGGGATATAATGATTAGAACATGGTCTACATATTGAGTAACCGATTGCACTCTTTCTAATATTGGTTTTGCCATAAAACATGTCTATTACCTTGGAAAAAATTTGGTGCTCTGAAACATTCTGGAGCACAATATTGAAAAACATGAAACTACTATAAAACATGTATTTCATACGCATCCTAGAGTGTTGTGCACCTATGGCTAGGGATAATAGGAAGGCGTACAGCAACCAGCATAAACCTTAGAGGCATAACCGATAGAAATATTTTCACCCATATAAAAAGGGCAAGTATGGCGCAAATGAAAGTTTGGGCACAAGAAGTCGTATCTGGAGGCTCTCCAAATATATTAGGATCATAGCAAAGTTCAGCAAACAATAGGTCAAGCAAAATATCTCACAACACCAATAACATGAGCTGAATATAGTAGAGTGTCTTACTAAAAGAGCAGACCACACTGTAGAAGGAAAAATGAACGGCAAATATTGTGCTACAGTGCTGAAAAGAATTATCATGGTTATAAAAAGGAACAACCACCAAAATATAATAGAAATTTGACCAAGAGCAAGGACAGGAGCACCATGCAAGGGATAATGTTTCTTCCCGTAGGTAACAACCAAAATGTAACATTTACTAGAACAAAGACGGTCAATAGCGGCCGCGAATGTGTCAAAAAAGTACTATGCATAGTTAGCAACGAAAATGTAACACAATAGTAATTACAACTGTGCCAAGAACGTGTTCGAGGACAGCAACAAAGGTCTAAACAAAGTCAATAATAAAGGATAGATAAAGCAGCTCCAAAAATAGGTAAAAATCTGGTTTGATAGCAACCAAATTTCATGTATTTCTTGGTCAAAGTGGGATAAGCTCAGCCTCGGTCGTCAAACACAGCAACGGTTAGTGTATGTGTAAGGGTGAGAGAAGTACACAAAAGCTACCACACATAAGAGTATCCAATGAAGGCAATGGACAGCCAAAAGATTTGTGGGAAACACTGCAAAACGGCACTAAAAAACCTGCCAAAAAACTAGAAAACAATCAGATTGCTTTACCTATGGTAGGAAGCCCAAGGATATAATCAGATCCGCATAGGAATCTGGGCAGTAATCCTGCTTTAGCAGGTCTGTGACCGAAGAGGAATATGGAATGAGACAGGGCAGTCGAGCTGAACAAAGTTGCTAGCCTTCAATGATGAACAAGGAAGGGACAAGGCTAGGAGGCGGCCAGTTAGCCTGCTTGGGTGGGGTGTGCACCTTGAATGAGAGAGGAGGGATGCAGGAAAGGTGGGGAAAAAGAGGCAGAACGAGGGATGCAGGAGTCAAGGTCAAGTTTATAAAGGGCATGATAAGTGCGGAACCAAGCTGAGTTGAAAGCTTGGGGAAGGCAGAAAGTTGCCCTATGAGATTATTGAAGCAGGCTGCAATGGAATGGGCTGCAGTTGCAGAAAAGGGTGCTAAGTTATGGATCAGGGCAGCATGAGATGGAGAGAGAAGACAAATTAATGCCTTTTAGTACCAATGCAGTACAGTACATAGGACAAACGCATGAGCATCAAGTATGAGGAGCTTTTCATGAGAGTGTACAAATCCTTCATGAAAAGAAATAACTAACTTAAGCAGTTTATAGGGCTTGATACAAAGTATAAATGAGCTACAGGCCTTGATGTGCTCAGAGAGAGAGAGAGAGAGAGAGAGAGAGAGAGAGAGAGAGAGAGAGAGAGAGACTTTATTAATGTCTTTTCCATGCCAAAAGGCATATAAGACGAGAAGAGTACATATGTGAAAATGGACCAAAGACAAAACAATGCCGTCAACAACTAAAAAAACTAAGACTAAAAGCTCTGAAATGGTCCAGGAATATATGGCGCGAAAAAACAGCCATTTACAAGGTCAACTGGACATCTCAAACTCAAACTCTGGATTCAAAGTCAAACTCTATATTCTAACTCCAAAGTAGTCCAGCACAATATATATCTATTTTGTCTCAACTAAATGCTTAGCTTCAACAAAATGGATATTGCCGTCTCTGTAATTAGGCGTCTCCCTGTATCCTTTGCCTTTTGCAGCCCCAGTGAAGGAGGTGATAGCGATGGCCAGCAAGGGGCTGGCAACCAGCAAAGGCTGCCATCGCACCTCAGAGAGAGCAATGGAGCGATAGAGAGAGAGAGAGTGAGAGAGAGATTCTCTGACATTCTTAAACAATAGCAAATATAAGTATAAAACTTATGATCACTATTAATGTGTCTCTGTAGGACATAGACACACATGCAGACGTGCTTGCAAGCACAATCTTGTTTATACATGTCTTGTATAAGACAAAAAACTTTGTATGTTTGTAACTTTGTATACACACGTGCACGCTCTCTCTTAAGTACATAGGAAGAAAATTATGTGTAGACGAGTAAATTCAACTTACAGATTCATGAATCTAAAGAGAGGATGGGCTACAACATTGCTAGAGAATGGCAAAGATGAACTTAGATAGCAAAGACATGACACAAACAGCAGTATTTGCAATCGATATCGTTCAAAAACCTCTGAATGCATAATTCATACAAGATATCTTCACAATAATTGTAAAAATTAAAGTTGAACAGTGAACTGCAGAAATTCTAGAAGATTGGACTTACAAAGCCATGCTGAAATTCTCTACCAATGTCAAGCTGCACCCAAAGAGCTTTTCCTAGCAGATAGAGTACAAAACCAACTGCCAAGTATATGGGATTCCTGCACAGTGAAACTTGAAGATCAAACTTTTTTGGGTGGAAAATCAAGCATGAAAATTCTTAAAAAAACATCCTTCAGAAGCTTTGAACCTTTCACAATATGTTCATACAAAATATTTCTGAATCTTGAAAAGCTATAATCAATAACAAATGACGTTGGCACAATTTGAGGTTGATAGACCAAACGATCTGGTACAGCATACTTGAGAGTTTTCAACTTGTAGGATGATGTGAAGAAGAACTATATATTATACAGGTGCGGAATGGAAGCTGATCTGTACCTCAAAAGTGCCATGAACTCATTGAAGCCTAGCACAATCATAACTAAAATTGCCCATGGTGGTGGTAACCAGGAAACAGCACGTCTACTGGCTTCCTGTGGTCGATCAGACAAACAGAATGCCTCAATCCAAAATTGGGTGGTATATTAACATGAGGGCAGAACTGCAGCAGAGAGCCTTTGAGTTGAAAACACAAACCTGTGCAGCTAGTGCTTGACTAATGGTGTATTCTGTTTCTGACTTGAATTGTCTCCACAGATTTCTGCATTGCACTGGTGTAAGCAGGGTGTCTTCACCAGCAATCTGAGAAAGAAGAATGCAGAAAACTTCATGTCAGAGAATGCTCCTTCAATCTTACCAAGCAACAATTAACCTTATGTCACTTCTACACAGTGTAAGTAGCGACAATAATCCTACCCCTTCCCAAGTGCTCGAAGCAAGTGCATTGGACGCTGAAGTGATTGCAGATCTATGCTCAGAAGAAGTGAAATTGCCAGCTGATCTCTGAACAATTTCTTGACCATCTCCAATCAAACTTGTAAGCGCGGCTTCAACTGTATCAGACTTTTCATCCAGCCGTATAGCAGCTACAATTGATAGAAGCTTCAGTGCCTACACCATTTATGCACAAATCAGGATGAAGTCAAACCTAAGCTTACCAAAGAAGACCAAGCCAATGCCAGATTGCTTCTTTATTGGCAACAATGCCAAAACCTTGATTGTCCATATTATGTCTCGGGTATATGCCATGAACAGAACAACACTACTTACTGCAAGACGAGCATCTTTAGTTATTGCACTTATATCTTCTTCTTTAGACCAAACTCTTGGCATTGATTCGGCATCATGACTAAATACTGCCATAAATCTGCATATCAATGTGCAAAGTTAGAATTGATGAGACTGAAAGAATTCATCTACTGCGAATAACTGACAGAGATAGCTGTGTACATATTACAATGATAAAGTACAGACATTTCTTCATTCAAAATGTTAGACTGATAGAAATAGCCTGAAAAACCATGATATCTCTCATGCGTCAACCAACCTATCCTTCATGCGCATGAGAGCTTTACTGGCTTCCTCCCTTGCTTTCTTCTCAATGACACTTCGTCCAAATTCAGATAGATCTGACAGCATTTTCTCTGTACTGTTTTCATCAAGTTCATATCCAGCAATAGCAGCGGATAAGCCTGCCTTGGCGATCTCAATTTCTCGATGAAACAATTTTCTCAAGGCTGGCCAAGTATCAGAAGAGGCAGCGTCTAGCAAGGATGCTGCAGGTAAGGCAAGTGCTTCCTCGAGACGCCTCTGATGAAAGTACGAAATATTAATAAAATAATAACTGTCTAATACTCACAAAACATTATCAATAAAGGACTACTATACGAAGCTCATGTGTTCTGTTCATATAAGATTTTGTAATTAGAAGGTATCTGAGACCATTTTCACATCACTGCCATGAATAAAACGCAATTTTGCTAGTAGACATTCACAGGAGATTTGAAAGTCAGCCTTTTGCATGCCAACAAATTTTAATCTGAACATGAGATGCAAACAATGCAGCCTAAACATGTAATTTTTGCTTACTATTGTATGATTTACAAAAATTGATATGAAATTACTTTTCATTAGGTCATGTCAAAAGCCTCACTTTGCTTCATTATGATGACTGTTATGAGATGAATCAAAGAAAGAGGAGTGTGTGTGTGTGTGTGTGTGTGTGTGAGAGAGAGAGAGAGAGAGAGAGAGAGAGAGAGAGAGAGAGAGAGAGAGAGAGAGAGAGAGAGAGGTCTTTAGAGTACTTAAGGGTACATAAGACTTGGCTTCCACGTTAAGATACATTTCCACTATGTATCTTAACGTGTGTGTGTGTGTGTGTGTGTGTGTGTGAGAGAGAGAGAGAGAGAGAGAGAGAGAGAGAGAGAGAGGTCTTTAGAGTACTTACGGGTACATAAGGGTACATAAGACTACGCTTCCACGTTAAGATACATTTCCACTATGTATCTTAACGTGGAAGCATAGTACATCTCCAATCTGAATAAGAGATGTTAATTAATATGAAATCGATTTAGTCTAAAATATCAGTAAACATTTATATACACATGGTGGAGCATAACAAAATAATAATGATCACTTAGATTATATATTAGTCACTCGTAGCCTGAGGCAGTGGCTGGAAAAAGCCACGATAGAGCTCGACTTGGCTAAATGCGGTAGACTCTGATGAGCTGAATGTGTGTGAGCAACTCCAAGTATGTTACTTGCTAGCTCTCGGTGCAGAAGGTCATACGGTGTCTGGGCGATGTCATAGAGCAATACATGACAGTTTCAAGTTTTGGTGAATGGTTTTAAGCAATCATTAACGTATTCCAATCAGCATGATGCTTCCTATCTTTCAATATCGATTTTATAAGACTTCAGAGCAATTTTATTTTTGCAGGTTCCAGTTGATTTTAACCATAGATGCAGCGCGTCTCTGAAACGCGTTTCAGAATCACAGTCAGAAACGCGGTTCAGAAACGCGTTTCTGAAATTTTCCAAAAACTTCCAGAAACGTTTTTTTTTTTAAAAAAAAAATTGGTTTTTTTTTGGGCAATATGGGTATCAGATGAAAGCTCTGATCAAGAGGATTTTTACTGTGTAGTTTGCCGACTGTTTCGGGTGCAAGATCGTCCAATTTAAGTGCATTAATCCTATTATAATTGACAACGGAATTTAGTGTAGACAAGAAACAATGAACATGAATCTGAAATTCTGATTATAATAAAGCAAGTACATATGATGGTGCGATCCAAGCATGCACCTTGGAGAAGGGCTTCAATGGCGATCTAGAATAGACTCTAGATGACTGATCTACACAATAATAAAATGCTGAGAGAGCGAACAGCCAAAGGACCAAGGGGATGCGAAACACCAAAAAGTGTGTTTTCACTCAGGGAGTTGGAAGGCCAAATCATGAAGAGGCCTTACCGTCGGGGCCGGGGTCTACCGGCAGCCCCCGGACCGCCGCTAGGGGCGTTGCCCCCCAAAGCCCTCACCGGGGGGCTACCTCCCCCCAAACCCCCCATTTCTCGGGGTAGCCCCCCGAACCTCCTAAGCATTTATTGAAAACCAAAGCAAATAACAACCAAATAGCTATTGAAAATAAGATCTGTTTGCGCCCCATCTACGGCACTTCTGAGAGGCAAAACGCTGGTTTGACCATTGATCCCCCAAAAATATTTCAGCCATAAGCTATTTTTCCAAAAAAGAATTTTTTTTTTTAACGATTCTGGGTTACGAATCGCGTTTCTGAGAAACGCGGTTTCAGAAACGTGTTTGCCCAGAAACGCGTTTCAGTGCAACTATGATTTTAACATGTTTGGTCAGCTCGCGTTTGGGCCTTCAAAATTTCTTACCTTGCATTGCTTTAGCATACATACAATAAGAGTTTGTAGGTTCTGCATAATGGCAGACTTACATAAATTCCAGTGCCAAAGTTTAGGGTTCAAAGTTTCAGCTGACTTGTTATTTCAATGACACCAACAGCTTACCGCAGTCTTTTGCATTCTCTTTTGATTGGCTACTATCAAACAATCTGCAAGGTTATTTGTGGTTTTCAGTTCCACAGGTTAGTTGTTGATAGTAGAGAGGATGGACGTAACGGTATGTGTAAATGGAATTCAGAGGGAGAAATTTAGCCAACAATAAAGTAACAGGTATCAGACCTTCTGGTCATGGTCATATGAGTGGCACCTTGTCAGCCACCTGGATTACGGCTTGGAGGAAACTTGCAGACATTGTTGTGAAGTGTTGCTTCCTCAAGAATAATATCTCATTCTGTCACATCTAAAGATCTATTCAAAGAGATTTTCTGATTAATCGCGGGTACCTCTTATAATTCAGAGGATTCAGAGGGTCACATCTACAATGTACAATCAGATCGGATGCTCATTAACAAAATGGTGACTAGTTGCATGGGAATCATTTTCCTACATGCCATCAATGGCTCTGATACATCCATGTCACAATCTGAGAGTTGATCTTTGGCCACATTAGAGATGCCCTAGAAGAAATTGTCTCCACACGTACGAAAAACTACAAATTCAATGCTGCTAACTGCATTGTGACAGATAAAAGGAGAGGGTCGTCACATTGTATGGACACGTCATGCACTGCATCTCATAGATCTCCATATAAAGGACATTGCTAGGATTGCATGGGTCTCAGATATGTGACAAATGCACCCGTTACCATCATCATTAAGAGGCGTAAAGTTCAAACTTCATTGCATGTTCAATTACTACAGCCACAAACTAGACAATTGTGAAGATGTACAGGACTTGCTTTGCTTGAATGTGGGTGACACTACACAAGGCTGCTAGTTGTGAAGCTAGGGCTTAGATGAATGAGTGACATGGGATGGCTTTGGAATGAGGAAGGCATGAGCATCGAGAAGATCACCATGATGCATACTTTTTGGCTTGAAGTTACCCTCAGACCTATTTATGAATTCTTGCACATGATGGAGTGTGAGGGTAACACCATGGGGCTACTCTACAAGTTCATGGACTATACTAGAGAGAACTTAAGGGCCAGTAATGCCACTTTATCCAGTCAAGTGCATTAGTGATTGATTGCCTATCAATTATGTTAGCCCCTAGTATATTTCAGAATTTGATTCTATGGTTATACTTTCAAACTCGATACAATTTATAGCAGTTACCTAGAACTTACAACTAGAAGCAAAATGGCCCTTCTTACCACAAAAAAAGCACTTCTTGTTGGATTTGCAACTTGTTGATGAATGTGATGAATCCTCATCACTCCTTGGATTTGTCCTTCTTAAAATGTTGATGTTGCTCTTTGCCCCTTCCTCTTGGTTTGTCCTTTGAGAAGAATGCTTTCTCCTCTCCACCATCCTTCAAAGAAAGTTGATTGATCCTCAATAGCTTGTTCTCTTGCCTACACTCCTCGGAAATGAGAACTCCAAGCTTGGAAGCTCCTCCTTGATTGCATAAGATTGAACAATGTTGTCAAATTCATCTCTCAATCCATTAAGGATCACTTGCACTAACTCTCTTTTAAGGATCACTTGCACTAACTCTCTTAAATTGAGATGGTCTCCTATGCAAGCAAGCTCTTTATGAAGATCGTTCACTCTCATGACAAAATTTGAGGCACTCTCATCACTCGTTTGGTAGCATTGAAAGATTTGACTCCTAAGAGTGAGCAATCTAGATGTGTTCTTGGCCTCACAAATGAATTTTAGTGTGTCCCAAGCCTCCTTGGCCGAGGTGCATGAGCCAATCTCCCTTAACACTTCATTGGATACATTCATCTTGATGATATGTAGGGCCATCCTTGCCCTCTTCTTGTACTTTTGGACCTCTTGGAACAATTGTGGCTCCTCCTCAAGTCCTAGCACAATATCCATCACTTCTTGAAGTCCAAAATTGACGCCATCCTCACCTTCCAAATGGCATAATTGGAGGTAATCTCTCACCTTGCTCCAATAGTATGAAACCCATGGAAGCCATCTTCCCTTGAGAAATTGAATTGTAATGGATCCAAAAACAAACAAAAGTGTTGTTTCTCTCTCAAAGAAGGATCCAATAATGGTGTCCAACCAACTCCAACTTGAGATCTTGCAACCAAAATGTGAGATCAATCTCACTAGCTATGTCAATCTCTCTCAATCTAGATCTAGCCTCTATCCAAAGATGAAGCACAACAAAATTTTGAGCCAACTTCTTCCAAGCACAGTAAAGCACTCAAAGACTCCACAAAAGACTCAAATGCAGTTGATTTGCATGAACCTATGTGGCTATGGCTTCAAAATCACACCTAGATCTCACCTAGACAAGATTGGCACAAACATGAGTTTTTTGATGAAACAAGCTATATGTGAGTCAAACTTGATGTGTCCAACCAGGTTGGGTGCCCTACCCACCTCACTTTGAAAGTCTATAACTTCATCAAGACACATCCAATTGACATGAAATCAATTGCACAAGAAACTAGACTTCATTGGCTTTCCAACAAGCTATCAAGCACTAGATTTGAATCTACCTTGGAGAAACACCAACCATTCAAATTTTGGTGATCTCACATGTGCCTGAGCAGTACAGTCCATACAGTACCCAACATGGATCAATCCAATGTGTTTTTGATCCAATTTGACCTAGAAATCCCCTTGATAGCCATCGAGATCCAACTACACCTCCAAAAACTAGATTTCAAGCCAAAAATATCATCACACTTGATGCATGCATTCAAACCTTAGGTAGGCTCTTATACCATGTGTACTTTTCACATGTGTGGGGACAGCCCAAACAATGTGAATGATCTCCTAAGGTGTGTGTGATTGCACATAGATCTAGCACCAACAAGATAGAATCAATGTAGCTTGACAATTCTAAGGCAAGAGCACATTAAACATGCACAAATCATTCACTATTCATCAAACACATTGAGAGGCAACTTGTGATGAAAAAAACTAAGTAAAAAAGTGGCTTGGACTCGGGTAGAGAGAAAGAAAGAAAGATTTATTAATGTCTTTTCCATGCCAAAAGGCATATAAGACTAATGAAGTACATGTCAAGTATGTGGTAACCATGGGAGTGCACAAAAATGCAATAAAGAAAACATCTAGTACAAGCTAAAATAGACACGTAAGCAAGAGTGTGTGTACATAACAATCATATGTATCCATGTCAAGATGTCAAGATTGTGTTGATGCTATAGAAAGATGTAATGCGAGCTGCAACATGAGAAAGCGCTAAAGCCTGCTGGCGTTACACTGACTCTGATCTCTATGAGAATGTAAGCAGCCATCATTCTCGTTGTCGTCATAATCATCATCCTCAGACACTAAGTCACGCGATCTCCGCCTAGTAAAGAAGTAATCAATGGCTGAGAGGTAAAATGCTAGGATGTCCCGTAGAAATCTCTCCGCAATATGAACATCTCGCGTACCATCAGAGCGACATGCCATGGGTCCTCATAAGCTATGAGAGAGCGTAGAGTGGTAGGCATGTCTCAAAACAAGCAGTGATATCTCCCTCTGATTTGATAGTATACAAGGCATCTAAAGATAAAATGCTCCTCAAACTCCACCTCACCTAGAGAGCATAACTGGCGAATCCACTCCTCTCTAGGAATACCATGGAACCTCCCAATCTCAATAGCTAGCTGGTGAGAAGACACTCTGAGTTGTCCCAGTGTGATATGAGGCAATGTGATAATCCCGAATCCAAATAGCGTGGCATGACTGGGGTCCCTAATGCATTCAGCTCCAGAAAATGGGTTCGGTAGAAAGCTGGCTTAACCCCTAATTGGCTACTCCAAGTCTGCTCTAGATATGCTCGATTTGTCGGATATACTGATCGGTGCCTGACGGAAGCTCTGTGATGGAGATACCAAATGACTCAAGTAGGAGGTGAGATGCCTGAGAGAACCATGATAATCTGTAGCCCTGATCATGAAAACAATGTGAGGAGGATAGTGCAATCTGTATGTATCGTCTGTCTATGTTTGGTAACGCCTGTACCCTCTGCTGGACTGTCGTGAGGAAAGGAGTGTAAAAGTGAAGCCAAGGACTGTCGATATAGTGGCATGTAAATGGGATCAAATGTGTACTTGGGTGCTCGGGCAAGCATAGGTAGTGAAGATGGATGAGTGGGAGGAAGGTGGCTATATCGAAGGAGAGAAAGGAGTGATCAAAAAGGGTGGTGGGGGAAATATGGAAGTCAGAGACTATTGGTACAAAGGATGGTGACCCCATGAGATAGTCAACGACATTATGTCCTCCACTGTGAGGGTGGCATGTAAACTGTCTGAATCTGGCCAACAGGGTAAGCCATTATAAATGGCTATCTCATGTGCCTCTCCAAACTGCACTAAATGCTCACCATATGGAGTAGTAGGTCCCAAACTGCCCGCAGAAGTCCTGGTAACTCCTATCACTATCAAGGGCAAGAACACGCAGCTAATCTGTGGTGTCAAAGAACTGTCTGTCGAGAAGATGTCCGGGCATTAAAATCCCCAGTGAGGACAATATGCCCCCACTCTGAGAATCTGTTGAGAGGTCCCAATAAGGAGATCCAATACCCAAAGCAAAAGACGAAGACTCTGGTGGAAAGTAACATGCTGCAATGAAAAGATCTCTATCCAAACCAATATCCTAACCCAAGATGTGAGTCCATATACAGCGGGCCTGCTCGTCGTGTCTAATGAAGTCAAGACTCGAGTGGAGAGACCCCACCTAAACCTCAGCCACTGGCAGATCTAGTCTCTCGTCGGAATACTGAGTCTCATCTATATCCTGGAAAAGAAGGAAGTCCTCGCTCCAGGCTCTCATGTGTCTCCATAAAGAATAATACATCTCGGCCTGTAATAAAATCAACAAAATCCCCTGCAGTAGAAGATGAATGTATGCCAACACAATTCCACACTCCAATCCAAAGGTGATGTGGATGGGGCCCCGGGGTGCTCCCAACCCCATGCACCTCAAATCCCTAACGTGATGGGCAGGTGGCGCATAGGTGGCCGACAAACGGTGGACAGGTGGTGCGCTAGGCAGGCCCGAGAGAGAGGAGCGCTAGGAGGGCGCCATCATGCCCGAGAGAGAGAGAGAGAGAGAGAGAGAGAGAGAGAGAGAGAGAGAGAGAGAGAGAGAGAGAGAGAATGTGCAAAACCCTCTAAGTGTAGAATCTCAAGATCTCTCCAAAAAACTCAATGTTGAATCACTCTCTCTCACTCTCTAATAGTGACTCGAGCTCCAAGAGGTGCGGCAAAGGTGCTCAATGATTGGACCTCTCTAGAATCACCTCTTACTTTGATTGGACCACTTACATGTCACTTCTTACATTGATTGGACCATATAGGTGCATCCTTCACTATGATTGGTCCACATTGACAAATAAGATTATGAGGTGCAATGTCACTAGCCCTCTACCATCAAGCCAAGTGTAAGCAACCTACACTATCATGATCTAATCCATGTCTAAAATTGGCCTAACCACTTAATTACAAGTGTGCAATGAGTGATTTTGATATGGTTTTGATAGAGGACCCCCAAACCTCAAGATTAAGGCCTATTGACTATTCAAACTCATCATAAATGAACTAAAGTGATTATGACTACCCTCCACACGTGGGAACATGCTCCACACATGTGAGATTTCACTATGTACATGAAATTGCAAAATGATCAAGCTAGATTTCCTCAAATCTTCACAAGTGGCAGCAGCTTACACAAGTAGAAGTCAAGCTGCAAGAGCAGCAAAGCGATTAACTAAATGGCCCCCACAATAGTTCAATTTGTGATTTTACTCTTCATACATGATAGGTGCCGTCAGTTTAGTAATAATTTGCAATGTGTCAACAATAAGCAGTGTGTTGATAATTAGTTCTCCTTGAAATACAGAACATAGACCACAGCAGGTGCACCCACACAAAATAATACAAGTTTAAAATTGCTAGTAAACTTGGTGTTTTTTTGCTGATCAAACGCCGTATTGTTTTTCATATTACACACTTTTTCACATCCCTGATGCTACTCGAAAGATGAGATTTTACAAAATACTTTCTTAATGCACAAGAAGCTGAAACAAATTGCAACTTCAAGAAAAGGAAACTCTGTCCCACCTTGAATACATTCTCAATCTCTAAGAGCTTTTGTTCACGCACAGAAGCAACACAGGCTTCTATATCCCGTTGCAACTTGTCACGTGCCTTTAATGAGTCCCATCCAGCTTGAGGAATATGAGCATCTATTAGAAGAATTCAAAAAATAGCATTAAAGTGAGGTGAGAAAATAGTTTGATGATAAAGTAGCGTAGAACAATGAACCATATGTCATCCTATAAAGCACATGCAGAAGCAATAGAACATGCTCTTTTTGAAACTTAAAACTAGAATGCTGTGCATGTGAAACAACACATGCCTGCACAGCCCTTGTCAAATTCATCCAGACAAGTTTTTCTACAGCTTTGCACGAATGAAGTGAACCCTTGATCCAGACTTTTTGAGGACAGATTGAGGTTATTCTTGAAATTGTCAAATGCTTTTGCTCGATGATGTCCAATAACAGCTTGATACGCCGGCTGAGCTATCTGCAGATGGTCACTGGGATCCTTTTTAGAATTTTGAAACAGATTTTGCAATCCTTAAACTTCTTTCAGACATGCTGCCAATACGAACTCATATGAGTGTCTTTTCTACGTACCTCAAAAGATCGAGAAACTAAAAGGTTACGCTTCTTGTCTCGTACACTTCCCTCAAAATATGCAGCTTCTGTGTCATATCTGCAGAAAAATTTAATTATTACATCTGGAGTAAACTTTGGCTTAATCATGCTATTTGAACCCAATATCAGCATCAAATGCACAGAACCATATACTAGTTGCCCTATTAATACAAAGCACTTTCCAGCTGAAGCCCCATATATATAAATACGAAGATCTTCCAAGAACAATCATCCCATGAATCCACAAGGAAATGGCTTTCAAGATTGAAGTAATGCAAACCAACTCACTTTGAAAGGTGGTTGTTTGTGAAGATTGAAACAAGAAAAATGTACAACAAACATGAGAATTTCTTGCCATTTTATTGAATACTTTTATGCAATGTCTCCAGTTAATTAGCAAGTAACCTTAGGTCAGGGGTGACCTAGAGGAATTTAGGGCACTTGAATTAGCTCTAGTAGGACTATGGTGAGGACTAGAATACCATAGCTCAAAGTTATACTTAACCCTGGTGTATGCATGACCAGGGGAGTGTGGCACCATTTCATCATCCATTGACAGTGTTATGATGTCAGTATGGAGAGAAGTCCTAAGGTCTTCCAATGCTTGAGCTTGGCACCTCTGCTGTAACGATGGGTTGTGGTGGCGTGGGATGCCAGTTCTGGAGACAGATCTATTGGTGTTGCTGTAGTTCCTATTGCACAAGAGTATGGTACTCTATATTGGGTGGTTCTGATATGTATTCATTGGTGTTGTTTGTAAGAGATTCTTATAGTTCAGATCTTAAAGGGCCACTATCGAACTATATTAGCAACTTCTGCAGCTTCATTAGAAGAGCATTACATCAACAAAAAGTGAAAATAGGAACGTTTTGATATAAAAACGTTAGTCATCTTCAAAACATTTCACAAAGTTCTTCAATCAATTCTTCCTCATACAAGACACTTTGAAATCATTTACAGGTTACAAGCAGAAGGGTGTTCAGGGGCTAAATTCATCAAGAAACATAACCAATCAGATTCCAGCAATACATTTTGCAAAACACATAAACGAATGAGTAGAACTTACTGACGACCACTTAATCCTCATGCAAGGCATGCTAGTTCATGAATCCAAATACAATCAAACAGTTATAAGCTACTGACTTAGACATCCCTGTCAAATAGGATGTTGTTCCATGCCTCACAAGCTATTAGATAAGGATAAGGTTAAATTTCCTGTGATTTTCATTGTAATGAAGCTAATTGGTTCAATAACATAACATGGCCCTCTCACTGATGAAAACACAGATATGCCACATGCAATTCACATTAGTTCCAATAAGCCTCTCCAATCCCTATACTCAAGCTTAAAACATGTTACAAGGATAAGCCAAAATATGAGTACTAGGCTCTAGCTATGAAGCCCGATGACATGTTTGAACTCTATTGGAGAGAACAACAGCTGAAAGCTACCCTCCCTCTCAATAACATCCAAAAACAAAACCATTTGATGTTACACATGCAATAAAGGGACAGTTCCTCAACTTGAGGCTCTATGCTCATTCATGTGTACAATGGAAAACATATCTCCTCTGAGTTGGAAAAATTTTGAATAGACAATCTTTCCAACCTAAAAGCTGTACCATGTCCAAAAAATGTACATGGCACAGCATATAACTCACCGTCCAACAGGAGGCAAAGATCAGAGACAGAGAAATTGTTCATTATTAAGGGTACAAGGATTTCCATGTCACCTCACCTCCTAAAAGTCAACAAAAGCAGCAAATCAACAATATTATCTTTGTAACAATAGCCCAGCATGTAAAAACCATCGAGAAACTCCACTTAGAGAAATAGAAAGTGTATAACAGGAACAATGCCAGAAAGCCAAAAACAAAATAGGGTCCAAGACTTCAATAATCTGGCAGGACCTTATGCTTCACAGTCCTTGCAAAAAAACTTGCTCCCCCATCCAAGCCCACTTGGGAACCACATAACTATAAACCATAACTATAACCATAAACCACTTGGGAACCACATAACTATCAATCACAAGCGCCTCTACCAAAACTTGCAATTGACACAAGTACAAACAGCCAAAAAGTCCTTCAAGGCCTTTAGTTTCCAAAATGTGTGATTGCAGCATTTCGAGAATCATTGAAAATTGACGGCTTCCTTTTCCATCTACAAGATTTTATTCAAAAGTGTTCTAGAAGTATACAAATTCCACTCCATATTCTTTTTGGAAAAAATCAAATTTGTTGAAAAAACACCAAAATGTTCTGTTAAGAACATTAGAAGAACATACTCACCCGCTGATAATTCTGTCCAAAAGAGCACGTAACCTGTTGCCAAACCCGATAACTGGGCCACTGTTTGCACTTTCTTGTAAGTCTTTCCATTCCTAGAAAATTTTCAACAGAAATATTAGTTGCATGTAAATAACTGAATATCATCAAAACGACCCAAGTACAGCCCTTTATACTAGTTATGAATACCATTTAGGCTTATCCAAATGATAGTTGAAGACAACTATTTGGTCCTAGATCGCAATTGGAGCTTAGCCATATTGCATTGTCACTTACCCAATTAGGCTTTTTAGAAACTACTTGCAAAAATAGCTAGGGCAAATCGGCTTTGACATCGAGAAGTTCTAGACTAGATCAAAATGTGAGACTAATGCCCTTAAATAACCCATTAATAGAAAACACAGCTCTCAAATTTTATGAAGCCAACACCTCCCTTGCTTCCTATGAGGACTCATATAGGAATTAAGTGGGTGCTATTTGGAAAGCTCAATGCATTCCATCTCTACCAATGAGGAAAAACGCATGTTTCTTTAAGGAGCATTAATTAGCTATGAAACCTTTAAGATTTTTTAGATCAACTTCTTTGGATCTTGCATTGATTTTCTTAATTATAAATCAAGTGAATTCATTCCACAGTGCAACAGGGAAATTGCACTCTTGGCATGCTTGAAGAAGATTGATGTTTTCAATGCAATTAACAAATAACATAAAGAAATCTACAAATGGCGACTAAGATAATTGCAATTCAAGGTTGGCATAATAAGATGAGTACTGTATTTTTCTCATTTACATCATCAGATCCATTCACAGTTCTCTGGCATCGTGATTGTGTAATACGAGAACCAACTTGGTAACTTTCATCGTTATGAAAAAAAAACTTAACACAGCAATTGCAGCTCAGAAGTCAAACCCCACTCGATAACCATATACATAGAAAACCAGCATGATCTTAGATGCTCTAATACCATAGGATGAGAATAACTCAACACATTCTATCTGCCTTCCAAGCTAATTCAGCATCTTTGGATCTAGAATTCTTACATCCATGATGTCCTTTCATAAAAAATGCTCTGTCAAACCTTGAACTTACCTTGAAAGGTCCACTACATTGCCCACAATGACATCACTCAAAAGTAGAGTGAGAAGGCAAGGATTGCTTTTAAATTGCAAACTTCCAAGAAGGAAATTCCTTGAGAGCAGTTCAACTTATATGCATTATAACGTTGGAGAACATTTGGATACAAATTTGACTTCTAGTATCAAATTCAACTTCCAGGAAACTGTCAAAATAAGTTTCTACATGAATGAGACTTAAATATAAGCCTAGTGAGTTTGAGGTATATGCTTCAAAGCCTCAAGCCAACCTGCAGTCATTTACAGACACATTGGCTGTAAGTTTGAAGTGGATACTCAAATGCTCAGTACCTCATGAGATGAGAGCTCTAAAATCTTCTGCTGAGCAATCTCGTCACATCGAACTGTGGCAACCATCACCTGCATGGAGGATGCAACAGCCAAATCCCAGATTCATAGGCTGCTTCTTACCCATATACTGGCAAAGAACAATGATTTCATGTCTTACAAGGTATCAACTATACTATACAAGTGTAAGAGGTAGGAAAGGAAAAACAAACTGGATTTGATCAACAAAAAAGGAGTTGATATTGAAATCAGGTCACACAGGTATTGCTGAATCAATCACAATTTTTTGGGATGGTGCTTGCCTTGTGAGCTGGAAGATCAAGATCCTTGTTTTCTTTTATTATTTTCCACATTTCCTGAGCACTCAAAGAGAATCCTCCCCCTGGTACAACAGCTGTTCTATCACCAGCAAGTCCACCAGGAGCAATTGAGTCCATAAAACGTGTCTGTAGCTGAGCAACCTACAGTAGAAAAGCTGTGCTTAATTTACGGATCCGGTTTCAAGCAACAATGTCATGATGAAAGCAAAAACAGTCAGTTATTCAATACTTGTTCTTGGAACTGTTCTTCTTTCTCCTCATAGCTAGCAAGAGCAGTCACTTCCACCTGAGAAGCCACCAACATGAAAAACATTCTTGTTTACAATAGCTGACGAGAATATCAAAATCATTATTGCAATACCTTGATTATCACTAGAGGATAATATGATACTGAAAATTTTAAAACACAGAGAGAGGCTGTAACACACAAACTTACATTAAAAAAAGTGTCCAAAGGCGTAGTTTCAAATTTTGAAGGCTTTGGGACTGAGTCCCATATCTGCAGTCAGTGAACAAATCATTGAACACCCAAATTACTCTACTGAACAAACACCAGCCCAGTCTAAGTGCCACTTCAGAATAAACTTGAAACATTCTAAGAACCTTATAGCTTTCTCATCACTGATTTGAAACATCATTATTCTTCTGAGCCAATTTTCATGTGTTATAACGCACAAATAGTAGACACATCAAGGAGAGAAAGTTAAAGGTCATGCACCTTCCTTATATCCTCACGAAGTATAGGTTCTAATATCTCCAATGGAGTCTGTTCTCACATGTTAGGCCACAAGCACACATCAATTAGAAAACCAACACTTTCAACCTTTGTGCTTTGATAGCCTGAAAACGGCTGTAATCTGATGTCTAGCTTCAATCTCTTATCTAAGAACACGTGACTCAATCTTGAGATTGAAATCCGGACAGCTTGCACAGGAAACTCAGTCAATCGATTTTGAAGAAAAGGCAAATTTGTTTGACTCAATGCTGACTCAAGTGCTTGCAATACCAAGAACCAGAGATAAAAAGGACACATCCACGTTTCTGAAAAACCAACTATAAAAACCATGTCCATATCATTGAGCTATAATACATTGTAATTATGTAAACCTTCCTCTGAGAAATAAAAAAGGGAAAAGTTAGCTGATTAGGAATGTCTATATGAATACGGAACTTTGAAACAATAATCATTAAACACAAATCAGTTGCTTGTTTCAACCTCAGAAACCTGTTCACGTTCCGGAACGTACTGAACATACTGGTCCAGAATATGCTAAGAAGAATTTCAAAAAATACCTAAGAAGTAGTACATAGCCTATACTATTTGTGTGAATGGAGGATGTACTTTTGGCCTCATGGATCCAACAGGACTGATCTGAAATCTGAAACAATGAGCATTATGTTGATCAGCTAATGCTTTATCCTGATTTGTTGGAAGCATACGTTTGTGCTGTTCGATTGGTGTTGCCTTTACACTCTGGGCAAATACAATTTGGATACATTCAGACAGTAAACATTTTTTGATAGTTTGATCAATGTTAAAGAACTAAGACCCGATTTTCAGGAAATTCAAAGCTGCTGACTGCAGTTTGCTTAAATCTCCCAGTTCAGTACCCCACGTGCCATTGCTGTTTCTCTACAATACATAGAGCAAAGCATATAAATGTCCAACAGCACATTTGTATGGATGGACAATGTACTTTTAGCCTCAGAATTTGAGAATGACTGTTCCATCTTTAAAAGAAAGCCTAAAAATCATAATGTCAACATTCATTCAAGCAGGAAAGGACATTCCTCATTGTTTTGACAGACAGGCTCTGAAGTGAGCAAGACATAACAGCAACTTTGTGAAAACAACAATAAGGTGTCCTTAGCAGCATTTCATTCATCTGAAGTACAAAATAAATGTAGAACTGAAGCATAACAATTACTCCAGTCTTAAAGAAAAGACACATGAAGACATGTATGAATGCAAAAGAACTTTAAAAACAGCAGAGTTTCAAAAAATTCATGTCCAGTCCAACAGCTTCTTCCAATGATAATGAAGTCAAGAAGTTTGCTCTTGCAACCAGGTTCACACCTTTGTCTTGTCACGGATGACAAAAAGTAGTGTTGTCCTTCGTGGAGTAAATAGTCGCATCATCACCTGAGGTTAGGAAACAAACTGTAGCGTTAATCAAAGTTAACATATGCTTGGCCGTCTACAATATGTAAATGAGTTTCTCCCACCTGGAATACAGTCTTCAACAATGGTTTGTTTGCAGCATGCTCACGACCAATATCATGGCACCACCTGCAAGTAGCTTAACTAGAAACATCACTTTAGAACATAGAACGGTAAATGCATTAGCTTTATAAAAAACCAAACAAAGTTCATGCCAAACAAGCATTTGGCTGGAAAGCAGAAAAGTAGATGGCATGATACTCAAGGTTAATAATCCTTACATATTAATGAGAACAATATCAGATACTGCCAAAGCAAAAAGGGCACTCTGCTTCTCGAAAGTGGTGTCATCCTGCACACAGCTTCGCACAGTCAAGGTGTCCTCCCAATCTAAAGCGCCCTTTTTCCATTCATATGCAAATCCAATCGTTGACAATTTCTCTGGATACGTAATAAACCTACTGGATCCATACCTTCTAGACCAACTACCAAAGCTAAACGTTACAGTGAGCAAGAACAGTATGTAGTAAACACTTCAGTCTTCAGACACTGGCGGAACAAAGTACCTCTCCTCTCTCCCTTCCATCTGTGCCTTCCAAATCCAAAATCAATGTACATGGCTTCAGTCCAACAGCCTTTGCAAGCCAAACTCCTTGTGTTGTCTGGCTCCTGAAACCCCAAAAGCAAAGCACAGAATGAGGAATCCTTAACTCACAAGTAGGCAAAAGGGGACCATTTCCATAGCAGAAAGTTCAATGGTAGCCTATGGAGAGACACTGACCTTCCTTTGAATGCATCCATCTCTCTGAAACATGTGTGAAAAAGGTGATTCAATAGTGTACTCTTTCCTGCTCACGAAATATCGAAAAAATAAATCATGACAGAGCATACAGCCTTGTACAAAAGAGAAACTATAAAAAAATTGGCTCTAAATATTTCAAGTGAATGTAAAGAGGAACATGAAGTTATTCATTGTCTCAAGAGCAACTTTCAGGATTCTGTTACCTACGATGGTTATTGTGACACAGGATGGTTGTATACAATAAAAAGATTCCTGAC
Source organism: Diphasiastrum complanatum (assembly GCA_029204225.1). Classification (NCBI taxonomy): domain Eukaryota; kingdom Viridiplantae; phylum Streptophyta; class Lycopodiopsida; order Lycopodiales; family Lycopodiaceae; genus Diphasiastrum; species Diphasiastrum complanatum. The sequence continues at coordinate 17,877,588 of CM055098.1, forward strand.
GTTACGGGAATCTGTTCAGCAGTAGAGAAATAAAAAAATTTGAAACCGGCATAAACTATTATGTGCATAATGACTGCATACCTATACATACTGATTTTAAGCAAATACTCGTGAACTGTCATGTTCCGACAAACAAAAACTTCAAGGGGCAATGGTCAAGAAATGTCAATTATCGGATCGATAGAGAAGGTTGTATAAAGAATTACATCAGGTTTAATCCTACAAGACAGTCCTATTGAGAACTGTGTAGTTAAGAATCCCAGGAATATTACGTTGCAAGACACTATGTAACCAGGCATAATCAGTGTCCAAGCTCTTACGGACAGAGTCATTATTGAGCCTAGATTGCCAAGAGTTGCAGTAAATGACAACAACCAAACTTCTAGATGAGAGGATTATGATAAGCATAAGGATCGAAATCTCAGACTCAAAGTTATTCCCGTATTCCAATAAGATCTTAGGAGGGTTGCAGTACTTACAAAAAGTGGTCACTACTAATTTCTACCTAGCAACTATCCCTCTCTCTCCCTACATAGTGTGGAATTAGGCATACATAGGATCTCAGTTGATACCAATTACATCATGTGGTGAGCAATTGCTTCGTATAGGTAAGTTTCATGAGTTTGTCATTTTCCATAGTTATGACGTATCTAGGTGATCACTAAGTTTGTGATTTTCTCTTGGCCTGCCTAATCACAAGATTTAAACCCAAAAAGTTCTTGGAAGATCCTTTCCTACTTTTAAGTAAAATTAAAATGGGAAAGAGGAAAAGGGTGCAAGATTATATTGAACGGGTCAAGCATCTCAGATCAGAGTGTGATCCTGAACTAATTAATAATGACGCTATGATTATGTGGTTTTTAGCATGTCTACCTAAAAGGATTAGATGGGAACTCAAACGTCGAGCAGATTATACGTCATTAACATGCAATGGACGATGCAATACGCGAAGAGGATGAAGATTCAGATGATGAACGAAACATTGGTATGCTGCCATATACAACGGGGCAAACCACTACATCATCCACAACTACTGCATCTACAAACATTAATGCAACAACTGAGTTGATGATGGATGAATTTCAAAAACTTGGTCAGAAGCAATAGATGCAGCTAGAGAAGATGCAATCACAGGTTCGATGCAAAGTTGAAAGCACTACAAGAGCAAAATGCGAAGATTGAAAAAGCAACTAATAAAACGGTTAAAACATTTCCTAGCAGAGAAAATGTGTGGTGTGTGATTTGTGCTGGAAATTACACCATAAATGAGTGTCCAACACTGAAACGGCATGTGAAGGATAGTTATTGTCATCTATGCAATTCTACCGAATATGATCAAGGTTGCAGTCCGCGTTCTGGAACGCAATCCGGGATTTCCCATTAGGGTTTCCCGAAACGCAATTTTTTTTTTGTATAGTTGCCAATATGGGTATCATGTGAACGGATATCAAAAAAGCGATTGTTATGCAGGTCTGTTGCTTGGTTTCAGATGGCTGCAGGCTACATTGATTAGAAATTTGGACATCAGTAGATGGTTTAAGAAAACTGGCTGCATTTTTATATGGTTTCAGAAATTTGGACATCAGTGGTTTAGGGTTTAGGGTGTAGGGTTTAGGGTTTCAGCCATAGATGCACCGCGATTCTGAATCGCGATTTAGAATCGCGATCAAAATCGCGTTTCGGGATTTTCTCAGAATGGCGCAGAATCGTTTTTTTTTTTTGAATTTTTTTTAGGCAATATGGGTACCAGATGAAAGCTCTGATTAAGAGCATTATGACTGTCTAGTTTGCCGACTGTTTCGGGTGCGAAACACCAAAAAGTGTGTTTTCACCAGCAGGGAGTTGGAAAGCCAAATCATGAAGAGGCCTTACCGTCGGGGGGGGGGGGGCGTTACCCCCGGACCCCGCCGTTGGGGGGCATTGCCTCCCAAACCCCCCACCGGACCCCCTGTTTCTCGGGGGGCTACCGCCCCCCGAAACCCCTGTTTCAGCTATTCCAAAAGAAGTATACAATTCTCGCTAGTCTAAGGAAGGCTTCTTCTAACTCTTTCTATCATTTTCTAACAGAAAACGGAATCAGTAGATCTGCAAACCATTGGCATCAGAACACCATTCAAAACTGATTCCTGATATCTATTGGAAAAGCATGTCCACCATTCAATTATGGTTTAGTTAGTATTAAACTCAAAAAAAAAAAAATTTGGCCATTACTCCTTTTTCCACAAAACAAAAAATAAAATTTGCGATCCGGGTCGCGGATAGCTGACGTTCCGGATCGCACGATCCGGAACGTTTTTGCAGCGGATCGCGATCCGCTGCAACACATAATATGATACAGCTTTTTGCTCATTTAATCCTCGGGTTATTCAGCACACATATTGTAAATATCAATACAGAGATAATCCAAATTGGAAGGGACCTGATGGTAAGGCCCATGGTCTTGGATTTCCGAAATGATTAGCTTTGCCAGCTCCTCCAGCACAACATGTTCCTTCTGCGAATATGATGGAACCAAAATCTTCGGTTGGTAATGACCAATGGAATTACAATATTGATCAAGATATTGGTCCTTCAGAGGGAATAGATATGGAATGTCCTTGCTCTTCTTCTCTCCTCCTCCATCTCTCATGTTTTCTTTGGATTTGCTAATTTTTGGATTTGATGCTTGTGGAGTTTATCTTTATTATAATTTTTGTGAGAGAGAAAGAGAGAGAGAGAAGAGTAAAATCTATCATTGTTGAGTGTGTTAATGGATGTAGTGTTAATGGATCATAGTGTTAATGCTTAGTGTTAGATGTGGATCATGAGCATTTGCTTGATTATGAACTATGTTATCGCTCTCATGGGAACGAATTTCCACGTGACAACAAGTTAATCCCGCTATTGGAAATACCCGCTACAACCCTATGGGGCTATTGGAGTCATATGCACAGACGCCAAGCTTGACATATTTCTATCCAAGTTAGGGTTGTCTGCCCATAGGGCTATCCAACCCATTCGATTTTCAGCACTCGTGTAATTGTCAACATTTTTGTGTGCTTTTGACTCCCCATTGCTTTCTAGCATTTGACAATGTCCCATGTCTTTGTGTCAGTCAAGGCCCTTTGTTCTGCAAGATCAAGAGACAAACAATGGATATTGAGCGCAAACAAGGATGGTTTATTGGGTCTCAGAGTACGTATGACAAGTATTTGCCAAATCCGCTGGCATTGTGAGGTGTGGTGGGCAAATCTGCCCTAGACACGTTACTGCTCTTGCCACTAGCATCCTAGCTCAAGATTGTTCGGCTTCAGCTTGTGAGTGGAACTAGACCACTTGGTTTCTGATGCAAACGAAGAGACAACGGGCTCACTATTCCCTAACTAAACAAGTTGGTTTACTATGTGACCACTAGTCTGGCACATGCGATGGTATGCCTGGATACATGAACGTCCAAGAGTGCCTTACTTCCATTGACACACAACAGTCCCTGCACACATGAAGGCTGTAGTTGATGGTGATATCTTTTCAGAGTATCATCAGGAGATGGTACATCATGATAGGACACAGCAGTGCAAGACCACTAGGTCCATGGCTAGGGCCGATGCCGAGGATGCAGGAGACGAGGGTGGGGATGAGGTTGAGGAGCGAGACGAGGAGGAGGAATTTGATGAGGAAGAGGCTCTGAATGATGAGATGGAGATGGAAATTGGTGAAGATGTGGGTCTATTGATCCTGATGCCAAGACGCAGGCCGAGCCTACATCACATGTTTAGAGTGAGGGTTTATAACATTTCGCATTAGAAAATGATTTAAAAAGAGAAATTTGCCCGCACCAGAGGACTTACCTGGGGAATGTAGAACTTGCCACAAGTCCCTTTTCATGCGAAGGGAATTGTTGGTACATGCAAAGGAGGCAAGCTTGCATGGTAGAGAGCAATTTTCAGCAAATAGGGCTGTGGATTGCACCATCTTCAGGTAGCAAACTGGTGATCAGAATCAGGGTGTGCATGGCATCAAAAAAAAATTGTGATGGAATTAAAATCCCAGCCATAAAATCAGCGAATACATCTGCTTAACAGGCAGTTAAGTAGGCAGTGGCAATTGCTCATTTGCAAGTGAATAGAATTCCATCGCGTTGAGAATTTGCCGCATCAAGGGCTGCATCCTAAGGGTTATACAAGCTATAAATGCAGTCTGCAGCAGGGAACAGTGATTTGTGGAGGGAGCTAGAAGTGAATTCAAGGCAGAAAATTCTGCCTTCCTAAGTAGCGAATTTAAACCCAGGGGCAGCAAAGTTTTGGAGGGTAATTGTTGCATGCAACCACAGTTTTGAAGCAGAATTTTTGCATTTAAAAGGCCAAATTTGAAAAAGGTGGGTTCTTTGCTTCAGAAGGGTTACAAAGGTTGATTAGTAGCAAAGTTTCTAGCCCACAACCATGTCCAGCCATTCTCTTCTTTTGTGGAGGGCATTGGCTCCCCATTTGCAACTCTTTCCACTAACATCATCTCCTTCTCAAAGAGAGGTCATGTGGTGCTTCTGAAGGACTTCAGCACCCAAACATCATAGATTTAGTTTCATAATGCAGAAGCTGACCGTCTACAACTACATACGTGGGACAGTGAGGACCTAGGTATCACTAGGACATCAGCCGACGATGATGGACCAGTCACGTCTTATAGCAAGCATTTGCTTTGGATGGGTGAATCTCATGAATTGGTCATTTCTTACAATGTTGTGTCGAATCGCAATTCAATGAAAGAACTGCGATTCGAACGTCCGGTTCGAACCGGCCCGGTTGAACCGTTCTTTTGATGTTCGAACGGTTTTTAAAAACAAAATAAAAAACCCCGTTACCTGCTGTCCTCGCACGTTTCCAGAATGCAGAGGAATCCGAATGCAGACTCCAGAGGATCCCGAGGGCAGAGAGAGAGAGAGAGAGAGAGAGAGAGAGAGAGAGAGAGAGAGAGGGAGGGGGGGGGAGGTAGATTTGGGTGTGTGTGTGTGTGTGTGTGTGTGTGTGTGTGTGTGTTTGACAATGACAAATGTGTGTGTGTGTGTGTGTGTGTGTGTGTGTGAATAGAATCATAAATATTACTAATTTGAAGGAGAGGGAGGTAGAGTTGTGTGTGTGTGTGTGTGTGTGTTTTTGACAATGTGAGTAGTAAATTCATGATCATTTCATGGCACTTCAACTCTTCATACCCATTAGTAGCAACAACCATATTAAGGGGATTAGAAGACTGTTCACACGAATTTTTTCATTGTTAACATTTAGAGTGTTGTACAAAGTCTGATCAAAAGAACTCAAGACAGTTCGTTCATTGTGATCATAGTGACCAAAACAAGCAAGTAAATCATGAGAGCATTTCTTAATTAGATGTGTGTGTGTGTGTGTGTGTGTGTGTGCGTGGAGGGAGGGAGAGTTAGCCTTTAGCTGTGTGTGAGTGAAAAATTAGAATTTAGAATTGTCATTTTCGTGAAATTCGAATCATTGAACATTTGCTAAGTTACTACTAACTAACCATGCACATGGTACTTTGGAATATGACATATGTCACGAAAAACCCTAAAACCGATTCGCCGGTTCGAACCAAGAGAAGCTGATTCTTTCTCGATTCAAACTTGATTCAAACATGGTTCGAAAAGGCGATTCGAAAGGTACCATAAAATACTGATTTCTTATAACCTTTCCTAGCTCGTGTGACTTCACTTGTCATCCTCATAGTGGGGGTCATAGTGTTCTCCTTCCACTAGTGTATGAAATCATTATCACACCTACTAGGTGAGCTAGCTTGACAAATTGGGAAAATTTCAATGTTTTATTGAAACGCGTTTCGAACGATGAAACGTGTTCGAAACGCTACATACAAAACGGCCCCGTTTCGCAACATCAAATGTACGTTCGAAACGACTATACAAAAAAAAAAAAAAATTGCATTTCCACATTTTTCCAAGAAGCGTTTGCGAGACGTTTAGTGCAATAGAGAGCCATTCGAAGAGGAGAAGAGCTCAGGTGAAAGAGAGAGGGAGAGGGGGAGAGGGAGAGAGGGAGGAAATTTTGTGTTTTTTTGTTTCAAGCTTGTAATCAAACATGAGAGAGAGGTAAGGTTGATATTGTCTTTTTGATGTCTGTGTGGATGAAGATGAGGATGAGAATGAAGGTGAGCCTCATGATGGGGAGGATGACCTTGAGGCCATGCACGACGACAGCTTCCGAGGTGGGCAGTTAGAGGCTAGAGCACTTAGCATACTATCATACTAGCATAATACATATGAGGCTTGAGCCTGGAAGCTACGCTTGAAACTCTTAATAATTATGCTTTTACTATAAAGTTTAAACTTTTGACTCTTGAATTGTAATTTGTGATTTGTTAGTGGTCACTACAATTTATAACTTATACTATTTATAATTTCTGGAATTTCTTGGATGTTTGAGACGGTGACATGCATTGTGCATCTGTCATGAGTCATGACTCAACTTTGAAGTATTCAAGTATGTACTATGGAATATATTTTATGTATTATAGTTATGATTAATCATGATTCATGTATTTTGTAAATTGTAATCTGTATTTCAATTTTTGGGTCACCGATAAGTCATAATTGGTCACGTCACTACGTGTGAACTTTGAAGCATTCAACAATGTGAACTTTCAACTTAATCTTGTATGGAGTATGGCAGTTTGCACATTGGAGATAGAAAAGTGGATGTATCTACTTAGTACTAGTCTTTCTATGCATGTCTAAACCCCAAAAACCTATAAAAACACATTTTCCAAAAAAAAAAAACCTAAAAAAGTTTCCCGTTTCGAACTTGGACCTCTCGTTTCGAACGCGTTTCAAACGAGTTGAAGAAACATTGTTCGGGATTGTGCTCTAGCTATAAGTTCCAATACCCATAAAAGCAAAAAAAAAATTATCAAAGTAATGTACTTTGTTATTGTGGTATTATATCCATCATTGTGTGATTGATCCTAGTTTCAATGTGTTGAATTATTGCATGACCTATGAATGCTAAACAGCATCTTCAAAGATTTCCTAAATGATCAAAGCAATTGTGCTCTCAATTAGGGCTTCTACACACAACTTAGTAAGCTCGAAATTAGAAGTTGAGTGCAGTCATCGTGCGAGTTTTGTGCAAGATCCAAGCTTTGTTAAATGATAGCTACATTTAACTTACCGCCATGTATTTATTAAGCTATTGGTCGTGAACATGCCTAGTATGTCGGATATGGACACAATATGCATCCTATGTTTGAATGGCACATGCCTGCAAGAAAGTAACTGGAGGGCTGAGGCATGCATAGAGGAACAGCCATACAACCATATGCACTTAAAGCAACATCGAATTAAGAGCCATGCGATATGGCCCATGGGAACTACATAAAAAACCTATTTCTAGGAATAGACCAATCATGTGTGGAGGCGGGACTGAAGTCATGCATCAAGTTACCATGAATATCAACTACTCTCTAAAAGCAAAAGCAGGAGGGAAAACATGCTAAGGTGCCAAATCCCTATGAATGAAACCTAGGATGGGAGAGAAGACTTGTGGAGAATCGTAAAAAGGAAGACCAGCCTCATGGACAAACTAAATTTATGAGCAAGAGAACGCACTTGTGAAACGTTTGAAGGCCGTGAAAAGTCATGAGCTTTCAAGGGACTCTATTGGTCAATCAAAGAAAAGGGAATACGATTGAAAAAGAAGGGACGTGAGTTTTGAAGCCAGCCAATTGTCAATCTATGATGTGCAATTGCACTACTAGAAAAAACACCGTATGCACAAAACAGCCAACCAGTCACGAAAATCTGTCCCAAATTCAACCACAAAACCAGCAATTTGTGACAACTGCTTAGAATAAGTTTGGTATCACGGATGAAATCATTTTGAAGCATGCAGGAAGTTTGGGAAAGTTCGAAGTGAGCAAGGAGCAGCAGGTCAGGTGGGTCTTCAACCATCTTGTTGCAAAGATACTTCATGAAAGTACATCTGTGACCTGCACGTTGGTACAATCTGCGTGAAGCTTGTGGAAAGACTATAGGAAGATAATTTTATGCAAAAAGTAATCAGGCCACCAAAAGACTCGTGAACCAGCCAGCGTGAGGATGATTCACCGGATTATCCAATCCTGGCAATGGTCAGGGTACAAGAGGATGTTCTTGTTCTTGAAATTTGTAACATGTCTATTGCTAGCAGATATAGGTTGATTGCTGATTGTTGCTGATTGGTCATCATACTAAGTAATCAAGTAGAAGCTAATGCTAGTATGGATGTGTCAATAAAAGTAGGATATACCCATAGAGTTATGGACTACAGGGTACGTACGAGATTACTGGGATACTCTACATATATTCTGCAGGCCTTTTTACATCCACTGTTGTTTATACTTTTGTACCTAGTTACACATTCTATATTATTCTTGTACAGGCCCCTAAGCCTTTTTAATGCTTCTGGCGACCTTATTTCTGACGTTGTCTGGCCAAGTGCCCTCATTTATTGAATCATATGTGGAGTGGGGGCCCACTATTCCCTCCATATTCTTTGTATTTCCTACATTAGGGTTCATTACTGGGGTATATATAGGGCACTTGTACATTCAGCAGCTTATTGATTGATATTGCTTGGGCTCCTTGTGAGAGAACCTATTGTCTGGTGATTTCATGTGATGCTAGTTAGCCATTCTTCGTGGGAGATTGATCGATTAGCCTATATGCTGTCTTTTCATGTTTCAAAGATGCAAAACTGTGAATTAGATCCTAGCTCATAAAGGTCTCAAGCCTGGCAAGTGTCTTAGGTCTTAGTCTGATCAACAAGACTTGTTGATGCCACTTGTATCTGATTAATCTTGTGCCAATAGAAAATTTCTCTAGTGGGAAGGGAGCTGAATTCAGAGGTGTTATTGAAGTTACTTGGTTACTAACACCATGAAGTTCGAAGTTGAGCATCTATAGCTCCAAATTAAAAATCTTAAAATCAAAAAGTATGCAATATTTTGCTGCAACAAATGAAACACACATACCACTGCTTTGAGGCCCCATAATAGACACCACAGCATAGGAAAGCCCACATTCGCCCAACTGCACATCTTTCACAAAGGAATCAAGACCTGCTTGATTAAAATTCCCTTTCCCATCAATGAGTTGAAGTGTCGGGGGCCGCTCCTTTGACACCTCCCCCTGCAAGAACAAGTGACAACTTGTGCACCTCTGTTGGCAAAAAATGTCTTGAGGCAAATCCTATAAATCTTGCTCTCTGGCACTTTTGAGTATCTTTTGTAGACACATCATGCTGAAGTAACTTCCAAGGAATGCTTGTACAGATTTTCAAATGTAAAAGTGGACAACTTTTACATTTCAAAGATAAGTGCTGAAACTCTATAGCCAACATTACTACTGCAATGACGATGCTTTTTTGTAAAGTGCAGTCGTACTAACTATAGTAACAATTCATATCACAAACTTAGAGTTGAATGGAAGTCCTCTAGTAGGGTCCCTGCTAGCCCTATATCCTTGACTAAGAGGAATAGCAGAAACAATATGCACTCCAGCAAAAAGAGTTCAAAATTGACATGTTCAGGGAAAAAATAACAGAAAGAGTGCAGGGTCAAGCGCAGGGTGTATAAAAAAATAATAACAACAGCCCACCAACGTGAACTCGGATTACATAAGAAACTCAAATTCTAAGTGGCATTCAAAACTTCCACCTGCTTGTAAGCATAAAAAAAACAGGGACTAGTTTCACACCTCAATAGACTTGAAAAAACCTTGACACAAAAGAGCAGAAACACAAAGTTGACAAGGCATTTTGATTAAAGGGCATTAATGTTACAATCCGTACAGTGGATCGATAATGATGTATCTGGATTGCACAATATGTATGCATTCAACTGATTTAACAGTTGTTCCGTAAGATACTTGCTACCAACCTAAATCCAGGTGTAAATTCAATAATAACCCTATACTATCCACTGTTTCACAGTTAGAAACCCATAACGTAGATACAACAAAGTGGAAGTGTAACAAGGAGATTGATAATTTGAATGTTTCAGTAAGTGTCAATGCTCAATGTTAGAAAATGAGTGGTTACTTGCATGAATACTAGCACCTAAGTGATAGGTTGACACAGATTATACATGCGACTTCACAGGCAGATGACAAAAAGGAAAATCCCAATGTTAGATGCCACATACTCACACGCATGTGCATGCATGCACACACGGAGGAGATGATTATTGGGTCTGGAATGCACTATAGCTCCTAGAATACAGAAACAGAAACCAATTAATCAGCCTGGTATAGAACAAATTACTATTTAACAGAAGTTTGGTCAGTATGCCATGCTACTCTCCTTTTAAAGACAATATGAGAAGCTTCTCTTGGCTCTCTAAATCAGGCTCGACAACTATGTGTTAACTTTGCCAAGAATCTGCAAAAAAGGTGTCTAAAAAACCACCTATCCAAGCACCCTGAATGCCATCAGATATGTACCTTCACACAAGCACGAGCATGGTACTTGTAGTTTACCGTTAAGTCCATATTATCAAAACAAAAAAGCAAACTACTACACACAAGGTCAGGCTGTGACTTTTAATATTTTCAAGTGCTCACATCCTATCTATATCTAGCTCAAGGGATCCATGCTTGCAAGTAAAATGCATCCACTAGCTAGCCCTCCTGCAAACTGCTCTAGCCCAAACAGGGGAACATGAAAAAGTAAAACTGCTTGATTCACTAACTTTTCAGCCAAGTTGGTCAATGGTAATCATCAAGAATTCCCCTTGTCTAGTTTACACTTCAAGCATACTCCGTCATAAGCATTATTTCTTAGACTACAATAAATGCAAGTTAATTAGACTTTAATGCATCATAGCTTCAAAGCATTTCTTTTGTCAGTAGAACAGAAATACTGAACCATTTTCAGACCAGAAATAGCACCCTTGGAGTGCAAGATATATTTCAAATACACATCATGTTGAAAAGTAGCATGCATATAGCATGTGTGATGCACCCTCTGCTCATGAATGAAAATGGTATGACCTAGAGATTGTGGGTACTGAAGAGCTATAAACAAGAACAGACACCAAATGGCTACCAATGAGCTACTCGTACCAGGGAAAAACATCTAGCATCCATTCAACAGAAAATGTTATTTGGAGAAAACTGAGGCACCTAGTCAGCATGTTAGGAAAGCAACAGCCAGCTACAGATATACTAAAATGCTGGTCCAATTGACTCAGCATGATATAGAACCCGATAATAAGGAGCATAAAAGACAAATGGCTCACAGTCTTGGAACGGAGTGTCTTATTGTACTGACTAATTTCTTAATTGTGTGGACTATGTTATCAGAAATATGGTGCTCAAAGGAAGTTCTAAGCATTTCTACGAACTAAACCTGTGAAGCAGAAGACTCATGCTAGCCTGTTATTGTCCAGATCAAGTGTAAATAGGAATTATCAAGGTAAATACACCCTTGTCTTCAAATTTAAATAGGACACATAGGTTTCCCAATTTTCCATCTAACAAAAACAAATCGGAGTCCAGGAAGGAAATGCGGATGGATCTCAAGGCAGTGTGGTGCAATGAATACAAACCTAAATGTATATATATATATATCTAATAAACGTGAGGTTACTGAGAGCACACTAATCATGTTTACAATAGATATTACAGTAAAATCAAAGGTACTAATTGGCATAGAATCAGATGATAGATCCTGCAAAATAAAGAAAAGAGGTGCATGATTTTAAGAAATGAATAAATAAGCACATTGTAAAAAACTCTAACACCGAGACTGATATACGTTTATTGGTTGGACCGAGCTAAACGTGCAATCGTAATAGGAAGGACAAACAAACACTTGACGCAAACTTACAGCCACTGATAGGCCTTTGAAGACTTACCATTTCAGCAATTGAATGTTTTTCTGGAGAAAGAATGCCTCTAATGCTCTGGATCTGCCAGTGTCCCCAAAAGAATATCGATTGTACTTGACTAAAAAAATTTCTTGATAGGTTGAAGATATCTCGTCTGCTTCGGGGATCAATATAGCTGAATCCGCTTTATGGCCTGCCACAATCAAAAAACATAAAAACCTTAAAACAGCTTTTATAACTTCCGTCTTCAGTAGGTAATAGGTATTGGTAGCCAAATGATTGCCTTTCAAGGAAAGGTAAAATCAGAAAACCTCAATTGGACAGACGAAGCTCGTAGCTCTCGATTGTAATGCCAAATAGAGGATTGAAAATCTACAAACAATTAAATCTATTCACATTTACTGTATATATGAAATAACAACGAGCATGAAGAATATCCAATATCAGTACAATGATTCCATCAGCAGATACAGGCAGGTTTGGATTAGAAGCCAATGAAAGGAAGAGAAACGAAATCCGAACATACAATTGTGCAAGAAGGCGCGGTGGGAAGGCGATTACAGAAGTGCGGATTACCGAAATCAGAAGAGCGTTTGGATATGTGAGAAAGAAGGAAGAAATGATGTGGCAGCTTGATCGGATGCAGAGCCTATGGCTTGAATATATATCTCCAATCGATCCAGCGAGAACGGGAGAGAGAGACACGTACAAAAGCGAGCGCTCGAGAGGGAGAAAGAAAAGGCTCCTCAAAATTGAAGGAAAGAAAGTAAGTAAAGGAAGAGTACAATTCCAAGGAAGAAAGGGAAGGAAAGGAAAGAAAGAAAGAAAAGGAAGAGAAAAAAAAAAATTGAAGGAAAGAGAGAGAAGGAAGGAAGGAAGAACATTAATATTTGGCAGCAAAGAAACAAAATGATGTGGGGGTGGGGGGTTGTTTTCCCTCATAGGCCCTCACCCCAAGGGAAGGGCTTTCGACTGGCCTCAGGTTGTAGGGGAGTCCTCGAGTCCTCTCAGAAGCCCTCTTTTAATGACATGGAAACTCTTTTGTTACCTTTAGAAGGGCCTATGTATCTTGGTTTCCAAGGGAGGCTTGAACATGGGACCAAAGAGACTTTGGATGCCAAGCTAGCCAACTCTTGGATTTTAGAAAGGTCTATGGAATGATTTCTTTCTAGGAATCTTGAGGTGAAAGCTTTTTTTTTTTTTTTGTTAGAAATTGTTTTTACATTCACTTTTTGAGCGGAAGGTGAGTTTACGAAAAAGTTAAATCTTCTTACATGCACTTTTTGGTTGTTTTCCCTAATAGGCCCTCACCCCAAGGGAAGGACTTTTCGCTACCCCTTAGGTTGTAGGGGAGTCCCCTCCGAGGCCCTTTTGTTGAGGTCGAAACCCTTTGTTATCATTAGAAGGGCCTATGCATCTTGGTTTTCAAGGGGGGCTTGAACATGGGACCAAAGAAACTTTGGATGCCAAGCTAGCCAACTAAGCCAACTCTTGGATTTTAGAAGGGCCTATGGAAGGATTACTTTCTAGGAATCTTGAGGTGAAAGCCTTTTTTTTTTTGTAAGAAATTGTTTTTACATTAACTTTTTGAGCGGAAGGTGAGTTTATGAAAAAGTAAAATCTTCTTACATGCACTCTTGGGCATCCAAAAGGTTTGCAATAGATTTTGCTATAGAAGGCGCCTTAGTTTCCTTTGTAAAAACGTCAACACATACTTTACTACAATGAAGATAAAATACAAAATATTTTACTAGTACGTATATGCTCTACCGTTGTGGATTAAATAACAAGGATTTTATAAGTTTGTAATATAAAATCGCAAAGGGCTCTACCTTTTAGTGAGAAAACACCATCTCACCTTTCATGGCAATTTAGGAAACAAAATAAAATAGATATGTTGCATGTACCCTTAGAATAAAATCACGAGTAATTTACAAAACATAATGGCATGCCTTCTTAAAGATTCATTCGTTGGAGTGTCAAATTAATTTTCTAAGCCATATGAATATTTTTTTTATTCTTTTAGCTTTTATTAGTATTACTTCTATATGAGAGTGGCCAAAGGTAGGATCTTGCACCAATAGCATCTCTTTCCATTAAGCTAGGTGAGAATAATTGCCACTAAGCCAAATGTTAAGGGGGACATAGGTCTGAAGATTAAAATATCCACCCTCCATATCCTATATGAAATTGTGACCACTAATGTGCACTATTAGGTTATCCATGAGGTAGATGTTACAACACGGGAATACGACTCTAAAGTCTAAACTCCCACCCTCCATGCCCTATAAGAAATTGTCAACATGAGTGTAGTAGTATTGTGTTATTTGTGAGTTTGAGGAATGTAGCAAGGTATGACATTCACCTTGCTCAAAGTCTATACATGCTTATTGTTACGTCCATGTCTGGTTCAGAGGATTCGGAATAAATCTTGACTTGGATATTCGGTACTCCAGTGTATGAGTTTATTAGTTATGCCTCGCCATTCCGAACCAAGCCATAAATGGAATTAATAATCTTGTGAGGGCCCAGGCTTACCCATTAGGACATATGTGGAGCTAGTGCATGGTGCTTGACTACTATATACGCATGTAAAGGAGATCAAATTTTCTTTTAATTCGAAAACATGAGATAAGTGTGCCACCATACCATACTTCTACATTTCTTTCAAAATAGCAACACTAATGTGGCCAAACCTTTCATGCCACAGCTTAGTCGAATCTGGTCTTGTTGTAGCAACAAAAGTAGAGAGTTTCTATACATTATTTCGTCTCTCACCCTTTCCAACCAGCTTACCTTCACTGCCAAAGATTTCTGCTCCTATTTTCTTGAAACATACCATCAAGTTGCGATCTATTATTGCAGAAACAGACAACGGATTCTTTGCAATCTCAAGAACATAAAGCACATCAGACAACTTTCTAGTTTTACCATTTGTTGTCACAAAAGATATTGTGCCAGCTCCTTCTGCAAGGCACTTAGCATTATTTCCAACAATTACTATTCCTCAAAGCTCAAAACTGGAATTCGTACTTGTGTGTTTAGTGTAGTCACCAAACCATCAAATTTTTGAGGAAGTACACGAAGGTTTGTTTGGACATGTTAGACATAGATGTATAATTCAAGTGTCCTAATCTATAATGCCAAAGTAATGTTGTATTGACAAGAACAGAGGTTTTCAAGGCTTGACTAGTGTCATAGTAACAATGCGCCAATCTATATAAGTATCCATGCCTCTTGTCGAGTGCAAGGATCTTATTTGTCCTATCGATAATTTAGCATTGATCAGACTCAAACTCTACTCTATGACCTAAATCAGTAATTCTACTTACTGATAATAGTTCATAGAGAGTTTAGGTACATACAAAATGTTTTATAGTAATTTGAATCGATCATGCTGGAACGTCAATCAAACATGGACAGTCACTGAGCTACCAAAGGGGAGAAATCAGATTCCATGCAAATGGATATTCAAGGCGAAGTATGATGTTGAAGGAAGGCTGAATCGATACAAAGCCAGGCTGGTCGCCAAAGGCTATTCCCAGATTCCAGATCTGGATTATTCTGAGACATTTGTCTACGAAATCACTTTAATACTAATGATTTCAAAGTTACTTGTTAAATGGTTCGAACATGACAATTATCGCGATAACTTTGTTCAACTTTTGATAGCCATAGTTATACACTAGAAGAAGGATTAATCCAAGGAGCCCGATAGTTCGTCTTTTGACTTTTAGCTCATTACTATCGTATCCTCTCTTTTTTTCCCAACATAGAGGACCACATTCTTCAACATGAACATAAAAGCTCAAAAATTTCACCTATCTTTCATATTGTATACAGGTTCAGAGGTTTAAGGTACGGTAGAAAGAGTTATTCACACCAAAAAATCATAAAAATAACACCTATTTATGAGGTTTTGGGACTCTTAACAATGAACATTGCCTACTAAACTTCTTCGCAGCCTCTGGACAACTTCATTGCACCACTGCGAATTTGCATACCAAGTTTCGTACAAAGAAATTGAGTCACTTGCAACCTTTCTTGCATATCATGCAAGAAATTTGTAACTTTGTGGATCTTAACAGACTTCATCTCCACATTAACCGGAGATCTAGGTTGAAAACCGTACATCAGCATAAACGGACTATAACTTGTAGCAGAATGCCTTCTACTATTGTAAGAAAACTCAATGAAAGTGAGAATAACATCTAAAAATAATACTACACATTGATCAAGATATGGACGAAAAATATTGTTCATCATCTGTTGAAATGTCGCAGGTGCACTCGTCAACCCAAAATGAAACACAAGGAATTCATAATGATCGAATCTCATCCAAAAGCCAGTCTTTTGCACATCATTCGGCTGAATCCTGATCCGATGATATTCGATTTTGAGATCTATATTTGTGAATATTTAGTTCCACCTAATCGATCTACCAGATCATCCATTCCGGGTTATGGATATTTATTCTTGATAGTTACTTTATTCAACCCCTTGTAATCCACACACATCTGGAAGCCTCCATCTTTCTTCGCTTTCAGAAGAATAGGAGTACCCCATTGTGACTTACTAGGTTGAATGCATGTACAAAGTGGGCGGACTATCAACGTGAAGTCATTGGATCAGATTTGAAACATATACACTAACTCAAAAAATATAAATATTTTCAAGTCGATCCAGTATCAAAAAATTCTAAAAATCCGATCCTGGATTTTTCGATCCTCTGCTCAGAGATTCGAGCCTTTTGTTTTTGCATTTTTCAAGATGCCCATTATTGAATGAATTTGAGGCTGAGCATCGAATCCCCCTTCATGTGGATCCTAAAAATTTCAGATTCAACATGTCGTTGAATTTGAGATAGTGCTCCTTTGACGGAGCCTTTGTAAAGTAATATGCTGCCATTGATTATGTCCTATAGTAGACTAAGGATGCCTCCTTGCTTTGCACTTTTTCTCTCAAATAGTGATATCTGATTTTGATATGCTTGCTTCGAGAATGAAATCTCGGATTGAGAGAGAGAGAGAGAGCTATGGTGTTTTGGTTGTCACAAAGGATGATTGTTGGATGACCGTGCAAGGTCGACTTCTACTAGAAGGTGTCTCAGCCAAATTGCCTCCTTTGTAGCATTTGTGGTAGCAATGTATTCTAATTTGGTTGATGATAATGCTACTGAGGTCTGCTTTCGGCTATTTCATGAGATTGGACATTAATTGTATAAAAATACAAATCCAAAAGTAGACCTTCTGGTATCAATATCTCCTGCCCATCCACATATGTGTATTCTTCAAGTATGTTGATAGGTTGGATGCATCCATAATAGATGCTAAGATGTTTGGTTGCCTGTTCGATCTGGATTTGATAGGAACTAGCTAAGTGAACTTATTGAATATGCAATGTCGGGTCGAGTGCAGATCATTGCATACATCAGTGAGCCGATGATGGAGTGAAACGGATATTGCTTCATCTCCCCCTTTTCTACCTCAGTTTGAGGAGATTGTTCCTTTGACAGCTTCAGTCTAGGGTTGAGTGGAAAGAAACTCGATTTGCAGTTGACCATTCCATACTTTTCCAGCACATTTGTGAGATATCTCTGCTGGTTGATGAAAATCAATTGGCTGGGTCGAATTCGAAATTTTTTGATTCCGAGACAATAGTGGATTGGACCCATATCAGTCATTTTGTACTCCTTGTCTAGCATGCATTTCGTTTCCTTCATCAGATTCAGATCATTACTGAATAATAGTGTATCATCTACATAGAGAGTGATGATGAAGAAGAAATTCGATACAGACTTGAAGTAGACATTCGAGTCTGCTAAGTTTGGAATAAAATCATTCTCAATAAGAAATACATTTATTTTATGGAACCAAGCTCAGGGTGACTATTTCAGCCCATAGAGTGCCTTGTGAATTTTGCACACAAGGTGCTGCTTACCCCTTAGCTCATATACTTCTGACTGTTAAAGAATAAATTGTCTATTGAATATTGTAGTATCAAAACAGAAATAGTTCGCTAGAACAGACTAAGCAATAAGAGATAATCAGGTACAAAATAACTTCAAAGAAGCATGCAATATTATGACATAATACTGAACGCAATAAAAACATAGATTGATTCAGTAAGTAGCATGTACAAATCAAATGATGTGATATATTATCACTTGTGCAATTCTATTTATCATGATACAACATTTTGTTCAATTAATCCAAGGATTATTCAACACCACTATCACAAGTATGGATATTATGAGATACCAAAATGGAATAAGCGAATATGACATCCTCAAGTCAAGTGCGTTGAATTCTACCACCTGATCAATATGAAGATCCTGGTGTAAATGAGCAATATGCAATTTATGTTAGTGCACAACAACAACAATTGAGACAATGGACAAGAGTTCCATTAGGATGTTTTGGATGTTGTCATATGCTGCATGTAATTAGCCCATGATCTTACTAAATGCAATGCTAAATATAGCCATGGGCTAAATCAAATTAGATTTAGTCAATAGGACAGTGAATAAAGTGGCTCGAACAACGTCGCTATATTTGTGAATAGTGGAATTGTAATAATTATTGTGAGGCCCAATTTAGCTAAATAAGGTCCAAAACTTATAGTAGAAGCACAAACGACCAGCATAAATAGCTGAGGCTGTGCTAAATTTGGAGGCTATTATTCATTTGTTTAATGTTGGATTCTTTGTGATCTTGAAGCTTCTCTTTGAGAGCTTTCTTGAAGGTGTTTGTGGTTCATGTGTCTAAAATTACATGAGAGCTTTGATCATGTTAGCTACAATTGAGGAGAAATTCTTCAACCTGAAAATGTTTGGAGCAGAAAGTGTTACAAGTCATATCAACACTTTCAAAAATCTTATGGAGCAAATGGTTGCAATTGGCTCAGTCATTGAAGATTCTGATGCTGTTATGACTCTACTATCGAGTCTTCCTAAAGCCTATGAAAAATGGGTCATGATAATTTTGACCCAGGAGTAGATTACTCTATCAAAAGCAATTTCAATGCTTCTACAAGAGGAAATCAGAAAATCTGCATCCTCCTCAGGCTCAAGGTCGGATCCTGATACCCCATATTCCAAAAATCAGAAGTTCAGATCCAAGAAGAAGAGTAATATGCAGTCATGGTCAAATTTTGACTTAGGCTCAAATTTTGGCTCTAGGTCGAATTCTTACTAGAAGTCACGTTCAATTTTTAGCAACTAACTTTGAAATCATTAATACTAAAGTAATTTTGTAGCCAAACAAATTATAGAGTAAGAAGTGATGTAAAGAATATTGCAGTGTTAAGTATTCAATAGATCAGACGAAAACAATAAGAGATTTATCAGTTACAAATGACTATAGAGAAGCATACATTCTGACATGATACTAAATGCAATAAGAAGGATAGATTGATTCAGTAAGTAGCATGTAAAAATCAGATGATGAGAACACAAAACAATAGCGGATGAAAACCGCGTACTCCTATCTTTGAGTAACTGAAAACTTTGATTGGTGCACTTCCGCTAGTAAGCAGTAAGCGCTAGCAATACTCTAATGGAGCTCTAAAATATTCTAGAGACTTCACTGCACCGTATATATAAATGTGGTAAAGGCCCAATGTGCCTTAAGTCAAGTTTAATATAGTTTGGGTCCCATCCCAATGTGAAATAAGATGAGGTCTTTTATGAAGAGGTGTAACCTCTACCTCTCTCTCACGTGTTGTATTCTCTCATGTTGTAGTGTGCAAGTTTAATGGAATAGAGCAATGATGTTCTCTCTCTCCTCTTGTCTTATGTGAATGCGTATGTGCATGCTCTGATTTCACACACATGGTATTAGAGCCATCTATGGCTAAAATCTGAATGATCCTGGCATGCAGTAGACGACGAATATCCATCCACCCATACTCCTACTCCCTCGATAGCATCGTCATCATCAAATGCTTCCACTCTATCCACATAACTGTTGTTGGAACAGATGGGATTGCACCACAAGCTAAAAGCCTTTTGGTTGAATGGGCCAAAGTGGACACCAAACCAGTAGTGCCAGAGCCCATATATTGTACGGGCTACGAAGAGACTAGTAACGTCCTCCACATCGGGACAACATGGGAAAGCGAGGAACACAACATCACCCTGCTGATCAAACACAAGAGATTCGAGGATGAGGCAGCAGTGGTAGATGGAGGATCCGATGTCAATTTGATCTCTACTACTTTGTATCAAAAGTGGAGTTTACAGGGATTGAAGCCAACAAGATTCGCCATCAAGCTAGCGGATCAATCCTGTGTAAAATCGAAGGGTGTGGTTGTCGATATCCCTGTAAAAATAGCAGGCATGCAGTTTGTGATCACCTTTGTAGTAATGGATATACCTGAATCTCCATCTGCATACCGTGTTTTAATGGGAAGACCATGGTTGAGGATTGCGCAAATAGTACACAACTGGGATGCAGGAAAACTCACCTTTGAGAACATATAGTAGGTTGTAAAGGTCGATCCAACCACATGGGCGGTGAAACCACTTGCATCCAAGGCTGATGACGAATCATCCACGATAGATCACACAATAGATCACCCAAGGCAAGCCAAGGGTGGTCACTACGATTCAGAGACTGATGTTGTGAGATGGACGGATGCATTAGCAACAATTGACTGCCAAGCATGTCAATGTGAATCAAATCCTGAACCCAACACATCTTTATCCAAGTGTTACACCATGGACACACCAATTACATTTGGAGTGAATATGATAAACGTAGCATGGTTGTCAGCGGAATCTATTGAAAATCCAGTGGACGATGATTTAGTCCCTTGGCAACATGCTCTAACTTACAACAAGGAGACTAAGCTGACTGATGAGCAAGTCCTACAACACATGGACCCATATCGTTATGGAATTAAGAAAGTACCAGCTCAACTGCCGCAAAAATCTACTAGGAATTGACTATTCATCAAAGCACTCGAACAATAAATTTGTATTCTCCAACCAAAAGTTCATCGATCATCAAAACATAGGCTATGGCTGCGCATCTGTTGAACAACTTTTTGGTTGTTTCAACATTTCGCATGGACAGAATCCAGTCCAAGCTGCTTAGTCAGATTGTGGAGCCCTTCTTGGGATTCTCTGGCCCCACGGTTGTGCCATACGATTGGCATGCCTTCCTCATCTACTAATTAACAATATCCATCAAACCAAA
Organism: Diphasiastrum complanatum; assembly: GCA_029204225.1. NCBI lineage: Eukaryota > Viridiplantae > Streptophyta > Lycopodiopsida > Lycopodiales > Lycopodiaceae > Diphasiastrum > Diphasiastrum complanatum. The sequence goes on from CM055098.1 coordinate 17,898,647, forward strand.
CAATCGCGACCGTATCGCAGCGGGTCCCCTGCTGTGTAACTTTGCCTGTGCACTTCTCGAGGTGAAAGTGTGTGGCTTTCGTCATTCTAGTCTTTTATCATCCATTGTGCCATACACTAACCTGTATCCTCCATCCACCACATTCACTTTCCTTTTGTTCCACCCATTTGTTTCCATGCCCATCTCCTCTGTAGATACTACTTCTCCCTCTATTCCATCTTCTACCACCCCTTCCATCACTATCGCACCCTCCATTATCCTTGTTTCCACCGTTGTCCCTCTCCAGTTCAATCCTGCTAATTCACAGTTGTCTCCGGACACCCTGGCGTGGATGCAGGTTATAAACATTTCATTGCCACACCAGACTACTTCCGCCCCATCTTCTCCTTCCGTCCTCCACACCACCCTACAGTTTTCCTCTGTTCTATCCATTCTCTCTTTTGTACAAACTAACCATCCTTGTTTCCACTTCTGTTCCTCCCACACTACCCACTTCTCCATTGAAGGCTGCCGAGGGCGACCAACTGTTTTCTGATAACGCATTTGTACAAACTATTTTTATTCCATCACCAGATCGAGCAGATCCCACCGCCCCAGATGACAAGAGATCACTGGAGAAACTCATTGAAGACAATGACAATGACACTGTACAGGTCATCGGGGCCACTACCACACAAACTCCTGCAAGCGTCAATGTACCGGCTCCTCCAACGGAACTAACGATGACCTACCAAGCCTTGGAAACATTCATCCAGGACGCGGTAGCAGCCAGGGCCTCATTGGACAGCCGGGTACTCCATTTGGCAACCAAAAACACCCAGTTGCGAGCAAAAATTTCAAAGCTGCAGCAAGAGCTGATGATTGCTCAACAACATGAATAAGACGGGCACCGGGAGATCACAAAGCTACAGCAAAAGGAGGATGGCCTCAACCAGTATATCCAGAGCCTCTCCAAAGTGCTGACAGATGTCTCCACCAAGGTGTAGGAGCTTCAGTCTGAAGCGTCCCAATGGCTTGCCCCCCTCTAGGCGCAACTCTAGATATATGAAGCAAAAAATATGCGCCTGGGGGCGAAGGTGCAAGCCCTGCAAAGTGAAAAACTAGGCTGGTTAGCTCAACCTACACCTGACTCAAGGCCACTATCTCAAGCAGAGATGTGTAATACCAGGATTAGTCATAAACTGACTGCAAAAGTTATGTCTAGTCTGGCATAGATCATTGTGTACATAAGACATCCTATTATCTAATGAAAAGGATGCTCACGCATTTGCTCCTTCCTTTGATGGTCTAAGGACATTGGTCCTTCGACAATTTGAGATCGGTGAGTGAGCTAATTTGCAATTCATTAGATTATATCTGATCAACATATTGTGAATGTATCTTTGCTGAGTAATGTAGATCAACTTTCACTTTGTCTCTTTGGATTTGTAATGAGCTTCGTCCATCATGTAAAATTTTGAAGACAAAATTGATTTAGCTTCTTTTATTACATCGATACTAATGCTAAAAAGCAGTGTGTCATCCACATATAAAGTGATAATAATAAAGGAATGATTGCACTGTCTTGAAGTTAGAATATGAAGTGCTTGGTTTGTAGTCATGATCGATAAGAAAAGTGTTGATCTTTTGAAACCATGCCCTAGCAGATTGCTTCAAGCCATAAAGTGCTCTATGGAGTTTACATACATGATTATGTTTGCCTTTGATATTATAACCTTCGAGTTGCAGCATGTAAATATCTTTTTCAATAAATCCGTTAAGATATGATGTCTGTACATCCATTTGATGTACCTCTAAAAACTATCTCTACTACATTCTATTGTCTAGCTATGATGACTCCACTTGCATGATTGTCTTAAATACAGATGTGTTTCTTAATGAAACAATTCAATAGCACACCTATAGAATTTATAGCATGGTAAAGAGTTGTAATCCACCTCTACCTACGGAAACCATAATGGTGAACTACTATGCCGGACTGCTCAATGAGATCATATCTAGCATGGCAGACTTGGCATCATATACTTCATTTGTACAAATTTGTCAAGATGTCGCCCTTATGGAAGCAAAGATCTTGATGGAGATGGTGAATTATCCCTATTCTATAATGAGAAATCAGAGGAACCAGAATCTTCAATGCTAGCCGATCATGTAACAAAGGAAGACATAGCCTCACAATAGAGCCAAGAGGCAAAACCAAGTGTCACATTTCACAAGGTTGACCAAGACCATCAAGAAGATGACCAACATGAGTCTAAGGCATGTAGAATCAAAATTCTTTAATCGGACTAGTGTGGATACTGTTATGGAGATCATGCACGCATTGAATGTCCAATACAAAACCCTCGGTTGAGAAATTGTTGGCTGATTCTGACGAATCCCCAAGATACTCGGACAGAGCAGCTCAAGAGCACCTCTCACCTTAGACCGAGGAGGTCTCTGAGAAGATGAGACTAATGAAGACTGAGAGCCGAGAAATACTAGCTAGGAAAGACATGCAAGAACTGTGTAACCCTCATGGTGAATCCCGGAAGGTGGAATGACCATGTAGGAACAAGTATTTCTAAGCAAATGTAATAAATGCAAGTAGACCCCTCTTAAAGAAAGTAGAGTGAGCCACCTTTTGATGGTGACCTCTAGTGGAGAGCAATATTCCAATTGTAATCTGTGAAATGTGGAAATTTCACTAGGATGCCACCTAAGGAGCTCTCTTGCTTATTTAAGAGACTCTCTCTTTGTGAAGAGAAGCTTTTGCATTGTATCTGCTCCATGCTTAATAAGAACATTTTCCATGAGTTTGATGCCTTGATCATGATGGTTTTCTTGAGTGATGCCCCTATGATCATGCCCTTCCCTCTTTTTGTGTGTGGTTGTGGATTTAGAGTGGATTAGTTTTTGTGAAAGATTCAACTAGTTTCATCACATTTTGCAATATTTCCATATTTGGCATATTGAGGCCAAAACTTGTTTTAGACTTAGAGGTTGACTTTTCAAAGTTCATTAGTCTAAATTTTATTTGAATAAACACTTTTTGAAAGTGTGGGAAAGATAGAATGCGAGTTTGAGTAGATTCAATTTGAATAAGTTGGGTACATTGAATCTAGACCCAAAATTGGTAGGGTTAGCATTTTGGTGGGAAAGCCAAGTAGCCAAATAGGGTTTGGACCTGTTATAAAAGGATGTAACTCATGGAGAGAGTCATCTTCTCTCTTCTCTATCTCATTTCATGCTTATACATGGTTCTCTTGGGTTCTACTATCCATTGGTGCACTATCTTGGTGATTGCTTGCAATTCTATGTGTAGAATGATCTATATTTGCTATTTTTGGATCCACACGTGTGAAATACAGTAGCTTGCTGATTTTGTACGGACAACAACAGTACATAATCATTTCATTCAAGTTTGATCAAGTTCTAATAGTGTTTGCATCTCAAATTGTGTGTAGATGCTGATTTTTCTACATTGGTGAAATTGGTAGTGTATTTCTCTTTCTACCCAAAGATCGTTCAAGTAGATTGGATCTTCAGGATCTGAAATCTTTCACATGGTATCAGAGCTTGTGTTTCAGGTTATGAAGGAGGAAATCAGATCTATCAATGATTTGGTGAAGATATCAAGTCTAGAGCATGCTAGAGAGGATTCTACACCAAAATCGGATTTTTTGCTTTTGTAGATTGGATCTTTTGTAGATCAAAACACTAAATAGGTCAATATACTTGTTCAATTCCGTTTTTTGAATTCACATGCTGGATTTGGCCGATTTTTGGATCATTGGTTCAGCCTAAGTGGTGGCTTATAGATTGCATATCAAATTTTCAGCATTTGCATGTAGATTTGGAATAGTCAATTTTTTGTGATTTTGTCAAAACCCTAATTTTGATTGGATCTCTAGATAGTGAGGTTGCTGGACTTCATTTGAGTGTGTTTCAATCTTAGGAAGTGGCAAAAGTCATTATATTGAGGATAGATCATAGGTTGATCAAGATTCCATGATTCTATGTGTTGATTTGCTTGGATAAGTGCTAGAAGAGAATTTGTGAGATAGTTTCAAATCTTGGTGATTTCTTTTGAAAGCATTTGTTGTTGTTCAAAGAAGTGCTTTGTGCATTGAAATAGGTTGAAAGAGAAGATCAGGTCATTGCTACATGGCAACCTCAATTGGAGTCATGTTGGAAGCCAATGATAGGCTTACCTCAAGTAACTATTCATTATGGAAAGTGAGGATGGAGTCACTTCTTGAGATGAATGATGTTTTGGATATTGTTGTAGGTTTGGAGGAGAGACCAGCAACACAACAAGATCAATTGAGGTATGACAAGAGGGCCAAGAAGGCTCTACACATGATAAAGATGAATGTTACCAATGAACTTCTCAAGGAAGTTGGTAAGTGCACATCATCTTTGGAAGCTTGGAATTCATTGAAGAAGCTTTATGAATCCAAGTCTACTTCTAGAGTGTTGACTCTAAGAAGGCAAATCTTTTCTTGTTTGCAAAAGAATGAAAAAAGTCCAAGTACTTTTGTTTTGAGAATGAAAGCATTGAATGATGAGTTAGCTTGCATAGATGAAAGCATTAAGGAAGGAGAGCTTATTCAAGTGATTCTTAATGGCTTGTTGGATGCTCATGCTAACATTATTCAAAGTATTGCTATTCAAAAGACTTTCCCAAGTTTGATGGATCTTCAAGAGATCTTGATCAATGAGGAATATAGGCTTCAAGCAAGAGGTGGATCTACATCGACACTTCAAGAGGATGCTATGTTCACAAAGGGCAAAACCAAAAGCAAGTGGTCTAAAGGGCAAGATCAAGTGGATGCTTCTTCAAGTGGCAAAAATAAGGATAGATCAAAGCTCAAGTGCTTCTATTGTGACATCAAAGGACACTTTGCAAGTGAGTGCTACAAGAAGAAGAGAGATCAAAGAGACAAGCAAGGTAATCTTACTCTTGATGAGGATGGTTTGGATGTGCAAGATGCAAATGATGATGCTTTTGTGATGTCTTCATGCATGCTTGCTAATGATGGAGATCTAGATCCTTGGTGGATTGATAGTGGAGCAAGTTCACACATGACCTTTCACAAAGAGTACTTCACTTCTTTGTTGGCATATGGAGATGACAAGAGGGTGATCTACACGGCCAATGATGGTGAGTGTGCAATCAAAGGGACTGGCACAATTCCTATTTCTCTCTCTACAAATAGGAATGTTCATTTGGAGGATGTCTTTTTTATTCCATCTATTACCAAGAATTTGCTTAGTGTGAGTCAAATGCTAAGTAAGGGCCTCAAGGTGGAGTTTGATGGAGATGCTTGTTTGATCAAAAGGAAGGATGTCTTGATTGGAAAAGGTAAAAGGCAAGGGAAGTTGTTCAAACTTGATGCTTGTGTTATTGCTAACCAAGTTGGATGTGTTGCAAGGGAGCAAATTTCTAATCAAGAGGTTTGGCACAAAAGGATGGGACATCTCAACTTCAAGTCATTGGAGGTAATGGCAAGGAAGAAGGTTGTGATTGGTCTTCCAAGTTCCTTAAGTAATGACAAGCATGTTTGTGAGTCTTGTGCTTTGTCTAAGTCACATAGACTACCTTATACTAGATCTATTTCTAGATCTACAAAGCCTTTTCAACTTGTACATTCGGATATTCATGGATTTACTACAATTAGCAATAGTGGAGCTAAGATGTATGTAACATTCATTGATGATTTTAGTAAATTTTGTTGGATCTATCTACTAAAGAGCAAGGATGAAGTGTATGATGTCTTTGTCAAGTTCAAGAATGCAAGGGAGAACCAATTCTCCACAAAGATCAAGTGCTTGAGAGGTGACAATGGTGGTGAGTACATATCTAACAAGTTCAAGGCCTTTTGTGATGAGCATGGGATCAAGAGGGAGTATACAACATCAAGGACCCCACAACATAATGGAGTGGCTGAAAGGAAGAATAGAACTTTATGTGAAAGTGCTAAAGCTATGAGGTTAAGTGCTAATCTTGACAAACCATTTTGGGATCAAGCTTTGTTGTGTGCCAATTTCTTGTGCAATAGGTGGTCGAGTGCTATTTTGGATGGAAGGACACCTTTTGAGATGCTATTCAAGAGGAGGCCGAGTGTCAACTTTCTAAGAACCTTTGGATGCACATGATATGTCAACATCACTCTTGATGATAGGACCAAGGAGGATCCATCTTCAAGAAGAGGTATTTTTGTTGGATATAGTGAGGTGAGTAAAGCCTACAAGGTTTACATTCCTTCTACTAACAAAGTGATTGTTGGTAGAGATGTCATTTCTGATGAGGGAAACATTCCAAAGGTGTCTTCAAGCATGATTGATGGTAAAGTAGATGGTTCTAACATTCTTGATGTTGTTGAGAAGGATCCTACTTTGGATGGTGGTGATGATGGACCTTCATCAAGTCAAAAGCCAAGGAGAACATCAAGAGAAAGACAAGTACCTTCAAGGCTCACATATGATCAAAAGGGTTAGCAAGTAGTTTTTGGAAATTATATTGCTTTCCTAACCTCTTTGGATGATCCTACAAGTGTAGATCAAGCAAGGAAAGAAGAGGAGTGGATCCAAGCAATGGATCTCAAGTATCGATCTCTTATGAAGAGTAGAACATCTTTTGGAAGATCTTCTTGTGTACATGGAGCTATGCAAGTGGATGGATGTTATCTTGCTGTAAAATCAAGTAATGGATCTGGAAAACAAAGCTTGTTCAATGACTTTGATGGTCAAGTTGAAGATCAAGAGGTTGATCTCAAAGCGCTTCAACTAGTCAAAAGGGAAGTTGGCAATTTGGAACTAGTCAAGAGCATCAAAGGAGAGGTAATTGGCAAAGGTGTTATGGATCTGTTTTTGCAGCATATTGAAGACTCAAGTAAGGTCAAAGGAGAAGCAAGGAAGTGTTGTTCAAGTTTACTTTACTTGTTCTATCTCATGTTTGAGCAATTTCATGTGGATGTGTGCAAATTGTCAAGATATGGTAAAACTAGCTACATTGGTGAGCATTGTTTTGATGTTGGATTTGTACTAGCATTCTTGGCTGATTTTGCTGATGGAAATGAAGCTATTGGAAGTTCATTATGTCACTCATCCATGGCTAAGTTCTCAAGTGTTGAGCTACTTGGTGCCAATACTTGGAGATTGTCAATTTTTGGTGAATTCATGGTCATTTTCTTGTGTCAAGTAGATTGGACTAGTGCAAACTACTTGGTTTATGGAGTCATGTGGTGCTGGATTTGCATCATTAATGTACTCACCTACTCATGGATTTCCAAGGTTTGATGGTTTCTTGTGGCAAGATGAAGATGGAGGCTCATTCACGGAGTATCATGGTGGATACAAGGCAACAAAGGACAAAGGAGGAGGAGACATGCAAGCAAAACTTGATCACTCACATTTATTGTTTGTTTGCTGCATTTTTCCAAAGAGTTCAGAGTTGGAAGCATGGTGGAATCATTTCATTTACATTCTATTTGATTCTTCATGTTCTAGTCACATTTTTACATGCAAAATTGATGTAGGAAATAGTGAAGCATCCCAAGTGGACACTATTTTCTATATCAATTATGGTTGTTTCTATTTTGAGCATTACATGATTATTAAAAGGAGATATACTCTTAGGAAGAAGATCATTCTTATGATGGATCAAAGTTCTATTGGCAAAAACTATGCTAGGAGCATTGGAAGCTAGAAAAGCGAATTTTGAGGTACATCATTGGAACTCGAGATTTTGGCATATTGTATGAGGGATCATCACCTAATCTTTTTGGATTTTGAGATTCGGACTATTCTGGAGATGTAATGGATAGGAAATCCATTAGTTCTTATTGTATTTTCATAGTTGATGGAGCTATATCATGGATGTCAAAGAAACAAGCCACTATCTCATTGTCATCTAGTGAGGCCGAGTACAAAGCTCTTACACATTGCACAAAGGAGATGGTATGGATCAAGAGGATGATCAAGGATCTTCACTTGCTGGATTTTTCAGAGAGCCCAATCATCTTTTGTGACAATCAATCAGCCCAAAGAATGGCATCCAATCCTATCTTTCATGCTATGAGCAAGCATATTGAGATACAATATCATTTTGTGAGGGAGCGAGTCATTGCAAAGGAGGTGGAGCTTCAACATGTGTCTTCAAGGGAATGTGTAGCTGATATCTTCACCAAAGCATTGGGAAAAGACTTGTTCATGAAGCATAGGACTTCCCTTGGAGTATTATCAAAGTCTATGCTAAAACTAGTTGAAGAGGGAGTGTGAAAGATTCAACTAGTTTCATCACATTTTGCAATATTTACATATTTGGCATATTGAGGCCAAAACTTGTTTTAGACTTAGAGGTTGACTTTTCAAAGTTCATTAGTCTAAATTTCATTTGAATAAACACTTTTTGAAAGTGTGGGAAAGATAGAATGCGAGTTTGAGTAGATTCAATTTGAATAAGTTGGGTACATTGAATCTAGACCCAAAATTGGTAGGGTTAGCATTTTGGTGGGAAAGCCAAGTGGCCAAATAGGGTTTGGACCTGTTATAAAAGTAACTTGTGGAGAGAGTCATCTTCTCTCTTCTCTATCTCATTTCATGCTTATACATGGTTCTCTTGGGTTCTACTATCCATTGGTGCACTATCTTGGTGATTGCTTGCAATTCTATGTGTAGAATGATCTATATTTGCTATTTTTGGATCCACACGTGTGAAATACAGTAGCTTGCTGGTTTTGTACGGACAACAACAGTACATAATCATTTCATTCAAGTTTGATCAAGTTCTAATAGTGTTTGCATCTCAAATTGTGTGTAGATGCTGATTTTTCTACATTGGTGAAATTGGTAGTGTATTTCTCTTTCTACCCAAAGATCGTTCAAGTAGATTGGATCTTCAGGATCTGAAATCTTTCACAGTTTTCTTGCTTTCCTAGTTGTGGATTAGCTTTCTTGTTTTCTTGTGGATTAATGTAGAAGCCAGCATTCAAGTAAACTAAATAGGCTGGATCTGTGGTGTGATTCTTGCATATCTCTGTACAATCCAGTTCTTGATGTTCTTGGGATGTCCAAGAATCAAAGGCTGGTTGGTTTCTTGATTCTTGGACTTCTAACATGTTGTAGATTAGTTTTTTGTTTCTTGTTTTGTCAATTTATGCAAGGCAGTTCAGTGTTAATGTAGTGTAGGCTCTGATTTCAATCCGTTTTAAGTGTAGGTAGCTGTAGAATCTGTAGAACGTTAATTGGTTTGCATGCTGATCTATGAATGAGCGTTCTTGGCTTGCATCCATGTAGAATGTAAGTGTGTTCAAGAGCGATGTCCCTGAGTAGTCCTCTAATAGGCAGGACATAAAGAAAATACTAAACGACGCTCTGTCCCTTCTGCCTGGGTTGGCATTGTTGAATCAAGAAGACATCTAACGAATGCCTTTAAGCCTCGTAATAAGCAAAAACGGTTTTGACGAAGTAGAAAGAATTAGAGAAACGAGTAAACAACAAGTCCTCTGGAGCAGGGGATCTGTCAACATTTGGCGCCGTTGCCCATTGAGCTCCAACACATTCTACATCAGAATCCCACAACCTTGTCCATGCTCAGATCCCTGCAACGGTCTCGACCGGAGTGCTCCCTGCGATCTCGACCAAAGTACCGCTGAAGTCTCGACCGAAGTGTTCAATCAGATCTCAACCGAACTAATCAGATCAAATCTCGATCGAAGCAAGCAGATCAAATCTCGACCGGAGCAATTAACCCCCAAATCTCGACCGGACCATAACTTTTGATCAACACCTCTGATTGCCATTTTGACCAAACCACCATTTTTCCAACACCTTCGAGACTGAAAAAAAAAATAGAGAGGTATGAATACCAATTTTTTTTTTCAAAAAACAACACTCATACCAATAGAAAGCCCTTTTTATACTGAGTCTCCACCTTCACTTCCTTCAACACCCTAAAAAATCCAAAAAACACCAAAAAATCTAAAAACTCGAAAACACCAAAAACCCTATAAAATCCAAAAACACCAGCAACTCATACCCTAGTACTCAATGGACCAACAAAACGATCCTCAAGTCCCAGACGATTATCCATATGAGATCAGGTCCCAAGAAGCTGAATAGATCAGACGTCATAGGTTCTACCGAATGAGAGCCGAACTCCAAGAGCCATCCACAAACCCGTTCAATGGACAAGAACCTAATAGAGCCGAGTCTTCACGTGCACGACCCCATTTTTATGCTGTTGACCCCTCATAGGCCAGAACCAACCTTAATGGAGTCCCTGCTACCCACGGAGCTCATCTTGAAAGACGTACACCCAAGCTAGATCTACCAAAGTTTGACGGTAGTTCAGACCCTCAAAGATTTTTGCAAATCTTTGAGAATGCATGTGATGTATATGGCGAGACATCACCCGACGCCATGATTCAACTCTTCTCGATGACCATGATCGATCGAGCACGAGACTGGTTTTTTAACCTTGATCGTGAAGATAAACGTGACTGGTCACTCTTGAAGGAGGCCTTTATCAAACGCTTCAAGCCCTTTCGTTTGGTAGAGAGCCCTTTTGTTAAATTGAGTAACATCAAGATGACAAAAGAAGAACAAGTACGAGACTATATTGAGCATTTCAAACTTCTCAAAAGTCAAGTACAAGAATAGCCCTCTGAACAGATGCTCATCATCTGGTTCTTAGTTGGCCTTCCAAGATGGATTAGACGCGAGCTGAAATCCAATGATGAATATATGAGTCTAAAGTTAGCTATGTCTGATGCCATCAAGGAAGAAGACGAAAGATCAGATATTGACGAATCTAGAGAAAGACGAGTACCACGTGCTCATGTCCATGAGTCAAAGCCGATCAAGGACACCTGAGATCAGCTTTGGAAATCCCAGTTGGAGTTGCTTGATAAGCAACATCAACTACAGATGGAGAAACTCACCAATGAGTTTCAACCTACCCAGAAGTCTATCCAAAGTAGTATGCCTAGTCAGTCAAAACCTGCACATGTACCTTATAGACGACAAACAATATGGTGCCCACACTGCCGGGCTACGCATCCTGTTGATGCTTGTCCTTCATATCCACCTATCCAAGCACATACAATTCAACAATATAAAGAACACCCATCCCAATCTGGAAATGCCTTGCCTTATCATGAATATCCACCAGCAAGTCTAGAATCACTAGCCATACAAGATGGCTATGCCGTTATACAAGGGCCACTGCACATCAGATGTTTCATCTGTGGTGAAACCGGCCACTTCATGGTTGATTGTCCAATCAAGACCAAGTACCATCCTGAGTGTCCCGACTGTATAAGAAAACACAGTTTCAAAGACTGTCCAACGCAACACGCTAAGATCCTACCTGTCCGTCATGTCAGTTATGAATCACAATAGGATCTTCATGACAACAACATGAGCACCATAGCAACCAACAGTTAAACCTGCTGCTCGATCGAGAAGTTTCTTGTAAACTTCTACATCACCATCCAATACGCCAGTACCATAATGCAAAAAGACAATCTGAAATGAGTCATTGTCGAAAGAAAGTAAAACCGATATTCCGTCATCTGCTACAATGTCCAACCAAGAGCAACCTCCACAGGGAATTGACAATTTTTCTCCCCTTCTACAAACTCAAATCTATTTGTCTTTCCACATGCAGATAAGATTTCCAATGTGCCAATACACAACAAATCTAGGATTCGGAAATCCACTTAGAGATTCGGTTCTGAATCTCTTGTTCGACGAGGTCCTCAAGACATAGTACCTCACCCATACCTGCATCTCACGCTATATCTTACAACATCTGTTATCCATGATGATAGTTATTAGTGTCACCAACCCTGCCTTGTTTTGACAAGGGCATATGAGAGTAAGTATCATTACTCTACAAAACAAATAAACTATTCCAACTATCACGATGACTTATCAATGTTGATCAATGCACGTTTTGTTCGACAAGTGCCATACAGTTCTAACTCTCTGTAACGTTTGTTTATTTCCTTGTTTCTCTTCACCTATTTTGTGTGATTGATTTTTGCATGAGAAATAGCTATTGCACGAGAGTCTTCTGTAGAGCATCACCAGAACACATTTTCATTCATCTATCATTCTTCAGATTATCTTGTACATCAGTTTAGAATTTTTTTTGAGAAATATCGGAAATCCATGGACAAGTTAGAGTTGATTCATGCACCTCATTGCCATATTATTTTTTGAGTCAACTACAGCAAGATCGAAACAAATTTAGTTAAAATTTGTTCAATCTTTAGTCTAGTCACATGTTCAACGAGTTTCAACTACGTGTTCCACACGCCGATCCAATCCTAAGCATGAATAGTCACCAGCAACAACATCCCCACCAACAGATTTTGGGGGGGGGGGGGAGAGAGAGAGAGAGAGAGAGTGGATCTGCTTGGATCCACTGGAGCAGTTATGCTGCCAGCAACAATTTAAATGAAATTAGATAGTATTTTCTTTCAATTGAAAATTGTCAAAACAAAAAAGTTCATGATGGAGTTTGAGGAGATTTGCGCCGACCTGGATATGACGATGGTAGAGGGAGGAGAAGCGTGTGACACCCTCCCCACACATGTTGCCATTGTTTCTACAGATTCGCCCTTTCTTCCCTACATGATGTTTCATTTTTGGATTCTTCTACTGTTGTCAACTCATGGCAGGCTCCCCTCGAAGTTCTTCTCCTTCTCTACTTATTCTCTCTTCTAATCCCACCTCTTTTGCGCTTTCATTGCTTTCGGCTGTCTTGTGTTCTTGTGATAGTGATCTTGCACCAATTGCGGCTATGATAGCTTTTGTTTCTGTGTTGTCTATTGACAAGGTCCCCCCCCCCCTCTTGTTTTCGTTGTGCCTATTGCCTTTTACCCTTTTTCTTCTGTTGCTTTCCCTCCCTTTTTTTTACCCCTCGGTGGACCCACCTCATCCCGATTCAGTTGTTCTATCCTCTTCCCCAAATTTCTCTCCCTCAGATCATCAGTCTCTACAGGTGGTGGGAAAGTCTCCTCGAGCCATGGTTTCATTGGATGCTCCATCCACCACACCTATGGTTGTCAGAAAGAAACACAAGTATATTCGAAGGAGGTCGTAGAGAGACCATAGGATACACCCTCCCATATCAGCACACTACCACAAGCCCGCACCCTTGGTTTCGCTCCTCTTGGATAGACCTCACGTATGGAAGCATAGGTATCATCGCCGACAACCCCGCTCTCATACGCTAATGCCTGCATCTCAAGAGCAATCACAACCTCATCCCTTTTACATCCAACATGAGTATCATTTTTTCTTGGATCACAGGTCACATGCTCACCCTACATTAATATCTCCACTCTAGATGGTGGTACAAATGGTAGATTTGCTAGCATATATGAAAGTTTTGATTCGCCAGTTGTTGTGAAGATGTGTTTGATTTGACTTGATCTTGCTCTTTTCACTGTCACTGTTGGCTGACACTACAGTCGTTGTTTATTTTATGGGAAAGCCACCCTATGTGGAAGGGGTTAAGAGATTTGGGGATCACCAGTGGGGTCACTTCAATGTCAAGGTCATGGGCTCATAGGCCATGGGCAAGGATTTTTTTTCTCTATACCCTTGTCAATGCTCAAGAGGTGAATGTTGTGCTTGCCAATGGCCCATATCTTTATAGGGGTAATCTGGTATACATCACAAGATACACTGATGAATTTTCCATTGATGACACCTCTAAGATGGAAGTGACGGTTTGGGTGGAGCTCTTTTTTCTTCCCCCCAATATTTTTTCTGCTTTGGAAACTATTTTGAACAACCTTGGGAGAGCGCTCCTCTTGCAACCTGTCACTCCTTTCAACTCCTCTTCGCACATACGGGCTTGCATCTTGTGGAAGCTTGCACAGCCTCTGGTGGAGCAGGTACAATTTCAGTATTTTGATCGCACTTGCTACAAATCGTCATCTTCAAAGGCCTTCCGGATTCCTGTTATAGATGCCATCATTTGGGGCATGTTGTGGCCAGTTGTCCCCTCCCTGCTCGACCTCCTCCCTTACAACCAACGACGATTTCTCCTCCTGGATTTTTTGTCTTGGCCTCCCAATATGTGCTACCCGCCTCGGCTTCAAACTCAGTGGCATCCTCTTTGTCACCCTTGCTGCGCACGCCTTTGGTCCTTGTTGAACTTTTGGAGCGGCAAGCTAATGTGCTATTGGCATTTGCCACTACATCACCAATCTCTCTCCAGATCGATAAGTCTGATCCCTCACATTCGTTGTTATGGCACTATTGCAGTTGCTGGTCTACTACAGACTACTTGCAAGCAGGTTCTTTTGTGTCTGATGGCAAAGTGGTTGCTTCTCCTTCATCGCATATGGCTTACATTGGGATGTTTCCTTTGCCTTTGAGTCAACTCTAGACTGACTATCATTTGGACCCGCCTACGCTACAACCAATCAAGAAAGACATCTTAGGCAATCTGCAACCCACACTAGTTCCTCATGAGCATAATCGGTAGCCTCTCATACTCATTCGTTGTCTCGATTGGGGCCCTTCGTCTCTCAGGTAGTTGACGTCCTATTGGGGCGATTACTAAAAAAATGCTCGACAAAAACGCAAGGGCAACGATTACACTTACTACTCTCAAACAAGATCTTCCTTCTAAGCTTCTTCCTGGGCTGCTTGTCAAAGAGCCCCTCTCCTCCATTTGACAAATTAGACATTCTCCAATGCCTACCTGCCCTGTTCCATCTTTGAAGGTCTTATTAAGCTCATCCCTAAGAGCTCTCTACCTCATACTTTGTCTAATTTCCATCCTCTCACTATGCTTAATACCGCTTATGGAATATAAGAGGGACTGCAATAGAGGAGGCTATGTAGGAAAGGAGAAACGCATGTCGGTGTTGAGACAAGTGCAAAAGAGAAGTGAGGTGATGATGCACCAAGGAGTGATTTTTGAGGCCAGGGTCAGGAATACCAAGTCCACCATCCTCTATAGGGGAAGAAAAAACAAACCAAGGTTGGAGAGGGCACTTCCCAGCCCAAAGGAATCGACAGAATATTTTAGAAAGGAAATCATGGAGGGAACGAGTGGCAAAAAAGAGAGAAGAGAAGTAAACAAGATAGGCCCAAAGAATATTCTTGGCCACTAGAACTCTAGAGGCGAAAGACATGAACCGAGGATCCCAAAAGGCTAGCTTACCAACAAGAGAGTGAAGAAACTAGCAAGAAAGTTGGACAGAGGGCAAATGGATACCAAAGCAGGTACCAAGAAGTCGAGTGATCATGCCAAGAGAGACCACCCTAATGTTCAAACTAGAGATCTAGCAATGAGTAGAGGAGGCAACAACATGGAGTTCATACTTTTGCTTATTCGAGAGGGGAGGAGCAATAACAGAACTCAACAAAAAGAGAGAGGAGGTAGCAAACTTTGCCCTCAACAAGAGGAGAAAGGAGATTAACATCATGAGCAAAAAGTTGAAGAGAAAAAGGTCCTAAAAGCGAGAAGACCAGGGAAATAAGACGAGCAGAAGCAACACGATGAAGGGTGCGAGAAAGGGGTTCAATGCAATGGCAAACATGATGGGAGAGAGAAGATAGCCTTGGCAGATGTCGGGGGTTTAGTGGCAATGGCAAACAACATAGGAGAGAGATGACAGCCTTGGCGAATGCTGCAAGAAGGGGAAAAATGGTCATACATGTAAACATTAAGAAGGATCCTAGAAGAAGAAGAAGAAGAGTGCAGCGAACGTAGAAGCCTGAAAAAATGAAAACCGAGTGCTTCGCAGCAACAGAGAATGTAATCTCAACTAATTTTGTCAAAAGCTTTATCAAGGTCTAGATGCAAAATGAGAGGATTAGAAGAAGTAGAGAGCGAACCAGTAGCAACGCTGACATTGAGAATAGTGTCCATAATGTTGTGGCCTTGGACAAACCCGAACTGCTTAGGAGAGAGGGAGTAAAGAATATGGGAAAGTTGTCTGGCCATGGCTTTAGCGACCTATCTTTGCCAAACTTTTCTCTTTCGGATGTTCCTTCCGTTTTATAGGCCATGTTGTGCTCACACACCTTGCTCACTTGTTTATTGACTTCCGCACCTGCGGCATTGATGCGCATCTTCCGTCGGATGAGTCCGTATGGACTTCTTCCCTTTCCCCCCCCCCCCCTGGTAGTCACTCTCTCTTTTTCTTACCATCCTCATCTTTCTTTGTCCTTGGCTTCTAAAGGACTTCTGACTCTTGGGTGGATTGTCCATGTCCCTCCTTTTCAAGGTCTGCCTTCTATTGTTCTCTCTTCTGGTGAGCATGCCCTTCTTTTCTATCCTATTTGCTAGCTGGAAGAAGAAACAAATTAGCATTTGTTTTTTTGTATTGTGTCGACGAGATTCATGAACTACGTTTGCTCGCTTGCTTCCCAAATGGGGTTTCACGCTTCATTTTGGACATTAGAACAATTATGCTAGGTGATTCACATATCACCAATCGTTCTACTCTTAACTTTTTGACATGTTTGCAGGTTGGCAATACTGTGGAAACTTTGGTTTGCACGAAATCAAAGTCTTTGAGAGCACTATTTCCCCTCAATTGTGGCTTGTATTCGTATGGCTGCTTACTTTGTACTTACTAATTCAATATTTAGACTACCTCCTTGCGTAGTGCGCTAATGTCCAAGCCTTGTTAGGCTGTTGTACAAATTGTTCTTTTACTGACTTCGCCCTTGGGTTCACTTTTTGTACTTGTACATTTGTGAAAATTTACTAGTATCTTTCAGCTTTCATTTTTTTTTTGTTAAAGCTTTCTTTACTTCAAATAATTTACCTTTACTATTTAAAACACTTCCTTTTCAACACCATATCTTTATCCATGTACATGGGTCTACAAATTTTATAATTAAAAAATGATAATTATGTAGAGATGTTTCAACTTCAATTCATGTCACATGTAATTGATATAAACAATTTGTTATCTTATATATTTATTTATCATTATACGTTGTAATGCTTCGCCTTCAAGTATTATGATTCCTTATTTAAAATACGTTAAGCCTTTATATTTAGGTACACTGAAGTACAAGGCAAAGCCTATAATATATTGGGCCACATTACACTCCAACCACAAGTTATGAAAGTGCTTTTATTATTATTGGAATTTACACCAAAAATTAATACTTTTAATTGACACACAATATTAATGTTTGAACATAGGCACATTTCTTCTCCTAGCATAAAATAATGTTGTATTTCCATTTATTAACTATAAATACACTTGTAAACAAATGAATTTTTTAATCTTTCTTTTGTAAACTCAAATTGTCTTTACTATATTTGAAGAAAACACCACTCCTACCACATGGCGTCAAATTCTTTCCTATATTTTCTAAGCCTCAAAATACCTTGTCTCATGTCTTTAAAACAAATGCCCAATCAAGTATGTAACAAAGGAGCAAGCTACGCGTGCACATTTCATATTAAATATGATATATAGCTAGTATATTGATAAAAAAAACTCTATGTAAAATTTTAAGGGCCAAAAAAGCATTTGATTGAAATTCACTAAAAAATTATCAATGCTTTTAAATTTTTTGATTAGCTTTTCCTCCAGATTAGTGTATTGGGATACATAAATTATTATGCCCACATACGTATTAGACTTAAATCCAAGGGCATGGATTGTATGCTTACTAATTTTACTCAACTTGGTCTTCATAAATAATTGTAAATAGAAAAAGCTAATCCTTTACCCGCTGTTGTAAAAAATAACCAATTTCCTTATTCAGATATAATATCTTATATATAAGATATGAGGTATCTTGTAATCCCGGATACATTGAGAATTCGTATTACATACTTCCAAAGGGACAACAATGGATGCTGTAGAAGACTAACCAATGAAAATAACCCACCTCACATTTAACAACCCAACTTAGTCAAATTTTCAATATTTGTGCAAAAACGTACAAAACATTTACACAAATCTTTGCAGAAGGATAAATTAAATTTATTGTGCAACTTCCATATATAAAATACTACCAAGCATGTTAAATAAAAAAACATTCATATTGCAAACATTTCTCTCAGTTCTAAAAAGCATTCGTCATTGCAAGCTAAAATCCTACAATATCCTCCTAGAGAGTTATGATAGATTTTCACTCTCCAACGCTAACCACCTCCCCAACTAGTTTAGCGGATAACCTAGAATTCCAGCTTGCGATAAGAAATAATTAACAGCCCATGTGTGTTTTCACTTCCCTCACCTAACCACATTTTCAAACACTTAAACATAAAATCTAGAAAATAATGTGAATCAAACTCCATACTAACATTTGTAAACATTCGTATGTAAAAATAATAATTCCTTCGGCAATGATTAAGTGCCTAAATCTACATCTTGATACCAAGGACTCCAAAAAAGATCATTTGCCATTCATAAAATCAACATAATTATGCAGCATGGACATCCATATAAGGTTAGCATAGGATGTTTTTGATAAATCACTATAACAATGCATACCAAATCACACATTGAGGAACCCCCTTGCCACTTCAGGGGAATGCTCAAGAAACCTCTTTTAAATTATCCTCAAAAAATTGGCATTTTATTAAACTTTGGTTTTTTCCATATGCTTTTATAAAAAACCATCTAGAATTTTATGGTATCTATTTTTAAAAAAAATTGCAAATTCCATTCCTATACTTTGCCAATTTTTTAGAGCACTACTTCCGGCTAGGGACCTTTGGATAAAAGCTTTCCCTACAAGGGTGTAAACCTTACAATAAAACCCTTTTCATTTCCTACATGTTATTGAAATAACCCACATTTGGAAGTAAAATCATTTTGTAGAAAAACCAATTTAGTTTCTCAAGAAGGAACAAAGACACAGTCTAGCTTCCACTTTCTAGCTCAACAAATCTATTACAGTTTACAATGTGGGTGGAATAAGCAGCGCTTATTACAGATTCAAGCTTGATATGAGAATGAAATGAGCAGAAATTTTTACAAATTCAACCTCGAGATGTGGGTGGAATAACAGATTCTTTTACAATTGCAGCCTTGATGTGGGTGGTGTATGAAAAGGTTCAGAAATTTGAATTTCCTTATGGGCAAAGCATAAATCCCATCCTCCATGAAAAGATAAAGAAAGCAGCTTGGGATTTCATCCACACCAGAGCGATAGATCCATCACAGACCCACCACATTCCTCCAAGAGATTCATACACCAATTTCATCATAGCGAACACTCACCAGGTAGGTTAATTTCACCTGCAATTGTTCATTCAATTTGCTGAAGATTATCAGCAGTAAGCCATAAGGTTTATCCTCATTTGTAGTTCACTTGAAGTATGTTACAAGAAAAAATCAGACATGGCTGCAACTTAATTCTGATATAAAAGCAAAATGGCATAATCCAACATAGAAAGTCGATCTTACTTGTCTCGGATCATATACAACATATTCGTTGTTATCCAAAAAGGGATCTTTAACTCCAGAGTCAGTGAGAGATCCACAAGGTACTATGATATTATCCCTCCATGTTGTGAATTCAGACTCATCTGGTTTTCTTTTCCCAAGTGCTTTGATGTCCACCCTTTCTTTCTCATACTCGCTAACGTCCTATAAAATACATAGAAACAAAGATCTGAAAGAGAAACAAAATACTGCAAACTCTTTCAAAAGGAGTATTAATCAGAAAAGCTATGAAGTCAATTTTGTCTCTTTCAGGAGACATTACTTGCACAGCATCACTGTTAATGATTTGTCTCCACTCCATTGATTACCTTCTTTGGTTTGGTCAGCTCAAGCACCCTGTCCCCCAAGGAAACAACAGCCAGCATGAGAAATCCATCTGGCTTATCTATTGAAGTAAAGCCATATTGGGCTGCCTCACTCGATGCATCGCTGCAATAAATGCCTCGTCCAAACTGCAAAGATCCACAGAGTACAAATAAACATTCCATTAAAGAACCTATTGTAAAAGCAAAATTTTGCTCAATCACATACCTTCATGTTTAAAGTACCAACTTCCAACCAAAAAAGCTAGAAAGTTTGCATTGGAACGGAAGAAACTACTCATCCATGAAGCCAACCCCTCAACAAGATTGGCAAATTGCCATGACATCATGTTGTGGGCTGTCCACTGTCAATTACCAGATATCCTGGAGCTGGAGCTTCAAAAATTGCTGGCAATAATCCTTTATGTAAGCATCGCACCAGGCATGCAGTCCTTACTCCTAATTACAGAACAATAATCAGAAAACATATAACAGATTCCGCATACAGCAAAACAAAAAATTAGATAGAATGGGGGGGTAAGCCCAACATGAGAATCTTTTCGGATTAAAATGAAAGAAACATGAAGTCCGGCTTACCACACCATAGAAGAATCTTTTTACTGCGTTTGTCCTCTGGTGTGAGATCAGGACAATCAACTTCATACACATGTTGGATAGTAACGGAATATGACTGCAAAATTACAAAACAATCCACTTACAAAGCTACACTTTCCAATAGTTTAAGAACCCTTAAAATTCCAGCTCGTCACAAAATTGCGGATAGAGAAAAATTGCCACTTACTGCATCTTCAAATTGCACAGGTTCGTAAGTCTTTTGCAGATAATTTTGAACCATATCGTAATCTGGACTCTTTTTATCAATCACTCGAAATTTGTGATTCAATTTGCTGTACCTATCATCAAAGGGATCATCCAGACTAGTCTCTTCTGTCATGTTTCCAATGAGTTGCGATGCGATTGAAATATCACGTACACATTCCAAGGCAGGAGCGGCCTACACAACAGAAATGTTTGCTTAAGAAAAATCACCAATCTAAGATAAGAAAATTCTTCACTGCAATGCATCACCTTTGCTACCCTTCTTGCTACTTATGTTAAAACAGTAGTTTAGGATTGAGATCAATCAGAAGTTCAAAATAGTTCTCCAAATTTAGTTGATATAGGTTGCAAAAATGCAAACTGACCAGTTCTGCAAGCTCCACTATGTCGGTGAAAACCAGTGGACGAATGGAATATAGCAAGGAATACCACCTATTACTCTTATCCACACACGTTATATCCCTCTTTATCCCTTCATCCTTACTCTCCTTCAAGTACTTTGCAAAGCCATGCAAGATTTCCTCACCTACATAACCACTTAATTACAAATCCACACTGACAGGCAAGCCAACACATTTCACATTTGAGTACAGATCATTTGCGTAAAAAGTCACATGAAGAGCCCTACATCGGTGTATATGAAATTCAGTGAGATTTCCCAGAGGAAGATCCGGAATAAGGTGACCGTACTCTGAAAGCGCAAACCTGGAGTCACAAATGATAACAGCTCAGCAACCAATTTGCAAAACCCATCGGTTATATACAAGTACAGCTTACACTACTAGACAGTCTAGACCTAAGGTGAAAACAGGTGCACTATACCAAGTTTGGCAAACCCATGTGTCAAGCTGCTTATACTCCATATAGCGTGAAAAAAGCTGCACTATAGTAGTATAGTCTAGACTCTATACAGCCAACTCAATTTAACCCTATATCAGAGCTACAAATAAATAACATGACAATCTGTTTCTTCTTAGAATTGCACTAGCAATTTCAATGAGGTGCTAGCACCAACTAATACACTTGAAACATGTAAAAAGCTGGAACAGAAAATCATTCGGAACGTTTAGCATGCTTGGATATGCCAAAGACGATCTATGTTATAAAGTTTGCCACAATTATCGTTATTTGGGAAGGTAGATAATTGCTGTTGGAACCTGTAAGATTCCTGACTGAAAATAAGCTTGCATACTTCCGCGACATGAGGATCCAACTTGGTATGGGCGGCACATACTGCTACTTGTCTAAAGTGAAGAGCACCTGCACAAGCATCATAGCCAATGTTCTGCAAAACAAAAAAAGATTGTTAATCGCATATGATTGCGCCAAAAAAGTGCATATATCAAGCATGTATCACCATCTTACCATGTCAATTGGGAAGAATTTCAAACGCTTTTTGGAGAACGCTTTATGTCTCTCCCATGGCTCAAATTCATTCCCAGTCAAATCTTCAAAGATATTTGAAAACTCCTCAATCCCCTGTTCTACGCTCTGCTGCTCCTCCAGCCGCTCATGGACATCCAAACGATCCCCGCCACGGCCTCGTTTGTGATAAATGTAGATTGTACCATCGTCTAGCTCAATTAACTGGAGTATTGCATAGCTGCCAACCGGAATCAGAACCATCTTAGATACCACTCGTCTAAACATTCATATCCATAATCAGGTTCCTACCTAATTCAGCTCTAGAACAATTGTAGCAAAGCTCTCTTCAAGGAATCACTGCACAGGGGGCCGTATTAAAAACTCAACTGGTTCAGGCTAGCAAAAAAATCACAGACAGCAAATGCGCAGTTGTATATAATCCCATCTCTTTCGTAAATATGAGCTCCCGCTTTTAATCTGCTATCCTTGTGGACATCCCTTTTCCCCGCTAATTTGATCTGCGTGACAATTTTCATTACCAAAAATCCTCAGACTTGCTTCCGCAATACATTGCTATCCAATGCAAGTTCAACATACTCCAGGTACTGGCCGACTGTTAGTCACTGGAACTAAACTCACCCAAAAACTTGCTGATATTCAGTTGATTCATATTAGACTGATGGGCAGAATTATCTTCACTACATCTGATGGATTTAAAACGGCCAGTGCATAATTTAAAAAGACAAATTAGGTACCTCAGCCATTAACATGTCTTCCGTATCTTCTACTGCCGATTCACCAGGAAGCACAGTTGAGACATCATAGTCATCAAATGGCAATCTTTGCTTTTTTGCTAAACATTCTCGGAGCCATGCTTCTTTGACAACACGTACATTCTTCTCCCTGTAAAACACGACGTTTTCTGAAAATTTGGCCTCAAAGATCTGACGTCTGTAGAATGAACTGACAATAGTAGCACACGTTTTATAAAAGTTGGAATACCTACATAGCTTCCAACAATTTGGAAGAACCCCCCAAAGAAAGCTCGTCATCAGGAATCACCACGCAAGTTACACCTGATCACGTGGAAATGTCTTACATAATATCAAAGAAATAAAACTTCAAACAAAGCATTTTCAATACTGAAAGTGGCCTGACTTATCCAAAGAAAAGAGTCGCTTCCAGAATTGAGATTAAAATCCAAAATATAACACATTAAAAGCACAGCCAAGCATCAAATTTTTAATGATTTAAGCTGCAATCATGAACTCGATAATTAAGATGCTGGAGATAAAAAATTAGCCTGCACCTTCTTTTAGATTGGAGACGATTTTACCACCGTATTTCTCAATCTCCCGCTTGTATTCGGGCTACAAATAAACCAATGCATGCTGGAATTTAGTCAAGAAAAGTGGCTAATTATATTTCCTGCTTGCTCACACTCGACGGAAGAAGCACGATAATTAAAACTGCAAAAGAAGCAACTGCAATTTCAATAACCATCCAGCAAAAGCTTCCATGATTTCAGGAAGAGCTAAGCGCCCGAGTAACCAAAGTTTTTAAGCGAGAGTAGTAAATTAAACTAGCGAACAGGATTAGATACAGCTTCAACTTGTAAATAAAATTATCCTAGTAGCAGAAGACCATCTTTCCAGCATTGAGAACAGGCTAATATAAATATGAGGCTTGGAAAGTGTTCTTGAGGCTTATTCCAAAACATGATCAACTTTACTTGGGTTCGGGTCAATCGGCCTTGAAGGGCAATTCTCATTCCATCAAAAAACTTCTGCTCAGCTGGGACATTCCTTTTTGGTCTCCGTCTCCTTTCTTGATTTTTCTTCCACTGCCACCACAAATTAACCATCCATGACTCTTAAATTCAGACCACATGCCAATCGACTATAACGGAATTCTCAATGGGTACTACAGCGTGCTTCACCGTCGCGCACCTGTTTAAGAAAATTATTCTTAGTTCCTTCAGGAATTTTCCATTCTTCCTGCTTGGTGCGATCTTCTTTGGTGGTGTAGTCACATTTCGTCCATTCACTAAAGAACCCCAAACATCTGAACTCTGAGCCATTAAATTCCATACCTCCCCCGCACAACACACACCTATCCATTGGCCCATAGAACATCTGGTCGGCACTGCCATCCAGAACCCACCAAATGCCGCATTCATGTTAGATATGATCTACATAAGCACAAAAAATTACATTCTATGTAGACTGGACTACGGATTCAGGTATGACTCGTGACCTGATCAAAAGTTGGAATCCCTTCATGCTTCAGTCTGCAGATCTAAGATCATGAAAGCATTTTGATGGCAAGCCGAAGAACCACGTACCAACGTCTAAAGATTTCGTCATCTGTGCCATATTTGCTGTCCTGCTCGTTAAGATCAAGCATTGCCTGAGCTTCGTCCAATGAGAGAGAGTTCTCCATTAGCTTAAGGAAGTCTTCAAAACTTTCCACATCCTCGTGCATGGCAGCTTCTGCTTTAGCCAAATTACGCGCAGATACTGTCTCAATCTTCTGCTTCTTATTACCATGATGGGCAGCTGCGTCCATCCTTGCCTTGCCTCTCGTTTCTGCCATCGGCCTATTTTCCACAAAACCCGCAAACTTAGGGAAGCTGTTATTTCAAATTCAGCTGAAGAGGGAAACTTTAAACCGCATCTGATCATAAATTGAGCCTACAAGACAGGTAACAAATATCCCAACAACTTTAGCGATAAAGGTCAAGTTGCCAAACGCACGAAGTAACTGCAAAGTCGAGCAATTTGCGCTGCTGATGTCTACCTCATCTACATTGAAGAACTTTATCTACAAATTCTAAGTTCTAATATTTCCATATAGGGAATCGTATGATCCTGAATTTTTCGTTCAAAGAGCATAATTTGGACCTGAACAGGCTAGGTGGAATTATAGACAGATTGTCACTCTAATTAGTAGTTTAAGTAGCAAGTACAGAAGCTGGTTTGATCGACTGCATGAGTGAATGTGACGTACGCTGGAATCGCTGCAACTATATCTGAAGCGGCTGCAAACAGTAACAAGCACTGAGAGCCAGTGAGCTCACGAGTTTGAGGCACTGTTTAGTATATATTCCAATCTGGCGCAACAAATGCTATCTTATGAACACACGCTGCAATCCAGGAACAAACAAATTTCTATAGCACCTACGAGTTCAGGATCGCAACGAGCAGTGGCAAGTGTGTGTATGAGCGTTCCAACCTGCAACAATCACTATAGTATATGCATATGCAGCAATCCAAGAAAAAAAATGATATAGCATCTAGCTACAAGTCCAGGAATGCTAGAAGCTCTTGAATTGCAGCTAGAAATTAGTAGAAACCAAGCAACCCAACAACGATTACTCCATGCTAAACACCTTCATGCTCACTAGATTCCACACTAAATAGTAATTAACAGATTGATGATGATCACTTCCAGAATCCAAAATTCACAAAGCCAAAGGCAAAATGTTCAGAAATCTAACCTTTAATTTGTTGAAGAGAGGATGGTGATGGAGATGGAGATGGAGATGAAGAGAAGAAAGGAAGAACTGGAATGATGAGAAATGAAGAAGGGGGGCAAAAGAGAGTAGTAGTGCAAGGAGGAGGATCGAGGCGTAAGAGAGTGCATGGGAAGGAGAATGCCAGGTGTTTTGCGGATGATGAGTTGGATAGCCACGTGGACACTTCTGCCACGTGGCATGCACTGCCACTGAGGTGGAAGTTACCAAATTGGAAGCGGAGTTGTTCTTCCACATAGCATGTATGTATTTTGGTTTCCTTGTTATTATTTTAGTTTGGCTCTCTTTCATAAAGTTTGCATTTGTGACTTTTGTGGGTTTTGCATTAATACTCTCATTTAACACTTTCTTTTTTTTTTTTTTCTGATTTTTAAAGCACTATATTATATTTTTTAAAGCTTAAAGATATTATTATATTTTCACAAATTTACAAGTACAAAAAGATGGCAACCCGAGGCCAAGTCACCCAAGAGTCTAGAAGGACAGCTGTACAACCTATAGAGCCAAGGACTTCAGCACACCACGCAGGGAGGCAATCCCAAAATAATAACTAGTGTGCATATAAAATGTAGCCTAGCGAAGACAAGCCGCAACCGAGAGAGGGGAAGCAGTGCTCTCAAAAACCTGCTGATTCAATGTAATAGAAATCTTCCAAAGTATTGCTAATCTGCACACATGTTAGAGAGTGAGAGTAGAACGATCCGGTATGTGAGTAACTCCGACTACTGTTCACAAGCTGACAAAGGTCTGTTTTCATGTTTTAGTCCACATTGATGGGTGTATCAAATGGTGTCCCATCAACATGTTCAAGTTTCACGGCTCCATGGCTAAGTATTTCTTTGATCCGGTATGGGCCTTCGCTTGTGAACTTCAATTTTTCTTGATCGTCTTGGTTTTATACATTAGGACCATATCTACAGAACGAAGATGCTTCTTGTATAACCGTGATCGTTCCATGCCTTGCATCGTGCTTTCTCGACTGCTAATGCATGTACAACCAATAGGCGTGTCTCACAAAGTTTATGTAAAGCTTCGTGGAGCAGTTGTAGAGATTTGGGCTCATCACGACATTGTGTGGTGTCAGTGATGGTACCAAAAACTCCACTAGCATTATAGCATCTTGACCATAATCCAGTTGGAATGGTGTTTGATTCATACTTCCCTTGTATGTTGTCTTGAATGTCCACAGAGCAGCATGTAACTTATGTTCCCAATCAGATCTGCTAGCTTCGACTATTTTCGTGATTACGCTACACAAGATCTTGTTGGATGATTCTACTTGCCCATTACCTTGAGAGTAATATGGCATGCTGAATCGATGGATCACGAAGAGTTCCTCCAATAGGACCTTGATGGTCTCATTGACGAAATGACTTCTGCAATCGCTAACTATCTCCATCAAGCATCTGAAGCACACAATGATATGTTTATATAGAAATTTGACAGTAGTCCTTGTTAGATTTCTTATGCTCAGTCTTAAACAAATCGCTCAAGTAATGAGCATCCTGAAAAACCCAAGGCTGACAACATATTTTTGGGCCTTCACATTTTTTTCCCTTGAGATTTCTTGTGCCTTAGAAATCATTTTTAAGGCACCTTCTCCTCCTTCGCCTTTTTCCCACTAGCAAAAAATGCGACACACTAGCCAAGTGGCCAAAATGCCTTAGAAATCATTTTCAAGGCACCTTCTCCTTTTTCACCTTTTTCGTTGCCTTTAAATCCAAGGCACCTTCGCCTTCTTCACTGTCTTTAGTTTGACATCGAACAACTTCTGCAACTCTGTTTAATCAACTCGGTATAGTTAGGATTGCAGCGATAATAACGGTTCACATTGGGGACTGCTCTGTCAACCAAGGGTATGGTGTATTGGACTATGGTTGGTGGTATACCCTTTAGGTCTTTGTATGTCCATGCGAAATAGTCTTTTGTATATTGGTGGTATACCCTTTAGCCGTGTGAAGTGAGTGGGTGTTAGTTGTGCTCCCACATGAATTGAGTGCATGTTAGTTGTGCTCCCATGTTAATTGAGTGGGTGTTAGTTGTGCTCCCACGTGAATTGAGTGGGTGTTAGTTGTGCTCCCACGTGAACAATCTTTTCTTTTTCGTCCGATTCTGTTAGTTTTATTGGTTGTGTTTGTGTAGGTCCTTTGAAGACTTGTTCATTTTCTTCTTGAGCCTTGTTAGGTTCTCTTTGTGCTTTTGGCAACATGATTACCACGTCATCTAACGTATAATTTTTTAAGGTTTCTGACATCTCATGAACTGGCGTTCGGTGAGATTCCTCTTTCAGCAAATTGATTTTAGCACGACTAATGAGTTGCAGTGTTTCAGTCATCTATAAAGATGATGCCGAATCTTTGTTCAGCCAGATGGATTTCAATGAATCTAATACTCTTTTTTTTCCCTATCTATCTACAAGACGAGTTGCATCCTTATTGTTCTTCTAGGGAACTGGCTTAAAATTCAAGCACTACATGCGAATCCACGCAGTGCGTTGGTGTGAAAGAAACACGGTTCTCTCACGAGTAGTAGTCTCGCTTCACTAGCGGACAGTTGGATCTTTTGATCCTAGATAGAATTGTCTTCACGCAGGCGGACATGTATTCTATATATCGTCTTGATTGCTTACTAGCATTAGACTTCTTCACTCTGTTATACTATGTGTATTCTGTTTTGATCTATATGTCAAATATGATCCAGTAAGTATGGTCTCTCTGTATTATTAGAGTGATTAAGCATCTACAACTAACCAGAGAATTACAAGAGTGACAAATTAGCCTCGACCTAGAGAGTATATGCTGACGTCATGCCATCAGATCAGATTACTGTATTTCTGGATACTTGCGTGATCTTTGGTGGTACTCCTTGGGGCGTGAGTGCTGAACGGGTTTCCTTTACCTCATCTATCTTCTTCCCTACTGGACCGCGAAGGAATCTCGTTTGTGGATCTTTTGTGTTCGCGAACCGTTTGTCTTCGTCTTCGTTGACTTTCGCGTTCGCGAAACTCTTCGTGTTTCGTGTCTCCAGATGTTGAGTTCGCGAACATCTTCGTCAGGCGAAGGGCTGAAAGCTAGCAAGGCTTTCTAATCAGAAACATTTTGTTTCTTCAACTCCCTCTCAAAGCATGATAGCTTTACGATCCCGAGACTGCTCCTTTGCCTCTCAAAGAGTCCTTTGTCCAGGGCCTTTGTGAAGATGTCAGCAACCATGTCTTTCATTTCTATGAAGGTGGTCTGCATCATCTTCTTTTCAATCAGATCCCTGATCAAGTGATACTTGAGCACAATGTGCTTCATTCTGAAATGGAACACGAGATCTTTTGTCAGATGTATTGCATAGGTGTTGTCCATCTGCAAGACTAGAGGCTCGTTTCTTATTTCGCCCAATTCGTCCAGGAACTGCCTTAGCCAAATTATTTCGTTGGCCATCTTTGTTGCTGCTACGTACTCTACTTCACAGGATGACTGGGCTACAACGGTCTGCTTCTTGATGACCCAGAGAACTGCTGCTCCTGATGCGATGGTGCATCCTCCTGAGACGCTTTTACAATTGTCCTTGAGAGATGCCCAGCTAGCATCGTTGTAGGAAAGTATCCTGAAACCTGCACCACGACAATAACACAAGCCATAATCTCTCGTTAATTGAAGATATTGCAAAATTTGTTTCACAATCTTCCAATGTGTCGAGCCTAGATTTGTGCAAAATTGGCTCATTCTAAATACTGCATAGGCAATATCAGGATGTGTGTTGTCTGCAATGTACATCAGTGATCCTATCAGCTTCCTGTAAGGTGTGAGCTGCATCTGTTCTCTCTCTTCCTCAGTTCTTGGACATTCATCATTCGTCAGCACCATCCCTTCGAGCATTGGAGTGTTCGCTCCTTTGCAGTTCAACATCCCAAAGTCTTCTAGGATCTTCTAGGTGTATCTGGACTGGTGAAGGTATAACTTACCTCCCTCATAGTCCCTTTCAATTTGTAAGTCTAGGTAACACCTGGCTTCTCCCAGATCCACTATCTCGAAATGTTTCGAGATGTTTGTCTTCACCTCAACAATTAGCTGCCCACTCCTGCAAAGTATCAGAGTGTCGTTCACATATACAGCCACTATGATGATCTGTCCATCTGTAATTCTGACATACACATTGGAGTAGGCCAACAGAGGCTTGAATCCTAATGATTTCAGTGCTTGATCTTTCTTCTTGTACCATTGTCGGGCTGACTGTTTCAGACCATAGATGCTTCTATGCATTCTGCATACATAATTAGGAAGTGAATTCGAGACGAATCCTGGGGGCTGATCCATGTAGACCTCTTCGTCTAATTCGCCATGCAAGAAGGCTGTCTTCTCATCCACAATGTGGATCCTGAGGTCATAAGCTACTGCATATGCATATAATAGACGTAGGGACGAATGTTTGACGACAAGAGAGAAGGCTTCAGAACAGTCAATACCGTATCTCTGAGAGAAACCCTTCGCTACCAATCTTGCCTTGTATTTCGTCACATTCCCATCTGGTCCGTATTTGAGCTTGAAGACCCATTTGCATTTGACAATCTTGCGCTTATGTGGTAATGGCTCCAACATCCATACCTGGTTCTTCCTCATGGACTCCATCTCTTCGTTCATGGCTTGGATCCATCTGTCCTTTTTTGGACTTTTAATCGCCTCCTCGAATGTTTGTAGTTCGCCACTGAACCCACAGAATTCTTCTGATGTGGAAGCTGAGCTGCCTGGCACATATCTTGTTGGCGCTCTTCATAATCTTGTTGACCTTGTTGTCATAACCTACCAGAAATTCCTGCTTGGCTTTCTCATCAAGCTTCTTTCGAAGCTTATCAGAAATATGTGCATATGCTGCACAGCCAAAGATTCTGACTTGAGACAGGTTGGGCTTTCTACTCCACCATAGCTCATGTGGTGTCGTGTGAGGAACACCAAATTTGCCTATCCCGTTCTGGATGTATGCAGCTTTAGCTACTGCTTCAGCCCACAGTGCCCTTGGAGCTTTTGAATAGGCCATCATGCATCTGGCTGCTTCCATTAGGGTCCTGTTCTTTCATTCAGCAACACCATTGTGCTGCGATGTGTAGGCTACAATACTTCTGTGAATGATACCACGATCATTGTAGAAGTCAGTGAAGCGATTCGAGATATATTCGCCACCTTGATCCGTTCTGATCTGCTTCACCTTGCTGTCTGTGTATCGCTCTACCCAATTCACGTATTCTATGAATTTATCGAGTGCTTCAGATGTATTCTGAATAAAATACACTCTGGCAAACTTGCTATAATCATCAATGAAGGTTATATATTATTTTGAACCTCCTACTGAGATCACGTTGAATGGTCCACAAATGTTAGAATGCACTAGCTCCAGAATCTTGGTCGTTCTGTAGGAGTCTTTGACAAACTAAGTGCACGACATCTTGCCTTTCAAACATGCATCATAGGTGGTCGAACAGGTTGCATTCGAGATGCTGACTCCTGTTATCGCTCCATGATGACTTGTCTGGTAAAGTGCCATTGAGTTCATGTGGCAGAGTCTTCTGTGCCACAGAGTGTTTGGCGAGTCGTCATGGGTCTGATGCATCTGATCTTCAAGTAGGCGCACCTTTAGATGATATAGGTTGCCTTTCCTTCTACCTTGAGCTATGAGAGTGCTGGTGCTGGCGTCAATCACGTTGCATGCTTCGTTAGAAAACGTCACACGCATCCCTGCATTTGCTATTCTTGCTACAGAGAGCAAGTCTTGCTGCAGGGTTGACACGAATAGAATGTCTTCGAGTTGTTTGTCTCTGTCATTGGTCTTGAGCCACAGTGAATCAATGTCGTTCACTTGATGTCTAGATCCATCTCCAAGAACTATGAATCTTGAGAGATCTGCACTTCTAAAATCAGACATTATTCGTCTTGATGTCACGAAGTGTGAGGTGGCTCCTGATCTAGGATCACCTCATGTGTGTCAGACGTTGATGCTGCACACACATCTTCATAGATGTAGGCGGTCGAACAATTTCTGTTCGTTCTTTCTTCACCCATCTTCGAGCTCTCGGGCTCCTTGACATAGGAAGAACTATTGTTATTCTCCTGTCTGTTCTGTGCTGATCTGTTTCTTGGGTTTTGGCGACAATCCATGGCTGCATGACCCTTCTTATGGCAATGGATACACTCAATTTCGGGATTGAGCCAGTAGGTATCTAATGTGTGCCCGTCTCTTCTGCATCTCACGCAGGTCTTCTTGTCTGTATCCTGTCATTTTGACCTCCCTTTGGTCTTCCAGTTGCTCTTGTTGGTCCCCTCTGCTTGCTGGTCACGATCCTGCCTCTGATTCGACTCCCTCTAAGGCTTGAATTGTTTCTTGGATTTTTCTCTGTTGCCATAGAGGGCCTGACCAGAACCATCCTTATGATCAAGGTGTTCTCTGGCCTTGACTTCGTCTCGAATCTCGACAATCACCTTTTTGAGGTTCATGGTAGGATCTTTCACGAGCAGGGTTCGTGTCATCTGGAAAGATCTGGGTAAGGCTCTCAACAGGTACGTGAGCTGCTTCTCAGCTGATACTGCATTCTCTGCTCCAGAGTTGTGTAGAGATAGAGATAGATCCTCCATCTTTCTCACGAAGAAAGTGAGGTCTTTTCCAATCCATTGTAGATTTGTCAACTGATCTTCTAGCATTATGATCTGACCTCTTGATTTCGTCTGAAATCTTGTGAACAGTGCATCCCACATCTCCTTAGCTTTGGAGAGTGTAGCCAGGCCAAGTGTAAGGCTATCTTCAATGGAAGATGATAGCAAGGCTACTGCCTTGTTGTTTTTCTCTCTCCATTTGTGTAGCTCCTTGCCTGTTGTCATAGGCATTTCCTCTATGCCATCCACCCAGGGGAAGAGTCCTTCGCCCTTGAGTATTAAAGATGTCTTAACTTTTTAGACTAGAAAGTTAGATCCTAAAGAATCAAGTATAGTGCAAATATTGCTCTGCATGCTGTTGATTGAAGCCATTGCTTCTTGAGTCTGTTCACTTGTTGATGCTTGATTGTTTGAATGCTTGGCCTCCTGGATCTGCTAGCTTCTTGGCTATGTCAGAATATGATAGGTAACCTACTCTGATACTACTGATGAGAAAAAAAGTGATTGACTGACGAGAAATTCGTTGGATTTGCCAAACTTTCGCGAAGGCGAATCAATCATGACTCTCTTCAACTCGGATAAAGTTCAGATGCGACCGCTGGACACTGCCAGCTGAATCGCTCCTACAATTCTCCAGAGTGTAGTCAGTCATTGCTGATCTACATTCATAAAATTAATACAGCGTTCAACAAAGTTTCAACCAAAGTGCGGAATTCAAAATGAACAAGAAAACTCAGACATATGAAATATCAGCATAAGCATTCAACATCCAAGATCAGACACAACAAGAAAATAATCTATATTAATTTTCTCTGAATTTCTTCAAGCATTCCATGCGAATCCACGCTGTGCGTTGGCGTGAAAGAAACACGGTTCTCTCACGAGTAGTAGTCGTGCTTCGAGTCAAAGATACATTGACTGTCACGAATTGTTCTCGTTCGGTCTCCATGTCTTGTTCGTGCCACGACAAAGTTGCAGGGGTTCACCATTTCTGACATCCTCAAGGCTACATTCTAATTGCCAACAATAGTTTTAGTGGTGGGACCCACTAAGCGCCCAACATGGAAGAAGAAGTGTTTATGGATCAACCTGAAGGCTTTGTAATAAAAGGACAAGAGCATAAAGTATGTCGCTTGAAGAAAGCACTTTATGGTCTCAAACAAGCACCACGTGCATGGTACAACATGATTGATGCCTAATTTCGTTCTAAGGGGATGATGGGAACACACTCTGATCCAAACCTCTATGTCTTATGGTTTGATGGTATGCTTGCTTTGGTTGCTCTTTTTGTTGATGACTTGATTATTACAGAAAATAATCAAGAGATGATAGATATGATGAAGAAGGATCTCATGGATCAATTTGAGATGACAGATCTCAACCTAATGCATTATTGTCTTGGAGTGGAGGTGTGGCAAAAAGGACATGAGCTGGGACTAACACAAGTCAATTATGTCAAAGAGTTGCTGCATAGGTTTAGGCTACAAGATTGCAAGCCAGTGAACACTCCCATTAAGCCAGGTAAAAAAGCTTTCTAAGCTTGATGGATCACATTGGCACTGTTTTTTCTGGACTCTGTATGGTGGGCGAGTTTATCTGAGCTGATTTGGGATGTGATAGTTGTCAAAAACCAGGTCAGAACAGCTGTTTGGGGTATTTTTTGACCATACAATAATTCGCATAGAGGAGTTTCAAAAGGCTGGTGCTTTGTTCAGGTCTTGTGCAGATGGGCAAATTCTGTTGGTGAGGTTTGCTGTCAAAAAAACCTAAAAAGAACTCCAAAAACAATATAAACACTTAAAACCTAAAAAACACTAAACCAAGTGTCTTTGTTCTTCCCCCGCTCCTGAATGATGTGACAAGGTAATGTAGTAGAAGCTGAGAACTAGACAAAAGTAAATAAATGATTAACATAACGTAACGGAAAGGAAAAAGCTAAGAAACAATAGTATGATGAATAGAGCGGCAACGGCGCCAATGTTGTACTTTTAGACTTTTTTTATGTTCTATTATGGCAATCTCCCATCTAATAGAATTAGAATGATCCTAAATTGCGTTGTGTAGGGTGAGTACGAGTAGGATCCACTCTATTCATGGTTTCTATTGTTTGTTTATGGGTTCTTCTATGGCGGTCTCCCAACTAGAAGAGAACTAAAAATGGAGGAATGAATAAACCACACCAAGGTGGTCTCCCTACTAGTGTAATGCAAATAGACTATCACCTCAACGTGGCCCGACTTTATTATCGTGCGGCCATGACAAGCGCCCTTCATGTTGACATGATGGAAATCTGGTAAACGCATGGCTTCCTCCAAAACATGCTCCATTATTATGGCTCGTGGCCCTTTTTGAACAAGCTACGGTGGCAAATGTTGGAGCACGTCGACAAAGAACTGCATGCCATCAAAGTCACCCTCAATAAGGAGACCTACGATGACACAACCCGACAAAGAGCAGCTGCCATTGGCGTGGGACCGCCAATCCAATAAAGAGGGGGATAATGTTGTCCCTTATGTTAGCCCAACATAGGAATTTACTCTGGCATGTGTTTTGTAAGTCCACAAATAAATTCAGGTTAGGAAAACCTTATACTTAGACCTTTTATTATTTGAATTTAATTATTACAAACAATCATTTGTAATGGTTCAACTTAGAAAGTCTAAGTTTAAGATTTGATTCCTAAGTTCAAGTTAAGTTTAAGTCTAAGTTATTGGCATCGAGAGAAGTTCAATAAAGGTGGTGTTGCAAGGGCAAAGAACATCTTAGATTTGATCCACACAAATTTATGCGGGCCTATGAGAACTATGTCCTTAGGTAAAGCCTTCTATTTCATGACCTTTATTGATAATATGTCACGTAAGACGTGGATCTACTTCTTGAAGAAGAAATCGGATGCATCTGACAATTTCAAGAGCTTCAAAGCATTGGTCAAAAATCAAACAGGTAGGAAGATCAAAGTTCTAAGATCAGATAGTGGAGGTGAGTACAAGTCTAATGACTTCAGTGATCGTTGTGATCAATGTGGGATTAAAAGACAATTTACGCAAGCTCATACTCCTGCTCTCAATGGTGTAGCTGATCGCAAGAATCGTACGATTGTGGAAAGTGCCAATCTATGCTAGCTGAGATGAAACTACCAAAAGATTTTTGGTCAGAAGCATGCAGTACGACAGTCTACCTTCAAAATAGAAGCCCTACCATTTCCATACCAAAGATAACACCTGAGGAAGCATTCACAAAGAAGAAGCCAAAGGTGAACCACTTGCGAATCTTTGGATGTAAGGCTTTTGTACACATTCCCAAGGAAGAGAGACGTAAACTTGATGTAAAAGCTATCAAGTGTATAATCCTAGGATATGATAATCGTGTGAAGGGCTATAGATGTTTTGATCCAGTGGAAATCAAAATTCATGTAAGCTGTGATGTTATCTTTGATGAATCCAAGATGTATGAAGACGAGGATGCTGAGAAGATAGACACATCTAGTGAAAAAGATGGTATAGTAAGGATACCTCCTGATGATGATCCATTCATTGACCTTCCAAGTGATGAACATGAGGATACATCTCAAGATACTACTACTCAACCTCTAGAGACAGGTTGGAGAGGTAGAGACAAACCTTTTGGTGCAAGAAGGATTGAAGTTGCAGGTGACAAACGCAAGGAGAAGGATGTACCGTGGGATACATTTTCACCAGGTTGCCGATCACCTGACAAGAAGCTCCCTAAGTGGTTTGAGAGATTGTTGGAGAGCCACGACATGGATGACTTTCCAGGATCATCTAGCCAGGGAGAGCTACGAAGATCAACAAGAGAGAAGACACAACCTGAAAGGTACGAAGCAAATGATGCTCTCTTATCTAGTGTTATTCAAAGCAAAGAACCTTCGACTTATGGTGAAGCGAAGGATGATGATTGTTGCTCCTTCTGCACTATAGACCTGAGCATAGGAGGATGACCCGGCTTCTGATGGTACTTGAGTCTACGAAGGGTCGACCCAGATGAAGAGTGCCATATGACATTGGCTTGCAAAAGTGTGCAGACCTAGGAGGCAAAATTTGACGAACCCCTTGCTAGTGCTTTCCCCTGTTTCTTGGCCTCTTACGGTTGACCGGACAAGAAGCTATTCCATTCGGAGAAGCCGTATTAGAAAATCTAGCTAGAGATGAGGCTTATTCCTTCTTAGACGGCTTTAGCAATTATAATATGATAGAAATAGCACTTAAAGATCAACACAAAACTACTTTCACCATGAAATGTGGGACATTTTTGTTGGAAGGTGATGCTCTTTGGACTGTGTAATGCTCCTAGTACCTTCCAACGCGTCAGGCAAGCAACCTTTACGAACCTAATAGGAGACACGCTAGAAGTCTACTTAGATGACCTAGGAGTTCACTCTGAAACATTTAGTTGTACTTGAGAAAATATACATTCAGTGCCAAAGGTTCGGTATATCTCTAAATCCTGAAAATGCCAGATTTAGGTTACCCATGGTGTTGTTCTAGGACACATCATATCCCGAAATGGAATTGCTACTGATCCTGAAAAGGTTCGAGTAATTGTAGAGATGCCGATCCATAAGACCGTGCATGAGGTCCTAATCTTTATGGGCCACGCCAAAAACTATTTGTAAAGATCGCCTTATGAAGATCTGACTAGACATGTTGCAAAACAACCAAAAGGACATTTATGGAGCAAAACCACCCATCCAAACCTAGATCCCTCGTGGAGTTTCCTCCTGGATCTAGCCCCCAAGCCATAGTGAAGAACACAAGAGAGGGGAAGAGAAACTGGCTCAAGAATCTGAATTCACAATAGGAGGATGGGCGAGTTTCCAATGAACATATTCTCCTCAAGAGAGAGAGAATATTCTCCCTAGGATCGTTGAGATATTGACCTCCTATTCTTGCATTAAAGCAGTCTTCACCATGCATGTGCTCCTATGTCCAATTATAGGTCTGGGCCCTCATATGATTATTTATTACTTAACAAGCCAAGTCCGGAATGACGAGGCATAAGCAATAACCATATACACCTAGAGTGACCAGCTATCCACATCAGGAATTAATCCTATTCCCTTATACAGGACATGGACGTAACATTCTCCTCCCATTAAATCAGTTCTGTCCTCAGAACGAGTAACTAGGGAAGACCCAATTTATATGCTTTTAACTCTTCCCATGAATTCTTATCCTCAATTTGACCAACCAACCTAAGCAAGCACACAAAGATGGAACAATTTTTTTATTGTTTATCTTTGATCCTGAGTACTCATTCATGGTCCAATGATACAATGAGTGATAAATCTTCCAAATGGGTAAAATCTTCAATACATCAAACTGTCATCATCATATAAAGCAAATTTACATGATACATTGGATAACAATCGACCAAACCTGAAGATTAAGTTTAAAAGCTAATAAATCAAGCATTTAACTTTCACTTTTACCCTGAAAATTAATCTTTAGTCTGATTTCAATATCAAAATAGTACTTAGAGATGGAATAATTCTCAAATTATCTGTCTCTACACTACTATATCGACCTTTAGAAGTACACTAAGAGATAAATTTTCCTATTGGATTTGATTCTCTCCAATCTAATAACATCACCTTCATGTAACCTCAAATTTACATGAATCACCGGGTGAGTTCTCAACTTACATTGGAAATCAATGTTCAAAAGTTAACGACCCAAAACAATTATAGTCCAAGACTATCCAAAATTACTTGTAGACCTGTCATAAATGCTTCTTGGTACAAATACACTTAGAATTTTTTCAGAAAGTAAGGTACAAAACTCATCCAACCAAATCTCTAGGAAATTCATCAAGATAAAAATGACTTTAACTCAGTCCTGAGTATCCCAGATACTCTCTTGAGTTAAGTAGTCTATCCCTAGCATCACATGCCAGAAAAAAAATAGCAGCCATTCAATCTTGATAAACTTAACTGCTCCTAGTTAACCGGAGAATTTAGGCTAAAAAATAGTACACAAGCATTCCTTGACTACAATCTGTAAAGGTAAGCAAATTCCTCATTAAGTAAACAATTACCTAATGAAAATGCCTGTGATATCCAAACAATCTCAAGTTTGTAGACAAATTTAGAGTTTGAACAACATATCTAAATTTTAACTCCACCAATTGATCAAGAATTACTCACCATCTTAAAAATCATCCATATAATCATCTAGTGGCCTTTAAGTATCAATTATGATCCGTCAATCATAAACATTTAGAATCTCATGATTCGTCAATCATAATTTATCGGATTCTAAACCCATACTTAATCATTTAGAGATACTGGAGTATATGCACAACATGCCACTCAGGAAATATAAAAAACATTCTGAAATCTCTTCCACAAGGAAAATTACTGGATTCCAAAGACATTCTTTCAATCCGATTCTTAACCAGATTATGAGTTCCAAATTCCACAATCAACCTAGTGATTAAAGACCAGTATAACATTTGTCTTTAACAAATATAAACTTTAGACAATCATCTAGAACCACATCTAGAGATTACAAAGTTCTACTGAATTCCAACTGAATTCAGTGGTTATCCTTGACATTAGTAAGACTCTGTCATCCAATATAAGTATGAGCTCACTGGGATATAGTCAATATCTTAGGATACCTCTCCTTCAAGAAATATTCTATATCAAGAATCTTCTATATTCTATGCACAGTTCTCATAATACAATTTAGGTGATGATCCTTTATAAATAATGCCAAAATCTCTAGAACCCGAGATGTACCTCAATACTCTCTTGTCTAGCTTCCAATGCTCCACACTATGATCATGCATAAATTGACTTAATCTACAAACATAATAGCTAAGATCAGGTCTTGTGATGGTTAGATATATGAGTGAACCAACTAGCTTCCTATAAAGAGTAATGTCTTCGAAGGATCTTTCATTACCTCTTATAGCGAGCTTTACATTTGACTCCATTGGTGTATCAATAGACTTTTCACCTAAAATATGAAATTTTTCTAGAATAGAATAAACATACTTCTCTTGACAAATAAAAGTAAATTGAGAAGTTCTAAATACCTCTATTCCCAAGATATAATACAAAAGACCAAGATTATGCACCTCAAACATCTTTTTTTAGTGCAATCTTGATTGTTGTCTCCACTCAAAATAATACCATCCACATCGATTAGAAGAATAGTAGCATCATTTCCAACAAATCTATAGTAAAGTTAATGATCATACTCACTCATCTTGAAATTCTGAGAAAGTTAAAAGATGTTAAGCTTAGCATAACTCCTTGGTGCTTGCTTAAGTCCATACAAACTCTTTTGTAGAAAACACACATGATTAGGTTTGCCATGTGAAATGTAGTCCTCGGGTTGCTCCATAAACACCTCCTCCTCAAAATCAGTATTCAAGAATGCATTTGTGATATCCAATTGTCATAGATCCTATCCAAAAAGTGTTGCAAGAGATATAATGACTCGGATGCTTACTATCTTTGCCACAGGTGCAAAGGTCTCATCATAGTCAATTCCACACTCTTGTGAACATCCTTTTGCCACCAACCTTGCCTTGTACTTGTTGATTGAGATGTTCATTAGTCACATTCATCTTGATCACATGTAGAGCTTTCTTCGCTCTCTTGTTATACCTCAATTGTTCTGGAGGTGCCAATGGTCTCTCCTTCACACCTACTACAATATCCATCAAACTATTCATTTCAAGCAAAGATTATATCCTTACCTTCCAAGTTGAATAATTTGTTGAGGTAAGCCTATCATTGCCTTCCAACATGAAGCCACTTGAGATTGCCATGTTGCAATGATATGATCTTCTCTTTGAACCTTTTTCAATAAACTTAGCACACTCTTTTAAAAATCAACAAATGAAATTCAAGAAGAAATCACAAAGATTTGGAAACAATCTAGCCTCTCTTCTAGCAAATCCTAGCACATAGATGTTGATTTCTTGATTACAATAGATCTAAACACAATATGATGAACTTTTGCTAACACCTAAGATTGAAACACACTCTTGAAAAAGTCCAGCAACTTAAAATCAAGAGATCCTATGCAAAATATTGAATCAAGCAGAAACTATATGCAAAAGCTAGAATCTTGATACATCATCTTGTATAATGTAACATCCACTACCATGAGCAATTTCTGTCTCCACATTCCAGTAAGTGGTTTTAAAAAATCGGCCTACTCCAAGTGATTTGACTTAAAATGATGCTAGGATCACAAAGATCCACTTTTTATACTTGAAAATGCATGATTTGAACTAGAAACACCTCTGAATCCACATAAAATTTATGGTGCCCTCAAATTCACCTCTAAATTGGGCAAATACTCCGACTTTGGCCTATAACATGTTCTGATACCATGTGAAAAAA
Source organism: Diphasiastrum complanatum (assembly GCA_029204225.1). Taxonomy (NCBI): domain Eukaryota; kingdom Viridiplantae; phylum Streptophyta; class Lycopodiopsida; order Lycopodiales; family Lycopodiaceae; genus Diphasiastrum; species Diphasiastrum complanatum. Next base: position 17,939,140 of record CM055098.1, read on the forward strand.
TCAAATCCAAAACATACTCGATGGATCTCTAAGATCTTGACCAAATTTGGATGCATATCTAGATTTAGCTACAAGATAGAAATCATCAATTTAGGCATGCTAGAATTGCATAAATCACTAAGATCTTATCATAATCACTCAAATACAGTAAGGTATTGTCTATGTCCGTACAACAACAGCAACTTACTGTCCTTTATACGTGTGGATGCAAGATCAACAATAAAAATGACATTTTACACACTAAAAATCAAGATATCTTGAGAAATACACATGAGATAGACATAGAATCAAAAGAGATGAATTCTCCACATAAAATGAGAATACAAAGATACTTTCTCCACACTAGTAGTGTTATTTATAGCTGCTAAAATGTCATTTGGCCAGTTGCCCTAAACTTGTCCTAAATGATAACTTTCTAGTACTTCATCAAAAAACCTAGAAATTCTAGTCTAGATGCAATGTATCAAAACTAGCCAATTAGAATGGGTCCAAATTCAACCTCATCTATTTATCTACTTGTCAAGAATAGTACAAACACTATTTAGGCCTTTATTGACAAATATAAATATATCTCTATTTCGTGTTGGCCTCAAAATTGCCAAAATAGATCAACTAAACTAGTTGAATTTTTCACAAAATAAGGGGCTAAAAAAGACTGAAAATGTGTTGGAAGATGGAAAAGAGGGCTGAAGATGGCGAGGACTACGGTAAAAAGGGACTACCCAGAAGTGTACAGGAAAAGTGAGAAAGCAAGCAAAGTACATGTGCCAACAAGATAGGTGAAAAGTTGAAGATGATGAATCCAATATAGGTGCCAACTAGCCACCAAAATCTTGTCAAAACAAGCTAGAAATGGGCTAAAATTTTGGGTAGCAAATGGACAAAAGTGAAGAGGTAATAGGCCGCTGGAAAAGAGGTAAAAAGGCTATGTTTTGGGGAAACAAATAGGCAGACGTGAGAGGGTAGAAGGGAGGTAAAGTAGGGCGTTGGAAAGGAAGCAACAATGCTGATTTTGGGACAACAAAATGGAAAAATGAGAGCGGAGGAGGGTGCTGGAAATGTGGTAATGCGCTGATTTTTTGGACAACAAATGAGACAAACCAGAGGTGAAATAGGGCGCTAGGAGCAGTAGGTGGGTACCCAAAATGGGCAGCAAAGGGAGGCTGATGAAAAAGAGAAAATGCTGAAAAATGAAGGGCTGGGTGTGGGCGCTGATCCTCCTCCAATCGGTGATGAAAAACTTGCAAGACAAGTAGATCTGTAGGCTGAGGATCCATACTATAGATGGGCGCCCTCCTAAAGAGAAAAATCTGCTCAAGAAAATGCTCTGATACCAAGTTACAAGTTAAGATTCACTAGCTATGCTAGAAAGCAAGACTTAGGCTAAAAAGCATGAAAGAGAAAATATTTAATGAGACTAAAGAAGAGCAATTATCATCAACCGAATAAAAGACTACAATGATGTGCTACATATACCCTACCAATGAACCCCAAAGTAGGAATTAAAAAGGAGACAGAAGATTTGGAGAGAATAAGTTCAATACAGAGGGTTTAAATGACCATCACTACCTATTTGACTAGATTGCATTGTAGCAACAAGGAACTATAGGCTAAGTCTTGTATGAGAATGAGAACAAGCATTGACATCAACATCCAAAGTGTCGTAAGCTGAGGGTTGTCAAGGAGGGCTACACGTGACTTTCATACATAATTGGACAAATTTAATCTTGATTAACAAGTGCAAAGATTGTATAGGTTAACAATCCGATCTTTTGTTGAGCACTAGTCCATGTTTAATGGACTCACTAATGCCAATGCAAAGATGCATGTTTGGCTTGACTTCAAAAAAATTAGTTTTCATTGGTCAGCAAATTAAATGTGACACAAATGCCCAAAATCAACCAATTGAACATAGATCTTTGATTGTTATTGCGAACATTTCAAAAAATTTAGATGTAATAATGCCCTCTACACAAAATAACATGAAGGTTGGGATCTTACTCACTTTAGATACGAGGTAGAGCTCTCAAGGTCATGCTAATAAAGCGACGTGATCTTCTTGGATATAAACTTCAACTTGGATAATTAGACGTTCATTTGCATGGATGTTTTATTTTTTTCTCCCACATTTCCATCTTTTTCTTCTATTTAGGGTAATTAAGATAACTGATCTTGGTGAGGGTTCAGTACAAAAATAATATCAAAAGCCGCTTTTACCTCAAATTCAACCTAGTTAACTCTATATACTTATGATCATTACTCTAATGACAAAAAATTTTTCTTGTTCTATTGCCCGAATTAGTGCCAAGTGACTTTGAATATTAAAGCTAAATGATTAGTTTAGAAAAAAATTCTCTTTCAATAGTACACTAAATTCAAGTGTAATCAGTTAATAAGAAGATTAAAGCTCACTTGATGTAGAACAAATTTTGATAACTTGTCCAAGTTTTCATACCATTTTCTGATGTAATGAGTATAACCATTGACTCTCAAATATGCACATATGAGAGAGAGAGAGAGAGAGAGAGAGAGAGAGAGAGAGAGAGAGAGAGAGAGAGAGAGAGAGAGAGAGAGAGAGAGAGAGAGAGAGAGAGAGAGCGAGAGCTTTATTTAGTTATTCCCAGCATGAAGAAAAATTGTAAAAATCTTAAACAAAGAACATCCAAATTATCAGAATCGTCAAAAATGAATAGGCACTTTGTCAATGATGACTGTCCATGCAAAATGTCTCAAGGCTAGGAAATTAAACAAAGAACATCCAAATTATCAGAATCGTCAAAAATGAATAGGCACTTTGTCAATGATGACTGTCCATGCAAAATGTCTCAAGGCGCTATGGCTTATTGCACATCTCACATGGAAATTCAATACCAGGAGAAGAAGTTCACAAATAGCACGCAGAACAGACCATTCGATTTGACACACACAAACATTTGCTGGGCTACATCAGTCAGAGATTATTATGGATGAGCCTAGCATCATTGAGAAGCAGCCCAGACAGCACCTTGCAGAACAGAGGACTTCAGTCTTTACAAAGTGTATCTGATTTTGCACACAAGTGCAGGACATTTGCATTTTCAGGACCATGTGATACTGGCAAATGTTAAAACTCTTGTAGGTAGTTGACAAGACGATGATATGAAGCTGAAGGTGGAATAACAAATCTTTGGACCGAAAAAGGTCTCCTTAAGTATAGATTCCAAAGCTTGTTTAACTTCTTGTACACAGTGAAGGATTGCAATAAATTGATTGAGCAAATCTAACTGGGAAGAGCATTAAATGAGTTAAGAATTTTATGGAATTCTCCTCCATTCACATGGCTAACTCCTCACAGCAGCGCAATTGTATCAAGCTTTTGATGAGAGATCTAAATTACCATGCTTCCAGAAAACCTTTTGCGCGGTCTCTTTGCATCAAGTTCATTCATCCATTCTGATAAAGCCTGAAGCGACAAAACTAGGAAATACACTCCCAACACAATAAACAACACAATGAGCCCAATAAACATTTTCTTTAAGATGGCATGGGTTTTTTCCTGCAAAATGACAAAGATATCAGAAGCTTGCATCCAAATTATGCTACATAAAAGGAATCAAGTGTCAGCCTACTCCTAGAGAAAGAACACCACGAATTCATTTACCTTGAACCTCGAGTCTTGATTTATTGCCCTTCCAGAATTGCGTGCTTTGCGATGCTTCACCACATGAGTCACTCGGGACGGATTGGGCTGAGACAACAAGTGAACGTATTTTGAAAACTATGTTAAGAGGCTGAGTATCATGCTTGTGCACAAAAATCTGGAGTCTCGAGTAAATGAGGGTTCAATAAGCTGTCTGCAGAATTCAACAAAAAAAGAAAAAATGTAAATCTTAAAGAAGCTTCACAACTAATCTTAACAAGCCAAACAAGATGAGCCAATCATCTTTCAATATCTTGACTATCAAGAACCTAGAGACCTTTCTTTCCATGTCTTGAACACTCTCAGATTTCACTAACAAATTGGTATCTAAAACTCCGATGATGAAGTTTTGGGATAAGAAAAGGAGGAGAATGAGCTGTGCACACCAAGCTTCAAAATGACCAAGATTGAGAGTTATGGCCATATTTGCATAGATAGCCATTTAGACCTTGGACCCACATTGTCTTATTTGTCATTTAGAGTTATTGTACTAAGTTTGGGCATTTGTATTCATCATCACAGTTACAATTTTTTACATCCATATTATTGGCAATTTATTCAATTTTTTAATCTAAACAGGCCTTTGACCCAGGTACCCACCCACATGTGGTCTTGACTCCACACACTCTGCTTTTTCAGCCCTTCCAATGGTTTCCACCCCCCTTCCAGCCACCATTTGTTGATCTAACGCTCCACATTCACATCCTCAAGTAGGATAGATAAGGCAAATAAATGGGTGATAGACATCAAAGACATAGTTAAGGTCGGCTCTCATCTAAATTTGCAATAGTTTCTCTCCTGATAATTTGAAAACTAGGATATAAAAACTACAGTTAAGACTTGCATAAAGTAATACCAGCTCCAAAAGCTATTCACCAAGATGTCAAGGAATAAGTGATGAAGAATAACATAAAAGTGTCAAAGATTAACCTTGGGTTCCAAGTAATCAAACCTAGACCTTTCGGATCACGTAACGATGTAAAGCATGAAAATATATATGATACCCTTTAAAATGAGATAAGGATCAGTTTTTCCTTCCCACGTACTAAACACATTTCAAGCCCAATTGAGAACAGTCACTTGAAAGATTTTGCATGAAGACGCATTCCAAGGAGTACAAAGGACCCCATGCTTCTATCCTTTTCAACTTAAGAGATAAATTTATCATGAAACAGTATTTTTTCTTCAAAAATTTGATTTGGACCTAGATACCTGTGACTCTTCTGATTGCCTTTGTCGTATCTGATCACTCTTCTGCTTAGCTTCCTGATCTCTTGCCAAATTTTCACATTCCTTATCGCAAGCAAGTAAGCCAGCACTCGTGATTCCTCTAGACTTCTCCATCTTGCTATCTATTTTAGTGATTTGTGCAGCTTGAACCTCAGAACACAACCATTCCCTTTTACGTCGTTGACATGGGCAGCGAACTGTTACCTGCGAAAAAGTTTAAAATTCAATGTTCAAAGCAATCAAACAAAGGTCCAAGAAAATCAAATAAAATTTTTCAAGAGTGCATTTCAAATCTTCTAGTGCCTTCACTGCAAGAAAGGAATCTGTGAGATTTTATGTAGCTTGTCATATTCACTTTACATATATGATGGTAGTATGGTTCAGATGGTGTAGATCTTAACATTTGGATTGGTTCTTTTACAAAAGATCCTACAAGCCTTGTGATTCTCGTTGTCAAGCAAAGATATAGAGGCCATTGGCAATCCGAGAGTTTGAATAACACTGCTAAGTGTAACATGATATTGCTTAAAACTTTGAAAGTGTTATGAACAGCATAGAGTGCTCGGTTACCGGGGAATAGAACCGTGACCCTTTGAAACAAGAACGTTCTCAATAACGTAGGAATGCCACATCAATAATATTCATTAGAAATATTTATAAACATTGCCTAACACAAACTTCCAAGTTCAAGGACACTAGAACCTAATTATATATATTCGACAGAGAAACTTGAAACCTAAAAATATCCAAATGCCAAGACTTTAAAACATCTAGAAAGTTACAACATTTTCAATTTGGCATCACATTAATAATAGCATATGTAAAATGTATCAGCTGAATGTTCAAAGCAACGAACGATTTGAAAATCTGGAATTTCTTCCAGCAACAAGTGTCAAGATTACAACAGAAAACAGGTCCAGGCCTTGAAGACCCAAATGGAATGGCCCCAGGCCGATATCCACATAATCTGTACACTCTGCTCTCTGAGTGTCAGCTGAATAGGAAAATCATCTGAACTAGGAGGTTGAATTTAGGTTTGGAGGGGGGGGGGGGGGGGGGGGCGGGCGGGCGTGAAATGGGCATGTCTTAGGGGCATAGGGCATATAAGGGCCCCGCCAGAAATGTTTTTGATCTAGCACACAAAAATTTGTCAGCTACCCTAAAAATATGTTCCCAGCCCTGCGAATGTGTTGGGAACATGTTCCCAATGCCAGTGGCAATGGCATTCCCACATCCCCTCGGGATGGGAACATGTTTCCTAGCAACTAAAGAACAGTGATTGCAAACCATTATGTTGTGTAACTAGAGCTCTATTGTACTAGAAGGTTTATGTCATCACTTGCATCACAAGGAAACCAAAAATTGAACGAAACGAAAACCATCTTGTCATTCTTTTGGTAGAACACGTTAAGAATTGTTACCTATGAATTCTCAGACATTCCTACATTATCAGAATAGGATCTCAGACTTGATGCTAGAATAAACATCTACATAACGTGATGTAGTGGAAATTCTCATCGTACATATCTCTAACTTTTTGTTGTCTTGATGATGTTGGGGGTGATACATGCAACCATGCATGGCTTTGAATCTATCCACACAGTTATGCATGGTAGTTTCTGTGCATGGTTACGTACAGTAAGACCTAGAAGGGATGTATTGATGACTTTGGTACCAAACGTGTCACAGTTATACACTCATCTATTATATATGTGTGTGTGTGTGTGTGGTAAAAAATGTATGTAGATAACAAGTATTAGAATCTTGTGTCTATAGGACATCAAAAGGTTTTTACAGGAAATAAAAAATTTCCTTACCCCTCTTCAAATACTGTTGCTAAATGTCATTTCCCCTCAATTATCCCTTATCTTGCAACTTCAATCATCCTTCTGTCCAACCCTCCATGCTATCCTGGTCTGCTCTCCTTACTGATCCCCTTCGTTTCATACCCACCTTTGCTAGTCTCCTCTCTATTCCTCCCATTAGCTGCTCTACTATGCCCTTGGTACATTTCTCTCTTCTCTGTTTATTCACCTCCATCTTCACGACCCTCTCATGTCTTGTGTCCTATTCCTTCTGATCCTATTCTTGCTACGAATCATGCCTGGTTCTTCCCTTGCTTCCTTCCTTACTACAGCACCTTGCTCGAGCTGTTCCCTCCTTTGGGCTTTCTTCCCTTCTTTCAGGCTTCCTCTTTGAACTATCTACATTCAAACATTGACATCTCTAACTCTAACTCTAACTGAGAGAGAGAGAGAGAGAGAGAGAGAGAGAGAGAGAGAGAGAGAGAGAGAGAGACCTTCTTGTGACACACAAGAGGACAAGGACCTTGGTGACAAATTTCTGGGCATAAATGTGAGCAGCTTGGCATCTTCCTGTAAAAGAAAAACAATAATATGAGTAAGGCTGACATTTATACCTGAATATGAAATCAAATAGGCAAACTTATACTTCTGGAGACACAAGGTTTGTTTCCTTTGAAAACGTCTAGCTCTTTTCAGGTTTTCCACTGTCTGACTATTATGATTATGAAAGAAAATGTCCCTTCTTGATTATATATTCAAATCCCTTCTTGACCGCTTTCCCCTTAGTGGTTTTTCCTGATCCAGCTAGTGTGAACATGAAAGGAACTTGAACACTGTTGGCCACTAGCTGTGCCCATGCTAAATTTAGGTTAGAGTGTAGACAATCCCTACTCTCTTCTGCTATCCAGCTCAAAAAGGAACAGATCGCCATGATTTTCTGATCGACTCTGGACAAGATTACTTTTTTAGTTATCCCACAGAACCAAAACAATCACCTATGTTAAAAATCAATGAAAGACCAAGTCCAAGTCACTACATGTTTTATGCAGCAATTGTGCATGGTTACCATTCGTGGAAATTATTGCCTTCAAACAAGCGAAGCGTGCTTAAGCATATAAAAGCCATGTATCTGTTAGAGTTTTGGATTAACATAGGAAGAAAAGCAGCATTGCAGCTCACAAACCTGTGGCATGGACCTCCACATGAGAGCAACTTCAATTGTTCATCTTCTGTTAGTGACAGGAATGACCCACAATCAAACACATTGACAAGTGCTCCACAATGGCATGCTCGTTTTACAATTGATTTGCAGGGTGGGCAGCTGCCTGGGTGACAGATTTGCGAACATGGATGAGGACAGCAGTAGTTGCGCTTCTGCAATTTCAACAGATAAACAAGACTAAAAAAGGCTGCCACGTACACTGAAAATAAGTGCTCCACTGCATTCTAACTCTATGCATAAGATAATATTTGCCGCCAAGCACTAAAATATAGCATATAACATGCCTCACAAATAAAACTTGTCTTCGTGACCATTTTTCAGAGCTTTCAAATGTCTGGTGAAAGCTAAAGACAAGTGCCAAACTCCTAAGTGCATTCTCGATTGCGACTTTATAAAAGGTTGAAATATTGTCAGATTTAATAGTTGAATCAGATTTTGTGTACAATGGATGTGTCATCTTCAAATTATATCGAGAAGTTGGATGGCGACAACTATCACTTATGGAAATTCTTATGGAAATTCAAAATGAGGGTGATCCTACAAGCGAAAGAGCCTTGGGAAGTTATCGAAGGTACTGAGGTTAAGCCTATTGTTCAATGCTCTGTTCATAAAGGTGATACTTACCCGTTCCAATTTTTGTCCCTTAACAATTTCAGACTCATTATCAAATGGAAGCAGAAGGATGAAAAGGCCTTCGCCCTTATCACTCTCAACATCAAAGATAATCACACCAGTCATATTCGAAGTGCTCGAACTTTGCTGGAAGCTTGGAATATTCTCGGCACTCTCTATGACATTACCTAAGGAAGAAAATTTTCCCATTCCTGGCTGATGCAGATTCGATTACCAAAATCATTTGAACAACTTCAAAAAATTTCTTGAGCAAATGTCTGCAAGTGGCTTAGAAATCAACAATGCAACTGTCGTCATGGCTCTTCTATCAAGCCTTCCTGACACGTACGAAAATTGGGTGATTGTTATTTTTGGTCAACAAGGTCTTACATTAGCAAGAGTTTCATCTATGCTATTACAGGAAGAGATATGGAGAAATGGATCTACATTCTCCCATTCGGCAACAGAATCAAAAGCTCTTTATTGGAAGAAATTCAATAAGAGGAAGACATCGAAGAACGTACGTAAAGTACGAAAGTCAAATAATAATTCAGATTCAGAACTAGGCACAAATTCGAACTCAGCTTCATCAAAATCAAAGTTGTTTTGCAGATATTGCAAACGGACCAAACATTTGCTGGAGGATTGTCGAATCCTCAAATCGAGAGAGAGCAACAACAGTCGAAGGACTTCAAAAAGAAAGCCGATGAAGTAGCATTTATGGCCGACAAGATGCAAGATGCAGTATTTCCAACAAACAATTTTCAGCAAAGAGTTGCTTAAGAAACCAGCAATCTTGCACTTCAAAAGCAAAAAAGAAAACAATGAAAAAGCAACGATCTTTCCATGAAGAAATGATCTCCTCATAGAAGATCCACGTTGTCCTCATAACAATGTTGACTCCACACGCAACAATCTAATCTCCAACGATCTAACCTGAGATCTGAGGCATACTTCATAGTCTCCTCATGCAGCACAACTTGTAGCGCCCTTTGTAGATGAAAATTGAAATTGAGATCTGGCTAGGAACACCACCTCCACACCTCGAAGATGGTCAAATCAATCTGCCTGTGATGATTGATCTCATTTGTTTGTTGTCTTGAATCTTGAACCGAAGCTCTGATACCATGTTAGAAAACCGAATTGCTCATACAAGTTACCCAAGACAAGATTCCTATTATTGCTAGACAATAGCCATACACATACATGGAAGAGAATACAAACAACAATGATGAAGCAATGATGATGGGATAAACTCCAACTATGTCCCATTGCCTATGGACTAGGGTGCACTACATACTTATAAACAATAGTCTATGCCAAAAAGCAAAAGCAAAGGCAATTGCAATCTAAAAGCAACCTTAAAAGCAAATGTCTCTATATAAGGTGAAAGCACCCAACACCTATCTATAGCAAAACTTGTGCTCCAAATCAAGCACTAGAATCTCGAACTTGAGTCTAACTAATTTCTAACTCGACTTTACAAAATATAGGTAAAGGCCCCTAGAATTAGCACGCATGCATGGCCCAATAATCGTAATTAATCCTAGATGACAACATTAGGGATAACAATGTGAACATTAACTCTAACAATATCTTGAGTACATAAGGGACAAGATCTTGAGAACATAAGGGACTACGCTTTTGGTCGCTTTGAATTTTGGCATTATTAGTTTCCATGTGCCCGTGCAATAAGGTCATATATGCACACATGGTGAGTTAGTGTATCATCAAGTTGGGCAACATGTTAGATTCTTTGTGATCCCACAGGTTGATAATACCAAAAACCATTAGGCCATATATGAAAACTGATGTAGTTTCTTTAGAGATAATACGTCCAAATGAGGAGCCAGATAAAGGGTGAAAGAGTACTACATTGGAGATACACATGTCTAACATCAAAACCTGCACGAGCATGATCCAATCAGTCAGATCCTAATTAGAAGGCCTATAACGAGCTAAATTTAAGAAGAATGGAGCTATAAATTTTGAGAATATTTCTGTATTTAGAAGTTGCATGGGTCTCTACTACTAGGCTTCCCATCTTTCATGGGAGTCCTCATGGGAGCTCCATATGCACCCCTGTATCAACACCATTGAAGGGAAGCACACTTCTTGATTGCAGAAAGACCATGGAGATGAAGGGTGGGGTGCGGGGTGCAAAACAAGGAGGGGTCCACTTTTTTTGAATTCTTCTGAAGAACTTCTCTTGGTTCGGTAGAACTGAAAGATCATATTCCTGTGCAACATGCATCTTCTTGATATCAAGTTGTCATGTCAACCCTCTCTTTTGTTTAGTCTTACTTTGTTGGACAATCGTACCATGAAAACTTCTCAAGTTCTTTCTCTAGGTTCCAATCGCTCTAAACTTCTTCTATTATTGCAAGTTTCATGGATATTTTGCAGCCTTTAAAACTTATTAACCTAACAGAATCATTAGAGAATATTAACAATAAAGAAAACTTTCTTTCACATAATTCAGGATGCAAACACCAGTTACCACTCTTTTTACAAAAGCAGAAAACACTTTTTGGTGTGCAAGTGCATAAACAGTCCCGGAAGGATGATTACATGAAGATAGTTTGTTTCCTTGATTCTGCTTTGAATCCTGGCCATCATTTGCAATATATTTGAAGGTTTGGGGGGAAAAGCTAAGTTCCTTCAAATGATTGAGTTTTCTTCATTGTAAATATAATCTGCCTGTGTTTTTCCCAAAAGTCTACATAGACTAGTGCATAGGTTCGACTAACTTTGAGCTTTAAGTGTTAAGGCCAAAATGGACTGTTTGTACAAAGATAATTTTTTTTTTTCATTTTAAAATTCAATCAATTTGAAAAAACCATAATGAATTACTCTTCAGCCCAAAGAAAACGATTCAATACATGAGACCACAACTCTCTCTTGACACAGCCTTAGCGGTGAATAATGAATTTAGCTCAGTTTTTGTAAAACAGCCTACTTGGGGTTTATTCAAAACTTCATAGGAATTAGAATCCAGGAGCAGAAGTTCAAATTAGAGGCTTCCAATTAACTAACAACAATCAAGCACCATGCAAGGATCAGCAAATATCAGTGACCTTTTGGCATTTTAGACTGCACGTATCGCAAGTGTCTTCCATGGTTTCACCATTGAACTTTCCTACAGTGAATGCATAGTGGCTTTGTGTATCTTCCTCTTTTGGATCATCAGCATCTTCAAGGTTTGTCTTGGTTTCTCCTTTTGCCATTCCACGATGAAGGGTAATTTCATGACATGGTGCCCCACAATAATGGTTTCCACAAGCCAAGAGATTACCACAAGGTTTTGCACATGAGAAGGTTGAGACTTCTGAGCAGGGCATCTGTCGTCACAGCAAAGATGAATGAGTATTGCCTTCCTTGCAAGGTGATTGTTATGCATTGTCAAAAAGACAATGAATTAGAAAAACGGAAGAAAAACAAAGCAAAAAGCTAGCTAAACATAAGCCTACTTTAACTCATACAAATTATATTGTTCTGGTTTTGTTTGAATATGGTTTCAAATCGCTTGTTAAGATAGTCAAATACAAACTTTAACTTTTATGTTTGAACTTTGAAGATTATTTTTATTGGCTTTCATGTGTATGTCTGCAATTGAAATATTGCCAACATAGTTTTCTAACTCATGTTTAAAACTCTTGCCATTATTTTCTCTCTCCAATCTCCATCAATTTCTAGTTTGTGCAATACATTAAGTACTACACATGAAGGTGCACATTATGATGTGTAGCCATGGACGATGGACTAGTAGTAAATACATAAAAACAATGCATGATGATTTACAGGTTCAGATTAAAAGCTTCAACTTAAGTTACAGGCTGCAACGGTAAACTTGAAGGTAGTAGGTCTTGGGAAAAGATGCATCGTGTGACATTTTACTTACTCTTATGTATGCGTGGAAGACCAGATAAATGGGCGAAGGGATCCTTTTAAGGTTCAACTTAAAGTATGGGCTCAATGGCATGGAAAACCTCTTGCTCTATTATGGACTAGGCTCACGTAGTTTAATACAAGCATCAAATCAAAGCTTGCAACATCCGCTAAACAGTGAGGTAGGATTTTGTGAGCATGTAATATAAGTGATTGTGGGAGCTGATCTTTCAAAGACATGATCAAGCATAAGACAATCTAGATAGGGATGACATGAAAAGTGCAAAATGACCAACTCCTATCAAATGAAGTCACAGATTTTTATCTTTTATTTTTTAAGTGACCATTTTCTTGCACCTTGTCAAGATTACACTGATGTCAGAACACTAACTTTACTCTCAATTGAAATGGTGATTGAAGAGATACAATCAACAAAATGGTAGTGCAGTTTACCATTCTTTCACCACCAATATGTTTTCCAAGACAATCCCTAACCACCATCTCAAGACAAGGTTGACAAGGAGAACCCTTCATTTCTGAACAATCTTCTTCAACTCTCTTCTTTTTCTTTATGATTTTCTCTTTATAAAGTGGGTTTGGAGGTGGTCTTGGTCCATGACACCTGTGACAGTTAATAAAAGAGGAAGAAGCATCTTATCTCATATGTCAGAATGATTCTACCGAATGTAACAAAATAAAGGAAACCTCAACACCACAAAACAGAAAAACCCAAAAAAACTCGATACTTGACATACTTTGATTTGCATTTATGACCACAAGGCAGCTCCACGTTGCATGTCAGCTGGCACGGTGCACATGCTCCATAATGACATCGATGTGGCTGCATTTGCACAGGTACATATAGAGGTAAGAAAAACTGCATGGGGTCATGGTTTCTGATTGATGATTTTGTCAGCATTTATATCGATGTTATGTCTAGCCACATAACAAAGAAGACATGCAATCTTCAGGCCTATGGAGTCTAACCACAAAGTCTTGAACCATCTACTTCATGGCTAATTATTCAAATTCACAGTATGGTAACCCACAATTAAACTCAGAGCTTACCAATGCCTTGAAAATGTTACTACGTTCTATAGTGTTCATGGACCATAATCATTGGGAATCAGGAATACTACTCCAAAATGTTCAAAGTTTAAATCTTGACTTCCATAACCTATTCAATACCAGATTGATGATATATACAAAGAGGCTCAAAACTAGAGTATTATACTCTATGTAGATAGTTTATCTTTTCATATTATGAATCTTGATAAGGTAGATTTGATCCAAGGTAAAGAATGGTTTTATGCTAGGAATGAGTCGTTAAAGAAAGATTATGTAACTTATAGTTTATCTTTCTTGCATAATGGCTCTATGGTTTATCTTAAAGGAGATGAGCCTGATCTACCTTTTGCAACTGCTCATGAGGTTAATCAATGTTTATTGGATTCTGAGTATCAATCGTATTTATGTTATTTGAAAGATAAATCTTACATGGATGTTTTTGTTACTCATAATTTCAATGTTGATGTATCGTCTTTCCCTAAAGCATTGCCTTTTTCTAATGTTAATTTAGAATCAACACCTGAGGGCAAAATCTTTAAAAGACTTAGGGAGGAATATAGTGATATATTCCCTGAGCAGTTGCCTGAGGGTCCTCCCCCCTCTCGGAGAGTAGAGCATCATATAGATCTCCTTCTCGACAGCTCTCTTGTATCGCTTTTTCCTTACAGGATGAGCCCAAAGGAAGAAGATGAGGTTGCTAGGCAACTTGAGGAGTTGTTACGTAAGGGCCACATTAGAACCACTAAGTCCTCTTGGGAAGCTCCTGTTTTGTTAACCGACAAGAAAGACGGTGGTATTCGTCTGTGTCGATTACAAAAAGCTTAATGAAATGACTATTAAAAACCATTATCCCTTACCTCGGATGGACGACTTAATGGACCGATTGAATGGTGCTAAATATTTCACCAAATTGGACCTTAGGTCGGGGTACAATCAAATTAGAATTCATGAGGGGGATGTTTCTAAAACTGGTTTTCATTCTAGGTATGGTCACATCATGGCCTTCACATAGAGTGCTCTTTGGCCTCCTATCCCTCTCTCCACAAGCTCCTCATTGCTTCTTGAAGTGCCCTGGAAATGGGGCTTTGTGGCCATTTTAAAAAATTTCCAGGTTTTTTTTTCGAGACAACGTTCTGGGGTTCCAGAATGCTGCGTTTCGGAACGTGGGTCCCGGAATGGCATTTCAGTGCAACTTAGACATGGTTGCATTCAAAGACAATGCTATCATATGATATGTATCATGACATAGGAGTACATCTAGCCAATCTGTTTGCAAGCACTCTGGTTTTGCTTCGTGGCATTCAAGTCAGATAAGATTACTTCGTCGAACGTTCAAAAAGGGCTACTATACCTAACATCTTTACTTTATAACTAGATGTTACCTACCTAAAATCCTGCTTACGAGACTGGTTAAGATCTATTATTAGGAACACACACTAGGACCAGTTTATTTAGATTCACAACAGTTCTTGAACATATGATCCACCTGAATGTGAGTTGAACTTTTCATCTCTTAGTGTATCATACAAAATGGACCTTTTTGGGGAACTTTCCAAAAACGTCCCGAGTCCCAATTCATTTCTACGCGTCAAGAACAGCCATCTATTCTTTTCTAGGAAACACTTCATTCTCATTCACTTTGCTGCTAAGGAGCTTAAAGTAGCTGAATTTTAAACCAAGTTAGTTGACCATGACCTAACCTATAAGAGGCATGCTAACTCAGAAACAGAGGCAAAAATCACAAAGCCAGAACTATTCCAGTTATTCTATCATGTCATAGGCTTTGGTTGCTGCCAGTGCATTTCAAGAAGTCATTGCACTCTTCACATGATCAAATTGAGACACTGAACCTCTTAAAAAATTTCATATGTAAAATCATTCATCATGATGCCAATTTTCATGTCACCCCTTACAAACTTAAACTTCCAGTTTCTCAAATGGTGCACTAGCATGTTCCCCAAGTCACTCCACAATTTTTCTTTCAACAACCATGTAGAGTTCAGAGATAAGAACTTTGATTCAAGAGCACTCTTCACCATTGAAAGACCAATCTCATCTCAATATTTGCATCATTCCGTGGTGATTGTTCTCTTGTACTTCTATTTTCCTAATATTTTGCGTATACCTACCATGCCTCATCATATTAAGATTTTCAAAGTGTTGCTACCAATGCCAGTCAATTTCAGCAACATTTACTAGCAAGGAAACCATCAAATTTTAGGTGAATGAGCATACCTTAGCAATAGCAGCGTGAACACACAGAACAGGAATGAGACAACGTTTCGTGCAATGTGGAGGTTTGATATTTTTATCAGTACCGCAGGGCACCTATCCCTTGTTAAACAATTCCACAAAGCACATATCATTGTCATATAGATTAGATTCATTCAAGGATTGATCTAATATATGCCAAAGGAAGTATCTCAAGCTAACTCCTTAGCATTCTTTCAATAGCAAATAGTTTCTGAAACATTCTGGTTACCTTGAAAAGTACATACAAATAGGAAAAATAACTCCTGAAATAAAAAATTAATCAGGTAAAAACCCCGTTACTCACATTATAAAAAGTTGATCCGCACGCACATGCCACTCGGACTGTCACAGGACATGGTGCACATAGGCCTCTGCATTCAGTTCCTCTTTTGAAGTTTAGAAATCTTTGCAAACAGAAAAATCCTTCAAAGTTTTCGAGAAAAAATGTTTTCAAGTGTTGAACCATGTCTTACTTTAGCTTTAGGCCAATATGCTAATACCACTTTGTTCCCACATGAAATTAAAGAATAAATACTAACTACTTTACAAAATGTCCTATTCAAAGAAATTTTCTGCAGTTTTTATTTAAAGAAAACTAAAAACAAAATTTTGTTCATTTGAATGCTACTTTTGGCTCCATTGGGCTTGTTCTCTGTTTTTGAGACCAACCATGACAATACCTAAATATAAGAACATTGACCGAGTCCTGAGCTTAGTCGTTAAGCATTTGTAGACTATGTAACATTTGAAATAAGATTGCGTAAATTTGCTTTGAAGTAGCATAGCATTAAAATTGACCTACTCAATGAGTATTTGGCATGTAGTAGTCTTTTCTTTGCATAGTTCCCAAACTAAGAAACAGTATTTCATTCAAAATGTAAAAATAGAGGAAAATTGATCTGAAATTCAGGCTTACAAAAAATATGCATATAAGTGCAATCTTTTAAATATAATAGAATGTCAGAAAAAAGGGGATCTCACCAGCCTGAATACCTGTGGCAAGGAGCTGGACACTTGTGGTTACCACATCTCAACTTTCTCCCACACACCTGTAATCAAAGTTACTATAATTACAATGTAAGAGTCCCTGTAGCAATTGAACACTTTCAAAAATAGGTATGGCCATTGTATGTATGTTTCAATTGAGCATACCTCCAAACAAGGAGGGCAGTTCCCATCACAACATCGACGCTTGCATTGATGACGTGTACAATTCCGAAGGTTCTGACACTTCCTTTCACATTGGAGATCCTGATAGCAAGGCACCTGTAGCAATCAAGAGAACACTAGTGAGCAAAACAAACCTGCCACCTCAAAAACCACAAACATTTTACATCTATCCTAATAAACGTTTCTAGAACCTAGCATGTCATGTTTGAAGTCCATTCATAGTTTTCCCCAACCTTTGATGAACTTATATTGTAGCCTACCATTGTTGTGAGCATCACCACAGCCGGAAATTATAGTTAGACAATAGCTCATGTTTTTCTTTAGTAGACACATTTCCTAGATTATTGTAGGATATATTATGCTTTCGAAGATATTCTTACACTCATACTAGTTGACTACATGGATCTACTTTTTTCATCCTATATACCATATGTTGGTACAATGTGTCATTAAGGAACTCTCTCTCTCTCTCTCTCTCTCTCTCTCTCTCTCTCTCTCTCTCTCTCTCTCTCTCCAGCCGTTCCCATCCTGATGCTGCCGCCCTGACTACTACTCTATCCCCCATCGCTGGATCCACAAATGTGCCCACCCTCGCTGATACTGTCCCCAACATTGCTACAAATGGAAAAGTGATGCCTCCCCCCGCCCTCCAAAGCTTCCTTCCCTTTCTTCTTCTTCTTCTTCTTCTTCCACCCATCCTCCTCCCTCTTCCGTCTCTTCCTCTTCTTCTTCTTCTCGGATTAATCTGACCACTCCTGGCCTCCTTCCTCTTCCTACCTCCCCAAGATCTTGCAGCTCCTTCATCTACTGCACACATCCTGTATACTCCCTCCAAATCCACTGAGCTCTTTTCTTCTTGGAAGCCGACCAAATAAAGGCAGATTTCTAACTCTTGAAACAAGAACTCTCACAGCTGAAAGGGTTTGTGACCTCTTTGATCCAGGATAAGAATCAGTTACAATCCAAAGTTGCTCCACTGGAACAAATGATCAACTCTACACAGGTTACAACCTCGGAATCGACTACCAACATGATACGAGAATTAGAAAGCAAAATCGGACAGTACCAAGAAAACAACCTTTCATGTGCAGTAGTGTTGAAGAAAGGCACCAAGCCTAGCGCACCCATTTCCTCAGTCATCTCAGCTACTATATCGGAAGAGCGGTCAAGAGAACAAACCCAGCGCTAGGGTTTTGGGGTCCCCGGGTTTGGGAGCACCCCGGGGCCCCATCCACACCATCTCCAGATTGGAGTATGGAATTGTGACGACATCCATTCATCCTCCACAACAGGGGACCTGATTGACTTCATTACTGGATGAGACCTATTGATGGAGACTCATGAGAGTCAGGAGCGTGGACTACCCACTTTTCCTGGTTATAAATGGGATTTGGTATACAGATCTGAGACTAGATCAACTAGTGGCCGAGGTTTTGGTGGGGTGGCTTGTCTCTACTGAGAGTCCCTTCATTAGATGCTTGAGTTTATCAAAAGTGATGAGCATGCACGCTACATCTGGATTCGTAATACTGGACGGCAAGCGAGGGCCTATTTTCCTCACAGGAGATTTTCATGCCAGAATCGCTTCACGACAGATTGAGTTTCATGATACTACAGACCAGCTTCGAGTTCATGCCCTTGACAGTGACAATATGGGAGTCACCAGGATCTCTGAGGATAGTCCATGACCTATTACAGCATATGGTGAGCATTTATTGCAGTTCGGTGAGGCACATGAGTTAGCCATCTATAATGGCCTATCTTACTGGCTTGATTTTGGAAGCTACACTTGTCACCCTCACAACGGCGGTCATAGTGTTGTTGATTATCTCATGGGGTCACCATCCTATATTCCCCTCATTCACAATTTTCATATTTCCCCCACTACTCTCTCTGATCATTCGTTCCTTTCCTTTGCTATTGGCCACCTCCCGCCCCCCCCCATCCCACTCCCACGAAGTTATATGGCACCATCCTTCAGTCTGTAGTTAGTACAGAGGTAGAGTCCAGGAGATTGCATGCATTGGGACAGGCAGGATTCCAAGCCCACTACTCCACATCTAATCACATATTAGTACCCAGGATGCATTGCCAGAGGCTAGTTGTTTCTTGGATACCACATTAGACCATAATAGTAAAGGCATGGATCATGCATGGAGAACAAAAAAGATAATCTTACCCTCATCATCACCACATTAGAAGAAAGACGATTAGTGTTATGCCATAAAGCTAACTAAAAGGAACAACTATCTTTCTACATGATGACCTCACATAGGTTTTAGATGGTACTCAACATATAGGACAGACACATTTTGCGAGTGACATATTGTAAGTTATTTAATGTAGATCTAGATAATTAAATGTATAAGCCAAAAACCTTGTACCTAACCCGTAGATAAACTTTACTAAATTTAGTAGGGTCTACATCGAACTAGTAACAAGAGCCTACACAAAGTTAGGTTGACTAGTAGGTAGGTAGGTCAACAGGTGAGTAGGTACGGTAGGTGATTAGTGGTGGGGTGAGGCTAGAGAGAGAAAACAATGAAGCCTGTATATGAGAGGGTTAGCAAGTTAGGAGCAGAATTTCACAAAATTTCAAGAAACATGTAGTTGGAGTGCATTTTTTTCAAAATTACTAAATAAAAGGGCTACAATACAATCAATTTTGGGGGGAGCAATAATGGCAAAAAATCCGGACTATAGAACATTTACATAATTTGTGGGAAAAACTTGGGCTACAGTACCACAACAAACTTTTTGGATTCTTCATTATATTTCAAGTGCAAACATCCATTGATGATTTGGCAAAAAAAAGTGTCCAGCCTAAGAACAAATCTAAGGAAGCGGGGGCCAGACCCGGACGCAGACGCGTGTCCGCGTCCGCGTCCGGATGCGGACGCCTCAGGGGTGCATCCGCGTCCGGACGCGTCCCCCATATTCAAATTTTTTTTTTTCAAAAAAAAAAAAAATACATGCACTTACCCTCGCTGTCCCACCTCCCCAAAGCGAAATAAAAACAATTTATGGCCCCTGCCCCCCCCCCCCAAATTAATTATCAGAGGGTGTCTAGCACCCACCTGCCCCCTCTTGTTAAAAAATAGGAAAACGGTACCCAAAAAAATTTGCAATAGACCTACCCACTGCCCCCATGCCTCCCATGTTTGATATCTACAGAATCGGACACGAAAGAGCAACAATTTATATTTTTTGAGTCTCCCAAACTCTATCTTGTGCCCTCGCTATCTCTCTCTATACAGGTAAACGATGCGCTCCCCAGATGAACCTCAACAACTTACTAATTACTTATGCTCCACAGTGTCATTCAACACAGGGAAGTTCAAGACCTGCACAGTACCATGGGCTATGTGATGAGATAGGTTTAGGGTTTAGGGAGGTATAACGTCACATGGGCAACAAATCGGGGCAGGTACAATGTCACATGGGCATTGTGGGGGAGCAGCACGGGCCCAATCGGAGTGCAGCATGTGGGGGAGCTACACATGGGGGCAGGTACATGGCAGTCTGGCGCCTCGGGATGTGGATGGTTGGGAGGATGTGGATGGACGATGCGGACCTAGAGGTGGTGGCATAGGTGTAGGTGCGGAAGCGGAGGATGTGGACGGGCCGTGCAGATCTGACGGTGATGGCACAGGCGCAGGTGCACCAGTGGAGGTTGTGGATCCATGGGGAGTACTGGGCAGAGGGGGTACGGGTGGCGGAGGCGGAGGCGGTGGCGGTGGCGGTGGCGGTGGCGGGTGAGGATGCGACAGTGGGGGCGGGGGCAGTGGCACTGGGTGTGCCAGTGGCAGGGTCGATGGCAGTGGGTGCACCAATGGAAACAAAGTCCACGGCATCTGTGGACAGCTCGTTGGGCTTAGCACCTGGCTCAGCATATGCCTCGAGAATGCGAGCCCTCTCCGCAGCGGGGATGACCATACAAACGCCGATCCCGTAGCGTCCCCCCGTGGGTCGGACTAGCAATCCCTCCAAATGTGCTCGAACCCGAGAGGCGTTCCCTCTGAACTTTTCGACAAAAAGGGCAACGCCACTTTTTGTCGGGCATCAACTCCACCTCATCCCAAATGGGACGAGCGGCCATCTCTCTCTCTCTCTCTCTCTCTCTCTCTCTCTCTCTCTCTCACACACACACACACACACAAAAGCACGCAAATCTAATCTCTCTCTCTCTCTCTCTCTCTCTCTCTCTCTCTCTCTCTCTCTCTCTCTCTCTCTCTCTCTCTCTCTCTCCTCCTAGACCCCAAACCCAAGCACGCAGTCCCTAAATCCTAAACTCACACACACACACCATGTCTCGTACACGCGCGCACACACAAATCCTCTCTATCTCTCTCTGTGTCTCTCACACTATCTGTCTCTTCCTCTCTCTCTCTCTCACACACAAATCACCACACACACACAAATGTTGTGAATAGCTTGGTATCACACAAAGCTTGATGGGGACAATTTCCATATGTGAAAATTTACACTTAGAATAGTCCTTTTGTACAAAGCCTGTGGGACATGGTTACTAGGGCATTGGTAAAGCTTTACTTCCTATTGCTAGATGGAGGGAAAAAGATGGCAAAGCTCTCACCACTATTGCACTAACCTAAGAGATTCTCAGATTTCTCACATTAGCATAACAAGTAGCTGCTCTAAGAGAAATTATTCTCATTCAGAATGGATAAGTCCAAGGACTTTTAATGTGAAAAATCTCAAGTCATTAATGGAGCAAATGGCTTCTATTGGCTCTCCTATGGATGATTATGATGCAGTCATGACCTTGTTATCAAGTCTACCAGAGAGTTTGAAAATTGAACTACGATTGTGTCAACACAATCTGAGTTGACTTTACAGAGAGTCATATCCATGTTACTATAAGAGGAAATCAAGAGAAATTCTAGTAACTCTAATAGGAGTAGTTGCATTGTTTTCAAAGACGGACAAATAGAAGAATAGTAAAAGTCTCATTCGGCCTAGCAGTTCTCCCTTTTGTTCCCCTGTTATTCTTGTTCAAAAGATAGATGGTAGCTTTACTATAAAAAACAAATTCCCCATCCTATAGACTGAGAGGTGCTACACTGTTTAGTAGAATTTTTTGGTCTTTTTGAGTACCTCGTTGTTCCTTTCGGTCTTACAAATGCTCCTGTGACCTTTTGTAAGCTTATGGAAAGAGTTTTTAGAGATTTTAGATCTTTAACTGGGATATTCTTTGATGACATTCTAATTTTCAGCAAAAGCAAAGAACACTTCGAACACCTTCAAATTGTTTTTGACACTTTAGCACAACACTCACTTTACGTTAATGAGAGAAAGAGTAAGTTTTTCTTTAGTGAGATTCACTACTTAGGTCATATCATTTCTGCACAAGTAATTTCCATGGATAATAAAAAGATAAAAGCTATATTAGAATGGCCAGTACCTCGAGATGTTCACGATGTAAGATCTTTCTTGTTGGATTATAATAATGGAAATGCTAATAAAATACCTTCACGTTACTTTGACCCAAAAGGTCGAGATTGTGTAACTGGTGGTTATTTACTTTGGTCATATACTTTAGTTGTGGGCCCTCTAATTGGAAACTTGCTGGTCCAGGGACTTTGTTAATAAAGGACCCAAAATTATGGGTACATGGCCTTTACTTGGGTTGCTTGTAGGAGAAGTTAGGTTCTCAGCCTATTGTTGGTCCCACCTTGGGTCCTCTATATATTCATGTATTTCCTCCACTATTGTATGCAAGTAACAAAGAAAGTTTGGAGTCCAGTGAGTTTTAATAGGGCACCCACCCGTCTCCTCTGCTCTTCTATGTGTTTCAATGTGTTGAATGCTCTCTCTTTGATTTTCAGTTTCCAACATTTGGTATCAGAGCCAAATAAGATCATTGCTTGCAGGCTGTCTAGCACTTTTCCTCTTGCTGTCCATGGCCCTTCTGTAGGAGACAAATGACAATCTGATTTTTTTCCAGCGGTGATTTGTTCTTGAGAAATACAGCCTTCTATTTGCTTTCCAGGAGGGCGCTATAGGTCAAATGTATTGTGTGCGAGAGACTATTTCATGTTGTAATCTCAAATTTCAATTCAGACTTTGAAAGAAGTTAATCTGATTTGCAGCATTCTGATTTTTATGTGATTTCTCAGCCTACATCTTCAGATCTATGAGCATATTTCCAGCAGCATCCGATATTACATTTCTGCTCATAATCAGCATTTCTTTTGCTGTTTTTCTCACTCAGCTTTTCTTGTCAAAATAGATTCCGCTGTTCAAAATTTCAGATCCTCATTTTTCAGATTTGAAGCTGTCTTTCCAGATCTACTAAAAGCTGGCATTTATTCTTTGAACATGACAAGAGAATCTGAAGCTCTTGGAGTTTTATTTACAGTTTTCAGTGACAGATGTACATTAGTAATTATTGTAATTACTAAAATGGCTAAGTCATCGGCCTGTGGTGACCTTTGTAAGCAATTTGTAAATAAACTATAATTAGTTGGCATTGGACCTCAGAGAGTCATGCTTAGCTTTGGCATGGTGTACTGGGTCTTTTATTAGGAGTGGCTGGACTGACCTCCTAACAAGTAGGAGTTGACCAGTCGGCAGGACATGTGTCATATGCTCATTGGGACCTTTGGTCCAGTGAATAAGCAACACATGTCAGGGTTGACCGGTAAAACATGACATGTGTCACATGCTCACTAGGACATTGGTCCAATGTATGAGTGACACATGTCAGCTTACTCACTTGCTTATGTGTCAGGGTACTGCCAAATGGCAAGTGTCGTGCATGGAATTGGCCACGTGTTAACGTTATGAAAGGTCAAGGTTAAAGGGTGCTTGGGGATTGTGCATAAGTGAGTCCAGAGAGAGGCATTTTGTTTACTAACAAAAGTTAATCCCCTCCGTGATTCTTTGTGGTTCAGTCAAAAGAATCAGCAAAGAATCAGCTGGAAGTTGGAACCGATAATCACGGTTTGGTTCCCATTGAATTTTCCATTTATATTAATAACATTAACATCAAAGAGAATCGTGTTTTTTGTTTGTACACCTTGCCTAATCCATTCTTTCCAAAGACTTTGAACCTTAACCCTAACATCACAAATCAATAGTAACTGATTCTTTAAAATTTGAAAAAGCCAAGAAAAAAGGCATCCACCTGGTCATGCCACTGGTACTGATCTCATGAATTTATTAGCGGGATAACTAAATCTGCATGAAGCTACTATTTGCTGTGTCTAATAGGAAAATAGGCAAAGAAAAACTTACCTCCTTCTTGAGACTGCCACAGCGACAGAATTTATTGATTAATATTCTGCATGTATCAATACAAGGACCATAATGGCAGCGCTCTGGACACCTATGTATCATACAATGCAATTGCTTTTCACATGTAGATCCACATGTTGGCACCATGGCATCACAGTCTATCCCATCATACTTCACCTTTCCACATGGGCAGCCTCGCCTACCTTGAAGTTGGCAATCTCCGCAAGGGCCTGAGTGGCACTGAGTTTTACATTGATGTTTATTGCAGCTGAGCATCTTTGCACACATGAGTTCACACTGGAAATCTGCAACAGCACAGGCCCTGAGCTCAACTGAGCTACCACACTTGCAGCGATGTAAGGCCATCTTCTTGCATGGTTGGCAAGGACCAGCATGACATGACGCCTCACAGCTATGCTTACCACAACCAAGCTGCTTATTGCACAACTTATCACAGGAAAAATTACCCCGCCCACAGCGCCGCATCTCTGATTTTGCCCCGCAGAAACACTTGAGCTGAAGAAGTTGAGGACAAGGAGGGCAAGGACCTGGATGACAAAGAAGAGTGCAAGTATGCCCACAATCTCCTTGAAGTGAACGGCCACACCTCTCCCCACATGTATGCGGACTTAGCCATGGATCTGGAGCAGGATCCATTTCCTTTCCGCAAAAGCATCGATACTCTTGGGGCATTTGGGATTTGGGATATTCAGTTCTACACTTTGGACAATGCCAGCAGGCTGCTTCTGCAGCCTGGCGTGCAGCTAGAGGGAATTGAGCGCTTGACAATCTGGCCAGCGATTTTTCTGCAGCTAGCATTAGTGACTGCTGAGCCCAAGATTGAATGCAGATGAGATGAAAAATCACATAGCAACCAGCTCTGCAGTCCCATATAGGGTCAGTAATCCTCACTTTTTCCAAGCAAATCATACACGTTGTTGCTCCACTTTTTGCAGCTACGAGTAGATCTTGGATTTTGGAGAGCCCTGATGCAAAGACCAAGCCCTCGTCCGCAACCAAAGGACTAGAAACTGGCTCATAATTGCTAAATATATGGGCCTGTAGTTGTAGAATATCAATCTTTCTATTGCCTCTGACATCGCCACCATCTGAGTCCTCTTCACTAGAGGAAAATTCAACTGCAGTTTTTCCTGAAAGAAAATGAGATTGATTGTCACTGTTGCTCCCAGAAGTAGGCACGCGAAAGTTGTTTTCTAAGCTGCCAGCCGCATGAGAACTGCCTACCCCGATGGCAGTAGAAGAAATGGACCTTGTTTCCTGAGCCATATGCGTAGATCTTGCGACGAAGCATGCAACAAAAATGAGCTGTTCACTCAAAATTCCACTGAAACGACATAGTTAAAGATTTATGAGGCATTCTTGAATAGGTAAAGGAAATGCTCCATAAAAGTACCTTCAATCTGCTGCTCTGGTCCTTACAACGATCATGAATCGCCGATACTTGTAAGAGAATAAGCAAACAAATAGAGCATCGACACTGACACTAGAGAGCGCCACATGACAAGAACGAAGGATATGGCAGACAGATCGGTTTTCCAAACGCTGGTTCTTTAGCTTTTCCAAGATGAACACATCGATGTGCTATGTATAATGTAATGAGTCCGGCAGAGCCCATTCTCTCTCTCTCGTAATGATTTTTAGAATTTTTTTAGGCGAGGGGTCGAGCCTAAAATTTTTTGAAAATTTGAACCGGGCAGAATGGCCTCTGCCCGGCCCCTTCCATTGCATAATGATTTTTGGACCCTTTTTAAACCAATCCTTAGCTGCCACGTGGCAGGTGCAAGCAAAATCAGCACTAAAAAAATTGAAACCAATCCGATGCTGCCACGTGGCAGATGCAGGAAAAATCTGCACTAAATTTTCAAAAAAAAAAAAGGTGACTATTCTGCTTTTTAATCTGTTAAAAAATGGTCAGAATAGTCACCAAAAATCCATTACGTGGGGGGGAAGGCCCTGCCTGAGGGCATTCCTTGCTGGGAGGGCCCTTGCCCGAGGGCAGGCCCCGACCAACAAGGAAGGCCCGAGGGCTTCGAGCCTTCCCCTACGTAATGCCATTGTGCGAAGGTTTTTTTTTTTTTTTTGCCGTATGGTACGGCCGTACGCGTGGACCAGTTTCTTTTTCTTCGTTTTTTGGCCGTATGGTACCGTACGGCCGTACGTGTGGACCAGTTTTTTTTTTTTTTTTCCGATTTTTTGCCGTTTTTTATTTTTTGCAAATTTTTTTGGTGGAATGTGGATGTGGACAGCCAATGACGGGCTGCCACATAGCACATGCACATTCCACCGGAGAGAGGAGAGAGAACGTGCATTCCACCGGAGAGAGTACGTGCATTCCACTGGAGAGAGGAGAGAGAACGTGCATTCCACCGAAGAGAGGAGAGAGAATGACAGATTCCTAAGAGAGAGAAAATTGGATGGACATTATGCTCCTGGAGGTGGTCCCAAAATACAAAGGACACCTGAGCACAAGGCATTACGGTAGCACAGAGGCCTTGCCATTTGATAATAGCATGAAAAAGGCATTTTATATATTGTTGTGAGAAATTATTCTTTGTAAGTTTTTTGCACTTTGAAATTTTGGAAATTAGTTTGTCTCAAGTTTTTAATAGACATTGTAATGTTAGAAGAAATAGATTAGATTTGTAATTTAAGTTTATGAAAATGATTTATGTGGGGGGCAGGGCCTTCCTTGCTGGGAGGGCCCTTGCTCGAGGGCGGGGAGCCCGAGGGCAGGCCCCGACCATTAAGGAAGGCCCAAGGGCTTCGGGCCTTCCCCTACGTAATGCCATTGTGCGAAGGTGTTTTTTTTTTTTTTTTTTTTTTTTTTTTTTCGTTTTTTGGCCGTACGGCTGTACACGTGGACCAGTTTTTTTTTTTTTTTCCGGTTTTTTGTTGTTTTTTTTTTCGCAAATTTTTTTACGTTTGTGGTGGAATGTGAATGTGGATAGCCAATGACGGGCTGCCACATAGCACATGCACATTCCACCGGAGAGAGGAGAGAGGAGAGAGAACGTGCATTCCACCGGAGAGAGAACATGCATTCCACCGGAGAGAGGAGAGAGAATGACAGATTCCTAGGAGAGAAAATTGGATGGACATTATGCTCCTGGAGGTGGTCCCAAAATACGAAGGACACTTGAGCACAAGGCATTACGTTTTCGTTATGAGTTATGCATTTTGGTAGTAATTATAAGAGAACATAATCCACGATAGATTATAGGTGAGATTATTGAGTTTGAGATTGTGCCATGTCATATTCTCATTTTTTATGTTTTTCACTTTTTGTAAGAATGTATAAGTTGACTAGTAAATATGTTTGTAATTTTGAAATTTTAGGGCTGGCACTCATTCAC
Organism: Diphasiastrum complanatum; assembly: GCA_029204225.1. Lineage (NCBI taxonomy): Eukaryota > Viridiplantae > Streptophyta > Lycopodiopsida > Lycopodiales > Lycopodiaceae > Diphasiastrum > Diphasiastrum complanatum. Next base: position 17,966,698 of record CM055098.1, read on the forward strand.
ATGGAAGTCCAATCTATTTACATAAAGTTTGACCAATTTCAAGATTCTATTCAAAGGTCAATTTCACACCAGTGTAGATCTAGCTAAAATCAATCTAACTTTATAAAAGTGACTTATGTACATTCTTTCACACATGGGAATAGACTCCACATGTGTGATATCCTATCAAAATCAAAATATCTTAAGATCTACAAAGTACATCAAGTTGGAAGTGATATTTTTAACACTCCTCCTCACTTCTAACTTGGCAAGTCTAATGTACATCTATCTACAACTCCAAAAGCATCTCTTAACTTGAAAAATGGATCTTTAGCCAAAGGTTTGGTTAAGACATCAGCTATGCACTCGGATGATGGCACATGATGAAGTTGAACCTCCTTGGATTGCTCATGATCAATGTTTTGAATATTTCAATATTCACAAGAAATCGCAATAATCACAATAAAAAATTACAATAATCATGATCATTATTCACGAGTATTGAAAATATTGACAATGAATATTCAAAATAATCACGATCAATATTCAAGAAATTAGAGAACGTTGTAGAATTAAGCATGTATTTGATTTGTTTTTTTTTCTTATGCGTGCAAATGTAGAAGATCAATCACGAAATAGATCTGTCATGGCATCAGTAAATTGTAATTGGGATAAAGATTGGGTGTTATTGATGAAAATTTATTAATGAATTTAATCTGTCACAAAAAGCATAATAACTAAATTGGGTATCTTAAGAACAAACAAAACAAAATAGAATATAAAAAATATGCAAAATATGGGCTTTGAAAATATTTGATAATATTTGCTAATGAGACAATGAGATTGGTTGGAAATGGATGAAACGAAGGTAGATGCTAGAAAATGTGAAATGGACTTGAACGTATACTTGAGATTTTATTTTTTAGTATTACAATATATTTGATTCTATATTTTTGTCAAAGGTAGTTAGAGTTACAACATAGACTTCAAATATGTTTTCTTCATTCATGAGCAACAAATGCTTGGTGGGTTTTCATTTTGTAGTAGAAGTATATTGGAGAGTGATCATACCAATATGCATAAGTCGAACGAAATTGGCATTTATGGCATCAAGTTGGTTGCTTGTAGTCTTTGATCTGCAAATTGCAAAATCCACTTTCCAATGAGTGAAATTTCATCAAAAACTACTAGTTGTAACTGTGAATAGAAAGTTGATCATGTGTCCAATTTTTCTGATGACAATGATGTCAAGGTTTTTGCGTTAAGTGTAGTGCAAAATGTATTGTTGTTCTGCTGATATTGTAAGCTGCTTTTTTTGTGTAAGCCATAAGTAATGCCTTTGGCAATGTGATATCTATATTTATTTGTTTATGGTAGTGCCTTAGTAAACCGTGTACAATAAAAAAATAGCATGAATATTTTTCCTGTTCCAATTCCTCCTGTGAGAAAAAAATGGATCTTTTCATTTGGATTGATTCTCTTTCTATGCATTATGTCAATTTTTGTGCATTGTTCAATGTTCTTAATTTTGAATGATAATCTTTGGTATTTAATATAGTGTATGTGAAGTTTTGTTTGGTGTTGTTGGTTTTTTGAATTTGTGATATTGGTTTTTGAGGGAAATCGAGTGCCAAGTAATATTGCTCAATGTTTGAATCTACTGACGATGTAATCGGTGGGTTGTTTTGAATTATGTCTTGGTAATTTTCGAGATCATTTTAATCGATGTCGATGTTTTGCTTGTTTATGTAGTCGTAGTTGCATTTTGTTTTGTTTTGTGATATGATTTGTATGTTTTGGTAATAGTTTTCGAGATCTTTGTGGATGTTGTAATTGACAAATCGAATGATTTGAGGAATTGTTCTCTTTTTTACTTGCTTTCCATTGTCGATGTAATGTGCGACATATTCAGCAAGACAAAATTGGTGGAGCAAATTTTTCTTGACATGTTGTGATCAAATTTTTATTTGTATTTGATGTCGATAGATGAAGGTTGCAACAATTGAAGTTGGTGCTTTTTTTAAGCTTGTTCGTCTTTCAAACTTGTGTTGATGAACGAAAATGATCGTGTTGTATTGTTGAGTGGATGTGATGAAACTATAAAAGTAGCTAATTGTGCACTCATTTGTTGTGTTAAGGAACACATTTCATGTGCTTCTAAGGCAATTGAGTGTATCAATATTGTTTGAAATTGATTTTGACATAGCATCTTTCGAGGCTTTTGTCAATGTATTGTCGACTTTTTTCATGTATGATGTGCAGTAGCTTGCTGCCACATAAGGATCTAGGATATATTCGATGTCCATGTCTGCATTCCACATGAAGCTAATTTGAGGATTGAAAGGATTTAACACAATGATCAAAGAAAAGAAAAATGACCTAGACACCCGTTTTTTCAAGAAGTTGAAAATTGTTTGAAAATTTGCCAAAATATTGAATGTCAAACTTATAAAAATTAATAAAAAAAAATCAAAAAGTTTCATTTTGTTATAATTAACAAATATGATAAAAACTTAAGTTTTTTTTTTTTTTTTGCATTTCCAAATTTGTTCCCTATTGCAAAATTTCAAATGTGAACAAATTATCAATCTTTTTTTTTTTAATAATTTTAGATTTTCAAACTTTCGAAGTTTAACTTTTGAAAAAATAATTGATAATTAAAGTGATTTAAACAGTTTAAAATTTTAAAATAAATTTATTTATTGAATTTTTTTTATAGATGTTGATTTCATTCTTGTACTTCTTGTCTTTTTCAAACAATCTCAAAGTTCGAATCAAATCAAATCCTAATTAAAAAGGATAACTTTGTTATATGACTTTGTTATATTTTGAGCATTTTGGCCAATGGGTTGTTGAAATACATTACTATCAATATCTAGAGTATTCACAATCAGTATTCATAATAAGCATGATCAGTACACAAAATATTTCAGTATTTACAATATTCATGATCAACATTCAAGAGTATTCATGATCAGTATTCACAATAATTACGATCAGTATTCAAATTATTTCAGTATTCACAATTAGTATTCAAGAGTAGTCACGATCGGTATTTAGAATATTTCACTATTCATATTATTCATGATTAGTATTTAAGAGCATTCATGATCAATATTCACAATAATCTCGATCAATATTCAAAATATTCGTCCACCAATTCCTCATCCAATATGGAAGACATTTTGCACAATAATGAAATTATGATCAGATGAAGATTAACTATTATTAGTGACAACATATCACACAAAGTCTAGTAAATACAATTCTCTACAGATAATCCAAAATAAAACAAAACACAATACATGATTTTTCTTTTTTGATTGAACAATTTCTTTATCAATATCTTGGATACATTTCAAGTATGTTTTGAATGATGTGACTTGCTCATATTGGATATTAAAAAATGGATTGTTTTTGTAGTGTTCTTTCCAAACCGTAGCATCACAATCATTTCCTTTTAAACTTAGCAAAAACATTGCACAACATTTGTTCGAATGTTGTTCGACAAGATATGATGATTCAAGAGAAATGAAAAGACATTGAAAATCCATAATAATCATGTTTTAACATTCATAATTTATATTCACAAAAGTCCATATTAATCATGATTACGTTGTCACAAACAAGAACCGAGTATAGATATTTGGTGTGAGGGGGGTTGTGATTCAATCAATTCCCAGATAATCTAGGATTGTAAAGCCCTGCATACGCGCTCCCAAACCGAATGTTTTTCACATAGACTAAATTCAAACTAACAATTTTTAAACACTGACGAGCTAACATGTTGAAATAACATTCTGTTACCTTGAAACCAAGTTGACTTTCGTGATTAGGAATTTGTTCCTGTGCATTTTGACTCCATCAAAGATTGAATACGAAGTCATCGCTATAGATACTCCATTAGAAATGGCATCAACATGTCGATCTTCACAAGTTCATGGTAGCTTGTCATCTTGTTGTTTTCATCAATGCCACCAAGAGTCCATCACCAACTAAATGCTTTGCACATGCAGCTATCAAGAGGCCTGAAATATTGTAGACAAAGAAATTTGAATATCATCAAACAGATATCATTATTGACTTTGTTGTTCCTGAGAGGTACAAAAGAGATCCATAAGGAAAAGTTACCCGCCACCAACGAATGGTGTGCTTGGAACGCTAGGTTCTCCTTGCAACCCTATATTTATGTTGTCATGTTCCTTACTAGATCCGTGTCTTCTCCATAACTTTCGTAGCATCTGCCCCATCGAGGATCGTGACAAATCTGCATTCAATCCATTTCATAAAACGCAAATCTTGTGTTGAAAAATCCCATTCATGCATAAAAATCCACAAACCGAAATGCAAGCGCTAGTTCAATCTACAACTATCAAGTTTGGAAAACTCACTTTCATGCGGCCGCAGTTTAAGAGATTGTCGAAGGACACTATGCAGGCGCAACCAATGCTTACAGACAAGGGATTACGGATAGGGAGATGATGGGAGGCGCTTCAACCTGCAAAAGCAACTCATCAGACAAACCTGTCGTTACATCTGTCCCAGTTGTGCTTCAATTGTGCTTGGATCGATCTTGCTTCCCAAACCTTTGCTTCCCAGAGACGATAATTACTGCATCTTTTTAACATGTTCTTGTGTTGCTGAAAGTCCTGAAGCCTGTTTAAAGAGAGAAGATTTCAAAAAAGCTGTTGCAGGGAAGCAAAATAATTCTGAGATACGACCAATAGCATTATAGCTGGAGCAGCCAGCCCCATTCCAACCCCCTTGCCGCTGAATCTACCACTGAGATTCATACGATAATCTCTTAAATAAGATGAATCTTATTAATCTGTAAGCTGGCTTACAATCCTAAGCTGGAACAAATCTATAACTTATGACATAGGATGGCTTATGATCCTACGCTAAAAAAGGGCATCATAAAAAAAAATTGTAGGATAGCTTTGATCCTACGCTAAAACAGAGCACTATAAATCTGCTTAAACGAAATTCTATTATCCACAATCACATCACATTAGCAGAATAAAACCAAACAATCACTAGAACTTACGAAAACTACTAACTAGCACTTGAATGATCCGAAAATACGAACCCTGTAAATAGTCTCAATTCACCACTAAAATTTTCCTTCGACATCAACTAATGTCGACACCAAAACAAAACCTCGTCAATTTGCATTTGGCTTGTGCAATACCATATAGTTCTTCCTGTTTCTATTGTGAACTTTCAATCGGGCCTACTCCCGATAAAACCACACACACAATCAAGCTGACACCCTGAGTTTCATTCAATTTTAGAACAAATCTCAAAGCCTGATCTGAGAAAACTCACAATTGGTGCCATAATCGCCCTCTTTCAATATAAGATTCATTGTAGAACACACTTGTGCCTGTCTGTGTGCGCGTACGCGGGGCAAGCCTGTATGGAAAGCGTAAGCTGAAGTTACGCCATAACTTTTCTCTCTATTATTTGTCACTCTCTTTGTTCTTCCTTGTTTTGTGTCATGCTGACACAGTGCATGCAGGGCAAAAATCAATCTGCAACACCATGCGATGATGGCAAACACAAAGACATCTTTTGCAAAACAAACACATTGTATGCAAGAACAGAGACAAAGAAATCTCTGAATTAGAAGTTAACATGCAAACTTTCGAATATGAAATCATAGCCTCTGATTTTAATTTTAATACAGATTAAAGCACCAAAACCCTGCCAAGTGAACCCTGCCAAGCACCAAGCACCCCATTCCCATGTATTTACTTTTTAAAGCACCACATTTGCAAGTATTTGCTTTTTGGCCTTATGCATCATGCATTGTTTGCATGAGTTCGCAAGAACTTTTTAATGAGAACAAATGCATGTTAGTTTTGCCCTCAACCAAGGTTCAAGTCTTAAAAGTTTAGGTTGTCACCATACGGTATCCTTTAATGTTGACTTTTTTTAAACTCCATTGACCGACCTCACCACATAGTATTGCCTTTGCAAGGCAAGGCCAACAAAAGGTTGGAATCACATTTAGACCAACTAAATACAAAGCATAATCTATAATGAGGTTTTAGATCAACTGAATACAAAGCAAAATCTATAATGAGATTTGTTTGAAAACACAACATCCAAGAGCAAGCAAAAGAAGAGTTTATTGTCAAATTGAGTTTGACTAGGATCCATTTCCACACCATTGTCTTCACATTTTGATTGAGAGAATTTGTGAGAGTTTCTAAGCTGATTCGCTTTGGTTTATTCAAGTTCGATATCCCAAAAATTTATCACTTCGTTTGGAATCTATGTTGAAAATTTTGCATGCTTTGCAGATTTGAGATGAAGTGAATAGAATGGTTAAATTTTTTATTATAATACATAGGTAAAGCGGTTTCTTTGCCTGCAAGCTCGATTACGAAGTCATTATTATTCTTTTGAATAACATTTGAAGGAATGTATGGCAATTAAACAAAGAATTGCTGTGAAATATTACCACATTTTAAGCTAATGAACTACAAGAACAGTACAATAATATGAAATATCAAACTACTGGTAATAAAATCAAGATTGTAATAGCTTGGACATCCTTCTATATAAAAATAGCTGAGAAAGATTGTAATAGCTAGGACATCCTTCTATATAAAAATAGCTGAGAAACAAACCCTACAAATGCATGTGCATGGGGAAAGGGCTTTCTGCTACTCCATCGATATTTTTCTATTGAGAAGCTGTGGATCATGGCAGAGGTAGCATTAGTTGCACCTTGAGATGAATTGTTATTTCGAACTGAAAGATTTAGAATTCAAAATTCATAATTATATGGCAGTAAAAGGCCTGATTGAAGCGGCTTCATTACCCTATGATTCAAATGTTTCAGCAAGATAACAAGGTTGAAATTCTCACATTCAGAATTGTAAAACCTAAAGTGTTGTTGTTTCAAAGAGTTAATTTTCGGAAGGTCATCAAGTGCAGAGACCAAGCGGCTAGAACCATGATTGTAGAAGACCTACAGTCGCATCAATGCTTGATTTGCATCTTTGATCGACATCAGTAGAGACCAAGCGGCTGGGACTCCGATAATAGAAGACTTACAATCTATCAATGCTTGACTAGCATCCTTGATCGACATCAGTAGAGACCAAGCGGCTGGGACTCCGATAATAGAAGACTTACAATCTATCAATGCTTGACTAGCATCCTTGATCGACAAAGAATCGTACCGACTGATAACGCACTTCTGGTAAAAATTTGCTGGAGAATATATATTTTTCTTGAAGAGTCGTTAACTTCGAAGACAACTTGGAACTCTTTCTGCTCATACTTGCCCAGATGAAGGGATAAAATAATTTGACTTAATTCCACGTATGATTTTCGCTTTGAAGTTAGAGCAGATGTATATATATGTACATAATATAGATAACCTCCAGTAAAAGAGTATCTTATAAGCAGCTTTTGATCTAGAGCTTGAGGAGCTGGTGCAAATGGCAGAAAAATGGAGATCACTAATTGTTTAGTTGTTTTTATTTAAGGCTTCATGCATGTTGTGGAATGTTTAGTTGCAAGCCATGCATAGGGAAGTGCTGTGGGCTTGAGCGCCTAGTGAAGGCCTTGAGAATTCTCAATGTCTCATAAGTAATTGCTTGCCTTGAACTCTCCCATACATAAGTTGGGGCTTCTCTATATCCTCTATCCCCTCTAGCCCTTTTGGGGGTTAGACGGATGGTGGGTGGCTAAGCGACTGGGGTTGGGATCCCAGTACGCGGCTCGCGTGGGTACGTGTGTGAGCATAGCAAGAAAAACTATGTGAAAGTTTTAGAAACTTAAAAATTTTGAGGTTTCAAAATTTTTGTAAAAATTCAAATCCAAAACTCATTTTACACTTAGAGATAAACTTTTTGAAGTTATATTAGTTTAAAATACATTCAATAAACACTTTTTGAAAGTGTGGGAAAGTTGGTAGTCAAGTTTTTGAGAGATTCAAATTTGAACTTTGGGTACATCGAATCTAGACCCAAAAATAGTAGGGTTTACATTTTGAAGGGAAAGCCAAGTGGCCAAATAGGATTTGGACTTGTTATAAAAGGATGTAACTCATGGAGAGACACATCTTCTCTCTTCTCTCTCTCATTTCATCATTATACATGGTCCACTTTGGATTCTACTACTCATTGGTGCACTCTCATGATGTTATCTTGCAATCTTGTGTGTAGAATGATTATTTATTGCTATCTTTGGTTTCACACATGTGAAATATAGTAGGGTATTGTAATTGTACGGAAAGCAACTATATTTTATGTTTTGGTTCATGTTTGATCAATATCTCTTAGAGTTTTATGTAGATGCTGATTTTTCTACATTGGCAGGATTGTTGGTTTGCTCCTTATTATAACCAAAGATCATGGACATGGATTGGATCTTGAATGATCTGAAATCCTTTGCGATTCTTCCGGGAGTTCCAATTGGTAAGCTAAGGATCCGATCTTTTTCAAGATCTGATACGGTCCTCTATATCTAGGGGACAATTTATAATGCTTGCCGATACACATTACACTTGAATCCTTCGAGATTCTCAAATATACCCAATCCCCCACTTGAAAGTCTCTCGTTGATCTTTTCATATTTGCATAATGTCGGTCCCTATCCTGCGCACACTGGACATTTTCACGTGCAATCCGTAGCATTTCCTGCATATCATGTAAGAAATCCGCTACTTTATGAAACTTAATCCGAGTCTCTACCACAATGGCTCAAATCCGTACATAATAAACGGACTATAAATCGGTAGCCGAATGCTTACTACTGTTATAGGAAAACTCAATCAATGGAAGATACTTCTCCCAATCAAAGCATTTGTTCCATCGTCTGATTTGTTCTTTCCATCTATCCATTCACATCTCAGGATGATCAAAAGAACCCAAGTTTAGAGTCGTCTCTAGTTTAGCAAACACGGCCGACCAAAAGTGACCAGTGAACTTCGGATCGCGATTGCTCATAATATCACTTGGTAATCCGTAAAGTCTAAACAAACGCTCTACAAATGTCTGAGGAGGTAAATCAGAAGCCTTCACAGTGGTCTTTACTGAAATAAACGTAGCCAATTTGGTAAGACGGTCGACCACAACCCAAATTGCATCATGTTGTTTATTTGTCCGTGCGGTAATCCAACCACAAAATCCATGGAAATACTATCCCATCTCTTATCTGGGATATCCAATGGATGCAACAAACTGCCAGACTTATGTCCATCAGCTTTATTCAACTGGCATTGGTCACACTTGACCACATAAGATTCTACAAAGGGCTTGAGTTTTGGCCAATAAAAGTCCCTTCGTACCAAATCTAATGTATGATGTATGCCTGGATGTCCTGCGCATGGTGAGTCATGACATTCATAAAGAATTTATTTTTAATAACATCCACATTAGACACACAAACCTTCCCTTTATTGAACAAAAGTCCATTAAGGATAGAGAAGTCATCAGCACGCTTTATATCCATCTCCCAAACTGATCACCATGATCATCAGTCCCGCTTGATGTAACTGCTAGAACCCTATTCCAAATTGGTCCAAAATGTGGGTCTTTTTCATAAAGACCTCTCAGGGAGAGATAAAAGTCTGTACTAATCTCAGTGAAGGAAAGTTCGTTCACTTCACCAATTCGACTAAGTGCATCAGCCACCTGATTAGAAGTGCCTTTGATATACCGCACTTCAAAGTCAAATTCTTGCATGAGTTCTGCTCATCTAGCCTTACAACCTCTCAAATCATTCCGATTATAGAAATACTTTAAAGGTTGGTAATTTGTATTAACCACAAACTTATTACCATACAGGTAATGCCTCCATTATTCCAAAGCATAGATCACCGCAAAAAGCTCTTTTTCCTGTGTGGTATACCTGACCTGTGCATTGGTTAGTTTCTTACTTTCAAAGGCAACGGGCTGGCACTTTTGTAAGAGAACAGCTCCAATAGTTGTATTACTCGTGTCAATGTTAATGACGAATGGCAAATTAGGATCCGCTATCCTCAAGACTGGAGAAGTGGCAATTAGAAGCTTGAGTTTTCGAAAACTCTCATCTAATTTCTCATTCCATCTAATGTGAGGACTTGGCCTACCTTTCCGGCTTTACCTTTCAACAAATTGTTGAGAGGCACAACAATCTTTGAGTACTCCTCTGCAAATCTATAGAAAAACATGGTGAAACTTAAGAATGACTTAAGTTCACGAACCGTTTGAGGGACTGGCCATTCCACTCCTGTCTTCACCTTTTCCTCGTCAATCTTGATCCCAAAAGAGGTGATCTTATAACCATAAAGAAGTTCCTTTTTAAAGAATTCGCATTTTGATTCCTTTGCATAAAGCTTCTCTTGTCTTAAGATACGTAATACAGTTTAGAGATGCTTAGCATGCTCTTTGAGTGTTCTATTGTAGATCAAAATATCGTCCAGAAACACTACTATAGACTTTTCCAAGTATGGACGAAATAAATCATTCATCATTTGCTGGAAAATAGCCGGAGCATTGGTTAAACCAAAGGGAAAAACAAGAAACTCATAGTGGCGAAACCTAGTCCTAAAACCGGTTTTAGATACAACTTTCGAATGTATTCTGATCTGATGGTATCCCGTATGTAGAACAATTTTCGTGAAGTATTTAGCTCCATTCAATCGATCTATGAGATCATCCATCCTGGGCAACGAGTATTTATTTTTTACCGTAATTTTGTTCAGACTCTTGTAGTCTACACATAACCGGAAACTTCCATGTCATGAATCTAGACCGGATTGATGTGATCTTAAGCTATGAATGGTTTTTCGATACATCAAATTCTTTAGAGATAGATTTTAAAAACCATGGAGATCTACTTGATCTAGTGGATAAACCAAATCAGCCCAACCAAACCTAGATCATATGGATCTAGCCCACAAGCTATAGATCAATCATAGTCATGGAAAGAGGAATCACACTAGCAACATGTAGCTACCAATCACAGAATCAAACATAGACTAGTGAGAGCCCAATAGGTATACTTATACCCTCCAAGCCCCATGCACCACTAATAGTGCACTGTGACACCTCACTGGACACCTCTGCAGCCTATCTGGGCCACGTCATCCAGTTTCCTAATGACTCACTGATGGACCCATACCAACTCCACCACCATGTGTTTAGGCCTACAACCATTAATTATGACCATGTACTCATAAGGGTCCCAATTCCCTTATTGTCACAATTAACTTACGGGTTGTTGTTCTGCCAGTCCCTAGCTTGGACATGCTACCCGAGACCAGTCATGGGCATGACACCAGATGTCAATGCAAAGCTACAGATGGCATGTCTTTTGTGAAAAATACGACTTCAGATAAGCGACAGAGTTTTCTAAAGGTTGCTAGCATGGCATAGTCCAATGCTTGGGATGCAAGTCAGGAATGATCCGTGTGGACATCAGCTAGAGCTTGAATGTGAGATGCCAGTATCTTTTTGAGCCAAATGGTGAATGGATTTACTTCAGTAGAACCCTATCTTGCATTCGTAAGAGAGATTAGTCTCTGATCTATTGGAGGCATATTGTTGTAGTGGCATGGAATTCATGGTGCGCATGAGATGTGTGCATGGTTGGCAATGCAGCAAGGATCAATATTTGGATTGACATTGATGGAGTCCTATTTGCTATCAGGAGCATTGGTACGCCATCTCTTTGGGGATTTTGTGCATGAGCTGTATTTGCAAGTGTGTAGGCTTGGCATCAGATACTTGAACCATGATGGTTTTGTGATCTTTTGGTATGACACTAAAGAAGCCTAGTGGAAGTCATGTGAAGCCATTTTATCTTAGTAAGATTAGGGCTAATGAAATATAACTCTTAGAATCTATGAGAGCATATTCATAGATAAGGTTACATGATGCAACATGAAGTAGCAAGCAAGATATATGTGGTGCTATGGAGCTTAGGAATCCATGATCAGAAAGCCTTGATGGTGAGTTGGATGTTATGGTAAGGGAGCCCACTTGACTTATAGGTCAAAGCTTGTTGGCTTGTTTTTTGTGAATACTCCAAGTTGATATGTGATCCATATTCTTTGTGGATGCTTGTCAAAGCGTGTAACCTACTAGAGAAAGATCGTGAGATGTAGGGAATTCACCAGACTCTTGCGAAGGCATGTATGCTTGGTGCATAAAGGATGAATGGTAGCTTGGCAAGGCAAGACAAAGTGGAATGGATGGTTTTGGACGAGACACTTGGACAGGGATGTTTTTTGAGAGATACATGGTGCATCCGAGGACATCTTAGAGAAGATGTGTGGAGCTTTGGATGCATGGTTGTTGTAGGAGTGGATCTACCTATGACAAAGGTGTATGGTACAGGAGGATATCTTCTTCAGCAAGTAGTGATCATCAGTTGATATGTTTGTCATTCGTGTTGGTTGCACGAATGTGATTGCTCGCATGTGACTTTTGCTGGAATTTAATCTAACTCCTACTCATTCCAACAGCCCTCCTTCCTTCTCTAAATTTTACTCTCTCATATGTAACCTGCAGAAAATGAACTGTTTTTAAACAGTCTGCATTTCTGAACTAATTGTTGCTACAGTCTGGTTTTTTACTCATATTTTTGCACAGCCAAAAAACCCGACACCGTGTTTTTTATACTAAGTTTTTTTGACAAGCGACACTACAGTTTTATACGGGTTTCTACACAGGCAAAAAACTCGACACTGCAGTTTTATATGCAGTTTTCAACAAGCAAAAAAGGCAAAAAACCCAACGCTGTTTTTACACGGGTTTTTTGATAGGCGAAAAATGCGACACTTGCCCTACGAAAAGTCAAGGTGTCCTACGAGTAAAGACAGTTTCCTACAAATCCCGAAGGTGTCTTACAAATCCCGAAGGCTGCCCTCAAGTAAAGGCAAAGGCCAAAAGGCCAAGGAGTGGCACATTTCTAGTTTGTCAAAAATATGTAGATTGTCGCTATCAGACTAGAAAGCCTTCACGCTCCATTAACGAACTGATCCACTAATCAGTTTTATAACTGTTATCAATCTTGTAATTGCAAAGCTAAACTAGTACAAGATTCTTCAGCTGATATATATATATATATATATATATATATACATGTAATTGAGCGAGGGCAAACAAAGATGGATAAGATGAGAGGATTATGATATGTAAGGTCAGATAGCAGAGAACGTCTCTTATTAGTAGCTGACTCCTCAAAGTCAGTGATTATATAGAGAGAGAAAATTTAGAACTTTAGCAATTGTTCTTGGATCTGTATGTAGGATCATGCGCTTATCAGCGCAATTGTATTGTGGTCTGATTGTTGTTTTTACAACCTTTTATTATACTGATCCGCTATTGTTCTACACACATTGCATTCTTGTTGAATGATAACTCTCACTTCCTTTTACACAAACACCATTATCAGAGAATTGTATGGCTCTCTATGACACCTGAATTGATTTGACATTCTCTTAATATCAGGTTATCAGTATTAGAGGATTGCATGGCTGTCTCAGACGCCTAATTGTTTTTGCAATCTTTCTTTTATGGCAGTCTTAGACTCCTACGCTGATAATCTAAATCAACATAAAGAATTGTCTGTAACTCCGTTCTCCAAGTAATCCATGATCCTGCTGGTTATAACAATTTGTTTTTCTTCTAATAGAAGTGGTATTAGTGCTAATATCTATTTTCGCCCATAGAGTGATATCAGTGCCTGCTTCCACAAGAGTGGTATCAGAGCCACACTTCAACAAAGGTATCAGAGCCAAGGTTGATTGGATTACTAGAGTCTAGGATTTATTCTAATTCTATAGAGCTGTTCTTTTAGTTTGTGTGTCATCTTTGCTACTCGATCGCTATGGAAGGTTCAACCTCAGAGATCCACTTGATCATTAAATTCAATGGAGATGACTTTCACATGTGGAAGTTCAAGATGAGAATGATCCTGATCGAAAAAGAGCTGTGGGGGTACGTAAATGGTTCAATACCCAAGCCGGTAGAACCTGAATTGCTTCCAGCATGGGAAGCAAAGGATGGCAAAGCACTTGCCATTGTATCCCTGAATCTGAAAGACACTCAGATTGCTCACATGTCAAACAGCACCACCTCCAAAGAAGCGTGGGATATCCTTACAAGCATCTACGAGACCTCAGATGTGTCTACTCGACTGTTCTTGAGAAAAAAGATATTGACACTCAGAATGAGTGAAGGCACCTCAGTAAGCGACCATCTGAACAAGTTCAAGTTGCTAAACCAACTGGCTGCAATAGGATCACCTATATCAGAAGAAGACTCTACCATGTCTCTTCTTGCCAGTCTTCCATCCTCCTATACGCTGTCTCTACAAAAATTGACAACAAGTCTGTTGCAGGAAGAAGTAAGGAGGAAAAGCTTGTCCACGTCAACAAGTATCAAATCCATGGCACTCTACTCAACCAAGCAGCAGTCCAAGAAGAAGAAAGGCTTCAAGGACAAGAAGACAAAGGCAGAACAGCCAACAGCTTCGCAACCACAACAACAATAACACAACCTTGCTCTGCAGACTACAATGTATATCTCAAGCGTAAAGGGTCAAGCTAAGTCATAATAGCATTATACATTGATGATTCTTTAATTATCAGCAATTCAGATCAGTTATTACAAAAAATCAAATCTCTGCTTTCATCAAAATTTGAGATGACTGATTGAGGCCCAGTCCATTACCTTCTTGGTATGGAGATCAACAGAGATCGCGCAGGCAGAAGGATAACTATAAGCCAAGAATCCTACCTGACTAATGTACTTCACAGATATGGCATGGAGGACTGCAAGCCCATAGACACACCTATGGATCCAGGAGCTAAGCTGTCCAAAGACATGTGCCCAAAACTCAAGCAGATCAGCAAGAAATGTGCAGGTATCCTTATCAGTCTGTCATAGGATCTATTATGTATTCTATGATCTGTACATGACCTGATCTAGCATATGCAGTAAGCACATTGTCTCAGTACATGTCCAATCCAGGGCTACGACATTGGAAAGCTCAACAAAGAATACTGAGGTACATTCAAGTTACAAAGCACTATGCTTTGAGCTATAATGGCAAAACAGAAGCTGCACTCACATTGACCACTTATTCAGATTCAGATTGGGCTGGAGACGACGTGGATACCAGAAAATTCACATCAAGCTACATTTGTTTCCTTTTAGGAGGACCCATCTCATGGAACAACAGAAAGCAGAAATGCATATATCTATCCTCCACAGAATCTGAATATGTTGTAGCTATATCAGTGATGAAGGAGATAATCTGGCTAAGGGGGCTGCTGCAAGATCTACAATTCCCACATATCAGTCCAACAATACTCCAGTGCGACAATCAGAGCTACATAGTTCTATCTCTGAACCCATGAACTCATAATAGAACTAAGCATATAAGAGTTCAATTCCATTTTCTTACGGAGAGTTTTCAGAATAAAGATATTGTACTAAGTTCCTGTCATACAGACAGTATGTTGGCTGATATTTTGACAAAGCCATTGTCTAGAGATAAGCATTCTACTTTAATAGGTATGTTAAATCTCAATTGCAGATCAGATTCATAGCAGTTAGCTTAAGGGGGAGTGCTGGAATTTAATCTAACTCCTACTCATCCCAATAGCCCTCCTTCCTTTCCTGAATTTTACTCTCTCAAATGTAACCTGCAGAAAATGAACTGTTTTTAAACAGTCTGCATTTTTGAACTAATTGTTGCTACAGTCTGGTTTTTTACTCGCATTTTTGCACAGCCGAAAAATGTGAAAAACCCAACACTATGTTTATACGAGTTTCTACACAGGCAAAAAACTCGACATTGCAATCTTACATGCAGTTTTCAACAGGCGAAAAAGGTGAAAAACCCGACATTGTGTTTTTACACGAGTTTTTTGACAGGCAAAAAATGCAACACTTGCCCTACAAAAAGCTGAAGGTGTTTTACAGGTAAAGACAGTGTCCTACAAATTTCGAAGGTGTCTTCCAAACGTCGAAGGTGTCTTACAAATCTCGAAGGCTGCCCTCAAGTAAAGGCAAAGGCCAAAAGGCCAAGGAGAGACGCATTTCTAGTCTACCAAAACTACATAGATTGTCGCTATCAGACCATAAAGCCTTCATGTTCCATTAACGAACTGATTCACTAATCAGTTTTACAGCTGTTATCAATCTTGTAATTGTAAAGTTAAGCTAGTACAAGATTCTTCAGCTGATATGTATATATACATGTAATTGACGAGGGCAAACAGAGATGAATAAGATGAGAGGATTATGATACGTAAGGTCAGATAGCGGAGAACACCTCTTATCAATAGCTGACTCCTCAAAGTCAGTGATTATATAGAGAGAGAGAATTCAGAACTTTAGCAATTGTTCTTGGATCTGTAAGTAGGATCACGCGCTTATCAGCACAATTGTATTGTGGTCTGATTGTTGTTTTTACAACCTTTTATTATACTGATCCGCTATTGTTCTACACACATTGCATTCTTGTTGAATGATAACTCTCACTTCCTTTTACACAAACACCATTATCAGAGAATTGTATGGCTGTCTACGACGCCTGAATTGATTTGACATTCTCTTAATATCAGGTTATCAGTATTAGAGGATTGCATGGCTGTCTCAGACGCCTAATTGTTTTTGCAATCTTTCTTTCATGGCAGTCTTAGACTCCTACGCTGATAATCTAAATCAACATAAAGAACTGCTCGTAACTCCATTCTCCAAGTAATCCATGATCCTGCTGGTTATAACAATTTGTTTTTCTTCTAATAGAAGTGGTATTAGTGTTGATATCTATTTCCACCCATAGAGTGATATTAGTGTCTGCTTCCACAGGAGTGGTATCAGAGCCACACTTCAACAACTTTGTCATGAGAGTCTTTGTGACTAGACGTAGATCAGAGTTGGAGTTTGATTAATTATGCATTTGCTATTGAAAAGAAAAAAGTACTCATTTGATGCTCAGTGACTTGTTGACATGTCTACTAGTTGATCTTCTGATGAGGGTATAATCTTAGTGGTAGTAAGATTTCCTCAAGTTTTGGGCCATAGTCGCTCATTGTTGTCAGCATTATGAGTTTGTCTTGTAAGCGTTTGATAGGATGTCAACCTAGTAAGATGGAGGATGATGGTGGCAGTGAGGTTTCCTCGGTGTGAGTTTTGTGTCTCACGTGGTCAGCTTGTGTTTCAAGTTGGATGGTGAACAAGTCAAACTAAAAGTGTGGCAGACTCTTGTTGAAAGCATGGTGTTTGGTTGATAGTTTGTGGTGCTTTGACTGTGTATTTGAGTGTGAGTCGAGTATAAGTACATTTTTAATGGCATACCAGCCACAACTGAATGAGTCAACTTGCTGAGAGGACTGAGAATCAAAATACAGAATGTTAGTTTCACATTTTTTTTATATGGCAATTTGCATCACGAAAAGACTAATTGAAAAATTGGTTACCTGTGCGTCTACTATCTCTATGTGCCTTGCTACACACAGGGCCTTCGTTGAAAAATAAATGATCATGCTTTTTTACATCTCAATGTCGACATTGAGGTGTGTTGATCTCAAAGAATTCATTCTCAGCACCTTTGGATTGCACAAACCGGCTTCATCCACTCTTAGTGATATAATATGTACAGACCAGTGATGACTGCAATCAACCAAATAGTCAATGATATGTAAATGAAAAAAATACAAATAAAGCATATAATAAAACAATACATACAACTCAAATTAAACAATACATACTTTTGACAGTATGGTACAACAAAAATTTCGGTATCGCTTAGCATATGTCGTAGACATGATGCAGCTGATTGCTCGTCCTTAAGCAGGTGACAAAAGCACAAAAACACCTGGAACACTGTCGCTTTTGTACAACTGAACCCAATAATTGAGTCCAACTTTGACAACTGGATCTGTGAGGTCCGAAGACTTATTCAATAATTCCTTACAGATAACATGATTAAATAATTCATATATGAGGCCGAATATATATTGAATACAAAGTGGCCACCTAATTTATCTATTTTTTTAGCTATGTACTCGTCAAAAATTATATATCGCTCACAAAAAATGTCAGCATGGGATCGACCAGATATTGAACAGCTAAATTTTTATATACAGTTCCTATTGATTGAGATGGGCTTTTAGGAAAGAGAACAATTGATTTTGTGATATATCATTAGAGGAGTTTTGAGCTTCAAAAAGACCCTTTAAGAATTCGTGCAAGATGTAGTTTATATTATTAAAATATTATAACACTAATACTTTTGACTTGCCATAACTTTTTAATCATAGCTCAAAGGTATGTCATGTAACATATCATTGGAAAGTCTTTGTCGAGCGCTTTCCAATGCGAAACTCTGCTAAATTTGGACTTACCACTAATAAGTTATGCCATTTTTAGTGTGGAATCAAAATGTGGACTCAAAAAGTTACTTTACGTAGATTTCAAATTTAAGTGTTTTGATTGGTCCATGTGTAAGAAAAAATTGAGAGAAAATATAAAAAGAATCGTTACAAAGGGTCTTTTTTGGATTTAGAACTCTTCTAATGCTATGTAGATACTTTGTGGTGCATCTAGGCACATCCAAATACTGGTCGCTATCAGAAGAGTAATCTAGTAAATAATTTAGACCAAGAGTGACAGGAAGACCCTCTTGAACTTTCAATGTATTAAGAATCAATTGGGTCTGGCCTATCATCTGCTCGGTCTCATCTGATAGTACCAATCTTCTTTTAAACGAAGATGGAGGAGAGAGAGATTCTTCAGCTTTCACCCTAGATGGCCCAGCTTGATCATGAGTTGGCTGGTCTTCGACTGACTTGATTTGGCTTTTTTTGGCCCTAGTTCCTGACCTCACTAGCCTTGACTGCTTTCTTTTCCTCTAATAAGGGGGTCTAACCCTGGGAGCTGGTTGGGGAGGTGGAGGTGCCTTGAATACCTGCTTGTATTGATTTCTCAGCCTAAAGAAAAGCTCCATATCCTTGGGCATGATAGTCACCAGTTTTGCATGTACAACAGCAAGCACAATATCCTCAAAAAACCTGATCTAATAATCTTCGTAGTTGTATGCAATGCTTCAATCGCAGTCATGCACCATCTGACATCCACAAACAAAGATCTTGCCACATCCCTCACTATTCTGTTGAAGTGAGCTTTCGATATCAGAAGGTTGGTGGACTTCTGTAACCTCCTGATATCTCTGAGCCATGGGCGGGGTTTTCTGCCAGAATCCCTAGCACGAGGTTGAGCAACTGCAGGATGCAAGGATGATGTAGGTTGACCAGCAAACGGGACAATAGATTCTGGACGCACGGTTTGTTTAGTCCTTGCCATTCCTTCCGATATCGCAGACACGCGAGTAGGTCGTAGATGAGTTACTCGTATGCAGATCCTCGCGCGGCTTCAATATTAGCCCAATGGATTCCAATATCGCAGCGGCGCAAGCAGCAACCAGGCCTCTCAGAAAGAATATAAATGGTCGCGTGGCTCCGATATCCAGTTTGGGTGACAGAGAGCAAGGAACGTTTTAGGAATTTGATAGGCAAATGTTTTTTAATCGCGGTCTCTACTTATATAGAGAGAGATTTTTTGTGCATTAAATGAAAAAGCGCCACATGCCAATTTCTGATTGGTGTGTCCTATTAATGATTGCTCCACACATACTTCAAGAAAATTTGCAGAAACAAATATACAAGAATACGACATTGAGCTCCAATATATCAGAATTGAAAACTATTGTTATCGATCTTCAAATATCCAATCAAGTTATGTTGAGAGACGTTGAGAATTTTAAAAGAGAAATCTTGAGTGCTATTGTTGAAGGCAAAGTTCTCAGGAGAAAATTAAATATAAGAAAACGCAAACGACTTTAAAAAAAAGACATAAATGATCTGTCTTCAAGAAGTGGAAACAAGAAGAAAAGGATTCAAACATTCAAGTAGTATTAATTAAAAGAGCAAATGACACGTTTGCTAAATTTTTATGTGCTTGTTTTTCTAATGCTTGCTACTTTGATTATTTATTATGTCTTGCAGATCATCTTTGGTGGCGAGAGAACATTATAAAGATTTTACGAGTATTGGAAAATCTTTGGGTTCCATATTGTCATCAGAAACTACAAAAGAAATGTTAAAGAATTCTCATTATGACATGATTAAGAATAATATTGCTGCAGTGATTATACAGAGCATTCAACATTAGAGGAGTTCTAAATCCAATAAAGACCCTTTGTAAAGATTTTTTTTATATTTTTTCTCAAATTTTTCTTACAAATGGACCAATCAAAACACTCAAATTTGAAATCTACGTAACGTAACTTTTTGAGTCCACATTTTGATTCCACACTAAAAATGGCATAACTTTTTAGTGGTAAGTTCGAATTTAGTGGAGTTTGGTGCATTGAAAAGCGCTCAACAAGGGCTTTCCAATGATATGTTACATGACATACTTCTAAGTTACGATTAAAAAGTTATGGCAAGTCAAATGTATTAGTGTTATAATATTTTAATAATATAAACTACATCTTGCACGAATTTTTAAAGGGTCTTTTTGGAGCTCAAAACTCCTCTAATGCATGTCTTGGATGCAAGAGTTATCCAGGGAGCATGTGATGATTCAGGAATTAGTCGTAAAGCATATACTCTATTGTTTAAAATTGTACAGGAAGCCTTTGCACATGTGAAGATTCGAAAGCTACCTCTTCCTCGTCCATTTAGAGTAAAAAAAACAAGATGTTGTCTTAATGAGAGTATGAGTATGCTTATAGGTGAACCATTTCATATCAAGAAATTGTATACATGTGAGAGTGGAACATTGGAATACAATGAGTCCAACAATTTATTTTTGGATATTAACAAAGTAGTGGCATACATGATTAAATATTACAAAATATTTGAAAGAGAAGTCCAAGGAAAATTGATATTGGTTATTAAACTTGATGAGTCTGAAATTAATAAGGGACAATAATTGGAACGGGTAAGTATCACCTTTATGAACAGAGCATTGAACAATACTGAAAATGATGCAAATGATTCCTCATTTAGTGTTCAATCAGAGAATGAAATATGGTGGTTACCAACATTTCAGGTACATTTCAATTTTACTTAGTATTGTATTTTATCACCTAAGTTGCTAATGTCAATGTTCGTAACTTTGTATGGGTTTGTTACTTTTCAGGTTTTAAAAGAAGACCATGCTATCTTGTCGTGGATTTTTTCGACATCAAATTATGCAAAGATTATTGAAGAGCACATGGTTGGAAACAAAATATATGTGCCAAACTATGTCACATTTCAAATTTTATGGCATCTTGCAGTTAAAGACATTGAAATGTATGTATAATGTTTCGCATGGGGCAAATACTAAACACCCTTGTTTGTATTGTATGAAGAATTGTAAAGACTTGAATTTGACAAGATCACGAGTTGGTCCAACAAGAGATCGAGAGGATCCGAACTTTAGACCTGTGTTGGCAATTCCATTGATCAATGTTCACATATGCACATTGCATGTTGAGGTACGAATTATTGAAAAATTGATTTACAATCATATTTTGTATGTCTGGAATACCAAACCTGAATCGGCCTCTAAAATTGGAATTGAGAGATTAGAGCAAGTACTTTCAAAAGCAGGTTTGCACAAGGGGAATGTAAAAATAGAAAAAGGTGAAAAACTATCGGGTAAATCAGGGAACGTTCCAAACAAGCCATCTGTTGGAGGTGCAAAACCTAGAAGGTTTTTATCCAATCACACTGGAAAGTCTTCTACCATGACATACAATGTTTGGAAAGACGTTGTTGCAGCATCAAAAGATTTTGAAGAGAGGGGCAACACAAGATTTAAAAAAACTGCAATATGGCAAAATCTCGACAATTTGATTGGCATGTTGCAAAAAAAAAAATTATCTGAAATTGACATTGCAAAGTTACAAAAATATTGTGAGATATTTGTCAAATCGGTAGCAGAATGTTGGGGAGAGGATCATGTTACACATTATATGGTAATTCACTATTTGTTTTTGTGCAAAAATTGTTCTACAACGTCTTCTGATATATGTATTTTACTGGTTGCAACATATTCTATTACATCACACCACATTTTTTGCAAAAGAATATGGAAGCATGAGCATATGGTCTTCTCAAGGTATGGAGAAATCGCATTGGCAAGTTAGAGGAGCTTTTCATCGAGCAACCAACCATGGAGGATATAATTCAAAGAGATGCTACTTATATCAATTATTTCAATGATATAGGCCCATATTCAAATTCATGACATAAAGGTGTATATTTATTTTCACTGGAACATTTTGCAATTGGGTGATTCACATCTACTACTGCTACAAATGATATAAAAAAAAAAGGATAAAACCAATTCTATGGTGGTATAGTGAGATCGGCAATGAGGAGGAAGATGATCTATAGATCATAAGAAATTGTAACTAATCCTAGAAAATGGATAGAAAGGTAGATCTACTCCTAAATCCTACATCTTGGTTATTTGTGAGCACCATATCAACCATAGCTCTTGGCCTCTTTGGGTTCCAAGGCTTAAAAGAAAAGAAAATCTACCTATATTGGCTTAAAGCCCGTAATACAGATCTAACATCTAAAATACATGCCTCAGCAAAGAGAGGAGGAAGAATGGAGGGAGAAGCAGGAAAGGAGCATGGAAGCTGATCTTCCTATGTGAAAATGTGTCGCTTGGTTCATTTTGAGCTACATAGCTCATCGATGATTACAAGTGTTTGCTTCTTGCACTATAGTGTCCTACAACAAGGGGTTGGGCATAGCTGAACCTGCAATCTACGATGGATCTAAACTAGCAAGAGGAGATATTACACATGATTAGTGATATAGAGAGGCAAGTATCAAGCATGAAGCACTATGCCTAGAGTCAGTCTTTCTTTCTCACTCTCTCTCATGTTGGATTATTCTCCTTCCTACTAATCGGCTAATCGGTTTTTAATCTTCATCCAACTATTTATAGTTTTACGAATTTTTCCGTATTTTTATAAAGTCTGCAGAATTACAAGTGCTGGTACACAGTCTGCAGAAATACACGGAGTTTGACAACAATGTTGGGTTTTCTCTCTCTACAAAAATCCGACAGTGTCGCCTTTTTGTCTTTTTCGCCTGTCAGGAATCTTGTGTAAAAATGCATTGTCGTCTTTTTCGTATTTTTCGCCTGTAAAGAATTACGAGTAAAAATGCAGTATCACATTTTTCGCCTGTAGCAGTTTACGTTCATTTATGCAAAGTGACAGTTTACATTCATGCAGACAGACTGTTTACGGCCAATTGTTGCCGCTTATCAACAAGCAACTTCTAAGAAGAACTGGATGGATGCCAACAGACTCCAGCCAACTGGCAGTCACATTCGACGACCTAATTACTTAGTATAAATCAACCGTTCATACATCTCATTATGAATATTGTGAATTGTGAAGGAGTTGATTGTTATTACACGATGCTTCCTACGCTCTTATCAAGCAGATCGTTCACAACCAGAAAGTATTGTAGTTAGCTCTCTATCAAGCTTTCAAGTTTGAACTCTCTTGAGCATTCTAGTTCAATCTTTTAGAGGTTTATTCTAGAGTTGCTATTGCGCTAATGTTTATCAGCAAAGTCGCTCATTTCAGACTTATTCTCAATTACTCAGAGATAGCTTTAGAGTGCGTGACTATTCGCTATTATAAATTTGCGCCCATTAGCATCCGATCTCGTTTTTCTGAATCAGTACTGTTTCCTTATTGTGTTCAATTTGTGTCAGAATGCATGCATCTTTGTATTGTTTTTGTAACTGGTAGAAATTGTCTGAGAATTCAATACTTTATGTTTGGCTACGTAATCACTTAGTATCTAGCAAAAGTTAGTTGCTAAAGATTTGACGTGATTCTCATCACTACTGCTTTGTTCAATTTTTGATAGGCGGAGTCATGCATTAGAAGTAGGAAGTTTTCGCTATTCCATTACTCACTTATTTCTGACATGGTATCAAAGCATACTATCATAGTATCAGTGCATGATCACTACTTCTTTATCTGAGCTGTCACAGTATCAAACTTGTGACCTCTATCAGGGCCTAATACTATTTTGATATCAGAGCGAAAAGCTCTAACACTTGATATCTTTCGTGATATCAAATTGATATCATATTCTTCGGTCCCTTTTATCCTTTCAATATCAAAGAATTGATTTCCTGTTGTTGGCATCACTACATCCTAGCGTCATCGATACAATTGACAGCAGACTAAGTTCCAGATGGATTCTCAAAGTAAAGCTGGTCTTATTGCAGACAAGCTAAATGGATCCAATTATCATTTGTGAAAATTTAAGATGAAGACCTTGCTAATCGCCAATGAGTTGTGGGATGTTTTTACAGGTATCGAAGTGAAACCTGAAGATGACAAAGAAGAATCAAGATGGAAATCGAAGGATGGTATATGGAATTAGAAGGGAAATAAAAAATGTAAAACGTATGTTATTGTGTTGAGAAGTGTCATCACTACAAGAATTGTCGCGTTTTCCGACGGGATTTTTGACGAACGCGAGAGTCGAAAAACGCGTCGCAATAGTGTTGTCGGAATCCGTCGCATTTATAATCTGTCGGAATCCGACGCCAAGCCCAAAATCGACATCCGGCCGGTGAAAACAATTCTCGAAAAACATGTCACATGAACGTCGGATTTTGACGTCCCGGCCACGTGGATGTTGGATTCCGACATCCACGTCCCAAAGAAAAAAAATACGGTTTGTTTTTTGCCATGTGGATGTCATATTTCGACGGCCCGGTCATGCGGACGTTGGAATCTGACATCCACGTGGTGAAAAAACCGAAAAAAAAAAAAAAAAAAATTCGCCTCGTGGATGTCAAAATCTGACGTCCACTGGCCGGGTCGTAGGAAATGTTTTTGAGTTTTTTATTGCTTATGTAATAGTGTGCATGAGTGCAAGCTTAATGGCACACGTAGTGTAAAGTTGGGACACGCGTCCCGTAATGGGGACCAAACTGCCATGCAGCAGTACCCCTCAAAAAATAGATTGTGTATATGTACCCTTAAGTTTCTTTTGTTAATACCCTTTGAATGCTTCAAAAGATTCAAGGCCATGGCTGAGACACAAACATCTACAAAAGTGACAACTCTCCGAACTGATGCTGGTGGCGAATACCTCTCTAACGAGATGTCCGACTACCTGGTTGAACATGGCATTCGAAGACAGTTCGCAAGTTCCTATTCTCCTCAACATAATGGAATTGCAGAAAGGAAGAATCGAACACTTCTCAACTCAGCCAAATCCATGCTATATCAAGCGCACCTAATTGCGAAGTTTTGGGCAGAAGCTACTGCCACAACCTGTTACGTACAAAACAGATCCAACACTAAAGTCATCAACAACAAAACTCCTTATGAAATATGGCATGGCCACAAGCCTAGTGTCAGCCATTTAAAAATCTTTGGTTGTGTATGTTTTGTTCACATTCCTAAATAGCTTAAGAAGAAGCTGGATCATAGGACAAATAAATGTATTTTCATTGGCTATCCTAATGAATATAAATCTTACAAAGTTTATGATCCACCCACCAATGTAGCATTTGTCTCTAGGGATGTAATCCTCCAAGAACACACATACTATGATTTTAAACAGCCATCGATAAATGATGCTATGTCATTTCATCCTATTTTACGTAGCATGGACTTCCACCAAAAATGTTTTTTTTCTATAGATCCTATAGCTACAACTACAAAAGCAGAGCAGCTGACAATACCTGTCAACTTGACTTAGGGCCTCTAATATCATTTTCTTGTTTTAAGCCCCTAGTCTCTTATTCCTAGGAATTACAACTTGCTACTTGTGCTCATTGGGTTAGGCTTACAAGCGCAGGATGCCAATGCCCTCACACTTATTACTCTACTTGTACAGTACTGTGGTGGGGCCCACTTGGCAAGCCTTGACCAACAGTAGTTTTAGTGGCGGGACCCACTAGATACCCAACAATATTCTCTAATGGTTAAAGATGAGCTAGAGAAATATTTGAAAGCTAGAATCATTTATCCTCGAGTGGGTATCTTTGATCAAGAGAAGATCATAAGAACTACATCCTCCTCAAGTTTAGGATCAAATCCTCAAGCTCTATATTCAAATAGAAATCAAAAGTTTAGATTCAAGAGATATACAAAGTCAGCATATCCTAACAAGAAGAGCAACATGCAATCTGGATCAAATTTTGGTTCTGGATCGAATTCAAGCTCTTCATCATTCCAACCAGTGCTGAAACTATTCTATAGATTCTGTAAGAGGACTGGCCATGATATAACGGACTATCGAACTTTGAAGTACAACAACGAGAAGAAGAGGCAGTTTCAACAACAAGCACATTCTGCTACAACTAGTCATTCGATCCAGCAACATGAGGAAAGATGAAACAGCCTTCATGACCAAGGTTGGAGAACAAGAAAATATCGATTCCTAGTACTTGGACTTTGGAGCAACTCAACATATGACTCAACTCACCATCAAGACTAGTTCAAGGATTATAAGTCATTCACCCACTCTTGAGTTGTGCAACTGGGAGACAACTCATCTCATTCCATCGAGGGTGAAAGGATAGTCAAAGTCAAATTTCAGAAAGGTGAGGTCAAGTTGTTGTCCAACATTCTCCATGTTCCAAATCTGACCAAAAATCTGCTCTCAGTTAGCAGAATCACTGATTCGGGTTGGAAGGTTGAATTCAATGTAGAAGGTTGCATAATTCTTGACAAATCTCAGAAAGTCCTAGCTTTCAGGAGAAGAAGTAACTACCTTTACAAACTCAACCACTCCTATTCTTCTAATAGTCAAGCTCTGCATACATCTGCTTTTCAATCGACTGATATGCTTTGGCATTTCAGACTAGGCCATCTTAACTTCAATAGTATTCGGTAAATGTCAACTCAAAATCTAGTGCAAGATCTTTCTTCTGTTAGCAAACCAACTTCTCCATGTGAAAGATGTTTTATCAGCAAGCATGCTAGAAGTCCTTTTATTTTTGATTCAGTTCATACTTCTAAAGGTTTGCTTGACCTTGTACATAGCGACATTTGTGGCCCAATGCAGACTAATCGACAAGGGGAGCTCTCTATTTTCTAACCTTCATCATTGACTTCTCTCGAAGGACTAATACTTGTTTTCTAAAGAAAATCAGAAGCATTCAAGTTCTTCAAGCAATTCAAGGCATCTGCTGAAAATCAGACCTAGGAAAAAATCAAAGCTCTATGCATTGATGGAGGAGGGGAATTTATCTCCTCATAATTCAAGGAGTTTTGCAAGGCCAGTGAGATACATCAACAATACATGACAAGCTACTCACCACAATCCAATGGTGTAGTTGAAAGGAAGAATCGGACACTCATCGAAAGTGCCAAGAGCATGCTGGCCCATGTCTCTCTTCCTAAGGGTAGAAGCTGTTTCTACAACTGCCTATCTACAAAATCGATCCATTACAAATGTCCTGAATGACAAAACACCTTATTTTTGTATTATCTTTTCTTGCAACTTCACCTGCTTCCTTTCTGATTGACCAACCAATGTAGGTAGTAGTTGGTCTCCGCAAGACACTGTAATGATCTT
Organism: Diphasiastrum complanatum; assembly: GCA_029204225.1. Lineage (NCBI taxonomy): Eukaryota > Viridiplantae > Streptophyta > Lycopodiopsida > Lycopodiales > Lycopodiaceae > Diphasiastrum > Diphasiastrum complanatum. The sequence continues at coordinate 17,994,278 of CM055098.1, forward strand.
TTAGCTGTCTTGGAAGACTACCAAGGTTTGAAAGAGAGATGAATCATGAGATGGTGGAATAACAGAAAGATGTAAGGTGAGGTAGTGGTGGTGGTGGTATTCTGATGATGGAAGTTGTGGTAGATGGTGTGGATGATATAACAAACATGAAAGTAGATACAAATGTCGTGGTTCTTGACGAAAATTGACTCTTCCACTCCTATATATACTTGGAGTGGTGGTAGCTTACAAAAGGGCACTATGGGACTAACTTAACTTTGAATCACATTGGTATCATGGGACAAACTCCCAATAGGCCTTTGTGACTAACTTTTACATAACTTGAAATTACATATCTATGTGTAGTGCCCATGGCAATTTAAACTTAGAACTAAATAACTTAAGCCAGTACGGATCGTAAAAGCCTAAACTTGATGGGCAAGTTCTACGGTTTAATCCTATCTTGCTTGTATTTTTTAAGATGTTTCACGAGATGGCTAGAATATTCCTTGGAATATTAGCCTACATTATCTCCTTTATAAGAACTTGCGGTCCCACGCCAAGTGCAATGTTTAAGATCTCGCTCCTTATGGTGCTGAAGGAGTAAAAATTCGATGCAGTTTGTAGATGTGGAACTTTTGTAAAGTGATGCTCCATAGGGGATGAAGCTTTGAAATATGAACATCTCCAGAAGATTTGATGTGGATCATATGGGAGTTGGCTCTTTGATGAGTTGTATTTCCACATACCCACACTAATGATTCAATGGATGATGTACACGAGCTTAGTATTTTTTTTTAGACATAATGTGAATGCCACACAAGGGATTACTGAATGGCAATGCGATGAAGATGGAGTGGACGTGATAGGGGTTGTTGTAATCTCGAAAGTGGTGAAGGTGGATATATGGAAGTGGATGGATGGATCAAAATTCCTTTGCTCATTACTATCTTTTGAAAGCACTTATGTCAGCAAAGGTTTTCCATTTGACGTTTCTTGCAGCTGTTTGAATTCTTCACGGAGTTCGAGAGCTCTTCAAGTGGTTGCAAATGTATAGAGGCATGTATGGCCTCTTTTTTTTTCTTTCTTTTTCTTCTCATCAACAAGCTGTTAACTTGTTGATTTTTCTGGGATTTAAGACATGGCTCATAATCATTGTTGAGAACCTCTATCATCCTTGAGTTTGTTGCTTCAAGCGTTGAACTATATCAATGGTATGTTGCAGATGTCGTAGATTGGTCTGCTTCACGAAGTATTGTAGTTGATAAACTAGAGCAAGTGTAGATTGATCCATCAGGGAGGAATGAGGACTTGAGACAAGGATGGAGGAAGTGAGATGAAGCTCCATGATGTATTATGTGGTGAAACATGAGGGAAAGAATGGATGGAAAAAAATAATGAGATGAGTCTGGTGTGGATTTCCATATCTGTCCATAATCAAAAATGTTTTTATCAAGATGAGGTCTAACCTTGGCCTAATTTCAAAGTCTATGTTGGATAGGAACATATATTTAAGGAGGAGTGAAAATGATATCTTCCTATCTCGAGTTTTGGGGCCATGCCTATCTTATTTCCATTGTATAATTTATTGTACATAAAAGTATGTGAATTGAGCACATAACCTTCTAGAATAGGTCGAGTTTGAGTTAGGTAGGTTCAATCTTGATGTCATGCAAAAGTTTAGATTACATGCAAAGTCATTCATAGGGCATGCAAGCAACATGCAATCAGTTTATGCAACATGCAAAGTAGTTTTCATGATCTACACATGTCTAGGTAATTTTGAGAGTTGACATGCAGTACATGCAATATCCATGCATGCAGTTTTACATGTGAATCCTTGGTAGTTGAGTTAACTAAGTAAAGTGGACTTTCCATGCAACTCCATTGTAGGAATTCGAGCCTCTTTGATGTAGGGAAATTTTTTGGCATGTTTTGCTATATTGAGAATATTGAGATTTTGGTGTTTTGAGCTCATTCTCTCTCTACTCGAGTTTTATGACTTGTTTTGTCCATCAAAGGTAAGCTCCTGGCGCGCATGAAATCATGAGAGATATTGAAGACGATGATTTTGGTCTTCGAGAGATTCACCCCTAAACCCCACCGGGTACAAAAGGTGTGTAAGCAATCCAACTATCTCTGTGATATCTCTCTACTATGAGAGACTAGTTCCACATCATTTGCATAGAGAAGGATAGCGATCATAATGTCACCAAGCCTACAATCATCTCCACCACACTGAGAGATGACTAGTCATCAATCTATAGTCCAAAAAGAATGAGTGAGAGAGAGCCCCTGCTTAACCCTAATAGTACTCCAGATCTGTTCAAAAATGCTGCTACTATGACAAAAATAACCCAAAAATCTCTCATAGAGAGCCATGACAGCTACAATAATATCCGTCAAGAAGCCCAGGTCGCAAAGTCTCTGGATAAGTAGAGAGTGTGGGACAGAATCAAAGGCTTTTATGAAGTCCACAAAACAATAGTAAACCTTTTCCATCTTGTGCCTAGCTTCTCTCAATGAGAGCTATATGATCAATAGGAAAGTAATGAGTGCGAGACTCTGCTTGGCCCAATGCGTGCAATCTCCTAGACTCTACACATGAACTAACTGCAGATTGAAGGATGGTCCCATATAACTTCGAGAGAACATTCCCAATCATGTAATTACCAGGTAGCACGGGGTCATCATTTTTATGGAGGATGTATGATGTTAGTGCACCAAGAGGATGGAAAGCCTTCAACAACAACATGGTTCAGGAGAGTAGATAGTGTACTATGAAATGCACAAATCTCAGGCCGTCCATCAAAAGGGTACCCTGTTGCAAGCACTCATAAAAATCCTTGTACAGTTTGGGAAAAACTTCCTTGTGCTCAATAACAAATCTCTCTATGCCAAACCGAAAATCGAAACAGGACAAAAAATGGTCTTGTCTGTCGCTAACTTCAGCATCAACAAGGAAAGAACTAAGAGCTGTATCATAGATCGAACTAGCAGAAGAGGCGGCCATATCGATATGAGGCGCCGGTTAGGACGGGGACATAAACGGTGTAAACCTGGGTGCGTGATGGTGATATGCATTGTACACGATTTTGGATATCGGAACTATGCGCCAGGGGAGCAGTGCGACTATGGAACCATCAGTTGGGCGCGTGGTAGCGATATTGTATGTACTGATTTTGGAGCAGGTCGGTCTCTTGGACTCAATATGCGAAACTGATTCCAAAAAACGACACTTATATATATAGTCTAATACAGAGCATCTGAACCGTACACGTGTTTCGGTAACATGCGGTAAAAATTGTCACACGTGTGGAAATCATTAGCATGACACGTGTACAAATCGGATCCTGACATGTGTTCTCGCATGTGCATGCCAATTGTACGATCGTACGAGCCAGTCGTCCCGTTACACGTGTGTGGCCCATATCAGGACACGTGTCCTCGCACGTGCATGCCAGCCGTATGATCGATGAGACCGTTGATGTCCTTACATGTGGCAGGTCCATGTGATGACGCGTGTGGCCACACGTGCGGGGGTGCAGGTGTCACATCACACGTGTGAGAATGATGGGACATTTTGCAAGTATAAAAGAATGCTTTAGGCTCATATTTCCGTTTCGGATTTCTTGCTTCTCTAGAGCTCCTCAGGATTTTGCGTTCACTTGCCAACCTCGCTATCCGCATATCGCCACCACGTGCCCAGAGAGTTTGATACCAGCAAAGCTTTTCCCTCCGCGCATGATAGCGATACGCCATCTCACATATCGCCATCACACGCCTCCCCTGTCTGATATGCTCTGTTCTCTCTGATTGGCGCGCCATAACGATACCTTAGGTTGAAATGGCCCGTATCAAGCAAACAACACGTCTTACCACATTTGCCCCGCCTCCTCGTCCTCTTGTACAAAGGGCAGTGGGCACTGGTAGGAGAGTAGGGTCGGCCTAGTAGTTAAGGGATATCAGAAGACTACAAAGGACAACAAATATTCTGGTTCTCTGCGTTCCGTTCTACAGGTCTGTGAGATTAGTGACAAGGTCACTCTCACCTGATGTTCGCTGGAACATAACAGCCCTGGAAGCCCTCCATACTGCCTATGAGGACTTTCAAGTTAAATTTTTTGAGGACTCTACGCTTTGCACAGTGCACACCAAGAGAGTTACCCTCATGCCTCAAGACATGCATCTTGTCATGACGCTGAGGAGTATAAACGATCAGGTCTTTAAGAGTGGCTTCACCTCTAGGCCACCACCTACAGAGAGAGGGCATGTTCCTCAACGAAGAAGGAGAAAGTAGACCAAGCCCACCAGGCCTGCCAGGCAAAGGGTTGTAGTCAGCAAATCACCATCCACCTCTCATATCTCTCGTCCTTTGGTTGGACCATCACACCAATCTGCAATGCGTTCTTCTCCTCCCACCACCCCTAACCATTCAAGTATTTCCTCTTTCATTCCCTCCATTCCATCCCACAATAACGAGGATATGACCTCTACTGTAGATAAAATAATATCGGATCTAGATATAACTTTAATAGTGATTTTTATAAGGATCTTTGTATAAGATTTCTTGTTGATCCGAAAGATTCATTTTTGGATTTTGAGAGGTATATAGTTTTTGATGAGTATGTTGCCAAAGAGATTGATAAGCTAGGAGGTCAATTTTCTTTTTGTCTAAGTTCAATTTATTATGTAAATCACATAAATAAAGACTTTTGTGATGCCTTGAAGGAGAAGACAACAGATATATAAGATCCAGTTGTGGAGGCTGGTTTGATGTATTTTGTAAATAGATGTAAATGCGATGATACTAAGGACATTGGAGTTGTGCTGTCCTTTTTTGCACACAACCTTCAAAGTCCAACTAAGGCGGTGTAGTATCTTCTCCATACAACCTCAAAGACCAAAGTCTTTATTATTCCATACTGCCAAAAGTAAGTGATTACATAGAATATATTCAAGTCACATATTTTTAATAAGTTTTGTAATCCGCCCTTTCCAATAAGATCTCTATGTATACTTGGCCTTTTTCTTTTGGCAAAAAGCCCCTCTCGCCGATGGATGCATCAGTACCCAAGAAGCCTTATGATATCCACGAGCAATCCATGTGCCATCGTCTTCCCTCTCATTATAAAAAATTGCAAAGCATATCAAGGATCTCGGTCTTCTTCCCATCGCCATAGCTTGAAGAGTTCACGTTTGAACTTGTCAATATGAGAGCCCAGAGTATAATAGGCACCAAACCTATTTGTGAGTCCCAAGATAATTTTAACTTGAGGTTAACCCAAGCAGTTTAATCAACCAGTTGTCGCGCACGCCAGCCAATAGTATGCTTCCAATCTACTGGACCGAAAATTCAAATTTGCCCAAACATGAATTGTGTTTTCCAGGTTAGGCGAGTTATGTTACATAGAACCACTATGTCAAGAACCAATTGGGCCACATGGACATAAACAGCGAGGAAAAAAACAACTCGTAACAAACGACCCTTCTAAGTGAGGAAAAAAAAAACTCGTAACAAACTCCTGTAATGTCACTCCTCAAACACTTGATCTTTGTTAAAAGTTGATTCTCTCTTGCATTCTTGAACTCACAAAGACATCATACACTTCATCTTTGATCTTTAGTAGATAGATCCAACAAAATCTACTAAAATCATCAATGAAAGTTACATACATGTTACCTCCACTATTGCTAACTGTAGTACTTCCATGAATATCCGAATGTACAACTTGAAAAGGCTTTGTAGATCTAGTATAAGGTAGTCTATGTGGCTTTGACAAAGCACAAGACTCACAAACATGATTAAAAAATATTTGGACTCTCTTCATTCTTTTGCAAACTTTAAAAGATTTTTTTTTTCTTAAAGTAACACTCTAGAAATAGACTTGGATTCACAAAACTTATTTAATGAATCCGAGCATCCTTTGATGAAGTACTCTTACTAACTTCCTTGAGAAACTCATTGGTAACATTCATCTTTATCATGTGTAGAGCTCTTTTAGCTCTCTTGTCATGCCTCAATTGTTCTTGGTGTGTTGCTGGCGTCTCCTCCAAACCTACAATAATATCAAAAACACCATTGATGTCAAGAAGTGATTCCATCGTCACTTTCCACAATGAATAGTTGCTTAAGGTAGGCCTATCATTGTCTTCCAACATGTATGCACTTGATGTAGCCATGTTGGAATGACCTGGTCCTTCTCTTTCAACCTGTTCCAATGCACAAAGCACTCTTTTGAAATACAACAAATGTTTCCAAAAAGAAATCACAAAGATATGGAGCCTCTCAATTCTCTTCAAGCACTTATATATAACAAATCAACACATAGAATGTAAAAGTTTTGATCAAACTATGATCTACCCTCAATCTTATGACTCTTGCCACTTCCTAAGATTGAAACACACTCTAATGAAGTTTAGTAACCTCACAACATAAAGATCCAATCAAAATTGGGGTTTTGACAAAATCACAAAAATTGAATATTTCAAATTCTACATGCAATTGCCAGTAACATGATATAGAATCTTGTAGCCTCAAGTGAGACCTTCCTAATGCATCAGAAATCGGCTATTTTCAATAAGTATGGTGTGAAATTGGAATATCCTCAAGTTCATTGACTTGAATTGAGTTTTGACACAAAAGATCCAATCTACATATGCGAGAAACTCGATTTTGAGTAGAAGTCAATCTAGCATGTTCTAACATTGATATCTCCTCCAAATCCTTGATAGATGTGCTTGATCCTTTCAAAACTTGCAACACAAGCTCTGATACCATGTGAAGAAATTCAGATCAATCAAGATCCAATTCCATAACATGATCTTTGGTTAGAAATAGATCAACTCTACCAATGTTGCCAATGTAGAAAAATCACCATCTACTTAATGAAAGAGATGCAAACTCAATAAGAAACTAATCAAACATCAAACATATAATATGATGAAGTTGTTGTCCGTACAAAAACAATAAGCTACTGTATTTCATACGTGTGGATCTGAAAATAGCATATATGGACATTCTACACACAAGATTGCAAGATATCACAAATATAGTGCACCAATGGATAGACGAACCCAAGAGAACTCATGTATAAGCATGAAGAGAGAGAGAGAGAGAGAGAGAGAGAGAGAGAGAGAGAGAGAGAGAGAGAGAGAGAGAGAGAGAGAGAGAGTCTCTCTTCCCACGAGTGTACAACTATATTTAGCATATCCATGACTCATTAATGAGTTTGGTTTCTCTCCATAACAAAAACCCTAGCATTAATGTGGACTAGATTCAATGTCTCCACCATTTAAATTTGAATCTACTAACACTCGTGTACTACACTTTCCCACACTTTCAAAAAGTGTTTATTCAAATGCTTTTAGACTAATACAACTTTGAAAAGTCAAACTCTAAGTTTAATATGAAAATTGGCCTCAATTGCCAAATATACAAATATGACCAAAATAGCAAAACTAGTTGAAATTTCTCATAGTGGTCCGGACATTAAAACCCCCAGTAAAAAAAATATGCCCCCGTTCCATAAATCTGATGATATCCATTGAGAGGCCCAGATAAGGTGAGGCAACACCCTCAACAAAAGAAGAGGACTCTGCAGAAAAATAGTAGACAACAATGAAAATGTCCTTGTCCAAACCAATCTCTCGTCATGTAATATGGGTCCAGATATATCGTGCATGCTCATTGTGCCTAATGAACTCAATCACCTAATGAAGGGACTCTCTATAGAGACAAGCCACCCCTCCAAAACCACAACCACTAGCTGATCTAGTCTCAGGTCTGTATGCTGAATCCATCTGTATCCTAGGAAAGTGGGTAGTCCAGACTCCTATGACTCTCGTGAGTCTCCATGAAAACAATCAGTCTCGTCCAGTAATAAAGTCAATCAGATCACCTACTATAGAGGATGACTGAATGTCCTCCCAGTTCCATACCCCAATATGAAAACGATATGGATGGGGCCCCATGATGCTCCCAATCCCGAGGCCCCAATTTCCTACTAGGGGTGTCAACAACAAATTGTATCTGACCATCATGATAGATGACCCGTCTACCAGTCTCTCGAGCATCCTAGATGGCTTTACGCCTCTCCTCAACCTGAATATAAGTGAGATCATCATCCATATATATGGTGGTGCTGCGTAGTCTGTGTCTACATCATAAAGTCTCTCTACGACTGGCTAAGGATGTGAAGCGAATGATCAATGTAGCATCTCTGGTGGTCCTCCAGGTTGTGTCTAACCCATCTGTCACATGCCCTAAGGTAGTCTCGAGAAACCTCGTAGTCTCAACAATGGCATCCTATGATGTTGTGGGCCTTTTGTTCCCTTGATCGCTCTTTCAAAATGGTGGCTGAGATGATTGAAAAAATGAGGATGCTAGGCTTGGTGCCTTTCTTCAATACTTCTGCCCATAAAAGGCTGAGATGACTGAAAAAATGAGTATGCTCAATCTGATTTTCTAGCTCATGTATCATGGTGGTAGTCGATTCCGAGGTTGCAACCTGCTTAGTACTGAGCATTTGTTCCAATGAGGTAACTTTGGACTGCAACAAGTTCTTTTCTTTGAGTAGAGAGACCACTACTACTTTCAACTGTGAAAGTTCTTGTTTCAAAAGTTGGAAATATGCTTTCATTTGGTCAACTTCCCAAGAGGAGAAAAGCTCGGTTAATTTGGAGGGAGTGTATGGGATGAGTGTTGGAGACATAGGAGCTGTAGTTTATTGGGAGATAGGAATAGGAAGCCAGTAGGAATGGCCAGATCAATCTAATTGGGGTTCAACGAAGAAGAAGCAGAAGAAGAGGAGGTGGAAGAAGATGAGGAGGATGAGAGAGAAGGGACAGCGTTGCCACGTGAGCAGACATTGAGGTGGCAACGGGGGAGGGAGCGATGGGAGTTGAGGTGGCAGGCGGGGTGGTAGGAGGAGGAGAGCGAGGGGGGGTGGGCGGCTTCCGACGGGGAGGCATGGAGAGAGCATGGAGAGAGAGAGAGAGAGAGAGAGAGAGAGAGAGAGAGAGAGAGAGAGAGAGAGAGAGAGAGAGAGAGAGAGGAAAAAAATCGATTCATGCTTTCTCATTGGGCCATGTGTGTTCTAAAATTCTAATGACCTACAATTGACGGTTTCTCGAGGTCATACTCCCACGTGCTCAGGTTTGCTTTGTATTTTGAAAGCACCTGCATGAGCAGAATATCCATCCACCTTTCTCTCTCCTCCGAAATCTATCATTATTTCTCTACAATGTGCATTCTCTCGATACTGAATGCATGTTCTCTATCATCTCTCTTTGGAATATGTGTTCTCCCTCCAACTTCTCACCTTGCATTACGCCATGGAAGGCCCATGGACCTTGGGCCTTCCTTGTAGGCTCTTCAAGGAAGGTCAAGGTCCTCCATCATACAAAACTTGTCTGAGGATCGACATTCCAAAAAGTTCAAGAACATTGGAGAAGAGCGCTTGAGAGAGAGAGAGAGAGAGAGAGAGAGAGAGAGAGAGAGAGAGAGAGAGAGAGAGAGAGAGAGAGTGTGTGTGTGTGTTAGGGCCCATTTTGACGGGGGGTTGGTCCAACCAAAACGTCCTAAAAGGGTCAAGGGGCCCCACCTCTAATGGCGGTTCGGCCCTACGTAAGCAATAGAGGATTTGCCACTTCCAACCCTGATGGCCTTCTCTATTGTCCCGTGCTCCCCAACCGATGAGGGTTTTCCAAGCTCTCAGAGATACGGTTGCAAGGAGGGGGTGCTGTCAATTTTGGTGCAATGATTCACTGGATTTCTAGGGTTACGGTTCTGTAAAACTTCTGATCACTAATTCACATTAGGATCTTGCTAATGTCTCTTTCCCCATTGAATTCGGCTTACAGTTAGTAAAAATCTTACATGGGCTTGAAACCAATTTATTGCCTATGATGTGCTCGTGGGGTGCAAGTTATACACACGACTTTGTTTGATAAGCGGTGGAATTTTCGCCGACCGTCAGGTCTAGGTATTTTGCTAAACAGTATTGATGGCAGGTGTGACTAGTGTGACGCTTAACCAAGGCGGTGTATTTCAACCACGGATGGTGGACGGCCCGCTTTGGTGTTTCACAGAGATCGGGTTCAGTTGATATGTTTCATAATTGACAAAACCCAAAAAAATGTTTCACAACTTGATGATTCTGTATAGTCATTTTACTAACCAGAAAATATGCCAGACGACTTAGTAAAACATCAAATTGTGAAAAAATCCTTTTCTTACTCTTCCCTAACACATGTAATCCAATGTGACGTTAACAACACATGGCCCAAATTTTTTCCAGTTTCATACATTGAAAACAACAACAAATAGGTAAATCACTCATATATACTCACAGCCAAGCTATAATCTCAACCCAATTTTCGTACCTGTGACAGTGCCAAATGCCTCAGTATTGATATCAAAACTAATTATTCGGTTAAGGGAATGCGAATGCACGATTCAATCACCCTAGGAACGATGGACTCAAACATAATACACACCCAACAATGATGGTTTTATCGTTTTAAGAAAGTACGATCAATTCTTAAAACTCAAAATCAACGAAAATACTTCAGAAACCCTTCTTCAAACCAAAACTGTTTATGGCTACATATCACACTCTATTCCAACTGAAAGAAGACAACGTACGAAAAAATGGCATCATGAAAATAAACTGATTGTGAAAAGTGTGAGTCTTACCTCAATGTGCCATTAGGTAGCCGTTGCGTGGAAACTCTAGTCATGAACTTTGTAGCAAAAATCAGAGTCAGACATGTTGATGCAATTTTCTCCACTTTACGCGTGTCCGATAAAAAAAAAAAGAAAATGAAGAAAATTAATGTTTCTAGAATATGAACGGTGCGATTGAAATGTTAACGGTTCAGTTGAGAGAAAACTGAACCGAAAGTCTGTAAAAAAAAACAGGCCAGAAAGATACAATGGCTAAAAAAATCAACAACCCATCACTCACACCAAGCCCTCAAGACAATGGACTACAACCAATCAACCAACCCTCACCATGAAATCACTCTCACCCATCAATCCTCTCAAGAAAAGCAAGTAAACATCCTCTCCAGGTAATTTGAGGCACTCAACTATGAACTCACACTAGTAATGAGGTCCAAGCAATCAACACAAACAACCACAATCTCTCAACTCCTCAATATGAGCAAGCAAGCATAGTAAGTAACATCACTCCCAAACCACAAGACAACTACAACTCTCAACTCTCAAACATACCCAATCCTAAAAATACTCCTAAAAATACTAACACACAAAAGTACTAACATACACAAGTACTAACATTAGAAATACAAGGAGTTGGCTCCTTCTAATAGGAAAATCTAATGCATCTCCTTCACAATGTCATCTTGTCATTTGTCCCCAACCCATTTGATAGTACACCTAGTGGCTTCCATAAGAGAGTGGGGGAGTGGTGCATTCAAGGCTCTCTTCCAAAACTAGCCAAGATGCCATTTTTGTCAAAGGCTAGAGAGTCCATTCAAGTTTCTCCTTTTGTACACCTTAGAAACCCAAAATGTCAATGACTAGTGGGTGTACCTCCCAAAGTTTTTAGCCTCCATGGTGGTTTGGCATTTATTATCCAAATTTTGGGTGAGGCCCTTTTTCAACCCCTATTTTTAGTAGGCGGCTTTCGTTTTCTTTGGGTACCTGTGTTTTTGGCCTTTCTTCGATTTTTCAAGGGCCGTGCGCCTACTGCTCATCTGTCTAGGTTTTTGGCTTGTTGGTAATCACTTGGCCCGCACATTTCGTTAATTGCCCGCAAATTGCCCAAACTTTGCCGTTAGGGTTTCTGTGATTCCTTGACACTGAATCCATATTTTCCGGTCTCGTTTTTACCCGAAACTTTTCTTTCTCGGTTTTTTCTTCTGTGGTTGACTTTTTCGGCATTCATGACTAGGGCTCTCACAACAACACGGTTTCCCTAAAAAGTACACTGAGTGATCATATATTAGTAAAAATGGACTTAGTTCATGGTGAGATTTTAGCACGGTCATACCGGCTATTTTTTTACAACTGGCCATTTTTTTGAAAAGCCGTAAAATATTTACCGGCCATTTCTAAGGCCGCAAAATTCGCTCTAGCCTCATTTAGGGCAAGCTGGGACCCAATTCTAGGTGGACCGGCACTTTTGGCTCGGTCTTACAAAAATTGACCACAAAATATTTTTGACGATTTTTTCAAAAGTCAGTTTCTTACTTTTAAACGGTGTCTAGCCACTTTAGGGGCGGGCTGGGACCCAGACCTAAGGCAAATTTGTGCCGATTTTTTTTCTAATAACCGGGCTTTACATGCCGGTTTTTTCAATTATTGCGAACTTAAACTTCAATATTAGCCCGAGTGCGAAAATATCGGTTAACAGAGAGCGAGCTGTTTTTTTTTTAAAGTCAAGGCAAGGGTTTTACTTTTTAAAATTCAGGGTTCATAAAGTAGCGATAAACAGAAGTGTTAGAAAGAGACGAATGTAGAAAGAGGAGGGCACTTACGACACCATTTGCTTATGTGCACGACAAGAAAGAGAAAAAATTTGAGACCTAAAATTTTTTGGGGCCATTTTGGCTGAAGCATGAGATCATGTGGCAAGGAGAGCCTCCTTGTCTTTCATCTGCATCCACTAAAGGTGTTTAGCTTTTTAGAGCTATTTTTAACTTCATCCAAAGTTTCTTTGGTTTCAACAAGCATTCCAGCATAACAAATGCAACCCCTTGGGTTTCAACTGAAACCCGCATTACAAGCATTTTCCAAGTGCAACAAATGCAAGGAAAAATGGAGATACGTGGGCACGTTCTAATAAGAGACGGGGCATTTCATTCGCATTCGCATTCGCATGCATAGTGCTGCTGCTTTGCGAACGTTTTTCTTCTTGGAAAACCTAAAGAATCAGCGTTTGGAAAACCGATCTATCTGCCATATCCTTCGTTCTTGTCATGTGGCGCTCTCTAGTGTCAGTGTCGATGCTCTATTTGTTTGCTTTGATCGGATCCATCTTCATTCTCTTACAAGTATCGGCGATTCATGATCGTTGCAAGGACCAGAGCAGCAGATTGAAGGTACTTTTATGGAGCATTTCCTCTACCTATTCAAGAATGCCTCATAAATCTTTAACTATGTCGTTTCAGTGGAATTTTGAGTGAACAGCTCATTTTTGTTGCATGCTTCGTCGCAAGATCTACGCATATGGCTCAGGAAACAAGGTCCATTTCTTCTACTGCCATCGGGGTAGGCAGTTCTCATGCGGCTGGCAGCTTAGAAAGCAACTTTCGCGTGCCTACTTCTGGGAGCAACAGTGACAATCAATCTCATTTTCTTTCAGGAAAAACTACTGTTGAATTTTCCTCTAGTGAAGAGGACTCAGATGGTGGCGATGTCAGAGGCAATAGAAAGATTGATATTCTACAACTACAGGCCCATATATTTAGCAATTATGAGCCAGTTTCTAGTCCTTTGGATGCGGACGAGGGCTTGGTCTTTGCATCAGGGCTCTCCAAAATCCAAGACCTACTCGTAGCTGCAAAAAGTGGAGCAACAACGTGCATGATTTGCTTGGAAAAAGTGAGGATTACTGACCCTATATGGGACTGCAGAGCTGGTTGCTATGTGATTTTTCATCTCATCTGCATTCAATCTTGGGCTCAGCAGTCACTAATGCTAGCTGCAGAAAAATTGCTGGCCAGATTGTCAAGCGCTCAATTCCCTCTAGCTGCACGCCAGGCTGCGGCTGCAGAAGCAGCCTGCTGGCATTGTCCACAGTGTAGAACTGAATATCCCAAATCCCAACTGCCCCAAGAGTATCGATGCTTTTGCGGGAAGGAAATGGATCCTGCTCCAGATCCTTGGTTAATTCCGCATACATGTGGGGAGAGGTGTGGCCGTTCGCTTCAAGGAGATTGTGGGCATACTTGCACTCTTCTTTGTCATCCAGGTCCTTGCCCTCCTTGTCCTCAACTTCTTCAGCTCAAGTGTTTCTGCGGAGCAAAATTAGAGATGCGGCGCTGTGGGCGTGGTAATTTTTCCTGTGATAAATTGTGCAATAAGCAGCTTGGTTGTGGTAAGCATAGCTGTAAGGCGGCATGTCATGCTGGTCCTTGCCAACCCTGCAAGAAGATGGCCTTCCATCGCTGCAAGTGTGGTAGCTCAGTTGAGCTCAGGGCATGTGCTGTTGCAGATTTCCAGTGTGAACTCATGTGTGCAAAGATGCTCAGCTGTAATAAACATCAATGTAAAACTCAGTGCCACTCAGGCCCTTGCGGAGATTGCCAACTTCAAGCTAGGCGAGGCTGCCCATGTGGAAAGGTGAAGTATGATGGGATAGACTGTGATGCCATGGTGCCAACATGTGGATCTACATGTGAAAAGCAATTGCATTGTATGATACATAGGTGCCCAGAGCGCTGCCATTACGGGCCCTTGTATTGATACATGCAGAATATTAATCAATAAATTCTGTCGCTGTGGCAGTCTCAAGAAGGAGGCAAGTTTTTCTTTGCCTATGTTCCTAGTTAGACATAGCACATAGTAGCTTCATGCAGATTTAGTTATCCAGCTAATAAATTCATGACATCAGTACCAGTGGCATGACCAGGTGGATGCCTTTTTTCGTGGCTTTTTCAAATTTTAAAGAATCAGTTACTATCGATTTGTGATGTTAGGGTTAAGGTTCAAAGTCTTCGGAAAGAATGGATTAGGCAAGGTGTATAAACAAAAAACACAATTCTCTTTGATCTTAACGTTATCAATATAAATGGAAAATTGAATGGGAACCAAACCGTGATCATCTGTTCCAACTGCCAACTGATTCTTTTGACTCACAAAGAGTCATGGACGGGATTAACTTTTGTTAGTAAACACAATTCTCAAATCTTATCTGTAGTGGAGGGTGCAGGCCGCATAAATTGTTGGACATCGAGGTAGAAGGGACAAAGAGATCCAATGAGGGGGTGGGAGAGGTAGGTGTAGGCATAGAGGTGGTGCTGGCTGGTTCGTCTTTCTTGCTCAAGGTGGCAAAGAGGTGGTGGGAGCAGGCAGCGAGGGGGTGGGAAGGGCCAGCGAGGGGGTAGGAGAGATAGGGGTAGACAGCGATGGGGTGGGAGGCATAGGAGGGGAGCGAGGGCTTTTTCTTGGCCATGGAGCATGGGTGGAGCGTGGAGAGAGGGCGCTAGCAAGCAACCATCTGAGAGAGAGAGAGAGAGAGAGAGAGAGAGAGAGAGAGAGTGAGTGAGTGAGAGAGAGTTTTATTAATGTCTTTTCCATGCCATATAAGACCAAATGGAGTACATGTCAAGTATGTGAAAACCATGGGAGCGTATATTTATGCATAAAAGAGAAATGAGTAATATAACTGTAAACTACAAATTGCCAACTGTCCATAAGGGGGGAGCAAAATAGCTGCCAGGAGTAAAGTAATATCATGTAGTGTTGCTGTTGAAAAAAGATGACGAGTTGCAACTACGGCGGGATACAGCCCATTCATGCTGATGTATGGTTTTCAGCCATGCTCACCCACAGCTGGAGGGTTTAAACATGAAAAAGTTGAAGCCGCTAGAAAGTTTTAGATGACCTAAACCAAATGATAGAGCATGCTAAGTGTAGCATTAGGCAATCCCAAGATCGAGCTAGGCGTTATGCAGATCCACACAGACGGGATGTGCAATTCTTTACTAGTGAGAAAGTCTATTTACGAGTCACAGTTGACTCTAAAATCCTCAAATCAGGAGTGTGTGCTAAGTTGTCTCCTAGGTATTGTGGTCCTTTTACCATTAGTAGGAGACTAGGCGAGGTCACCTATGAACTAGAACTACCACGCAGCAGTACAGTTTTTCATGTAAGTCAATTATGAAAAGCCTTAACCAGATCTGAAAATCTGGTCTATACCAAGAATATCTAATCAAGTGGACGGATCAGCCTGTTGAGAATGCCACTTGGGAAAGGGGCAGCGTCCTTCACAAGTTATTTCCAGACTATACTACATCATAGACCTTATATTCTTTATAATTAGATGAATAGCAAATAAATATGCATCTAGAGCTTGTTTCATCAAACTTCTTCCTTGATCCTGAGGGTACATGCACAAATGCTATACATCCAAACACTTTCAAATTCTTTATCGAAGGTTTTGTTTCTATCCATAGCTCATAAGGAGTTACATTCTAAAGAGCTTTTGTGCAACATCTATTTTGGTAGTTGTAGCAATCGCTTCAATCCAAAATGTCTTTGGTAGCCTAGCATGAGTTAACATGCATCTTGGCACTCTCTATTAGTGTCCTATTGTTCGTCTTTGTTACCCCATATGACTGAGGAGAATAGCTTGTGGTGTACTGATGATGGCGGATACCATTTGTTGAACAAATTTTTTTGAATTCTTTTAAGAAGAACTCACCATCATCGTCTGTCGTGAGAAGATGTACAAAAGATACAAGTCATGGATCATATTTTTATCAAACATATGTTTCATGCTATGATAATCTTTTGATGCCAAACAACATTCTTGTCCAGTGGACTAGTGACTGCAAGAGCATTACTTTGTCTTGAAGATTTGCAATGAGTGAGTTTATACAAATATTCATGTCTCATCCCTAATGCCAATATTTGACTGTCTTTATCAAAGATAATGCATCAATTTGAATGGAAAACAATTGTCCCAGATCAGCAATATTGGAAGTTGGAACATGCGTATTAGCTTGGTGTCTCCATCTTTGGAACTATATTTACTTATTGTTGATTCTCCTTCTTGACTTATAGCTTTCTACAATCCTTAATTATGTTACCGTTCTTCTGACAATAATAGCATTTTGATATTGGATTTTGAAGGAGAAGAAGCTTTATTATTAGATTGCTGATTCTTCTAAAAAATTCTTCTAAATTTTTTTCACTTGTGGACTGATAAGAGTTAGATTCTGCTTGACTTTGCTATTCTTCTGTTTGTCCTTTTGAAATCAATGCAAATACTTCTATTAGAGTTACTGGAATTTCTCTTGATTCCCTCTTATAGTAACATGGATATGACTCTCTGTAAAGTTAACTCAGATTGTGTTGACAAAATCGTAGTTTAGTTCTCAAACTCTCTGGTAGACTTGATAACAAGGTCATGACTGCATCATAATCATCCACAGGAGAGAGAGAGAGAGAGAGAGAGAGAGAGAGAGAGAGAGAGAGAGAGAGAGAGAGAGAGAGAGAGAGAGAGAGAGAGAGAGAGAGATATGGCCGCTCGTCCCATCTGGGATGGGGTGGAGCTGATGCCCGACAAGAAGTGGCGTTGCCCTTTTTGTCGAAAGCAGTTCACAGGGAACGCCTCTTGGGTTCGAGCACATTTGGGGGGATTGCGAGTCCGACCCACGGGGGACGCTACGGGATCGGCATTTGTATGGTCATCCCCACTGCGGAGAGGGCTCACATTCTCGAGGCATATTCTGAGCTAGTTGCTGAGCCCGACGAGCCGTCCACAGATGTTGTGGACTCTGTTTCCATTGGTGCACCCACTGCCACCGACCCTGCCACCGGTACACCCAGCGCCACCGCCCCCACCCCCACCATCGCATCCGCACCCGCCACCGCCTCCGCCACAGCCACCCGTACCCCCTCCGCCAGTACTCCCCATGGATGCACAGCCTCCACTGCTGCACCTACACCTGTGCCATCACCGTCAGATCCACATCCCGAGGCACCAGACAGATGTCCATGTCGGGATCTTTCAGAGAGGGGCAACACAGAGAGGCCACCAGGACCATAGCACAGATGTTCTATGACCTGAAGCTCCCCTCTATCATGGCATCATCCCGCATCTTTCGAGAGGCTATCTCGAAAGTTGCAGTCTACGGGCCCGGCTACACACCACCCACAGCCGACGCACTACGCGGCCCTTTGCTCCAGGACCGGGTTGCATCAGTCAAAGAGAGACTGGCCGGACTGCAGGAGGCTTGGGATAGGTACGGCTGTTCCATCATGGCTGATGGGTGGACTGATCGTCGTAGACGTCCACTCATCAACGTGTTTGTTTCTAGTTGTTACGGTTCCATGTTCCTGTGCAGCATTGATGCCTCCGAGGCAGGGAGAGTGCACTCGGCCAAGTACATTTACGGCATCATCCGCATAGCGATAGAGGAGGTCGGGCCACAACGCGTTGTCCAGGTACAATTTTTTCTCATTAGTTGCTTGGTCATTTACTGCCTAATGTTGATACAAAGTTTTGCGTAGTTTTCGATTGATTGCAATGTGTTTCCAAGCTGTGAACCGATCGTGTGAACGTACCGCGAAAGGTTGTGACGGACAATGCGTCCAACTGCCGCGGTATGGGGGAGCTTCTTATGGCAGAGTACCCCTCCATTGTGTGGACTCCATGTGCTGCACACTCACTGGACCTCCTCCTGCATTCCATCGGGTGCTTGCCTTGGGTCAGTGAGATTCTCACGAGGGCATTTGCTGTTGTGGACTTCGTCACACGCAAGCGTCGCATGACTGCCCTTTTCCGCACATTCAGCAGGTAATATGGTATTTATTTTTTGGCTCGTTCAAGATGCTTTTTTTTTTTTGCTCGTTTCATGTGTGCCTCTCATTCCGTTTGTCAATGCAGGCTCGAGTTGAAAAAGCCCGCTCGCACCCACTTCGCCTACCAGTTCATCATGCTTGAGCGGCTACACAAGCTCAAGGGTGATTTGCGGCGCATGGCTATTTCTACAGAGTTCACCGCCATGGACCTATCCACGACCCCAGAGGGCTTGGCCTTCCACGACATCTTATTCATGGAGCCTTTATGGGTGGATATGCAGCAGCTGATGGACATCATGCGCCCCATCTACTCTGTTCTGAGGCTCGTTGATCGCGAGGGGTGCACGATGGGCCTCATTTACGAGTTCATGGATCGCATAGGCGAGTCTCTCCAGCGTTCTGAGCTGGACCCTGCCAGGTATAACTTTTTTCCGTCTCACCATCCTTACTTCCATTTCGCACTCTGTTTTGTCTTGCTGCTGCAACACGATGGTATGTAATTGTTGCCTCCATATGGTATGGTCCACAGGTTGAAGCCTATTCGGCGGTTGTGGCAAAGACGATGGGATAAGTTTCACCGACCCATTCACAGTGTGGCCCACATACTGCATCCGCTGTTTCAGAGCGAGAGGCAGTTGGACGATGCAGAGCTGCGTGCGGACTGGTTCTCGTACATTCCCCAGGTAAGAGTGTACCACAGAGGGTTCCTTCCGGCAGACCCAGAGGCAGGCCAGCCAAGAGGGGACGACGCACTGATGATTTTTCTAGTCGTCTCTTGGCAGGCGTTGGCCAGACTTAGAGGAGTCCCAAATGCCTCCAGACTCCCAGCCAGACTTTGTATTTGACACCCCTGCAGATGCATCTGGCACGCAGAGGGATGATATTTTTAGCACAGACTTGTAGATACTGATACACATTTTAGCATCATGTACAGTGGCATCAGATGAGATGTATATATTTTTTTACAGTCTATTTGTGTCATGGCTAATTTATCGTGGTTGCTTACAAATGGTTAGCTCTGTGAAATTTGAATGGTTAGTCAGAAATGGTTTGCTCCGTGCAAGATGAGAGAGAGAGAAAGAGAGAGAGACCAGCACATCTGCATCTCATTCATAACATATGCATCATGTTCAACCATTTAACATAACACGCTAAACCCGACACCCTAACAAATGGCACAGTTAACATAACACCATAAACCCTAACAAATTATCATAAACCCACAACCCCACAGCCATAACCATCAAAACAAGCCACAACCATAATCATCATAACCACATCCATAAACATCATCAACCCCACCCCACGTCCTCATTGTGTCGTAGGCATTGCACCACAGGTATGTGCAGATTCAACATCAAAGCAGCACTTGTGTAGCATACACTTAAACCTGCATAGAATGTATTAATGGTCCAGGAATACAGTCCACAGGTTCGTGAAGCGGGTATGAACCCAAGGGACCGAGCCTGGCTCGATTCGGGTATCGTCCGGACAAAATGGCCGTTCGACGAGACAGAAACGCAATCAGGTCAAGCGAAATGGACTAGTTTTGCAACTCTCCGCCCGACGGCCCCGTTTCTCCAAACGGGATCCGTTTCAGGTGTCGTCCATTTCGTCCAGCGGACAACCTCGATAGGAACTTGTGGGAGTAGACGGGACGAGGACCGGCCGGATGGCAGGCCCAGTACGTCCTTCCGAAGTTCGACGTCAAACAGGGCTTCAGGGACACTTTGTCCGGTCGGGACCTGAAAACATTTGGAATCGACAAAATGGTCCAGGAATACAGTCCACCGATTCGTGATCCCGATACGATCTCAAGGGACCGAGCCTGGCTCGATTCGGGTGTCGTTCGGTCAAAATGGCCGTTCGACGGGCTAGTTTTGCAGCTCTCCGTCCGACGGCCCAGTTTCTCCAAACAGGATCCGTTTCGGGTGTCGTCCGTTTCGGCCAACGGACAACCTCGCTAGGAACCTGTGGGAGTAGACAGGACGAGGAACGGACGGACGGCCTGTAGTGAATGAAACAGTTTGCATAAGTAATTAGTAAGCTATTGAAGTTCATCTGGGGGGAACCGATCACATCATATAAGACATAGTACTGTGTAAGTCTCGTGGTTCCCTGTAGTGAATGGAACAGTTTTGCATAAGTAATTAGTAAGCTGTTGAAGTTCATTCGGGGGGAAACCGATTACATCATATAAGACATAGTACTGTGTAAGTCTTGTGGTTCCCTGTAGTGAATGGAACAATTTTGCATAAGTAATTAGTAAGCTGTTGAAGTTTATCCGGGGGGAAACCGATCACATCATATAAGACATAGTACCGTGTAGGTCTCGTGGTTCCCTTTAGTGAAAGGAACAGTTTTGCATAAGTAATTAGTAAGCTGTTGAAGTTCATCTGGGGGGAAACCGATCACATCATATTAGACATAGTACTGTGTAGGTTTCGTGGTTCCCTGTAGTGAATGAAACAGTTTTGCATAAGTAATTAGTAAGCTGCTGAAGTTCATCCGGGGGGAAACCGATCACATCATATAGGACATAGTATTGTGTAGGTCTCGTGGTTCCCTTTAGTGAATGGAACAATTTTGCATAAGTAATTAGTAAGCTGTTGAAGTTCATCCGGGGGGGAACCGATCAGTAATATGTTTGCCATACAAACCATAATCTTCACTCAAAACCACTTTTAGATCTTTCTTTGCCGCTTTTTTGGAGCTTAGTTCCCAATGAAGGTTCATAATAATTTTGCAAATTTTTTTGGGTACCGTTTTCTTATTTTTTAACAGGAGGGGGCAGGTGGGTGCCAGACACCCTCTGATAATTAATTCTGGGGGGGGGAGGGAGGGGCCATAAATTGATTTTATTTCGTTTTGGGGATGTGGGACAGAATGGGCTAGTGATGGTATTTTTTTTCTTTTTTGAAAAAAAAAAAATTGAACATGGGGGACGCATCCGGACGCGGACGCACCCCTGAGGCGTCCACGTCCGGACGCGGACGTGGACGCGCGTCCGCGTCCAGGGTCCGCTTCCTTAGCTCTAGCATAATAGAATAATTGTGTTGGGGCGCCAACCTACTTAAATAGATTCTCTAATCAATGAGAAAAGCAAAGAGCCTAAAGTAAATAGCAGAAGAGCAAAAGCTAATTGCTATAATTACTACCTATATTGGGTAAAATTCCAAGATGAATTTCTAAGTACTAAATAGATCCTAATTTAGTTGTAGTGTACCCACCTACATGCATACTATAAATAGAATGGCCCCTAAAATAGCATGCAGGCATGGCCAAACTATCATTAAGGGGTATCAAATAAACATTAATTCCTAACACTCTCCCTTAATGTTTACTTTGTTATCTATTACTCCTAGAAGTTCTCTAAACTTCTGAAACTTCTAAAGATATCCGCAACTTGTTTTTCTGCAGGCTCCACTTTCCCTGAAAGTAGACGGATCCTTGGTTTTCGACAGTGTAGCCATGTAGGCAAAGTGTACATCCCCATCCTTATGATGATCAGATGATCCTCTTGTTGATCGTCCTGTCGACCCTGATCTTCATGTTGCTTTTCAAGTCTAGCCGATCTCCTAGTCCCTTGTATACTGGATTCTCCCTATTCCATAATGACACTCTCCTTGATAGTTTCATAGTACCATCTAGGCAATCTTCTAGCTTATGATGTAGGATGCTTCCTGCTTGGTGAAGTAGGAGGTGAATAAGTGTCCCATATATTTGATCTCTCCTATCTCAATCAAAGTCACTCTAGGTTCTTGGATTGGCATAGGCGATACATGTGTCGATTCAAGTTTTTGTAATAACTCGTCACATATTATAGGGATTCCTCTATCTTGATTCTTATCAAGTTATATCTTTGTATCTTTATGAGTTGCCTCCTCATCAAAGGCTACATCCCTACTTATGACTATTTTCTTAAGTTTGTACAACCGCCCTGCAAGTATGCCCTCAGCTACTACTTCATTATTTTTCCTCTTGATGAGACACCGCTGTTCATCAAATTGCACCACCATGTGTTGCTTTGCAATAGCTGATACTGAGAGTAAATTTTTTTTGATTCCCGGTACATAAAACACATTCTTTATATTTCTAATCTTCCTTGAAGGTAGTTGTACTTGTACTTTTCCAACTCCCTTTATATCATATGTGTAGTTGTCTCCCAACTTCACATTTGAATCATCATCTAATTTTTGAAAATTAGATAGCCAGTCTCACCTAGGTGTCATGTGCTTCGAAGCTCCTGAATCAATAAACCAATAGTCTTCTTCCTTCGAGAAGCCACCACCAGAAGATGTCGATGCCGAAAACAACTCATAGTCTTCAAGATCCAAAGCACTCAATTTTGCATTAGATGTTTCTTCTTCTTCAGCAAAATTCTCGTCCTGCTTTTTCTTGATCTTGTTGTGCCAGCACTCCTTTGCATAATGTCCTAATTTTCTGCAAGTAAAGCAGTTTCCTTTTCGAACCACTTTCTTTCCATCTTTTGATCAATTTGATTGATTCTCCTCCATATCTTGCTGCTTCTTATTCTTCTTCTTCCCTTTGCCACCCTTCTTGGAACTTTGTTCTTGGTTCTTTGCCAGAAATGCCTATTTCTTGAAATAATCTCTATTGACAATATTTTGTTGTCTCATTTCTTCCTGTAGTAAGATGGCATTTAGCTCGAAAGAAGGCCTCGTTTCTCTTAACGATAGATAGGCCAAAGGTAGACTATTAAGTACAATGGATACCAACACTGAATCTTGAACACTTTCTCCAACTGCAATAAGTTGTCCTCTCAGATCTTTCACCCAAGTAAAGTAGTCCGTTACTGATTCACCTATACCCATCTTCAATGGTATGAAGCTTATTCAAGATCCGTGACTGATTTACCATCTCATACAAGTTCTTCAGTATATCCCAAACCTCCTTGGGACTAGCAGCATCTCTGATATGAGGTATGATCATATCTTTAACTGATAAGTTGATGATATGATGAGCTTTTCTTCTACGTTTCTGATACTCCTTCAACTCTCTATCAGTGGTAGGAGCTGTCTCGACACCTGTGACAATCTCGCAATATTCTCTATCTTGGAGAATATTCTGCATCTTGAACTTCCATATACTATAGTTTGTTCCATCTAGCTTGCTAGACTCCGGCAACAGAAAATCGTTTAACCCTGCCATTGTACTGATCTGTCCAGAAACAGCCTATCCAGCAGTGACCTGTCCAATAGAGACCTGTCTTGAAACAACCTGTCCAGCAGTGACCTGTCCAAGATAGACCTGTCTAGAAAAAGCCTTCCCTGGATATCACCTGTCCAGATTTTGCCTATCTGGTTGCTGCCTGTCCCAGATACTGCCTTACAGATCACTGCCTTCCCCAGTTGCTGCCACCCTCAGGAACACTTGTCCTGGTTGTTGCTGCCTCAGGTACTGCCTGTCTAATCACTACTGCCTTCCCCAGCTGCTGCCGCCCTCAGGAACACCTGTCCTGGTCGTTGCTGCGTCAGGTACTTCCTGTCTGGACCTGCACCAAATCTGCCTTCCTCAGATGCTCCTGCACCTGCTGTTGCTGCCCTTAGATGGTCCTGCACCTGCTATAACCTGTTCGGTTACTGCCTGCACCGCCTGGAAACCGCCTGCTCAGGTACTGTCGGCCTCAGAAGCCACCTGTTTAGGTACTGCCGCCCTCAGAAGGACCTGAAACAAATCTGCCGCCCTCAGGTAAAGCCTGCTCCAGATGTGACCTGCACCAGAAAACCAGCAAACAACCTGAAAAATTCTGAGTCAGGTCTGTAAACAGCCAAGAACTTCCCTTCAATCTTCTCCTAGAAGATTCCCATTGCCTTCCTAACAACGTTGACTCCACATGCAGCTTCAACTCCTCCAATCTGATTGCACACCTGCAAATACAAATTCTCTCTCTCACCAAAGCGCTTGCTTTGATACCATGTTAAAATTTGTGATACAAATTCTATACGAAGTTACTAGTCCTACTAGCACTCACACAAAACCAAGCAAAGAGAGAATTCAGATCATAGGAGAATTGAGCAATGCTCTAGCATAATAGAATAATTGTGGTGGGGCGCCAGCCTACTTAAATAGATTCTCTAATTAATGAGAAAAGCTAAGAGCCTAAAGTAAATAGCAAAAGGGCAAAAGCTAATTGCTATAATTACTACCTATATTGGGTAAAGTCCCAAGATGAATTTCTAAGTACTAAAGAGATCCTAATTTAGTTGTAGTGCACCCACCTACATGCATAGGCCTTAAAAAACGAATTTACTATAAATAGAATGGCCCCTAAAATAGCACGCAGGCATGGCCAAACTATCATTAAGGGGTATCAAATAAACATTAATTCCTAACATGGTGACCCCATGAGGTAATCAACAACGCTGTGGCCTCCATTGTGAGGGTGACATGTATACCTGCCAGAATCAAGCCAGCAAGCCAGGCCATTATAAATGGCCAGCTCATGGGCTTCTCCTAGCTGCAGCAAGCACTCCCCATAGGTCCTAAATTGTCCTCAGATGTCCTGGTAACTCCTAAGTCATCTTCATCAAGTGCTCGTAAACAAAGATGATCAGTAATATCATGGAAATCCGCCTGTCGTGAGGCTGTCCTGGCGTTAAAATCCCCAGTGAGAAATGTATGTCCTCGCTCTGACAACATCCATAGAAAGATCCAGAAAAGATGAACCTGTACTATCAACAAAGGAAGAGGACTCTGGAGGAAAGTAGCAAGTTGCAATGAATATGTCTCTGTCTAAGCCGGTGCCATGTCTATCAATACGGAGCCAAATGTAGCGTGCATGCTCATCATGTCTAACAAACTCAATGATAGGTCGCAAGGATTCCCTATATATGCAAGCAACTCCACCTGAGCCTCTCCCAGTCATAGATCTAGTTTCTGGCCTATATACTAAGTCCCATTTGGATCCCGGAAAGGTAGGAAGATCTCTCTCTTGGCTCTCACGAGTCTCCATAAAAAACACCAAATCTCTCCCTGCAATAAAACCTGTCAAATCTCCTGTTGTCGACAATGAGTGGATGCTATTACAATTCCACACCCCAATCCGCCGCTGTGCAGTGTGCGTGGGGCCCCAGGGTGCTCCCATGCCCGAGGACCCCAACTCCCTATTTCTGAGAGCTATTGGATACGTGGTCAATATATCAGACCTGGCCCCCCTGTATATCACTCGTCTCCCCGTCGTCTTAGATTCCTGGAAGGCTTTACATCTTTCTACTACTTGGATATAGGTGAGGTCGTCATCCATATACATATGAGTGCCATGCAGTTTGGTTTGGCATCGTAAGGCTGCCCTACGAGTCTCTAGTGAATTGAAGCGAATTAGCAGGGTGGCATTATCCCATGTGGTTCTCTAAGCAGTATCCAAGCCTTCGGTATTATGAGCTAGTGTAGTTTCAATAAATGCTTTGCCTCTTCAAGTGCATTGTGGCTGTCCGTAATGCCGTGTACCCTAATGTTAAGAGATTTATGTGCTCGAGACTTTTCTTCAGTGAGAGTAGTGGAAGAATATCTTTGAAAGCATAATATATCCTACTATAATCTAGGAAATGTGTCTACTAAAGAAATAACTATAATTTTCGACTGTGGTGATGCTCACAACAATGGTAGGCTACAATATAAGTTTATCAAAGGTCGGGGAAAAACTATGAATGGACTTCAAACATGACATGCTAGGTTCGGGAAACGTTTATTAGGATAGAGGTAAAATGTTTGTGGTTTTCGAGGTGTCAGGTTTGTTATTTTCACTAGTATTCTCTTGATTGCTACAGGTGCCTTGTTATCAGGATCTCCAATGTGAAAGGAAGTGTCAGAACCTTCGGAATTGTACACGTCACGTCATCAATGCAAGCGTCGATGTTGTGACGGGAATTGGCCTCCTTGTTTGGAGGTATGCTCAATTGGAACATACATACAATGGCATACCTGTTTTTGAAAGTGTTCAATTGCTACAGAGACCCTTACATTGTAATTATAGTAAGTTTGATTTCAGGTGTGTGGGAGAAAGTTGAGATGTGGTAACCACAAGTGTCCCGCTCCTTGCCACAGGTATTAAGGCTGGTGAGATCCCCTTTATTTCTGACATTCTATCATATTTAAAAGATTGCACTTATACGCATAATTTTTGTAAGCCTGAATCTCAGATCAATTTTCCTCTATTTTTTACATTTTGAATGGAATGCTTTTTCTTAGTTTGGGAACTATGCAAAGAAAAGGCTACTACATGCCAAAAAACTCATTGAGTAGGTCAATTTTAATGCTATGCTGCTTGAAAGCAAATTTGCGCAATCTTATTTCAAATGTTACATAGTCTACAAAAACGCGTTTCTGGGCAAACACGTTCTTAGAAATGCGTTTTTGGGACAGAAACACAGAATTTTTTTTTTTTTTTTCAGAAACGCAGGAGGATAAATGGGGTGGTCTTGGTATAGTAACTGCTCATTATCGATGCAGTGATTTGACAGGAAATGGAACACATTTCCATAGAAGACTTTTAAGTTTTAACCTTGATAGAATCCAACATGCATTGTTGCCCCCAAACTGGACCACATTGTACCCGACCCGAAACATTCGGCAACCTACATAAATGAACTGCCCTTAATAAATGCTTTGATTTGATACCCATATTGCCCACAAAAAAAATTAATTTTTTTTTTCAGAAACGCGTTTCGAAACGCAGTGCAACTATGCTACAAATGCTTAACGACTAGGCTCAGGACTCAGTCAATGTTCTTATATTTAGGTATTGTCATGTTTGGCCTTATAAACAGAGAACAAGCCCCATGGAGCCAAAAGTAATCTTTAGTTTCATGTGGAACAAAGTGGTATTAGCATATTGGCCTAAAGCTAAAGTAAGACAGGGTTCAACACTTGAAAACATTTATTCTCAAAAATCTTGGAGGAATTTTCTGTTTGCAAAGATTTCTAAACTTCAAAAGAGTGAACTGAATGCAGAGGCCTATGTGCACCATGTCCTGTGACAGTCCGAGTGGCATGTGCATGCGGATCAACTTCTTTTACTGTGAGTTACGGGGCTTTTACCTGATTAGTTTTTGATTTCAGGAGTTATGTTTCCTATTTGTATGTACTTTTCAAGGTAACCAGAATGTTTCAGAAGCTATTTGCTATTGAAAGAATGCTAAAGAAGCTCACCATTTGCAACACAATGTATTTGAGAAGATAGTTTTTGCCTTGGAGTAAGCTTGAGATACTTCCTTTGGCATATAATTAGATCAATCCTTGAATGAATCTAATCTATATGACAGTGATATGTGCTTTGTAGAATTGTTTAACAATGGATAGATGCCCTGCGGTACTGATAAACATATCAAACCTCCACATTGCACGAAACGTTGTCTCATTCCTGTTCTGTGTGTTCATGCTGCTATTGCTAAGGTATGTTCATTTTTATGGTTTCCATGCTAGTAAATGTTGCTGAAATTGACTGGCATTGGTAGCCTCACATGCAACACTTCGAAAGTCTTAATATGATGAGGCATGGTAGGAATACGCACCATATTAGGAAAACAGAATTAAAAGAGAACAACCACAGAATGATCCAAATATTGAGATGAGACTGGTGTTTCAATGGTGAAGAGTCCTCTTGAATCAAAGTTCTTATCTTTGAACTCTACGTGCTCGTTGAAAGAAAAACTGTGGAGCGACCTGAGGAACACACTAATACACCATTTGAGACACTGGAAGTTCAAGTTTGCAAGGGGTGACATGAAAATTGGCATCATGAGGAATGATTTTGAAATTTTTTATCAGGTTAGAGGCATATTATATGCTATGTTTTAGTGCTTGACGGCCAATATTATCCTATGCATAGAGTTAGAATGCAGTGGAGCACTTATTTTCAGTGTACGGGGCAGCCTTTTATTAGTCTTGTTTATCTCTTGAAATTGCAGAAGCGCAACTATTGCTGTCCTCATCCATGTTCGCAAGTCTGTCACCCAGGCAGCTGCCCACCCTGCAAATCAACTGTAAAACGAGCATGCCATTGTGGAGCACTTGTCAATGTGTTTGAATGTGGGTCATTCCTGTCACTAACAGAAGATGAACAATTGAAGTGCTTTCATGTGAAGGTCCATGCCATGGTTTTTATATGATTAAGCACACGGAGAGACATCTATTGTACCATGATGATAGACTCTGCTTATGCCAGTCACTATTTCCTGTTTTTTTGTAGTCTTGTTTCTTTTAGGTGGTAGAGCTTTCATGCTCCCACCGTGCATACTTGACATGTACCTGTTTATTAGTCCTTTGTACCTTAGGGTATTTCATGGACATTAATAAAGATCTCTCTCTCTCTCTCTCTCTCTCTCACACACACACACACACACACACACACACACACACACACAGAGCCTGCAAGAAGGGATGAAGGCCCAAAGGAGGGAACAGCTCGAGCAAGGTGCCATAGTAAGGAAGGAAGCAAAGGAAGAAACAGGCATGATTTGTAGCAAGAATAGGATCAGAAGGAATAGGGCACAAGACATGAGAGGGTCGTGAAGACGGAGGTGAATAAACAGAGAAGAGAGAAAGGTACCAAGGGCATAGCAGAGCAGCTAATGGGAGGAATAGAGAGGAGACTAGCAAAGGTGGGTATGAGATGACGGGGGATCATTAAGGAGAGCAGACCAGGATAGCATGGAGGGTTGGACAGAAGGATGATCAAAGTAGCAAGATAAGGGATAATTGAGGAGGGGAAATGACATTTAGCAACAGTATTTTGAAGAGGGGTAAGGAAATTTTTTATTTCCTGTAAGAACCTTTTGATGTCCTACAGACAGAAAATTCTGTATTGGGACAATGCTCAAATGCTATCTACATACGTTTTGTACCACACACACACACACACATATATATAATATATGCATATAGATGAGCGTATAACTGTGAAACGTTTGGTTGCATCACCCCTCACCCCCAAACATCATCAAGACAACAAAAAGTTAGAGATATGTGCGATCAGAATTTCCACTACATCACGTTATGTAGATGTTTATTCTAGCATCAAGTCTGAGATCCTATTCTATTAATGTAGGAATGTCTGAGAATCCATAGGCAACAATCTAGCTCACTTCTTAACGTGTTCTACCAAAAGAATGACAAGAAACCTGTTGTTGGCGTAAGCAATTTGGCTTGCCTACAGAGCCTAAAAAATAAAACCTTCTTTCATGACCTTCCAAGCCTTATTCTGTCACCTGTGATCTTAGATAAAGGATAGCTGCAAGCACTAGATGCTCTCCACATGGATTCTCAACTGCGTGCTTTAAAAAAAATTTTAGGTCCTGAGAATTTCTGAAAAAGAGGGTCACAAGTCATGTTTGGTCCCTCGTAAGAGGCCAAATTGGTACATGCTCCTAACCTTTGCTTAACATCTAGCAGAAATTTGGCAATATATTGAATTATGAATAGAACTTTTATTGCTAACGTATTTTCTTGTTTTTTTGTAATGTCCATTTGTAAGGCTTTCTTTAAGTTTATGTCATCCATTTGAAATCTGTCTCGTATTTGTGACGTTACTCTCAGCTTTGAATGGCTATTGACACCACAACCAATCCTATTTTATAGTATAAGTGGTCATGTCATGTTTTTGTAAATTACAATTAAGGTTTCTTTTGAGACACTTAAAATCGTAAAAAATGTTCCAAACATGGTTCTCACGTTTGGTTGCAATGTTGCATGAAACTATAGCAAGATTGTCATGCCAAAGAAAGAAGGGGAAGATAGATGCCAAGAGCTCGAAAACATGACTTGCCATGCCAATATAGAAACATAGGAAATCTGAGAGGTAAGAAATTTCCCCTTGATTGATTCTCTAAAGGATCCGAAATAGGAGATCCTCTTGATCGATCCCCCTAGTTAGATTCTTGTAGTTGTTACACTACAATCTGTACATGTTCTTCTCAAGCAATTACATATACAAAGCCTGGACAAATAAACTAAAGACGATTAATAATGGCCACACATTGGATAATGGAGAATACGAGTTAGGTAACACTACTTCTGGCACCACTTAGCATCTGATCTCAACTGAAGTGGATAGAAGAGACTAGTGCGTGTGAGCCACTGTGGTCTATTGAGTAACTACTTCACTAATTCCTTGAACAGTCAGTCGACCATTCGGCACCCATGTTGCTGCAGCTAAAGTAATTGCATTCGAATGCAAATTATTTTATAATATATTAAATATTATAAATTCATGCAACTGATAATGTCATCAAATCTGCACAAATGGCAACCATCAAAGTAATGTATTGATTGTTGCCAAATGCCTATTGGCAAAATAGCTTAGGGTGCTACAACAACTCACAAGAGTTTTTACTTGATCTTATGCCATGACACAATGTTCTGAATTGCTAGCTATGTCATATAGTTGTATTTTCTCTAACCTCCTTTTAATTCTTATCACATCACCATTTACAAATGTACAATTACACATCCAAGGAGTTTGCATTTCTAACTTCTTCTAAAGTACAATCATTACTCTTTATACTACCTATTTGAAGGTGGAAGTGCTCTAAGTCATAGTTTCCACAAGATTCATATTGAGATTCGAATCGATCAATTTTTTTCTACAAGAGCAAATTGAGCCCTTGCTGAAGGATTCAAATTGGGATTGGAGTCCAGAATTATCTCAAATTGATCCTCTGAAAACCAAAGAATCAAGATTTATAGGCACAGTGTTCTAAACATTATCTTTTCCTTCTCCCCAGTGCAAGCCAGTTGTTTGTCATACCTTTCTAGGTTCCTGTGCAGTAGATTGTTCCTCTCCCTTATTTGCCATGTGGTATGCTTGAATATGCATCTTCTGTCTTCTATGCTTAGCATTTGGTTTTCGTTTTGTTCAATTTTTGGTTTCCCAAGTGATGACATAAACCTTCTAGTACACTAGAGCTCTAGTTACACAACATAATAGTTTGCAATCACTGTTCTTTAGTTACTAGGAAACATGTTCCTATCCCAAGGAGATTTGCGAATGCCATTGCCGCTGGCATTGGGAACATGTTCCCAACACATTCGCAGGGCTGGGAACGTGTTTTTAGGGTAGCTGACAAAAAGTTCTCTTTTTGTGTTCCAGATCAAAAACATTTCTGGCAGGGCCCTTATATGCCCTTGGCCCGTAAGACCTGCCCATGACCCCCCCCAACCCAATTCAATCTAGTTCAGATAATTTTCCCATTCAGCTGACACAGTCAGAGAGCAGAGTGCGCAGATTATGGGGATATTGGCCTGGGGCCATTCGATTTGAGCTTGCAAGGCCTGGACCTGTTTTCTGTTGTAATGTCGACACTTGTAGAGGCTGCTGGAAGAAATTCGAAATTTTCAAATCGTTTGTTGCATTGAGCATTCAGCTAATACATTTTACATATGATATTATTAATGTGATGCCAAATTGAAAATGTTGTAACTTTCTACACGTTTTAAAGTCTTAGCATTTGATATTTGTATTTTTTAAGTTTCTGTCTAATATATATAATTAGGTTCTAGTGTTTGGAAGTTTGTGCTAGGCAATGTTTATATACATTTCTAATGAATACCATTGATGTGGCATTCCTACGTTATTGATTGAGAACGTTCTTGTTTCCAAGGGTCATGGTCTATTCCCCGGTAACCATGCACTCTACGCTGGTCATAATAAATCATGGTCCACGTTGAAAGTTTTAAGCAATATCATGTTACACTTAGCAGTGTTATTCAAACTCTCGGATTGCCAATGGCCTCTATATCTTTGCTTGACAATGAGAATAACAAGGCTTGTTGGATCTTTTGTAAAAGAACCAATCCAAATGTTGAAGATCTGCACCATCTAACCATACTGCCTAATTTTATAAAATCCCATCAAATGTAAAGTGAATATGACAAGCTACATAAAATCTCACAGATTCCTTTCTTGCAGTGAAGGCACTAGAAAATTTGAAATGCACTCTTGAAAATTTTCTATTTGATTTTCTTGGACTTTTGTTTGATTGCTTTGAACATTGAACTTTTAACTCTTTCGCAGGTAACAGTTCGCTGCTCATGTCAACGACGTAAAAGGGAATGGTTGTGTTCTGAGGTTCAAGCTGCACAAATCACTAAAATAGATAGCAAGACAGAGAAGTCTAGAGGAATCATGAGTGCTGGCTTACTTGCTTGCAATAAGGAATGTGAAAATTTGGCAAGAGATCAGGAAGCTAAGCAGAAGACTGATCAGACACGACAAAGGCAATCGGAAGAGTCACAGGTATCTAGGTCCAAATGAGATTTTTGAAGAAAAAGTACTGTTTCATGATAAATTTATCTCGTAAGTTGAAAAAGATATAAGCATGGGGTCCGTTGTACTTCTTGGAATGTGTCTTCATGCAAAATCTTTCAAGTGACTGTTCTCAACTGGGCCTGAAAAGTGTTTAGTACATGGGAAGGAAAAATTGGTCCTTATCTCATTTTAAAGGGTATCGTATAGATTTTCATGCTCTACATCATTACATGATCCGAAAGGTCTAGGTTTGATTACTTGGAACCCAAGGTTAATGTCTTACACTTCTATGTTATTCTTCAACACTTATTCCTTGTCATCTTGGTGGTTAGCTTTTGGAGCTGGTATTACTTTATGCAAGTCTTAACTGTAGTTTTTATATGCCAGTTTTCAAATTATCAGGAGAGAAACTATCGCAAATTTAGATGAGAGCCGACCTTAACTATGTCTGTGGTGTCTATCGCCCATTAATTTGCCTTATCTACCCTACTTGAGGATCTGACCGTGGAGGGTCAGGTCAGCAAATGGTGGCTGGCGGGGGGTGGAAACCATTGGAGAAGGGCTGAAAAAGCAAACAGAGTGTGTGGAGTCAAGACCACACATGTGGGTGGATAGCTGGGTCAAAGGCCTGTTTATATCAAAAAATCGAATAAATGCCAATAATATGGATATAAAAAATTTAACTGTGAATGATGAATCCAAATGCCCAAACTTAGTACAATAAGTCTAAATGACAAATAATAACAAATAAGACAATGTTGATCCAAGATCTAAATGGCTATCTATGGAAATATGGCCATAACTCTCAATCTTGGTCAGTTTGAACTGTGAAGCTTGGTGTGCACAGCTCATTCTCCTCCTTTTCTTATCGCAAAACTTTGTCATTGGAGTTTTATATACCGATGTGTTAGTGGCTCATCTTGTTTGGCTTGTTAAGTAAAGACTGAAGTCCTCTGTTCTGCAAGGTGCTGTCTGGATCTGTTCTGAGTGCTTAAATCACAGCTGGAATGAGGAGAGAGATTACAGGTTCTATGTAGGGTTTATTTGTGAACTTCTTCTCCTGGTATTGAATTTCCATGTGAGATGTGCAATAAGCCATAGCACCTTTCCTAGCCTTGAGACATTCAGCATGGACAGTCATCATTTACAAAGTGCCTATTTCATTTTTGACGTTTCTGATAATTCGGATGTTCTATGTTTAAGATTCTTACAATTTTTCTCCATGCTGGGAATAACTAAATAAAGTTCTCTCTTCTCTCTCTCTCTCTCTCTCTCTCTCTCTCTCTCTCTCTCTCTCTCATATGTGCATATTTGAGAGTCGAGGGTTATACTCATTACATCAGAAGATGGTGTGAAAACTTGTACAAGCTACCTGAACAAAAAAGTTCTCCATTTACATGATTGACATGAAATGTTCTACATGAAGTGGACATTAATCTTCTTATCATCTCATTACACTTGAATTTAGTGTGCTATTGAAAGAGAATGTTTTTTTAAACTAATTATTTAGATTAAATATTACAACACTTGGCACTAAGTCAGGCAAATAGAACAAGAACAAATTTATGTCATTAGAGTAATGATCATATAAGTATATAGAGTTAACTAGGTTGAATTTGAGGGTAAAAGCAGCTTTTGATTCAGAATTTTTTTTGTACTGAACCCTCACCAAGATCATAAATCTTAATTACCCTAAATAGAGGAATAAGATGGAGATGTGGGAGAGAAAAAAAAAACATACATGCAAATGATTTATGAACATGTCTAATTATCTAAGTTGAAGTTTGTATCCAAGAAGATCATGTCGCTTTATTAGCATGACCTTGAGCTTACCTTGTATCTAAAGTGAATAAGATCCAACCGTCATGTTATTTTGTGTAGAAGACATTATTACATCTAATTTTTTTGAAATGTTCACAATAGCAATCAAAGTTCTATGTTCAACTGGATGATAATGGGCATTTGTGTCACATTTTGTGCAATAGCATTTTAATTTGCTGATGAATTAAAACTAATTTTTTTTAAAGTCAGGCCAAACATGCATCTTTGCATTGGCATAATCTTTTGTAAGTTCATTAAACATGGCCTAGTGCTCAACAAAAGTTCGAATTGTCACTCAACCTATACCTCTTTTTGCACTTGTTTATCGAGATTAAATTAGACCAATTATGAAAGTCATGTGTAACCCTCTTTGACATCCCTCAACCTATGACGTTTTGGATGTTGATGTCAATACTTGTTCTCCTTGTTGCTTGTTGCTACAATGCAACCTAGTCAAATAGGTAGTGATGGTTATTTGTGCTGGAAAGAGAGAGGTGAGGTGAATCGGTTCGGCAAGTTGAAGATTGTAAGCGGCTTATCGAGCGTAGCGGAATGACTACACCTATCAATATTGATCAAAACAACCAATTGTTAGCACTAAAGTGATTTTGTAGCCAAACAATGATGTATTGCAATGATTAGACAAATCAATAAGAGATTTATCAGTTACAAATAACTACAGAGAAGCGGACATTCTGACATATTGAACGCAATAAGAAGAATATATTGATTCAGTAAGTAGCATGTACAAATCAGATGATGAGAGCGCAAAACAATTGCGGATGAAATCACGTACTCTAAGCTTTCTTTGAATAACTGAAAACTCCGTTTAATGCACTTCCGTCGATAAGCAGTAAGCGCGAATAGCAATAACTGAACTAAGATGGAAACTGAGTTTTTTGGCTGGCTAAGATAGTACTTGATGATTAGCTACTTATACTAAAGCAAATAACGTGTATCCAGTAGGACAGGTAATTAGGTCGCAAATCACAATAGCCAGTTGGTCGTAATGCGATGACATTCATCCAGTTAGGACTTCTCGAAATTTACTTGCAGAGCAGTTAGTTAGGACAAGTCTTTAGCTTCATATCAAGTGGAACAATAATTGTCTTTCATTGACATGGCCAACATCTTCGATATGTCGGATGATGTCCGATATGTTGGAGCCACATGTTGAGCGATTCCCGAGTATTTCTGCAGACTATGTAGAAACATGAATAGAACTAAATAATAAAGTGGATGAAGATTAAAAATTGATTATTCTATTGAGTCACTCCAAGATTAGAATAATCCAACACCTTTCCTTAATCTGAATCCATGAATGTTTGGACCTTCAAACTTAGTGTTGCACAAAACTTTATATGTCCATCCAAGCTTAATGCTTTAGTAAAAATATTCGTTGTCATATCTTGTGTTTGATAGTACTGCAAGTTTACCTCTTTGTTGAGAACTTTGCTTTTGACATAACAATACTTAATTTTAATGTGCTTACTTCTAGAATGAAATCTAGGGCAACAACACTTTGATTATCACAAAACAAAGTTGTCGGAGCATATTGTTCCAAATTGACATCTGAAAGTAAGTTTCTCAACCATATTGCTTCCTTTGTAGCTTGAGAGGCTGCGATATACTCTGATTTAGTAGAAGATAGAACAACCGAAGTTTGCTTGCGACTGTTCCATAAAATAAGACCATTGTTGAGGAAGAATGTAAATCCAAAAGTGGATTTACGAGTGTCTACATCTCCTGCCCAACTTGCATCTGAATAACCATTGAGAATATTGAGTTTGTCGTTGTCGACTGTTCCATAACAAATGCAAAAGTCCATAGTAGTCCAAAGATATCTCAAAATTCTGATAAGAGTCTTCCAATGTGTAATATCAGGATTAGTCATAAATTGACTTAAGAAACTGACTACAAAAACTATGTCTGGTCTGGTACAAATCATCGCGTACATTAGAGATCTTAAGGTTCATAATGAGTGCATCACGTTCGATGAAGGCTCTCAATGTGACATAGAGCTTAAACTCTCGCCAACTCTCACCTAGCTAAAAAATAGGTACTTTTGGTACAAAACTAACTTTTGCCCAACTCATTGAAAGAAAATCTAAATTGGATTTATTATCTGACAACACGGCGAAGGTTAATATGACTATTTGAATCAAGATCTAGCCTTGATAGTGATTTTTAGGTCACTTTTTCTAAAAAAATTATATACTTTTTTCTTTTTTTCTTTTTCTCTTTTTCTTTTCTTTTATTCATCATTTTTTTTAATGCATTTTTGCTGTCTTTTCCAAGAAAGGTAAACATCACTAATCAAAACAACAAAATTGCAAAATCCAATAGAGATAAAAAGATCAGATCTTTGATCAAACTAGAGAATTAGGCTGCCAAAACTTGCTTAATCGGCTGCCATTCACAGGAGTATCAAATCTTTATCCATCGGGGTGTTCCAAGACCACTGCCCCATATGACAAAATTTTTTTAACTCTGTTTTATATAGGTCGTGCTAGATATGCAAAGAATAAGATGAATATTCGATAATAGTTTGCATGTCCCATAAAATTGTAAATTCCTTTTATTGTTCTTGGTGGAAGTAATTCCACAATCATCTTGATTTGGAATAATCTGTAGCAATGCCATGTCTTAATATTACATGTCCAAAAACAACCCTATGAGTAGCCCAAATCTGGCATTTTTTAGGAGTTAAAGAAATATAGTACTTATGACAACATTCAAGCACTTTTTCCAAATGTTCCAAAGGGTCTGTCTCCAAACTAGGGGGACTTCAAGATCATCCAAATAAATTTCAACAAATTTTTGCAAGCACTCGAAAGCACACTGCATGAATCATTGAAAGGTACTCGTTGTATTACAAAGTCCAAATGGCATAACTTGATAAGCATAGGTCTTCCATTCTGTTGCAAAAGTTGTTTTATGTTGATCAGTAGGTGCAATTTTGACTTGTATCCACTGAATTCATCCAAAAAACTATAAGCTTCCGTTCCAGCAAGGCGATACAAAATGCTTTTCATGAAAGGTAATGGAAAATGATCCTTTCCTGTAACTTTGTTTAATGCTTTTAGGTTACACAAATTCGCATCTTGTCATTTTTTTTGGAATGGCGGTGATTGTTGAAACCCATTCAGTATGCTCGATCTCATAAATGAAATCAGGTTTCAATAATCTATGCAACTCCTTCTTTATAAGATCTGTAAAGTTTGGATTGCATCTATAAAATCTTGTCACAGTGCATCAAGTACTAATGGGATATTATGCTCGACCATTGAAGTAGTAATTCCCTTTAAATCCTTGTAAGACCAAGCAAAACAATTATGATACTTGACCAATAACTTCCTCAATGCATTAAACTGATCTTTCACGCTCCAACTTATACAGTTTTCTCGTTTGTCCCTAATTCCGCTAGATTCATAGGTTGTGTCCTAGTTGGTCCATCGTAAACTTCTCGTGTTTCTAGCAATTGTGTGATCATAGTAATGATCCGGCATGTCACGTTGAACTTCATTTGCTTTCTCTTGTTCAAATGGATTAGTCTTTGTTTTTCGTTTAGCTGAAGTCCTTCGAGAGCGCGATGACTTCCTAGAGCTCTGACTAGATGAATCATCCTCAATCTTTCCTTTACCTTTGTCCAATAAATGTGGTATATCCACATGGTCGCTAATTTTTGGATCAACTATAAAAACTGTCTCATTTGGTGGGTTTTTCCATTTTAGAACTATGTTATAATGTTGTTTAGCTTTCTTTTTCGTCATTGGTCCTATAGAATTCTCTTCCTTCATAACGACTGCTTTTGGCGATTTTATTGGTGAATCATCAAGAATATGTTATACTCCAAACCTCGTAGGATCCATATGGCGTAAGATTTGCTCAATAAGATAAAGCATGACTAACGGGAATAAGTTCATCTTCAATTGGATTTGGAATTGGTTCTGTCGATATCCACGCTACATTCATTATATTTACTGAAAATGTATATCAAGAGTGCGATTAGCCATAGGAATATCGCCTAATTCTGATTTGTCATCACATGCAGCCCTCTGTACAATCAACAGTTGCAAGTGCTTGATTCAAGTTAACATTACCAGTTTGAGAATCATAGTGAACTCCCAAAGCTTTTTTTGTTCAGTCACAAGTATGATCCGTTGTGGAAGAATCATCATCTCCCTTTTGATCACCTTTGATTGCTCGCTCACGATTTCAAATGTGATTTTGCATGTATCCCAGTTATGAATTACTTGTGCAACTTGTAACCAAGGGCGTCCCAATAAAATTCGACAAACTGATGGTGTCCTGTAGAAAAAAAAATTGACTCCATCTATCATTGCTGCTTCTTGATCAAAATGTTTATGTTGAATTGGCAAGGTGATGTTCCTATGTTCGCCCTCCTAGGTGGCTCCTACATTGAGTACTTCATTTGATTCTTTAAATCCGACACAATATAGTGGTTCTTGTTAGACTTTTGGTTCGGTTTTGGTCAATCTCTTAACTAATACTGCTTTGGCTTGAGGCACCAACTTTAAGAATTCTCCCAATGTAATATCCATCTTACTAGACAGAATATTCATGATCAACTCTGTTTGCGGTGCCTCTGGTTTTGTCATCTTAAATGGTTCTTCACGATGATGCAATTGGGTATTGACATCAGTACGTTGATGAGATCTATGAAAATGATCTGGTAAATCCGTTGGTGGCACATGTATAGAATGAACTTCCGCTGCAGCTCTGGAAATTTCCAAGGCTTCTTCTTCTTGTATCTTTACTACCACATATTGTGGTATTTCTTCTTCTCAGAGTTGAGATTTGGATAGACTCCGGATATGAAAGGTAGATCACTAATTGATACATATTCTACAGGCGTTGGTTCAACAACAACTTCTTTCTATTTCTGAGCTCTTGTGACAACCATAACTCATATAGAAAGATTACTGGATCTCCTCAGAACAAAACTAACTGCTTGTCTTAGTGTGATCATAATCATGTTCAATGGAGCAATTATAGGTGGTGGTTTTGGTCTAGCTAACAATGTCCATATCCGCATTCACGACAAAAAAAATTAAATTTGTCTTTATTTAGACATTCTGCAATTCTGTGATTTTTTCCACATCAAAAGCAACCAAGTGGCGCTCTAGCCCTGTTGTGTAGCGGCAAATATAGTTCGATGGTTAACCATTATGTGCATAATATAGTTTGTGGCTGTAAAAAAACTGTAACTTTTGAATGACAGCTTGGATTGAGACGATTATAGTGCCATGAGAAAGCCCTAGCAACACCCAACATGATGCAGTTTTGAGATATGGTTAAAAAGATATTCTCGGTCCAAGTTTTTTTGGTCAAAGTCAACGATAGACCTAATATCACTTTTTCAGTCAAATTGGTCAACCACGCTCCAAAGCGATATCAGGTTGCTTATTGATTGACCACCCAAAACTTTGACTGAGAATATCTTTTTAACCATAGTTCACAACTGGGTGAGAGCTTTTTAATGGCACTATAATCGTCTCAATCCAAGCTGTCATTCAAAAGTTACACAATCTCTATTTGAGCTACATTCTAATACTACAGATAAAATGGCTTAGTTACGGGCTGCTCCCAAGAAATACATTTTTTGTAAAAAGAAATGTTTTTTTTGTAGGAGCTACGTTACGTAGATTTCAAATTTGACTGTTTAGACTGGCATGTGTAAGAAGCTTTTGAAAAAAATATATTATCTTTTTGGAAGGCTCACATTTGGTTCATCATCCGAATATTCATCTTTTTCACGAATAGCTTCATCCATTGCATGTTACAATGTCATGTACTGTTCATGATGTTTAAGCTCATGTCTAATTCATTTTGGTGACCCAGCCAAAAACCACCTAATCAGAGCCTCATCGTTCAAAAGATCAGGTTCACATTTTGAGCGGAGATATTTGATTCACAATATAATCACGAACCATCTCTTTCATTCTCATTTTAATTTTGCTTAATGTAGAAAAAAAGCATCCAAGAATTTATTGGCTAAAAACCTCGTAATGAGTGCAACTTTAACTACTTTCCAGTCAGATCGTTCCGTCAAGTCTTGATTATAAAACTAATCTTGGGCAGCACCAGTCAAGGTCATAGGAAATAGTTTAAGTTTGTCTTTTGGATTTACTTCACCATAGACTTCGCAAGATTCAATATAGATTTAAGAAATCTGACTAGATCCAATAATCCATTACACCTAGGCAACTCTAAATGAGGAGGTCTTCTGATAATAGGACGAAGTTGAGGTCCATCAAGATTAGGGTCTCCAGAGTCATTCATTTTTTAGGAATTTCTTCCAAAAAATACAAAGTATATAAGATAATCCTTGCAGTTGTGATCAAATCTAGATTTGAATAAGAGGCTGCAATGTATTTCAATTCAGTCGATGACATTGCAATGGAGGTTTGCTTTCAACTGTTTTAGGATATTGGACCATTAGACCATTATTGAACAAGAAGACAAATCCAAAAGGTGTCAACATCGCCTGCCCAATTTGCATATGTATATCCATGAAGTGTATGGATATCGGATGGATCAACATCTTCATAGCATATGCATAGGTATATACTAGCTTGTACATATCTGATTACTCTTAAAAGAGCTTTCCAGTGATCATGCCAGGATTAGCCATGTATTAGCTTAAGAAGCTGATGACATATGTGAGATCAGGTCTGATTGAGATCATAACATACATTAGGGATCTCATGATTGATGATTGATATGGATACCCCTTCATTTTGCCTCTCTCCTCATTAGTTTGAGGACATTGTTTCTTTGATAACTTCAAACTTAGGTCCATGGGATTATGTACAAGCTTGTAATTCATAAAATTGAATTTCGATAATAAGTTTTGAAAGTACTTCTATTGAGTGATGTAGAGAAGCTTTTGTGTTCTATCTTTGTGGATATGAAACCTGACAATAACGTGCTTCTCCCAGATCTGTCATCTCAAATTCTTAAGATAACATTCTGTTTGTGTCCTTTGTCAATTTGATATTGTTGCTAAACAGCAGTGTATGATGACAAAGAAATGCTTGATAGCTTTGAAATAAACATTACAGTATGTAGAGCTTGGTTCAAGTCCATAATTGATAAAAAAAAATGTGTTGATTCATTGGAACCATGCACTGGATGATTGTTTCAGACCGTACAAAGCTTTATGGAGTTTGCATACCTGGTCTTCTTGACCATTAAGGACATAAACTTTCTGGCTGGATAATATAGATGCCTCCTTGATAACTCCATTGAGGAATGTTGTTTGTATATCCATCTGGTGTAAATTCTTGTTGATTTTCTTATTGAAGCTTTTGGCTGCAAAATTTGACTTTGTGATGACTGCTCTTGAGTTGCAGCTTCTATATCGTCTTCTGAATATGACTGCACAGGTTGACTGCTTGAATGAATCAAATAGTATTTCGATATGTATCAGTTTTCGGGGCAGAATTTATCGGCTGCATCTGGTCTTTGCCCTTCAAATCAATAAATTGATCATCAATAAAAGTCACATACTTGTTAGTAAAACCTTTGCAGGTTTCAATATTGTACAATCGATACGTTCAATTAGAAGAACAATATCCAACAAAGATAGTTTTGAAAGAATGCTCATCTAGTTTCTTTTTTGTGTCCTTTGGGACATGACATAGGCAGTGCATCCAAATACTCTCGAATGTTCTAATGAGGGTTTGGACCTTGTCCAAACTCCATGAGAGGTTTTGTTGTCAGGTAGGCCTTTAGTAATACATTGATTCTACACGTAGGCTACTGTTGATACAACATATTGCCAGAATGATTTGGGCAACAAAGCATGAGTGATTATGCATTTTGGTATACTCGACTAAGGTCATGTTCTTCCTTTCAGCCAGTCCATTCGACTGTGGATAATAGGAAGCAACAAACTGTTGTTCGATGTCAGTAGCTGAACAATAGTCCTTGAATTCATTTGAGATGTATTCACTACCATTGTCACTCATGAGAACTTTGATTCTTTTGTCTTTCTACAACTCAGCATGCTCTTTGTATTTCTTGAAGGAGAATAGTAGTTGGATCGAAGCATGTTTGACAATTGGATTGAAGGTCTCAGAATAATTCAGATCTAGAATCTGGGAGAAGCCTTTGCCGTCAAGCTTGGATTTATATCGATTGAGTCTTCCTTTAGCATCATACTTCACCTTGAATATCCATTTGCATGGAATAGGATCTCAATCCTTTGGTAGCTTAGTGACAGTCCATGTTCTCAAGCAGACAATTGAATTCGATGTCCATTGCAGCTTTTCATTGGTTAGCATCAGGAATAGACATTGTCTCAGAAACTGTATTTGGTTCCTGCATAAAGTAACAGGCCAGATCATCCATAAATCAAAATGGAGGTTGTTTAGATCGGTTTGATCTTCTGGGTTGAACTTCAATCCTCTGATGTGATTCGACTTGTTGAGGATTGTCGGTGTCAGTATCAAGCTTTTGATCAATCCTGAGTTCAGAATTGTCGACTCTAGGATTGGAAGTCAATGTAGCTTTTCCCTTGTAGTCGATGAATTGGTCTTCCATAAAAACGACGTCTCTAACAATCTGGAGAATACCCGATGAAGATCGACTTTCTATTGGTGTCGTCCAACTTCTTTCTTAGATCAGCATGGATATGAGTGTAAGCAATGCATCCAAACACTCGAATATTTTTTAGAAAGATCTAGCCGAAAAGGCCAATACAAAAGAAAGATCGAGAAGGAGACAAAATCTTGGCCGAGTCTCAACAAATAACAGATCAAAGGAAAAGATGAAGACGACAGTGGACCTGTAGGA
This sequence comes from Diphasiastrum complanatum, assembly GCA_029204225.1. NCBI lineage: Eukaryota > Viridiplantae > Streptophyta > Lycopodiopsida > Lycopodiales > Lycopodiaceae > Diphasiastrum > Diphasiastrum complanatum. Next base: position 18,037,669 of record CM055098.1, read on the forward strand.
TAAAGTGAGCTCCATACCAAGTAATTGGTGATCAAAGCTCGACACTACAAAGGTCTAAAGCTTCAACTGTAATATTGTCAATTCCTTCACCTTCCACCAAACTCCTCATCAGGTTTCCCTATCGTCATCAATCCATTTGTCCAATCTATTTCTACCACCATTTCATAACCTCCTTGAAGACTGATAACCCAAGGTTTGTGTGACCTACCAATTGAAGGTTCTCTACTTCTCGTTGAGACAAGAGTGTCAATGAGGCCGAGACTTCGACTGGAAGAAGAATTAAGGAAACACCTTGAAGCAGAAGGAGAATACAAAGAGTGCCAAGACAATTCATGATTATTTGGCAAGACTTACAAGGAAATTGTCCGAGAAATCCAAAGAAAAGACTCAAAGGCAATTTTTAGAGGAATACATGTTCAGATGATCGAGAGCTGGTATACATACAAGCTTATACCAGTGGTTAGGCCTTATCTAGGACCTATTCTGTTAGGTAAAACAATATCAGAATCCTTGGAGACAGTCTTTGGAGTATCAATTGAGTGCATAGAATATATGATGATAGATATGGAGATACTTGATTGCGCGCTGAATCGATACTAGGAGAATTATGCATGAGTAATGGAGCAAATGAGGAGGTCATAAAATTTTGTACGTCCGGAATGAGCGTTTATATAGGATTTGGGGGATGGGTTGTGTGGCCCTTCTTAAAAATTTCTAATAATGGTTGGGTATGTCTTAGGTCATGTCATCCTCAAAAACGGCATCCTTATATTCGTGGACATCCATAAGACTCATTGCGAGCAAGATTTGATGGAATGAATAAACTCTCATGTTTTTCTATAAGAAATTATGTTGGGATAGCCCTATTGTGATTTCTAGCCATCTAACGCTGGTATCAGATGATTAATGATGGCATGTGAAAAGCTATGTTAGAGATGCTTTGGTGCTCTTCATTGTATTGGCATTTCAATGACTGTGACTAGAACAAGAACATGAAGGTGGATGTGCTTATAGAACTAGCTTATCTTTGACGTGCAAATAAAGCAACAATGATTGTGAAGCCCTCCATTATTTGATTTTTCTTAATAAGTTTCTTACATTAACTAAAGTTGAAATCACTTTGCTCCTTTAACTTTAGATGCTTTGACATAAGTTTGAGGCCTTCACGAGCTACTTTGCAGGAGCTTTTCTCAAATAAATTGAACCATCTAGCTGCTAGGCTCTATTTTCTTTACACATGTAGTTCTATACATCACAAACGGAGAAAAAAGGGGCCCTCAACTTGCCAAGTTGAAAGTGCTTTAACTGGTGGGAATTGGAACTAGATCAACTATCGATGCTGGGGTATATTTACTTGTGGGGACTATAGCAAGAGACTAAGTAGTATGGATGTCAAGTGGTAGTTAGGTGCCCACCTACTCCATGCAAACTCACACTGAGAGGGGCATTCTTTATTAGAAAAGCAATGTAACATCTTTGGCAAAGAAATGAGAGAAAATACCATGTGGAGAGAGCAAGGTATAGATAGTCGCAATCTTAGTTGACAACTCAGGTAAAAAGACATGGATTTAATGGCTCTCACAAAAAGGAGAGAACAAAGGGAGCCGCCTTGGACAAGTTAATTGAAACAAGGTTGAATACATTCATTAAAGAGCACTCTCAAAGACACATAAGAGCAAAAATAAATGAGGATTCAATCTGATAATTTAGCATAATAGGAAATTGAAGTCTCGATTAGCATCGTTAAACGGTTTATCCAAGTCTATTTTAGGCTTAACAACTTCAATGTAAGGGGAGGAATGATAATCATAAATAGTTTGCATGTCCATGATATTCATACCTTTCACGAATCCAAACTATTTAAGGAAAATGATTGTTGAGCAGGGGAACAACTTGTTTGTAAGGAGCTTACTGAAAATTTTGCAGGACCACATGCTTAATTTGGTAAGAGGCCTATAGTTTTGTTTCAAGGCAATATTAGCTTTTCAAGGATAAGTTTTCCAAGCTTCAAGATAAAAAAACAACAAGGAGAGCCAATGAGTTGAGCTTCTTGGATATTCTAAACTAAGCAAGGTCTTAGCTCATTCTGAAGGTCACACAATACTCATGGATGAGAAAAGAAAATTGTCAATGCAAGTTCATTGAGCAAGATGGGAGCATTAAGAGTGTATTTTTCTTTATCGAAAATCATTCTTCTACCATTGCATAATGAGTAAATAATCTCAAAAAGAGGGGCATAATTGTCGAGCTTATTAAAATGTGGCATCCATATTAGAGGGCAAAAAATATCACACCCATCCATCTTGATAGAGTTGTTGGACAATTTTTTTCTTTTTCTAAGAGTACAAAATAAAAAGGATGAATGTAAGTACCCATTACATAAGTTTCAAGCTAAAAAATCACCTTATAATAAATGCCAACTAGGCAAGAGAACATTTACAGAGACAAATACTCAAGATGCCCAAGTTTAGCTTTGGGCAACTAGACTCTATGTTCACATTATGGGAGTTTGTGGAATTGAGTTTGTTTACAATAGTTTAGGGTAGCTTTTGACTTGCTCAATAAGAAATTGGAATCTATGTTCACATTACAAGAGTTTGTGCCATGTTATGTAAAAGTGCACATGGATACACATTATCCGACCAAGCAAACATCAAAATGAAAGAAAAAAAAAGTGTCTATACAAAGGGTATATTTTTAGATTTGAAACTCCTTTAATGCCTAATTAAGCAAATTAAGTGTGCAATCCCCGACCACAGGATGGCTACCAATCTTATGGAGATTGTTTTTACAAGTCAATCATAAGTCTATAAAGATTAGTATTATAAAATCAACAAATTATTGACTTTTTTACTTGAGATAGAATATAATGATATTTTTAGTAAAAGAACAATAGTACTTTACATGCTTCCTAGTTATTTTGTGGTCCTATTTCTCTCAACATTTGTTTGTGGGATAATGTTCAACTCATTCTAGTTTTAATGTTAGGGATCATATTAAAAATATGGGGATGGGTGAAGTCACCCCATAATAAGGGCGAGTATAACTTGCAATGTATTTAGTTAGCATATTAACATTTTAGGCAAAATGGTTGTTCCATGAGGATTTGTGAAATTGTGAGTTTTAGTTGTGAAATTGTGAATATGATGAGGCAACTTATGAGACAACAAAGTACCACATTGGAGAAGGGAGAACTAGCTGTGGAATTTTTTATTAAGTGTGTGAACGATAATCATGCCTATTAATGTTTTTTTCCAATACCATGATTCTAAACTATAGGTCCTTAAGTAGCACGACTGTGAGCAAGCCATGCTTTATAAATCAATACACAAGACTTTATCTTATACTTAGACATTTAAGATCATTAAATAAGACGAGTTCATGAAAAAGTATGACTTTACTTATCGCCTATTTTCTAAGTTCTTTTGGTGATGTTCCTCCAATAATGGTGAGCTTGTAAATATTTCCTTTTATCTCTTTGAGATTTGGAGTTTTAGACTCCAATGTTCCTCGGGGAGTTGGGTAATACCTCCTTTTCTCACTTTGAGATCAACATTTAGACTCCAATTTCTTGCACAACCAATACATGTTAGTGAAAATAGAAGTTCCTTTGGTGCCAAAAATGGTGAGAGCTTATAGGCATCTTGGGAAGGTAGCGTGGCTTGCATTAATCCAAAGATATTGGGTGCTTAAAAATTGATCTTAGAGTGGCATATTCCTAAATGCAATTGAGGGTGGCCCCACACTCATCCGATAATTGAAAAGACTCCATGACAATCGATATATCATGATGGGGGGATATAACGAGCCTTCTCAATCATATGAGGGCGGGTCCGTGTTTGCACCCTTATGATTAGGAATACATTGCTCCGATACTCTCAACTGCCCACAAATCTTGGATAAAGATGGCCCTACCATTGCAACTTGACAATAGTTGTATATACACTCTCACTAAAGGGTTATATTAAATCAAGGGTAGTGGGTGCTTGAGATATTCTCTTAGAGCAACATATTCCTATATGAGACTAAGGGTGCCCCCATCCAATGCTTAATAAGGCTCCATGACGTTAGATATATCATGATGGGATATTAATAGCCTTCTCAATTATATGAGGGAGGGGCATTGCCTACACCCTCTATCATGATTACTTAGGAATATGATGCTCTAATGTTCTGAGGCATCCACAACTCTTGGATGAAGAAGGTCCCAACGCAACTTTGTCATATTCGCATATACACTCTCAGAAAGGGGGCCATGTTGATTCAAGGGTTGTGGGTTCTTGATAGTTGCAAGAGAGATGCAAGCATAGTTTCTCAAAGCATCTATGACCCTCACATACATTGGATAGTACTTACACATGGTGGAAAGATCAAGATACCATATTTTAATTATTGTCCATCATTGGAGGAGGGTAGGGCCTTGCTTCCTACGTTAGTTGTGACATGGAATACTAGGATCTCTTTGCCATAATTGCACATACAATCTCCCCCCAAAACTTCAAGCTATCCACTAGCATGCATCCTTCAAATTCATTGAATGATCAATGGGCCCAAGGAACCTTTTATGACCTCAAAAGATTTGCTAAACCAAACTTGGAATCTAGATGCATGTACTCCATTGGTTTTGACTTTCCCCATTCAAATGACACCTAAGTTTCAAGTTTCAAGGTTACTTTTCACAAAATTTTTAGTAAAGCTATAAAGGTTATGCCTAATCATGTTGTATTTCAAAGAGGAACTTCATGGTTTTTTAATTGAACTTTTGGTACGACCTTCAAAAGAGAAGGGGATATTTTGAATTGCATCTAGATTAAAACTTGACTATTGGTACGACGACCTTTCAAATAGAAGGGGAGATTCGGAATTGCACATAGATTAAAAATTGACACCTTCCTCTCTTAAGGGCACATGGACAAATACTAATTGGTTAGCCCTTACATACTTCAACCTTTGACGCATGTGCAACGATTGACCTAACAAGTTAGATATCTCTCAATGTAATGAATGTGAAGCAAGGAATTTATCCTATGATCAATTTTTACAATATACGGAGCCGGGCAGATGACATTTTGCCCGATAAAGAGTCATACGCGAGGCGTGATGGGGCCAAGATTATGGTTATTTATCGAGCAAAATGTCATTTTCCCGGCTCATTCCATTGCGTAAAGAATAATGGTTACTTTTTCACATGACTATTATGGAGTAAATCTGCATTTGAAAAACATAATCGACGGCTTCAAAATCAAGCTTTTTTCATATGACCATTATGAAGCAAAATTTGCATATGCAATTTGCAAAACATAGTCACCCTTGAAAATGGTGGGTCTCCTATTCCACTTTTTAAGCAGTCTAAAATATATGCAAAAATTTAGCAACTATCCTTTACGTATTATAGAAGGTGCTAGATAGCGGACATTCTCCCCGATAAGGATTTCCAAAAGTTTTAGACGAGGCATGAGCCTAAATTTTTTGGAAATCCTTACCTGGCAGAATGTCCTCTATATATCTAGCACTTTCCATTGCGTAATGGATACCTCTCCTTTTATTCACATCAATTTTATAAAACATAATCAACACTTGAGTTGTCTTTTTTTTAATTCACATGAGAATCACAAAACACAATAGGCATTATGAAATGGAATAAGGCTATGTATTTTTACAATATTTATTACTTGAAATTATGCCATGAATATGTCACTTGGATCTTACAAAAATAGCAGTTATATATTCTACTTTTGAAACTGTCCAAAAAATGAGCATAATAAGCAATGCCTATCCATTTATGTATATTTAGATGATTGATTGAGAGAGCATGATTATCTACTCCACATAAAGTTACATAATACAAACTGTTTCCTGGAATAGCTTCTTTGACTCCAAATAAAAATCAATGTATGTACTATCATCCTCCCTGTAATTCAGATGTACCTGCAACAAAGCCTATGTCACAGCTACTACATAATATATTATTTTATACACATATCATTGACTGCAAAAATGGCATCCACGCAGACTATATCTAAAACATTCCGGATAAGGCAAAACGTTCTAGAATTTTCTTCTTTTTTATCGACTACAGGGCAGCCGCCGGTCACTCGAGCTCGCTTTAACGCACCCTTGGCCGGCCAATCTAAACGCTTGACGCTTTAACTCCATTGTTCTCTCTCTCTCTCTCTCTCTCTCTCTCTCTCTCTCGATCGATCGATCCATATTAGTAACTATACGTTCAGGATTCAGCTATGATCGAAGAATATCTTCCTTCATGATTTCAGACAAACCCATCTCTCCAAAGATCTAACTGTATTCTCTCTCTCTCTCTCTCTCTCTCTCTCTCTCTTTCTCACACATACACGCACGCACACACACTCCCATCGATAAGAATTCCAATTTCTGGGGCTTCAAAACTCGGGACAAAACTTTTGCCCGGCAATTCAACTAAAATTCAAATAGATCCACTATTATACAGTGTAATGTAATTAGCTCTTTTAACGTGCAAGTAAGTTATTAGCTGTTGTTGTGGATGACACACAGATGAATACATCCACAAGAAAGTAATGAAAGCATTACCCAGCAGGTTGGCATGCAGGGATTGCTGCTTTGCTTGATGAAGAGCCATGTTGGCAAGAGGATGATATTTTTTGATAGTTATGTGACAAAGTGAAGATCTGCAATGGATCAAGCTTAGTCGGGTGGAGTAGCAGAATCAGATTCCTTGGCAAGATTGATTGGATAATTGGGCATGCAGAAATGGGATGATATTGAGTGAGAATTAAAACAAGAAAGAACAGGACAAGGACGACGATTTTGCATCGGTCTGGCATATCGCCTGGTGGCATTTATATGTCTTTCTGGACGAGTCAAGAGAGGAAGAGGTGAGAAGATGCTATAGCCCCGATTTGTATGTATCTGTCTCGGGGTGTTCAATTCTGCCTGCAATGGCACATTTGTCGCTTTCTCCTCCCTTGCAGGTTCTTCACTGAACACCATCGCTGGGGGGCAGCTGTTGTACTTGCAGTGCAGCAGTGTAGGACCCGATGGAGGTAACGGTTTGACGGCCATTGAACAGGAAGCAATGCAGAAGCTTGGGCATGATATAGATGGACTACTGGCATCTTCTCCTGAAGTAGATTACAGTGATGCCGTGATAAATGTTGATGGAATTTCAGTGCCTGTTCACCGATGCGTTTTAGCAGCTCGCAACTCTTTTTTCCGCAGTGTTTTCTCCAAGCGTTGCAGTCCTTTACCCGAGAAAAGTAAGGAAGCTTTGTCCTCTAAGCAGGAATTTGATATAAATCAGCTCGTTACTTCGGGAAGGATTGGATACAAGCCATTCATGATTGCATTGAGCTATTTCTATGGTGGCTTACTCAAGGGAGTGAACGAAGCTTGCTCCGTGTCTTGCATGGACCCATTGTGTTCGCATATCTGCTGTTGGCCTGTCATCGATACTTACCTGGAGCTTCTTTGCGCTGCCTCTGTGTTTGAAATCTTGGAGCTAAAAACCATCTCACAGGCATGTTCATCCTTATAAAGCATCTCATGAGATCTTTTCATGGTCGATATGTTTTCTGAGTCCTGACTTTTCAACAGTCTTCTCCAAACTAACGTGGCTGATGAGGATATTGCTTATTCCGTTGGTCTTTCTTAAGCATTTTCTTCTTATTATCTAATTATCAAATGAACAATCAAGAGAATTTATCTAGTCCTCATCTAATTTAAGATAGTGCAACTTTCTGCAAACTTCCACTTCATGATAACGCTCTACATTTTTACAAGTGAATGTTCACCTTATCCGGACTATACAGGTTATTAATGTTAAGCCAGTCACCTACAATGAGCTTAGTTATCTTTTGTATGTCCGCATTTGTGTGACTAAATGGAATACAAACCCTGAAATCATGAAGTAGAGAAGAATCTTCACCAACATGCCACTTATTCCATCACCACGCTTAGGGTGTGGTAGTTGCACGTTCATGCAAGCAATCGTGTAAAGTAAAGACTGGGATATACTGGAAACGACTTACCTGAGAGTCAGAAATTTTTTCACATTAAAGACATCTTTGGATTATGCAGCATAAGCCATTAGCGTATCGAACTTTCTTAGCTAAGTTGTTCAACCACTTACTTAAATTTTGCAGCAACACCTTCTAGACGTGGTTGAAAAAGCTCAGATAGAGGATGTGCTGCAGATCATGGTAGCCGCTTTGAGACATGGGGCCACAGAATTAAAGGAACTTTGCATTCAAGCACTGGCATCATCTAACATCGAACCCCTCGTTTTTGAAAAACGGTTTCCAAGAGAGATTTACCAACAAATTGCTGCTCTGCGTCTGAAGCTTGGTTTAATAGACTCAAGTGACAGGGACTCTTTGCAAGACAAGCAGTGCAAAAGAATATATAAGGCCCTGGATTCAGATGATATAGAGTTGATGCAGCTTCTGTTGACAGAGTCAGGACTAACTATCGATAGCACTTATGCACTCCATTACGCTGCAGGTTATTGTGATTCAAAGACCACGTCAGAGTTGATGGATCTGGCTGTGGCAGACATAAACGGCAGGGACAGACGTGGTTACACAGTGTTACATGTTGCAACCATGCGCCGGGATCCTGAGATAATCGGATTGGTATTACAAAAAGGTGCAAATCCGCTGGATCTAACACCGGATGGCTTAACTGCTCTTCAAATCTCAAAGAAATCAACAAGAAACTCTGAGCTCCATGGACGTATGGAAACGAGGGAGGATTATTTGAGGAATAGAATTTGCGTTGAGATATTAGAGCAAGCTGACAAAGAAAATCCTCTATCGGTCTTTCCTATTGTCGGTGAAAGAGAATTATTTATGCGGCTACTATATCTTGAAAACAGAGGTACACTACGTATACTCTTCAAGACTGTTCACCATTCATACTACATTCACCACAACGACAACTGTTTTTTTTTTCTGTCAGCTGGACTAGCTCTTAACGTGAAAATGCCATCCTGGCTTCATTCCATAAACAGCTCCTTAAAGACCATAGTGAGCACTAAAAATTCTTCATATCTGAATTGTTATCTGGCCTGAAAAAGTTTAAGAGCTCTAGGTGTTCTGTTACAAATCTACCAACGTGATTATGAATTTCACTACTTTGACGATTTCCATCCCCTAGTTGTTTTACTAGAATCCTTAATTGTGTCAGTGGTCTCTCTTATTTGCACTGCAGAACACAAATTATACAATAGGGATTGGAGTTGTGATCAGACCTTCATGTAGGACATTATTGGCTAGAGTACATTAGCTACCTACTTACAGAACTCTGTTGCATCTTACTACCCTTTCGTGGTTAGCAAAGACTTTCATGCCTTACTTTGCCCTGCAAGCTGGAAATGAGAGGTTTTTCTCTTTCTGTCATTCACAATATTGATAACTATGTGGTACCTTGGCACTCTAGAAACTTCCATTTCCCAGCCTCCAGGCGGCAGTGCTATCGTTGATACGTTATAAGGTAATAAATAGCTTGGAAAACGCAACCTGATAATAAATTTCTTCGTGGACCTCCTTTTAAGGTATATTATATACTTACTTTTTCAACTCTTATGAGACACAAAAGTACAAGATCTCCTCGTCCTTCAGGTCAGGCGCCATTTCATCAACGGCAGACTATCAAGAATATATACCTCGGACGAGATCGCATAAACGAGAGAAGTGAAGGGATCTAGTAGCTGTTTGGCTGGGAAGGTACTCGAGATGAATCTGTTGGAGCCCGCTACCAACTTTTTGGGTGGTTAGCAAAGTTTGAAGAAAAATCCCTGTAGGAATACAGTAGAATTTAGAGCTGAAAGCAGAGGTACTGGGGCTTGAAGTTTGGTTGCGAGCCATCTTCAGTGCTTTATTCGAACTACTTTCCTAGTCCTCAGAGTAGCTAAAACACCTTAGCACTTGATTATTCCCAGCACTTCTGCTTCAGCCAAAATCCCGTTAATGTTAATATTCTAGTCAAGTTCATGTTTTGCTACGTTTAAACAGCTTCAAGTTCATCGACGTGGAAGTGGTTTTGATTTTAAATGTTCGCCCCTTTTCTCATGTCAGAATCCGGTAGCGAGTTTGTCTTATATGATATTCTGCAAAAAGGAGCCACAAATGCTTCTGGACTCTGGTTCCAACTTCCCATGATGATTTCATTGTCGAAAATTTAGCAGATTACGGCTGCTTGGATGGAGGGAGCCTGGAGGCAATGTTCCAAAAACTTCCCTGAATATGACCTCACATAAGCTGCGATCAGGGAAGGTTCCTAGTTTCCGAAGTATGCCGTTTTTAAAACCTTAAACCTCAACTCAAAATGCTCGTTGGTTCTAATATTCAGCTAAAGTTTTCTGTAACTAGCATGCGTAAAAGACAATTCAAATAAATGAAATCCAACCACATGAATTGACTATATCTCTCCCCTGTTAGAGCTTTGAATCGAAACGATAGATATGCATGAATTATGATTATAATCGTAGATATGGCATTACGCAAGAACGTGTAACTGTAACTGAGAAGCGATTATAAATTCCCAACTAGGACTACTGAATAAACATGAACGACAATCGTATGTGGAAGCCCCCTAAATTAAGATTAGCACCGAGTCTCTTCTACAATGAACTCAATAAGAAACGAAATAAAAAGGTAATGAGTTGATGTCTTTGTATCCTATTCCTATGTATATTATACTGTACTGATCGAAAACCCTATCGATTGAATGGTAAATGACAAATGGTAGTGTGCAGTTCCGGAAGTGCATTCCATCGGTTTTTTCTAATAACAAATTTCGCATAAAATGACAATTTTTTTGAAGAGCAGTTGTTTAGAAAAAAGTTTTCGTGGTGATTGTTTTTGTGACAATCTTGCGGTGATACGAGCTTGATTATAGCTAGTCTATCTATCTTGTCAACTGAATTGTTTGCAAAATGCAAATTAATGTACATGTTTAGAAAGCGTCACCAACTTCCAACCTAGTGCAATCAAGCTTCATTGGTGCTATAAAAAATTGGTTCCACTAGTTAAACTTTGGTCTTCATCTTGGAAATAGTTGGATTCATAATTGTAAACCTTAGGAGTTTCTAATTATGATCTAATTCAACTAAATGGACTTTTATTGCCCTATATTAGCATAGCATCTAACAATAATCCCAAAGTATGCACTTTGACTTCGTTATAAAGATTCCTACTCTGAACTTACTTTCTAAGCTAATTTTTCTTTTATTTACAATCCATTCCACTCAATGATGTCAATAGTGTAGGTCTTGCAATTGGGTTCAACTTTTGTCAAAGTGACTTCAATTCTAAGTACGTGTTTAGAAACCTAGCAAGTGGGTTCCACATCTAGACTACACAATTTGTTGATTTTTAGAAACAATCCTTTGAAAGTTGAATGTTTTCTCATCTTTCTTTAAAGAGTCTATATAAATGCTTTGATAATAAAACCTATGATTTTAGTCATAAAAGCTTTGTTGTTATTCAAGGTTAGGTGGGGAACACATAAGCCATCTAAGAGTTCATTGGCCAATTTGTGCAAGTTGTAGCTATGTCGTGTCATGACTTTTATCTACTCTAAGACATAAATGTGTACTTGGTGACTACTTGTTCAACAGTGGCACTAGCTCGTTTACTATTTCCTCGGGAGGCAAAGGTTGTCCTGGGTCTTTCTCACATTGATGGGACGGAAGAATTTACAGGCTTCAAGCGTGGTGCAGCTAAAACAGAAGCTAATGCGAACCTTAATAAGGAGTCATCCATGAGCTTTCCCTCAAGACTTGACTTAGTCTATGTACCATTTTGCATGGACAAGAAGCTATTACAACGAGTTGGAGCTCTTCAAAGAGCAGGTTAGCATGTTACAAACTTTTAATAAAAAGCCTATGCTTTCAATCCAAAATAGTCTTTTTTTCCATTGTTGAGGAGTTGTTTTGCATTAACCAACCACACATTCAAAGATATTTATTCATTTATGTGGTTACTATCATTGTAGTTGAAGTGGGGCAGCGATTCTTCCCACGTTGCACAACAATACTAAACAAATTCATGGATGATGGGTCATTTGAACATGCTTGCATCCAAGACAGGCGTGTCCAAGGCCACAAAACGAAGGAAATACACATGACACATAACATCGAAATCCATGACATGTTTGCTGAATCCTCTATTGAGGACTTTGTAGCATTAGACCAACAGAAGTCAAGTCAACGTGATCTTATATTCTCCTATGGCTCATAATCTTCTTCTAAAGGGAACCAATATCTTGATAATGCATGTATACTTTTTGGTTGATTTAAATCTTCATGACTTTCATGTAAAAATTGTCATAGCTTTGGAAGAGACCTTGCAATTTGGCTGATACCACACATGATGATTTTGAGTTCCATACTTTTGATGTACATACATTGATCTTTTTGAGCTAGTTGATTTAATGTGGCACTTAACATGTTGGTATACATGAGACTATAAATTAAGGTCTAATTGAATGTTTTCACTAATTTGTCCATACTTTAGGTTCTTTTAACATCTAAATGATCAAGTAAATTAGTAGAGAAATTCAAGCATCTTTTTACTTTTCTAGCTATGGCACATCTACTAATTCTTTTGGTAATTTTGAGAGGAATATATTCACTTTTTTCGGGGTTCTTTTGTTATCTTTATAGGTATGTAGATTGTCCATCTTTATTTTCTCTTAGATCTTGATCTATATCAAAACTTAGCCACTTTTTGATTTTTGTTGTTTTCTGTAAAAAAATTTACTCGTCACTTCGTCAGTGAACAGAACAGACTTTGTATTGAAAGTTCTTCAGTCGGTTAGTTGAATAATCTGTACTCCTGCCAATACTCACCAATTTGAAAATTTTCTTATTTTCACTCCTAACAGTACTCATGAGTTCTTTCTCACTTTTTCTTATCAATCTTCTAACGGAATTCCAACTGTCAAATCGTATGGGAAAATCGAATTACAGAATCAATACACCAATGAATGGTGCAATGTACTCGCAAGCCAAAGGTGCGAGTAATGGTAGACTAGCTCTCAAATGGGCCCAAATGTAAAAAGGAACCCAAGTAGTTAAAAATGAATTTAATGTAAAGTTTTTAAGAAATTCAAGTTGCTATGGCACATGGTTTTGGGTCCATCAGACTCTCTAACCCTAACCTTGTCTATGTAAGGACATGTGACACTATTTTGTAAGGAACCTTTTCATTTGCAAGAGAGAGAGAGAGAGAGAGAGAGAGAGAGAGAGAGAGAGAGAGAGAGAGAGAGAGAGAGAGAGAGAGAGAGAGAGAGAGAGAGAGAGAGAGAGAGAGAGAGAGAGAGAGAGAGAGAGAGAGAGAGAGAGAGAGAGAGAGAGAGAGAGAGAGGACAATATCTCTTTCTCTTCCTACTTTCTTTGTTGTAGGGCCTCCTATTTTTACTGTATGTGCTCTATTATGGATGTTGAATGCTTGTTTGTCTTTGTTAATCATGCTATCACATTCCTATCATTAGCACAAGCATTCTCCACATTTGGTTCAAGAAACCAAATTCGTAAGATATACATGCAAGAAAAATAGGTGTTACCTAGAAGTGATCATTAAGATCTGTAGGTAGGACGTTTTAACAGAGCTACAGATTTGGTTCATTTATGCAGATAAAACGTTTACGACCAATTTCATTGCTTATTAGCAATCAATGACAAGGACCAGATGGATGCCAACGGATCACCAGCCAACTGGCGATCGCAATTGACGACCTAATTTCTTAGTATAAATAGTTGTTCATATTCATACAGTTTCATTCATTGAAAATCAGAATTATCAGAAGCATTTGAATAGTTAGCTCTCTCTCTCAAGCCTGCGAGCTTGAACGCTCCTTAGCATTCTAGCTCACTTCTTAGAGTTGTTATAGAGATTGCTATTGTGCTACTGGTTTATCAACGTTGCGCATAAATTTAGACTTTTATTTTAGCCACTCAGAGATAGCATAGAGTACAACTTCGACCCGCAACTTATTGTACTCATTTACTTCTGTTTCGTTTTGAATCAATACTATTCTTTATTGCGTTCAGCTTCGTCTCAAAATGTATGCGTTTTTTGGAGTTCTTTGCGACTAATTATTTGTTTAATAATTTTCGATGCTTAATTGTTTGGCTACGTAATCACTGTAGTACTGGCGATTTCAAAGCTAGTTACTATAAGTTCAAACACAATTTCTATCACTATTGTCTCGTTTGAAATTGATAGGCGTAGTCATGCATTGGAAAGATGAAGATGGTTTATTCCGCCATGCACGAAAAGTTTTCTTTCTATACACACGAATTATTTTCATTCGTTTCTTTTCGGGCTAGATCTATCTTCTGCATACCACTTTTCGACATGGTATCAGAGTGATTTCACTACTTCTTTATCTGATTCCAACATGATATCAGAGCAAAGCTCTAATACTTGATATCTTTTGTGATATCAAGTTGATATCAAACTCTTCAGTTCTTTTCAACCTTTCGGTATCAGAGAATTGATTTCCTATTGTTGGCATTACTGCATCATTAGAGGAGTTCTACATCCAAAAAAGACCCTTTGTAAAGATTCCTTTTATATTTTTTCTCAATTTTTTCTTACACATGGACCAATCAAAACACTCAAATTAGAAATCTACGTAACGTAACTTTTTGAGTCCACATTTTGATTCCACGCTAAAAATGGCACAAATTTTTAGTGGTAAGTCCAAATTTAGCGGAGTTTGATGCATTGGAAAGCGCTCGACAAGGGCTTTCCAATGATATGTTACATGACATACTTTTGAGCTACGATCAAAAAGTTATGGCAAGTCAAAAGTATTAGTGTTATAATATTTTAATAATATAAACTACATCTTGCAGGAATTCTTAAAGGGTCTTTTTGGAGCTCAAAACTCCTCTAATGCTTAGCGTCATCGATATAATCGACAGAATAAGTTCCAGATGGATTCTCAAAGTAAAGTTGGTCTTATCACAGACAAGCTGAATGGATCCAATTATCATTTGTGGAAATTTAAGATGAAGACCTTGCTAATCGCTAGCGAATTATGGGATGTTGTTACTGGTATAGAAGTAAAACCTGAAGATGACGACTCAAAGTGAAAATTGAAGGATGGTAAAGCTTTCGCGCTTATTATTCTCAATATATCAGATACACAGACTGGAAACGTAGCTAAAGCTAAAACATCAAGAGACGTTTGGGACATTTTGAACTCACTATATGACATGAGAGACGTAACTACTAAGTTACATCTACGAAGGAAATTCTTCACATTCAAAATGTTTATTGGTGATTCACTTCAGAGTCACATTATCCAGTTTAAGAATCTCTTGCAACAGATGGTTGCTGTCGGATCAGTCATAAACGATCAAGACACAATTATGACATTGCTTTCAAACTTGCCCTCAAAATATGAGAACTGGGTGATGATCATATCGACACACTCAGGTTTAACTCTTACTAGAGTTATCACTATGTTGCTGCAAGAAGACAATTGAAGAAGTCAAGACACTTCGTCTACTTCTTTCTCTCAGGCTCTATATGTCAACAAAGGGTTGAAGCGACAGAAGCAGAAAAGTTCCAAGAAGGCTGCAACGAATTAGAAGCTGACTCAAGGTCAAGAACAATCATTGAATCCACAATCGAAGAAGAATATGTTTTGCAGGTATTGCAAGCACAATAACCATGAGATCAATGATTGTCGTATTCTCCAAGCGAATAGCGTATCCAAAAAACCTGATCTTCTCAGGTTGAAGTGGATGAAGCCGCATTCATGGTCAAAGATCAAAGCGCATTTTTGGATGATTCATGATTTCTAGATTCTGGAGCAGCTCAAAATATGACCAATCAACGTGAGATCTTCAACTCCTACACGCCTTACAACACAAAGAAATTTGTTCATCTTGGTGACAATAGTACTCACACCATTGAAGGTGAAGGTATTGTAAGATTGCGATTCCAGCATGATCAGTTCAAATTACTATCAAATGTCCTATATGTTCCTAAACTCTCTACAAATATGTTATCAGGAAGTAGAATTACAAATTTAGGTCATAAGGTAGAATTTGAATCTGATCAACGCAGCATTATTGATAGGAGTGATAAGATCCTTGCACTCGACAAGAGGGAGAGTTACTTATATAGATTGGCACACTATTATTTTGAGTCTAGTCAAGACTTAAAAACCTCTGTTCTAGTCAATAAAGTACTACTATGACATCATCACTTAGGACACATAAATCATGCATCTATTTTGAACATGTCCAGACAATCCATGGTCCTTGATCTCGACTATCCTTCTAGTAAGGTCCTGTTAGATGTTGTTCATACAGATATATGTGGACCTATGCAAACTCCCTCACTGCTAGATGCAAAATATTTCATTACCTTTATTGACGAATTCTCCAGAAGATCAGTTGTTTATTTCATTAAACAGAAATCACAGGCTTTCCAAATTCAGACAATTCAAAGAGCATGCCGAGAATCAAATTGACAAACAAATCAAAGCATTGAGGTCAGATAATAGGGGAGAGTACATCTCCAACAAATTCAAGGACTATTGCCTTAACAACGACATTGAGCAACAGAACAGAACCTTAGGTGAATTGGCAAAGTGCATGTTATCACATGGTCTTCCTAAGAGAAAGAACAGAACCTTAGGTGAATTAGCAAAGTGCATGTTATCACATGCGACACTTCCGAAGTGCTTCTGGGTTGAAACTGAAGCTGTTATCACATGTTATCACATGCGACACTTTCGAAGTGCTTCTGGGCTGAAGCTGTTTCAACAACAACCTATATTTAGAATAGATGTTATACTAAAGGCCTCTCAAACAAAACACCATTCGAAGTTTGGACATGTACCAAACCTTCTTTATCAAACTTACAAGTTTTTGGATGTACTACTTTTGCGCATATTCCTCGTGATCTCAAGAAGAAGCTCAACTTCTAGAGTATCAAGTGTGTTTTCATCAGCTACACTAATTTAGATCAAGCCTACAAGTTGTTCGATCCCATCGAGTCGAAGATATTCACTAGCCGGGATGTCACCTTCATCGAAGATCAGTTTCAAGACCTCAAAGGAAAGGGCATTCCCCATGTAGCCGACCTATCAGATTCTCATGATGCTTTGAACTTTTCAGTTCCTCAGTCGACTATTCCTATTAAAGGTCCAAGCTCCTCTACTCTTAACGAACAACAAATCAATAACGGATCAGAAGATGATGATGTTGCAGATCAGCAACTACAATATTATGGAAATAATCAACTTTATGTATTACCCAAAAGAGTCTTCAAGAACTAGCAGACCACCCAACCGGTATATCGATGAGTCTACAACTTATCTTGTTCAGGAACCGACGTCCGTCCAAGAGGCACTCAGTCAGCCTGACTCAGATCTCTAGAAAGAAGCTATGGATAAAGAGTGTTCATCTCTTATCAAGAACCAGACGTGGACAATTGTCGAATTACCTGCCAGTAGAAACGAAATTGATTGCAAATGGATTTTCAAAGTCAAGTACAATGCAGATGGAAGTATCAACAGAAGAAAGGCATGACTAGTAGCCAGAGGTTTTTCTCAGGTATACAACGTCGATTACACTGAGACCTTCAGTCCAGTAGTCAAGCATTTTTCTAATCAACTTTTGCTATAATTTGTTGCTACAGCAGATTTGGAAATACATCAAATGGATGTACAGACCACATATCTCAATGGAGTTATTGAAGAAGACATTTACATGGTGCAACCCAAAGGTTATATTATCGAGGGTAAACACAATCACGTATGTAAACTCCATGACTTCGTGACTAATTATTTGTCTGATAATTTTTGATGCTTAATTGTTTGGCTACGTAATCACTGTAGTACTGGCGATTTCAAAGTTAGTTACTATAAATTCAAACATGATTTCTATCACTATTGTCTTGTTTGAAATTGATAGGCGTAGTCATGCATTGGAAAGATGAAGATAGTTTATTTCGCCATCATCGAAAAGTTTTCTTTCTAGACACAGGAATTATTTTCATTCGTTTCTTTTTGAGCTAGACCTATCTTTTGCACACCACTTTCCGACACACTCCATCTCGACTGGGCCACCCTCCATCACAATCTCGACCACACCCTCTACACCATTTGCCAAGATCTCCATCTTCTGCGCAGAACCCTGCAAGAACACAAACATTTCTACAAAACCCATGCGCAGTCTCCTTCCTCCCTACACTCACCAAACGATCCTTCCCATCGCTCCTCCTTCCTTCCTCACACAATCCCAATTGCTTCAAAAAGAAAAATCAACTATCTCTCTAATGAGGAAGAAGAAGATTTTATTGCAAGTGATGGAGAAGGATCACTCATGGTGTCAAGTTTTTCTTCATCACCCTTCAAGAAAGATGGAGCTTGGTACATAGATAGTGGAGCCTCTTCACATATGTGCTGTTCAAAGGAGTCCTTTGACTCTATTGTAACTTATAAAGGACTTAAAAGATCTATTTATACTGCAAATGATCATGACTGCTCTATTGAAGGAATTGGCAACATTCCATTGAAACTTGCTTCTTCTAAAGTTCTATCACTTTCCAATGTTCTTTTTGTTCCTAAGCTTACAAAAATTTGATTAGCGTTAGAAAGTTGCTTGATAGTGGTTGTGATGTAAAATTCAATTCCAATACTTGCTTTATCAAGAAAAATGATGAGATCCTAGCTAATGGATCTAGATATGGTGGGTTGTATCTACTTTCTTCAAAAGCTATGGTATTTCGGATCACTTCCTAGTCTTCAAAGCTTATGTTGAGAAACAATGTTCTTTCAAAGTTAAATATTTAAGATGTGACGGAGGAGCTGAATACATCTCCAACAAGTTCTATGAATATTGTGAGGGTGAAGGAATAAAGAGAGGGTATTCTTGTGCTTATTCTCCATCTCAAAATGGAGTTGCTGAAAGAAAAAAATTGATCTCTATGTGAATGTGCTAAAGCAATTCGAGTTGAAGCTTCTTTTCCTATTGAATATTGGGGAGAAGTAATTAATTGTGCAAACTATTTGTTCAATAGATTACCTCACAATGCACTTGTAGGAAGATCACCATATGAAGTCTTGTTTAAGAAGAAACCTAAGGTTGATCACCTTAGAGTTTTTGGATGTGCTTGCTTTGTTCATGTACCCTTGGAAACAAGGAAAAGAGATGATCCTAATTCTATCAAAGGGATCATGGTTGGATATTCATCCAACAAGAAGGCTTACAAAATTTATGTTCCATCTACCTCAACTACAATTGAGAGTAGGGATGTTATATTCCATGAGAATAAAAAATACATATTTGAGGAGGCCGAGATCAAAGATTCTCAAAAGGATTCTCCTATCATCACCCTTGAAGACTATCATGGAGAGATTGGGCCGAGAATTGAGGAGGAGTCACCTCGAATCTTTTCACCAAGGAGATCACAAAGAGAAAGATCCGAGCCTAAGAGGCTTACATATGGAGATAAAGGCAAGCAAGTGGAACTCAACTCCACTAATTGTGCTTATTTTGTTTCACATGAGGAGCCAAAGGATGTATATGATGCACTCAATTCAAAGGAATGGTTTCTAGCCATGAAGGAGGAATATGATGCTTTGATGGCCAACAAGACATGGGAGCTTGTGGATCTTCCATCCAACAAGCACACCATTGGTTGCAAATGGGTTTCTCGAGTCAAATATAATCAAGATGGCACAATCAACAAGTACAAGGCAAGGCTTTGTGCAAAGGGTTTTGCTCAAGTTTATGGACTTGATTATGAAGAGGCTTTTGCTCCAGTTGCAAAGATGGTATCAATTAGAATCATAATTTCTATTGCATGTTTTTTCAAATGGCAAGTTTTTCAACTAGATGTCTCTGATGCATTTTTAAATGGATATCTAGAAGAAGAGATTTATATGGATCAACCTATTGGGTTCATCCAAGACAAGAACAAAGTTTGCTTGCTCTTCAAAACTCTATATGGACTAAAGCAAGCTCCAAGGTTGTGGTATTCTCGACTTAACACCTTTCTTGATTCACTGGGATTTAATCTTAGTAATTATGATCCTTCCTTGTATGTCAAGTTTTATGATAGAAATATTGTCATCCTTCTCGTTTATGTTGATGATATCATTCTAACAGGAAGTTGTATCAAGTTAGTTGAGGAAACCAAAGTTGCACTTGGAAAAGAATTCAAGATGCAAGATCTTGAAAAAATTCATTACATATTAGGACTAGAGATTGACTTTCATAATGAAAAAGCTTTTTTATGTCAATCCAAGTATGCTCTTTCAATGTTAAAAAAGTTCAATATGCTAGATTGTAAGAGTATAGAAACTCCTATGGAGCATATTGTAGAAGACCCTAAGAAAGGTGATGAAGGATCCTTCGTGGACATCACTCTTTTTAGGAGTCTTATAGGCTCCTTAATTTGGCTCACTATAACTAGGCCTGACCTAAGTTTTAGTGTTCATAAGTTGAGACAAGCTATGCAAAATCCTACTATTCATTATTGGAAAATGGCCAAAAGAGTACTTAGATACATATCTTCAACTTTTGATTATGGTTTGTTCCATAGTTGGCTATTCTTACTCGGATTTTGCAAGTGATAAAGCAGATCGAAAATCTACAAGTGCTTATGTCATATATCTTGGAGGAAACTTGATATCTCGGCTTTCCAAAAAGCAAGATACTATATCACTCTCATCTTGTGAAGCTGAATATAAGGCACTCACTACTACAACAAAGGAAGTACTTTGGATCAAGACGTTGCTAGTGGAGCTAAAGATAATCATGGAAGATGATCTACCTATGATGCAAACACATCGAAGTTGCACATCACTTCTTGAGAGAGAAGCTCATTGGAGGAGAAATCTACTTGGATCACATCGACACATCATCTTGTATTGCAGATTTGCTCACCAAACCTTTGAGCAAGAATTCCTTCATCAAGCATAGAATCAATTTTGGTATAATACTAAGATCCATGTTCAAGTCAACATACATTGTTTTTAGGAGTGTTAAAAATGAAAAATCATCTATCTTGACTTTAGGCTTGCTACAAACTTTTTTCTATGCAAGTATGTTGTTTCATAATGTAAATGTCAAATTTGGCCTAGATGGAACTCGAGCTATATGGGTTTCTCAAGTCTAGTTGATAGAATACAACTTGCATATAGATTGTAGAGTTAGAAATGGCATTAATATGCTTGTAGAAACTCGTGGCATATCACATGCATTTGTTGTAAGTGATCCATAGTGACATGCAAGGCATGAGCAAAGTGAAATGGACACATGCATGATAATTTGTACAATTCTAGTTAGAAAAATGACACTGGGTAAAAGTAGTTAGAAATGCATGCATGAGATGTGACAAATGTCACTTGGACTCTAGTTTTCACCTTAGATGTGAATGAAAGCCGGATGGATGTGGTTCTACCTCGAGCTACCTTAAACTCCATAAATATGTGTAGCTATTCTCATAATCTTTGATGAAGAACCAAGCTTTGAAGCTATTCCATATCATTTTGGATCTACACCAATATTTACTTGAATATCTCTCTCTCTTTCTCTCTCTAACTCGTGCTGAGGATTATGCTCATCCACTAGATTCTTGTACTTTTGCTCTCTGAAAATCAAAGCTTTCATTCTCTGATTCTTAGCATGCTAGATTGTGGTTAAGCCATTAAATTATGTACTAGATCTTGCTATTCAATCTAGAATCAATTTTTTGTGCTAATCATAAAGCTTAATAAGATCAATCAATCATTCCCACATGTGTGAACTTGCTGGAAATTTTGTCATAGGATGTCGCCTTGGAGGGTTTGGAGCTGTACATATCTAGAGGCAAATATTTTATGGATGATATAAGGTCCTTGGCCAAAAAAATTGAGTTTCCCTTTAAAAGCTTTGGCTTGGTATAGCAGAACCTTATCTCCAATTTGAAACTCTTTGAGTTTTAAGGATCGATCATGCCATGTTTTTTGTCGACATTTGTGGACTTGTCGAGCATGGATGCTGATCCGTCGTGTTTCACATAGTTGTTCCAGATGAGATAACCGGTTTGCTAGAGTCTGTTGATTATCTAGCTCCAGGTTATAGGCCACTCGAAGGGATGGGATATGGAATTCTATAGGCATAACAACTTTTTGGCTATATATTAGCTAAAAAGGGGCTAAGCTTGTAGCTCGCTTTCGGGTAGTGCGATAGGCCCATAGAGCAGCATCAAGTTTTAGTTCCCAATCGGATCGGCTGGATTTGATGGTTTTGGTGAGAACGACACTTAAAATTTTGTTTATGGATTCCACCTGGCCATTGCATCGTGGATAATAAGGGAAACTTTTGTGATGTACCACAAAAAATTTGGTAAGTAGATCTACTATAAGAGAGTTAAGAAAATGTGTACCCCTGTCGCTGATAAGTTCTAGGGGACATCCAAAAACTATGACCTATTCATAGAGAAATTTTGCAGTAAAATGAGCATCAACATTGCGAACAACTCTTGCTTTAGCCCATTTGGTACAATAATCCGTGGCTACTACAATATATCATGATTGAGTGTGTCGAGTAGCGAAAGTAATGGGTCCAACATAATCAATTTTCCATTTCTGAAAAGCTTGATCAGTTGTGACAAGCTACAAAGGCATGTAGTCGGTCTTTTGAAATCGTTTAGTTCGTTGACAAACATCACAGGCCTTAGTGTAGGAGTGCGTATCCTTAAAGAGAGTTGGCCACCAAAATCTGGCAAGAGGATTTTCTTACTAGTCATTTTGGAAGAGAAATGACCTGCTCCAACACCTTCATGAGTGAGGGAGATGACAGAGGGTATTTAACCTTCAGTAAGACAACGTTGGATAATTCCATCTAATTCTTGCTTGTAAAGTTGGCCTGCAATTAATGTATAACACTTGGTTTTGAGGACCAACGCACGTTGGTCGGGTTTAGATAAGAATGGATCTATCTGCCTTGAAACCACGAGCTTCTACAAAAAATTGTTTCGTGAATCTTTTGAGTTGGCTGCAAGATAAATTTTGTGAATCCTTCGAGGTTGATCACGAATAAGAATGTTTCGAGTTCACGTTCATTTCTTTCTCATCCTTTGTCAAGTAAACTACGCGCTTTGTTGGTAGAATCAAGATCTATCTGATCAGATGTTCTTCAGCTCCCTCTCAAAGTGGGCAGTTGGATTAGCCCCAATCTTCTTCGCTGCTTTTTGAACAAAGCTTTCCTAAGCGGATTCGTAAAGATATCAGCTATCATTTCCTCTGAGGGTATGAAGACTGTCTTCAGTATCTTCTTCTCAACTAAGTCTCGAATTACATGATACTTGATAGCTATGTGTTTCATTTTTGAATGAAATACATGATCTTTCGTAAGATAGATTGCTGAAGTGTTATCCATTAACAAGACATAAGGTTCAGAAATAGATTCATCAAATCCTTCCAACATTGGTTTGACCTAAATCAGCTCATTTGCCATCTTGGCTGCTACTACATATTTTGTTTTACAGGAAGATTGAGCTATTGTTGTTTGTTTCTTGCTTATCCAGAGTATGGTTGCACCAGATGCTAGAGTACAACCTCCTGAAATACTCTTGCTATCATCCTTCATGGATGTCTAGCTTGCGTCATTGTAAGATTCGATGTGAAATCCAACTTCCTTCGAATAACACAATCCATAGTCTTTCGTTTCCTGGAGATATTGTAGTACTCTCTTTGCTAACTTCCAATGCAATGATCCTGGATCCTGATTATATTGGCTCAGCTTGTATACTACAAATGCTATATCAGGTCTGGTGTTGTCTACTAGATATAACAATGATCCAATCAGCCTACAATAGGGTGTTTTGGCCATTCATTCCTCTTCCTCAAGAGTCTACGGACAATCTGCCTTGCTCAGTATTGTTCCAGGTATCATGGGAGTATGCACACCTTTGCATTCGAGCATGTTGAAGTCTTGAATGATCGTTTGAGTGTACTTTTGTTGGTCAAGATACAATTTACCACCTTCAAAGTCTCTCACGATCTACAAGACTAGATAGATTTTAGCTTCTCCTAGGTCAGCAATCTCAAATATTTTAGAAAATGTCTCTTTTGACATCTGAAATGAACTCATCTCTTCTTGAGAAGATAAGTGTGTTATCAACATAAACAAATAGAATAATTATTTCATTTTGGACATGCTTGATATAGACATTTTATTTAGCAAATAGAGGTTCGAAGCCTAAGGAACGTAGTGCTTCATCCTTCTTTCTATACCATTGTCTGGCTGTTTGTTTCAAACCATAAATGCTTTTATTCATGTGACATTCGTATTCTGAATATTCTTGGCTTACAAACCCAAGTGGTTGGTCCATGAATAAGTCTTCTTCCAATTCTGCGTGCAAGAAAGCAGTCTTCTCATCCACAATATGGATTTTCAGATCATGAGCCACTACATATGTGAATAACAAACGAATTGATGTATGTTTGATTACCGGTGAGAAAGTATCAGTGTAGTCGATTCCATACTTCTGTGAAAATCCTTTAACAACTAACATTGCTTTGTAAATGATATTTTCTCCATCAGGACCTGTTTTGACCTTGTAGATGCAACTTGCATTTGACTAGTTTTCTGCCATCAGGTATAGGTGCAAGTGTCCGTACATTGTTCTTATACATGGCCGACATTTCGTCCTCCATTGTCTGAATCCAACGATCTTTATCTGGTCCATCAATAGCTTCCTCGAATGTTTGAGGTTCATTAGAGAAACCACAAAATTTGATGGCTGTATTAAAACATCCTGACCATACCTTTCTAGTGGTTTTCATTGTCTGTTAGATCTTCTCATGGGTGGTTTTGAGTTTGATTATGTAGGTTTCGAGTTCGATTCTGATTCCCTTTTCTGTTGGAATTCGAGCTGGTGATTCGAGTCTTTCTGGTACTTGATCTTGACCTCCCTTTGAATCTAGTAATTCTCTTTCATTTTATGCTTGTTTTACTTCTGTCGTCATTGGTAGCTCATAATAGTTTTTGAGAATTTCATAGACGACTAGATCACTGTTTGCTATGTATATCAACTCATTAAATTTGACATCTCAAACAGCTTTTATCTTGCTAGTTTTGGATACATAGACATGATAATATGACGAATGTATCTCGAATCCTACCAGAAAATCTTGTTCTGTCTTTTCATCGAGTTTCTTTCTCAGCTTATCTGGTATGTGCATATACACTGCGCAATTGAATGTTCGAACATGTGCAAGATTTGGCTTCGACTTCCACCATATCTCATGAGGAGTTTTATCTGGTATTCGAGATTTCAAAATATGATTCTAAAGATAATTTGATGTAACCACTGCTTCTGTCCACAACTTTGTTGGTGCCTTCGCATGAGCCATCATACACCTTGCAGCTTCCATAAGTGTACGATTTCTTCGTTCAGCTATTCCATTGTGCTGAGGTGTGTAAGATGCAGTCTTTGTATGCATAATACCTTGATCAGTACAATAAGCCTTGAATTCATTGGAAATGTACTCACTTCCACGATCTATGCGAATCTGCTTCAACTTATTGCTTGTGTATTTCTCAGCCCAATTCGTATACTCAACAAATTTCTTGAAAGCTTTAGATTCAATACGTATAAAGTATACTACAGTCCTTTGTATTGTGCATGGATATTTGCTATATGTGTTCTTGTGTTTATAGAACGCTTTTTATTCGGTTTGATAGAGGAAGATTGTTGTTTGAAATTCATTATCTATACAACCACCACAAAAGTAATACTGATTACTTATAAAATGTCTGTTGACAACCATATTAATTCTCGACTCCATTTCATTCGAAATAAGTCAGGACTCTACCAATTAAACAACTTTTAAGTGCTACCTCCTTGGGGAATGACATAAATACTACACATATCTAGCAATTCTTTGTTGCTATATCACGACAAGAATGCAAGGGGATGTGAGTTTCATGTAAGCTATCTACACACACACACACACACACACACACACACACACACACACATTCTGAATTGTTTACATGTAATTTAGGTAGGCCATATATAACAATTTAACAGCACATCTTATCTATAATTTATGCATCAATCATCAAAGTTTATCTAATTTCACTAGTACATTTTGTTCTGTTGTGTTTAGTACAACAAATACAATGCATTGAGAACTCATGGTATTTTCATGTGGGATGCATTGATAAAAATAGAAATACATATGATTGTGAAATCATGGAAAACTTTAAGCAAGAGAGTCGAGCGAGCATGGTCGACACCAATTTGATCTCTTGTCAACTTAATCATTGTAGGACAATTCATGATATATTGGAGTTGGATTGAGACAATTTGAACTTTTTTTATATTTGATGTAAAATGATTCAAGGTTATTTCTAATGGTCCCAATGCAACTGTGAAAAATCATGAGAGCAACTATTTTGCTATGGACTCCACCAAGCTTAGGACAAATCAGGGTGATACATTTGATTTTCCTCAATAACATGAGCATGCACATGAATGTGTTCAATATTATAATCATGATCAATGTACCCTTTCTTATGTTGATAGATTGATCTAATTCGATGAGCTCAAGCAAATTTAACATTGAAATTTTTACTTGAAAGATTTGTTAAGAGATTGGATTTTACTCCACGAAAAACACAAAGAATGGGTTTCCATCCTTAATACTTAGTATAAGAGTTTCTCAAGCATTGAAAGGGAATGGTGGCAACTACTTGATGCTTATCATCCACTCTCTCTCTCTCTCTCTCTCTATCTCTCTATCTCTCTCTATATAGCTGATTGAATTTTGATCATTGCATACTTCATTCAGAGGCAGAGCCCTCAGTCCTGGCTATAGGTGCCATAATGATTAATCTACATCCCTCTTTATATTTTTGTTACAGTACCATTGGTATATATGTTTTTGCCAACCGTATGTTTTTGTGGCAGCATACTAATATGGAAAATTTATGCATGCTTAAGTTCAATACTTGATTGAGTCTTGTCACAGTTGTCACTTGTGTGGGCTACAGACGTACGACACGTACTGTAGCATTAATGTTCCGTACAAAATTTTGCAGCTCATAATGAAACAACGTTTGAAGCGGGTTGCGAGGTCGTTCTGCACTCTACGGATCTACGATACATACACATGTGCGCGTGCATACAAATTTATTAATCAATGTATGTGTACAGTGTATCTTCAATCTCGGTTGCCTGGCGCAAGGCACGATCTCAATCTCAATGCTGTATATAGAATGTGTTTTGTACAGAACATGAAATTTTTTTAGCATGAATTTTGTACTTCATTTGGCATTCTTGATCAATTCGTATAGCGTGATGTACAATCTACAGCTGTACTCTTATGATCGTTCTTTTGCCATTGTTTCAGAACTTAGAAGCAATGGTTCTTCATGCATTTGTGCTGGTGGCTCTCACGTTGGAGTTTCTGTTGTCATCCATTAATATTTTTGGAGTTCTAGTTGCATTTGATGCATCAGGATCTTGTGCTATCGCTTCGGCATGGCTGCATTGTATTGTTCTTTTCTCTTCATATTGACGCTAAGCACACTGTTTGTTTGACGAGGGGAAGACTAGATGTATCATCTATGCAGCTTCTTGAGCATCAGGCCAACATGTTATAATCTTTTCGTATCAGTTAGTATTTCTGCCCTTGTGCTAGTATTGTGTCCCACTTTTTACTTTTGATTGATTGTTTATATACGTCGGGTTAGGGTCCTATGATCTCGTAATTTTTTGCCATTACCATATTTAGCCCCTAGGAACTTGTCGATGTAATTGGAAGTCTCAGCCATAACTCCTACAAAAGCTATTGTAATCACAGATCAGAAGAGAGACAGATGAAGATACTCTAACTGCCTATTGTATTATTGATAAGTGTGAATGAGGCATAGTCTAAGATGAACAATGGTATCAAATGACGTGATGGTTGAAGGAGAGAGACGCTTGTAGAAGTGGCGTCTTCCGTGACTTAACCTAAAACAACTTAAGGTGCTCTAAACCTACTATGACCTAAACCTATATTTCCAATACTCCCACTTGATCAAGAATCTATCTCGCGGGATAATTCTTTACTCACATTTCAGAAATATTTACTTTTACTTACTTACTTATTAGTTTGGTGATATCCATAACTAATTACTGTCATCACTGATTGACATTCACTGAACGCACAGTCTTAAAACAATGTTTCATTCTGTGAATAGTCTTCAGGTGCAGAATCATCTTTTTTGTGAAATGAAAGATGAGCTTGTTGCTTCATTTTGCCAGCTTTAATGTCTAGCATCTTTTGCTTATAGTTTCTTGCAAAGTGACATGGTTTTTCAGAGTAAAAACAGGCATTAGAGGAGTTTTGAGCTCCAAAAAGACCCTTTAAAAATTCGTGCAAGATGTAGTTTATATTATTAAAATATTATAACACTAATACTTTTGACTTGCCATAAGTTTTTAATCGTAGCTCAAAAGTATATCATCTAACATATCATTGGAAAGCCCTTGTTGAGCGCTTTCCAATGCACCAAACTCGGCTAAACTCGGACTTACCACTAAAAAGTTATGCCATTTTTAGTGTGGAATCAAAATGTGGACTCAAAAAGTTATGTTACGTAGATTTCAGATTTGAGTGTTTTGATTGGTCCATGTGTAAGAGAAAATCAAGAAAAAATATAAAAAGAATCTTTACAAAGGTTTTTTTTTGGATTTAGAACTCCGCTAATGTTCTTTTGCTCATGTCAACAATATTGGAGCTGCTCCCACTTGAATTGAACTTCAATTTCTTCTTTTTGAACTTGCCTTGCTTTGTTGTGAACAGAAGAGTTTCAGCTCCTTGTGTTGTACTAAGATTCTGATCTTTTCTTGTAATTTCCTCTTGAAGAAGAATACTTATGAGACTCTCCATTGACATTTGCTTTGAAACATCACTCAACATAGTACTTAAGTTCTCATAAGACTCTAGCAGGCTATTCAACAACATGATACACATTTCCTCTTTGCTTACTGCTAAACCTATATATAGTTGGTAGAGAGAATGCAAATCCAAGCAACAATTGCTAGAAATCTTCCTAGAGGGGTGTGAGAGCACTGGATCTAACTTAGGGATAGACGACGTAAAAGCCATGTTGAAAGGGTACATGGATGTGATGAACGAGAATATTTATATCCTAGCTTCAGACATGAACTTTCTTAAATGACAGTAGAATATGATTGGACAAAGACGTAACATGGATATGCTCCCACTGCTAGTATGCCGACATTGTCAAGGCAACCACCTCAATAGGAACTGTCCGAATATGGTTTGTGCATATTGTCAGAAAATAGGACATCTAGAAGATAGATGTTGGAGTCAAAGAGAGGCATTGAACACTGGAAACCATATACCAGGCCCTATCAATCATAGACCTCCTGAAAGCAATGGAGCACGACCTTCAAGACCAATGATGTTTCTTCAGAGAGACACCAGATACACTCCTTATGAGAAAGAAAAAGCCAAGGTAAAGGAAGAGAGGCCTCCCATCAACCTGATCGATATTGAACCACTTGCAAAAGAAGAAGTGCCGGTGGTGACCCGTAGTGGACAAGGAAAAGAAATATTAGACAAAATCAAGAAAACCCAAAAACAGTCACAGAAAATCTCTTTCAAGGTACCCTTAAAGGAGTTAGAAACATCACCATCTAAAGCGCCTAAGAAACCTCCTTTGGAGAAAATACTACCTGAACAATAGGAAGATCATGCGGACCATAAGCTCACTGATGAGGAACAAGTACATGGGTTGATAGGGGGAAGATCTTCAAGAATCCCACTTATAAAAAAGATTGTCAAAACTAGACCATTACCTAGATCTATGAAGAGCAGAGCCAGAATGCACTGTATCAAAAAGGATATAGATCTAGGAAAAAGTATGGGAACCCAAGATTTGCAAGAAGCATTAAACAACCTGAGCATGGAAGTCAACTTATGACAACTCCTTAAGCTATCCCCATTGGCGAGGAGAAAAGCGAAGCACATGATGAAACCATCCGTATTACGGACGATAGAGCCTTCTAGTCTTGGACATATAAGTGCAGGTACCTTAGATCGAGCCTTTCCAAAAGTACATGTGACCATTGATGAATTGGCTATTGTAGGAGCTATAGTAGATGCTAGATTCACAGTCAACATCCTTAGCTCATAATTAGCCGATCGCTTAGAATATGGACTTGAACCTGTCAATTTAACAACATTGAAGTTGGCCAATAACTGTGTTATAAGACCTGATGGAGAATTGAAACATACTCCTATTACCATAGCTGGAAAGACCACCTACATTATGAAAATGGATCCCGGTAGTAGGGGATATTCCATCCTACTAGGACATCCCTGGCTTCGATTGAGTAACTGTATAGTGGATATTCCAGTTGGAGTATTTGTTTTTGGAAGGGAGAAAGAAAGAGTAGTGGTTGATGGATACCCAGAAGTACCTCAATCTGAGCGAGCGCCAATTGCATCGACTGAATGGGAAGAGCTCACTGATATTGACACTAGTTCCGAAATATCAATAGATGAAGATGTAGAATTCAAGGATGTACTAGGCTTAGAGTGAAATACCCCAGATGAACCATCTCCCAAGGTTAGGAAACTTGATATTTGTCTTATAAACCTTGGAATAGAGGATGAATCTAGAAGATCAAAGTCAGTGCTCACCTAAGCCCAGAAGACAAGAAAACTTATGAGGATTTGTGCAAGAGATATCAGCAAATATTCGCTTGAAATTATTCAGATATGAAAGGAATACCTCCAAATTTAGTGAAGCATACTATACCCTTGAAACCTGATGCTAAACCCATTAGGCAGAAACAACGGAGATTGCCATTTCACATGAAAGAAGGAGTACGGAAAGAATTAGAATGATTGAAAGAAGTTGGGTTGATCTTTTCTGTAGACAATATTGAGTGATGTTCACCAATAGTCCCATGACCAAAAAAGAATTCCACTCAAATTCGAGTATGTGTTGACTATAAGCAACTGAACAAGCACACGAGAAAAGACTATTATCCGCTACCTTTTATAGACCAAGTGCTAGAAGAATTGGCAGGGAGAGAAATCTACTCTTTCATGGACTGTTTTGCTGACAAGAACCAAATAGCCATTGTTGAGGAAGATAAGCTTAAGACCACCTTCACCAACACCTTTGGATCTTTGCCTATCGTGTTATGCCCTTTGGTTTGTCAAACACTCCAGCCACATATCAAAGATTTATGAATGAAAATTTTGAAGATATCTTGGATAGAAACTTGAAAATTTTTATGGATGATTTATGTGGAGCATCTTCTGTTAAACTTACACTTAGCAATGCTTGAGAAGTATTTTTAGAAGTGTTCTGCTACTTGTATAGCCCTGAACGCCAACAAGTGTATATTCGGAGTACCCTATGGTGTGCTATTAGGACATGTTAATAGTCAACTCGATTCCTATTAGAGCAAGTCATTGGTAGATTTGGAGCTCCTAGAGAACTAATTTTGGATTGAGGAACCCACTTTCTGAACAAGATCATAGAGAGTCTGATGAAACAATTACTAATTAAACATTGAAAAAGTACTCCTTATCACTCTCAAGCGAACGACCAAGCCGAAAGTACAAACAAGCAATTGATGTCCATACTACGAAAAACAGTAGCCGAAAACAAGAGGGACTGGGCTAAGAAATTATATGCTGCTTGTGGGCTTACAAAGTAACCTACAAAACTAGTACAAATCACAATCCCTTCTTCCTAGTATATGGACAAGAATGTGTCCTGCCTATTGAAATAGAACTGCCATCCTTAAGACTGGCTATGTCCCACAATCTAGGTAGGAAAGAGTCCATCCAACAGCGTACCAATGTCTTACAAGAGTTGGATGAGCAACGTTTGACCTCGTTGATGCATCAAGAAACCCATAAAAAAAGCATGAAAACAATGCATGATAGAAAAATCCCGAGTCACAAGTTTAGCCAAGGACAACTGGTCTTGTATTACAATACACTAGGCATGAGCTAATGCCTCAAAAATTTGGCATGCATCGGACTAGACCATATGTAATAAGAAAACAACATAGCTATGCTAGCTGAAATAGGAGGTTACCAATTCAAAACTCGTGTAAACATTGAAAAGATTAAGCCAAATTATGCGTAAATAGAGTCGTACAACGTACAAGGTATAGTACAAAATTTTTCTTTTCTTTTGCAGAACATCTGAACTATCTACCAAAGTATGGACTTCAGAGCTTGGGAACAAGAGTTGATTCAACCACTCTCAGAGACCATAAATTCCAATGTATATAGTTTTATATGGGATGATACCATCTTAGACTATACTATACAGTTGACTCCAAGCAGCTTTGGGAATGGAGTAGTGAAGATGAGCTTTCATTTTTAAAATTTCTATATAAACAAAAACTGATCCAAAAAATAAATGTAGATTGTGAATACGAAGAAAGTTGTAGATCTCATTATGACATAGGTAGTCCATTCATGGACATAAACATTATTGACAAACGCGTCCTAGACGAAATAGCCGCAGCAGTACTTGTAACAAAAATTGTATATATGTACTATAGTCCCACAAAGCAAAGTGTGCCAAGACAATTAAGACCATTGATAACTAAAGTTTTTGGAGGATTAGACTGGAGTAAGCAGTTGACTTGGGGATATGTATTGGGGATATGTACCCCCAACAAGACGATTGCATACTAACAATTTCTAAAAAAAAAAAATTTAAAAAAGAGAAAAGAGACTACATATTGTTGACACAACTTAAAGTACACTCATTCTACAATGTATTTTCCCTATACATTTTTTTAGACATCACTTTGGAGGAACTAAAGGCATCTTGAAGACTTGGGAACTCTCAAGAAATTAGATGTGATTATTAGTATCCTTGTACATAAACACGAAAATTGTTGGAAAAAAAGAACTGCAAAAATTCCAAAAACATCTTCTTTCAGTATGGAACTAGCACACGAACATGAGATCATACATTCTAAAGGTAGACGGAGCATGTAGATATTCAAACCGGGAGGGAGCCATAGGAGCAGTACTACAAAATCCCAAGGGCACTGAAATAGCAAGTATAGGAGTCCTGCTAGGGAAAAGATTTACGAACAACACTGTCAAATATAAAGCCCTTCTTATTGGTCTACAAATGACAAAGAGGGTTTCACAAACTATAGACAACCTACAAATTATGGGGGATTCTCAACTCCTAATCCGAAGTATGACCAGAGTGTATCAACTCAAGAGCAGGATCCTACAAGCCTATGCCATTGCCATCAGATAACTCACTAGAGAGTTTGCCCACATCGAGTGGATGCACATTCCACGAGCACATAAACAACAAGCTGATAGTCTAGCCACAATGGCCTACAACCACAATCACTATTGGCAATGTGAGCCAAGTCAGGTGATCATTCCACCCATAACCGTTGTTGCAGAACTATGGAAAATACTGAAAGCCCAAACATATTATGGATCCCGGTGGATAAGAAACTCAATAAACCAAGTAGCTCTAGAAAATCCCCAACTCCTAGCCCAGCTACAACAAATGATGAGCCATAAATTGTCTAAAACGTGTTTTAAAAAACACCACGATAGCATATTCCATGGGTTAATACACATGGCCTAATCATAAATACACCTGCCAAGAATGAACATGAATGTATATAAGAAGAAAGAGAAGGGTGTAAAGTTGTCAAATGTCTAGTCAGACGAGAACTGAACAAATGTATATTCATCACATGTATATAAATGCTAAACCACAAATGACAGAACATCCTGTTGTAACCGATATGAAAAAGACACAGAAAAGTTATCAACCTGACCAGCGCCATAAGCAACTGACAAAATTCATATTAAAGGAAAGACATAAGACTGATATGGAGATCCAAAGTCTAAAAGATGAATTGAAGAAGCAAAAAAACCTCTGAATCAAAGCTACTAATGAGCTGATTAAAACCAATAAGAAACGGGGTCTTGGAAACGAAAGTACATTGAACTCAAGGAGACTAGTGATAGAAGACATATAAGCCATATGGAGGAGTATAAAAGACAAGAGAGAATCATAGCCAACACCAAAGTGGAACTAGCTACAACCGAAAATACCACAACTATGCTAGCCAGGCAGTCACATGAGTTCCAGAGAAAAGAGGCATCAAAGGGGCCAGTCGAACCTTGGAGCTCCTGTGTCATGCTACCCACTTATCCAGTGCACCGAAAAGAGGTTTTGTCAGATAGCCCGTTCTACAAGAATTTCGATGCCTACTATTTGTATACCTATGGAATTTCCACTAAATGATCAGGTTTTTGAGCTGCGACCATCCACTAGTTCTCACCTCAGATTCACATGGCCACTCATTCCAGGTAGCTTGAGAACTACAAGGATTCATGCAAAAGTTTATGTAGATTCTCAGTTGTTGTTGTGCACCAAAAAGATGACATTATCAGATTGGTCGGTCACTATGCTTACTGCCTACATAAATGGTTACTACCACCTTGGGGTCCTAAGTCAAAACCCACTAAAATTCACCTTGAAAATAGTGGTACAACCCCAATGAGCCCATGGAACTAGGAGCTGACCTAGTACTATACACGTGGATACGTGAAAGGACCTCAAGGGAACACAAAACCCTCAACGAAGTGTTCTAATTCAAGTTCTTGGAAGGTGCCAATCCAGCCCTTGTAGATGTACCTAAAGTGGACCCCAATTACATCGGGGAACTGAAAAGCCGACGAACAGAAAGTGCACTATAAGCACCCACCTCACTATTATGCATCATATATTAGACACGGTATGGTGAGCATTTGCTACAAGTCTCAGTTTTCCATGCATACATTTTCATTGCATCTTTGCATAAATTCTAAGTTGCATTGGGCATTTGCTAAATACTCCTATATGCATGAATGATTGTATATATGCATCTTTAAGGGGGGATTGAGAGAGAAAAAATGGGAATAGAAATAGTACAATGGGGTGGGGAGTGACTCCATTACCCAATGGATACAACATGATTGAACAAATAGTTGAAGAATCCGAAGATATGATAGAAGATACAAAAGCAAAAGTATCCACATGGTAGTTTTGCAAGCGTTGAGATAACAAACTTGAAACATCACTACTTCTTTGAAGAGTGAACAGTTGCTGAAAGATATTTACGCTTTGTACATATGATCAGATTAGATAGGAGGATGTGAAAGGCCACTTATGCTTGTGGAGCTTGAGGTGAATGGGATCAGGCAAGTGGTCTAAAGGGCAAGATCAAGGTGAGGCTTCAACTTTTGTTGGCAAGAAGAAAGCTAGATCTCAGCTAAAATATTTTTATTGTGGAATCAAAGGACATTTTTCTAGTGAGTGCTTCAAGAAAAAGAGACATCATGGTGATAAGCAATGAGATCTAACTCTTGATGAAGATGGTGTTGGTGATCAAAACTCAATTGATGATGTTTTTGTGATGTCTTCATGTTTGACTGCTAATGATGGAGATATTGATCTTTGATGGATTGATAGTGGAGCAAGCTCACACATGACCTTTCACATAGAGTATTTTTTATCATTGTTGGCATATGAAGGTGACAAGAGGGTGATCTACACGGCCAATGATGGTGAGTGTGCAATCAAAAGAATTGGCATAATTCTTATTTCTCTTTCTACAAATAGGAATGTTCATTTAAAGGGTGTTTTGTTCATTACATTTATTACTAAGAACCTTTTTAGGGTGAGTCAAATGTTAAACAAGGGTATTAAGGTGGAGTTTGATGGTGATGCATGCTTGACCTAGAAGAAGTATATTGTGATTGCAAGAGAGAAGAGGCAAGGTAAATTGTTCAAACTTCATGCTTATGTTATTGCTAACCAAGTTGGATGTATGGAAAAGGAGCAATTGTCAATGGAAGAGGTATGGCACCAGAAAATGAGACATCTCAACTTCAAGTCATTGGAGGTAATGGCAAGGATGCAAATTGTGTTTGGTCTTCCAAAGTCTCTAACTAGCACGAATCATGTTTGAAAGCAATGTGCTTTATCAAAGTCACATAGGTTACCTTATAAGAGATCTACATCAAGGTCAAGTAAGCCTTTTCAACTTGTGCATTCAGATATTCATGGTGTTACTACAATTAGCAATGGAAGTGTTGAAATGTATGTGGCCTTTATTGATAATTTTTTTTTTAGTAGATTTTGTTGGGTGTATCTACTAAAGAGCAAGGATGAAGTGTATGATGTCTCTGTCAAGATTGCAAAGGTCCAATTCTCTACCAAGATCAAGTGCTTGAGGAGTGACAACGGTGGTGAGTACATCCCTACCAAGTTCAAAGCATTTTGTGATGCAAATTGGATCAAGAGGGAGTACATAAGTCCAAGAACACCACAACAAAATGGAGCTGTCGAGAGGAAGAATACAACCTTATGTGAAGAAGCCAAAGCTATGAGGTTAGGTGCATCTATTATGAATGCAATCTTGATGTCATCTACATCTTGATTGTTGCCTCCACTCAAAATGATATCATCCACATAGATTAGAATAATAGTAACATCATTTCCAACAAATCTATATCAAAGGAGGTGGAGCTTCAACATGTCTCATCAAGGAAGTTCACCAAAGCACTAGGTAAGGACTTGTTTATGAAGCTTAGAAGTCAACTTGGAGTACTATCTAAATCCATGCTAAAACTAGTTAAAGAGGGAGTGTGAGAAATTGTCAAGTAGTTTGAAATTTATCATGTTAAGTTTATTTGACAATTTTGGCAAATATTCATTTTAAACTTAGAGATAAAATTTTGAATGTTAATAAGGCATAAGAATAGTTTATTTACTATTTTTAGCAACTTAGGCATGTTGATAAGGTCGCATGTAGAACTACTCCAATTGGTTGTCATAGATGCATTGAATCTAGTCATGATAGATCTAGGGTTTGGAAGAGATCTAGAACCTTCTATAAGTTGATAAGCTTGGGAAATAGCATCCAAATAGTGCAAAGGGATGCTATAAATAGTGTACAAGCATGAAAGCATTTCATGTCTCTACTTTTATTTCATTCATTCTTATGGAAGATATCTCTTTGGAGTTCTACATCCATTTTTGCATCTTGGTGGTGATATAGTGAAATCTTGTGTGTTGAATGCTATTTTTTTCTTATGTGATTGATCCACAAGTGGGAAACCTGTTGCAGTATGGTTGTTAATGGACAACAATAAATTAGCATTCATACATGATGTTGTCAAGTTCTTATTGAGTTTACATCTTCTATGTCAAGTAGATGCAAGATTTCTACAATGTTAATGGTGCCAGATGTGCTTTCCATTATATCTAAAGATCAAAAGGCATAATTAGATCTTTGTGATCCAATTTTCTTCACAACCCACACTCAAAATATTTCTAGTACTAGAAGACAAAAAAAGTACATTTTCTACATTCAATTGTACAACAACTTCACCATTACATTCTTAATCATTTGTTGTAAAATTGACTTCTTAACACCAAGATAAGATAATAGAGTTGAGAAAAAAAAAATTGAAATGTCATGTGGGAGAATGTCCCATTATCTATCCACCAATTGTCATTTGAGTTATCCTTGCATGTTGATGAAGTTTTTGATGCCACACAAATGACTTCTTAACACCATGATAAGAGATTAGAGTTGAGAGAAAATTTTCTTTTGAAAGGTCTTGTGGGGAGGTGTAAAAATTTTATCTAGTTAAGCTGAGTTAAATTGGCAATTTTGAGGCCAATGTGAAATTTCAACTTAGAGATAGATTCTATAATGTTAATAAGTCCTAAGAATAGTGATTTTTTCTATTTTTAACAGTTATGCAAGTTGATAAGGTTGCATTTAGGCCTCTTCTTATTGGTTGATTTACATACATAGAATCTAGTCACAAAAAACTAGGTTAGTGCCTAAAAACTACCATTTAGGGTAACTTTTGGAAAGTGGCCAAATGTCATATTTTCTTTTATAAATAGTGGTCCTAGCAAGAATTATGTATTCAAAAGTTCTCTCTTTATTTGGAGAACATTCATCTTTCTATGTTATTGTCTTCTTTTCGCTCTTCTCCTCATGATATCTTCATTTCTAATGTGCAGAATGCTAATTTTCTTGTTGTTTTTGAGTTCACACATGTGA
This sequence comes from Diphasiastrum complanatum, assembly GCA_029204225.1. NCBI lineage: Eukaryota > Viridiplantae > Streptophyta > Lycopodiopsida > Lycopodiales > Lycopodiaceae > Diphasiastrum > Diphasiastrum complanatum. The sequence continues at coordinate 18,075,801 of CM055098.1, forward strand.
AGGCTGATGTACTACTCACGTTGTATGGACAAGGATAATAATATACTGGATCTTAGTGATTATAATGCATTTTTCATGTATTTCCATGTTCTAGCATGTTAAATGGATGATCAAAAGGAATGGAGTCTTGATTGCTCAAGGCAAGAGACAAGGTGAGCTCTACAAACTTGATGGATTTGTTGGTTCTAACCATGGTGGTTTGAAGGAAAAGAAGCAAGTTGGTGAGCCTATTTCAATGTCAAAGTCACAAAGGTTCCTTATTCTAGATCTAGCTCAAGATCTAAGTTGCCTTTTCATTTAGTACATTTGGATTTGCATTGTACTAGTTCTTTGAGTATAAGATGTTTGTGACTTGCATTGATGACTTTAGTAGATATTTTTGGACTTATCTTCTAAAGAGTAACGATTTCATATTTGATGTCTTTCTCGAGTTTAAGAATGTTGTGGAGAGTCAATTCAAATTGAAAATCAAGTGTTTAAATTTGGCAAATGAAGACCTATCAACAAAGTTCAAAGAGTTTTGTGTGGAGAGAAAGATCAGGTCATTACAACATGGCTACAATTAGTGGATTCATGTTGGAAGGCAATGGCAAGCTTATCTCATCCAATTACTCTACATGGAAGATGAAAATGGAATCACATCTTGAAATGCATGTTGATGTATATTGTTGTAGGGTTGGAGGAGAGACCCTTCGTTCAACAAGACGTATTGAGGTATGACAAGAGAACTAAGAAAGCTCTGCACACGTTCGAGAGGAAGGTTCCAATGAGCTACTCAAGGAGATTAATAAGTCCAATTCATCTCGAGAGGCTTGGGAAGCTTTGAAGAAGCTTTATGAATCCAACTCTACATCTAGAGTGTTGACTCTAAGAAGACAAATCTTTCAAAGCATACAAAAGAAAGAAGAGAGTCCTAATACTTTTGTTTTGAGAGTGAACGCCTTAAGTGATGAGTAAGCTTGCATTGATGAGAGCATTAAGGAAGGAGAGCTTGTTCAAGTTATTCTTAATGGGTTGCTGGATGCTCATGCTAACATTGTACAAAGTCTTGCCATTCAAAGAACTTTGCCAAGTTTGGTGGATCTTCAAGAGATCTTGATAAATGAGGAATATGTGAAAAATTGTCAAAAATCTATCTTGGTTATTTTATGATTTTATGTTTGTGAGTACATTTCACATGTGTGGAGCATGTTTCCACATGTGTAAAATAGTTAGAAATAGTTTATAATGTTGAATTTAGGGGTATCATAAAGATTGCTAGTCAAGCATCTTTGTGTCACTAGGTGATAGGGCTAATTTTGGCTTTAGAGGTCAAATGGTCAAGTACACATGTTTTGTCATGATTAGGCCAAATTCAGCTGTGATGTAACTCAAGCTAGTTAGGTTGCGTACACATGTCAAGTTTCGGTTTGATGAGTGATGCACCCTATGTGGTGGCAAAAGTCAAAGGGTCCAATCATCAGAGAGATCTATGAGTTTTTGAGTCAATTTGCAAATTTGTCAATTTTGCTTGTCTTGTCTTCTCTCTCTAGATGAGCCCAAAAGTGGTATTTTCTCTCTCTATCTAAGGATAGGACCTTGTTGGGACTTAGTTTATTTCGTGAAGTCTTCCACATGTGTGAAACACCTTTTGCTAATGAATGAATGCATGTAGAATGGTCTTTTTGCCTTAGATCTTGTCATTGATCTTGGATTTGAATCAATATGTGATCTATAGTGCATGAGCCAAGCTTAGGAGATCAATTTCACACATTATGACATTCCCACATGTGTGAATTTTTACATGGTATCAGAGCCTACCTAAGCTTTTGATGTATCTATCATTCATAGTTTCAAAACTTTCATGAAAATCAAAATCTAGAGAGTGTTGATTGCATCTCCCATGCTATCTCAAGGAAATTTGGATCAAGAGGGTTCATTATCATAATGATCGAATCATTTCAGGTACTGTATGGAATTCCCTGCTCATGCACGTGTGAAGTACATCCAATTTCATTTGAAAATTTCTCTTCCAAGTTAGATCCAAATTTGGTGCTAGATAGCTTGTTTGAAAGCTAGTTTTGTCTAATTTTTGTAGAAATTTGTTTCAATCCATTTAGTAGAGCCAATTAAAAGCTATAAGCTTTTGAAGAGGGTTAGGTAGGGCACCTAGACCTATGTGGACACATTTGGTTTGATCATATCTTGCTAGTTTGACCAAAAATTCAAGAAGAGGCTTGCCAATGTCATCTATCTAAGATCTAGTCATCATTTTGAGGTCATTGTCACTTTCTTTCATACAATTGGCTCTTATTTGAGTGATTTGCGGATTCTTGGAGTGTTTCACACATTCCAAAGATATTTTGACCCAAGCTTTGCCTATACTCCATCAATTGATGAGAGGTTGATCTAGTTTGAGAGAGATTGGTAGAGCTAGTGAGATCCATCTCACATTTTGTTGCAAGATCTTGCATAGGAGTTGGTAGTACACCTTTCAAGGATCCTATAGTGAGAGAGAAGCAACATTTTATTGTCTAAATCACAAGGAGTCTTCACTATTACATGGCATCTATGGGTTCCTACCTATTGGAATCTAGTGAAAGACAATCTACCTCCAACTATTCTATTTGGAAGGTTAGAATGGAGTCAATCTTGATACTCCAAGATGTGATGGACATTTTACTTGGGATTGAGGAGGAGACTCAAGTCCATAAAGTAATACAAAAGTACAAGAAGAGAGCTAGGATGGATCTCTATTATATTACGATGAATGTCTCTAATAAGATTTTGAGAGAGATTCATGCCTGTACTTTGGCCAAGGATGCTTGGGATACTCTCCAAGCAATATATGAGGCCAAAAATACCTCTAGGCTTCTCACTCTTAGAAATCAAATATTCCAAAGTTGTCAAAAGAGTGATGAGAGTGCCACTAATTATGTTATGAGAGTGAAAGACATTCATAGGGATCTTGCTTGTATTGGAGATTCCATCAAATAAAGTGAGCTAGCCCAAGTCATACTCAATGGCTTGAAGGATGAATATGAGAATCTTGTCCAATCCTATGCTATGAAGGAGGAGCTACCAACTTGGAGGCTTTGAAAGGAGTGCTAATAGCTGAAGAATCAAGGCATGAGAACAAGCTATTAAGGATGGACAAAATTTTATTGTCACTCACTGGTGATGACAAAGTTTTATTTGCCAAGAAGAATGAGAGGAGCAAAAAGCAACACCAAGACTTCTCTAAGGACAAAGCAAAAAACCAAGATGAAGAGGATGATGATTCCTCTCAAGATTTTACTTCAAAGAAGAAGAAAAAAGATGTTAAGTGTTTTTTTTGTGGCAAGAAAGGCCACTATGCCACCAATTGCTTCAAGAAGAAAAACCAATTCAAGCAAGCCAACATCTCTCATGAGAAAGAAGACTTTATTTCAAGTGACGGAGAATGCTCACTTATGGCATGAAGATTCTCCTCTTTCACCTTCAAGAAGGATGACTCTTAGGTATATTGATAATGGAGCATCATCTCATATGTGTAGCTCCAAGGATTCCTTTTCATCTATTATGCCTTATGAAGGAATCAAGAAGTCCATATATATTTCAAGTGATCAAGGGTGCAAAATTGAAGGAGTAGGGACTATTCCCTTGAAGCTTGCATCATCAAAAGTTCTATCTCTTCACAAGGTTCTTTTGTTCACAAGCTTACAAAGAACCTTTTAAATGGTGGCTTATTACTTGATGGTGGCCTTGATGTCAATTTCCATATTGACAATTGTGTGATAAAAAAGGATGGTGAGATCCTTGCATATGGATCTAGATATGAAGGCATCTACAAATTGAATCCAAGAGAGAGTGCAAAATCTCTTGATGTTGCTTATGAATCCAAGCCTTCAGAAGAGAATGATCACACAAGATGCACATATCTTATATCTTCAAGATTTATGGTGCATGATTCTTTCTTATTATTCAAATCATATGTTGAGATGGAATTTTCATTGAGGATCAAAGCTTTGAGCAGTGATGGAGCTCTTGAAGGAAATACACCATATGAAGTATTATTCAAGGAGCCTAAGTTGATCACCTTAGTGTATTTGGCCCAGGTTCTTGCTTTGCACATATTCCCTTGGAAACAAGGAGGATGAATGATCCAAGATGCTTATCCACCAAGGAGGCCTATAAAGCCATTATACTCTCTATTTCAAAAGTGATTGAGAGTAAAGAAGTCATATTTTATGAAGATCTACATTCAACCTTGGAAGGGGCTGAGATCAAAGCATCTCAAGATGAATCTCAAATCATATATATTGAAGATTATCAAGATGTAAGGGGTCGAGGTTTGAGGAGAAGCCTCCTCAACATATGATTTCAAGGGGATCTTCAAGATGGATGGCCAAGTCTTTATGGCTCATCTTTTATGGTAAAGAGAGGCAAGTTTCAGGTGGTATCCACTTTAACATTCTCACTTATGCTTGATGTACTATCTTGCTTTATTGAGACTGCTAGTCAAGCATCTTGGTGTCACTAGGTGATAGGGCCAATTTTGGCTTTAGAGGTCAAATGGTCAAGTACACATGTTTTGTCATATGATTAGACCGAAATTCAATTGTGTGTAACTCAAGCTAGTAAGGTTGCTTACACATGTCAAGTTTAGGTTTGATGAGTGATGCATCCGATGTGGTGGCAAAAGTCAAAGGTCCAATCATAAGAGAGATCTATGAGTTTTTGAGTCAATTTGGAGATTTGCCAATTTTGCTTGTATTGCCTTCTCTCTAACTCGAGGCTGAAGGTCTGTCTTAAGTTCTTAAAGGCCAAAAAAATTATTGGCTTATCATTCACATTAACCTAGTCTCAAATCAACTTAGATGAAAAATCAAATAAGACTTTAAATCAAAGTAGACTTGGAAATTAATACTCGAAAACATTGCATCACATAGATTCATTCACACAATAGTGGAAGAACTGAGGGGTCAAGATGGGGACCCTCTCCCCCCCTCCTGTGAAGGATTCTTTTCTTGTCATTATGCAAAGCCAATTGGCCAATTCCAATTACATATACAATGGATTCCAATAGGGGTTTCAAAGTGGGAAAATCAACCTAACATAGACTTAGTTCATATTCAATGATCTTAATTCCATATCTAGCTTAACAAAAGCATAGAAATTTCTTCATAAGTCTTAATCTTTCCGACATGAAATCATGTTGGATCTTGGATTCTTGACATGCAATCCAAATGGATCTTAGATTCTTGACATGCAATCATGAGGGTTCATAGATTTTAGTCATGCAACAGTCATGAAGTGACATCCATGGTCATTTGGCAATGCATGGTGTGACATGCAAAAGAAGCCATCTAGGCTTAAGGACTGACCTCTCTTTGAGGGTATGTGCAGGTACTCGAGAAAGTGCCAGAAGAACAAGAATCAAAACAAGAAGCTTTCTAAGCTTAAGATAGTAAACAAGAAGGCTTTTGACAAAGTCTATAAAGAAGGCTCAGAAGAGTCTATAAAGAAGGCTTATTACTAAGTCTATAATGAAGGCTCAGAAGAGTTTATAATGAAGGTTTAGTGGAGTCTATAAAGATCAGGAATAGGCCAAGGGAGTGATCATTCTTTTGAACCTATTCACCATGATTGAGAATGGGCAACCTCTAGAAAAAAGGGCCTAGGAATTGATGGACATTATGCAAAACAAGATGGACATATACCTTGGCTCTTCCTTAGGAAGATTGCACTTGGGTGAATTCCCAGGTTGTAACCATGTAAAATTATATGTAAATAAAAGTCATGTTTGAACCTTGTACCACCTACCTCCCACCTACTTTTCCACATGCATTCTAGGCTATTTGACACCTAGAATGGGGCGCCCTCCTATACTCTCACTTCATATGCCAAATCATCATAATAACTCTCCCAAGATAATACACATCACCCATTCACCCTCCCTATCTAATACACCTCATCCATGCACTCCACTTCACCATAAGTCCAATTGGAGTCTTCCTCACACCTCATGCAGTTGAACTTGACACCTCACTCACTTTGGAAGGACTCTCTACTCTCTATATAAGTGGAAATGCGCCCCACTACCAGGAAGATTGAAGGATGATGCATCCAAGCTCAACTGTTATTCATATGTAAGAATGGTTGATCAGTACCTTTGCATGTCAAGCTATTTGTGGCCTATTGTCCATGCATGTCCGATCTAGAGCTTGCATGTCATACCATCTGTGGCCTATTGTCCATGCACGTCCGATCTAGAGCTTGCATGTCAAATCTGAAGCTTTCATGTCAGATTTGAAGCTTGCATGTCATACCATCTGTGGCCTATTATCCATGCATGTCAGATCTAGAGCTTGTATGTCAGATTTGAAGTGCGTACCTGCACATCCCAATTCATGTCATCACCCACTATGGATCATTGGAAAGCTACAAAAAGGATTTTGAGGTATGTGAAAGGTACACCTAACCTTGGCCTAATCTACAAAAGACAAAGTGTCTTACCTAAGTTGCAGGGTTATGTTGACGCTGATTGGGCAGGAAGTATAGATGATAGAAAGTCAACAACAGGTTATGCCCTCAATTTTGGCAACGGTTGTTTTTCATGGTCTAGCAAGAAGCAAGATACTGTTTCTCTTTCTTCTATAGAAGCCAAATATAAAGTGTTAAGTTCTGCTACCCAGGAAGCTGTTTGGCTACGTAAGTTGTTATGTGAGATTGGCATGAAGCAAGTAAATCCTACTGTTATTTTCTGTGACAATCAAAGTGGAATACAATTGGCTAAGAATCATGTCTTTCACTCTAGGACAAAACATATTGAGGTAAAATATCACTTTGTGCATGAGAAGCTACAATCTGAAGATATAAGTATTGTACACTGTTCTACATTGTTACAAGTTGCTGTATCTAGTACAATCATCAATAAAAGTCACATACATTAAAGCTCCTCCATTACTTTCATGAGAAAAAGTATGTACATCCGAATGGATAAGATCTAAAGGTGAGGTAGATCTTGTTAAAGATCTCTTGTAGAAAGTCTTGTGTGACTTTGCAAGGTCGCATGCCTCACACACTTTGCCACACTTCTTGAAAGCTTTGGTAGGCCAAGAGCTAGCTCCTTTGATGTCATGAATTCCATTGATTGAAGATTAGGATGGCCCAATCTTTTGTGCCAAAGCTCCACTTGAGTCAACTCCTCCCTAACCATATTCACACTTTCTATAGCCACATTAGCATCCAACTTGAAAAGCTTTCTTGATTAATGCCACTAGCTATGCACTTTTATTTTTCAAGATGGAACACACTCCATTCTTGAAATGTACATCTAGTCCATTGTCCACTAATTGACCAACACTAAGCAAGTTTTTTGTAATGGATGGAACATACAAAACATTATCAAGATCTATCCTTTTAGATGATCCTAAGCATAATGGAATAGATCCTATGCCATCTATCTTGTATTCTTGATCACTAGCTGTGTAGATTGATTTCTTACAATCATTGCAAGTAAGTAGACAAGGGAAATAATGCTTGTTGAATGACATGTGGGAACTAGCCCCACTATCAATCCACTATGTTTCTTGGCTTGATGTTGGTGTAGGTGATACCATCAAGGATGTGTTGAAACCATCCTCTTCCTCCTCCCCTTATGCAAGATTGCCTTGATCTTCATTCCCTTGTGCATTCTTCTTCTTATAGCATTCGGAAGCAAAGTGTCCTTTCTTCCCACAAAAGAAACACTTCAACTTTGCTTTGTTCTTTTGCTTCCCTTTGCAGGTAGATGCTCCATCCTTTGCCTCGGCCTCCTTGCCTTGGATCTTCTTGAAAGGATGAGACTTCTTCTTGCCTTTAGATGTGAAGCTTGCTTTCTCATCACCATTATGTAGTGATAAGGACCCCATTCTTGTTTTGAGGTGTAGAATCCTACTCTCCTCGGCCACAAGAACATTATGCAATTTTTCAATTGATGGAAGTTGGTCTTGAATAGCAAAAGATTGAGCTAGATTAGAGAACTCATCTCCTAATCCATTCAAGATTAATTGTACTAGTTCATTATCTTGCATCTTCTCTCCTATAGATCCCAATTCTTTGTTCAAGAATTTTATCCTTAGGACATACTCTTGTCCATTTTCTCCACTTCCCCTCATGCTTTGCAAGATCAAGTTTCTTAGCATAAGCACTCTTGAAGTGTTATTGGATTCATAAATGTTCTTTAGTGAATCCCAAACCTCTTTTGATGTGGTACAAGAAGCCACTTCCTTCAAGAGGTCAGTGCTTACATTTAACTTCAAGCAATGTAGGGCTAATCTTACCCTCTTCTTGCATTTTAGTTGTTCTTGGGGAGCTTGAGGCTCTTCCTCAACTCCTAAGACAATATCAAAGAGATCATGAACCACTAGTAGTGATTTTATTCTTACTTTCCAAATGGAATAGTTTGTGGAAGTTAGTTTCTCACTAGATTCTAACATATATCCACCCATGGATGTCATTTTGAATGAAAACCTATGAGACACTCAAAGTTCTCTTGATAAGGTGTGATCTAAGATAGATTTCTAGATTTTAAGAAGCTTCTAATCTCGGCCCAATCAATCCTAGTTCAACTTGGATGATGGTATAATAGATCAACTACAAATATCCTAGCAATTCACTCCACAAAGAAATTGATTCTAGTTCAAATTGGTTTGATATTCCACACACACTTAAGATCTGAACAAATCAATCTTAAAGATTTGATCTAATGCTTCAAAATGAAATACTTCAATGACTCAAATCACTATTTGATCATTAGCATTCAATAGATTGAACCTAGATCTAGACAATGCACTAAAAACCTTGAATTTTGGACTAGTATGCCCTTTTTTTTGGATCAAAAACACTTATGGAAGTTAATTTGAAGGTTTTTGTACGATTTCACACATGTGGACAGTACTTTAGCAGCCCACAAATCGATCTTGACCAAAAACAATGATGTTACTTCTCTCTTTGAACTCGCCCTCTCAATTAGAACTCAAAAACAACAAATTGTCAATGATTTCTCAAGTACTATTAATCATTTAGATCACTCTTAGACTTGGCTCTGATACCATGTCAAATTTTAGAGAAAAAGGACAAATATTGATTGTACTATCAATCATTAAGAGTTATTGTTTATCCAAAGATCTATCAAGTTCTAGATTTTAGATCTTGATCTAGATGCTTTACACTATGATTTAAGCAAGAGCAATGGATCAAATGATCAAACACATGGATGGGTGGCCTCACACGTGTGGAGGACAGTACCTGTGTGGCCTGTTTAAAGAGAGTAAAGTACATTAACTTAAAAATGCATTTTATTCATCAAAACTCAAGACAAAGGGAGAAATATGAACAAAACTAGAATTTGCCAATGTCATATCAACTTGTTATTGATTTGGTTGATGTCTTTATAGATCAAGTACATCCACAAGCTGTGTACTGTCCAGCAGGCCTTCACATGTTTGAAGAGTGCCTAGTCATCCAGATCCACCAATGGGAGTCATATGTGCTCATTTCCCAAAGTTGACTATTCTCTTTGGCTAGAAAACAAAAAGCTAGTCTTCCGCATTTATAGGAATATTCTCTATAAAATAGGATCTAATGAATCATCCTATCTTATCTTCTAGAAGCTTATCCACACATGTGAATGGTATCTTGACATGTGTGGGTAATAACTCATTCACATGGAAGTCCAATCTATTTACAAAAAGTTTGACCAATTTGACCATTTTCAAGATTCTACTCAAAGGTCAATTTCACACTAGTGTAGATCAAGCTAAAACCAATCTAACTTAATAAAAATGACTTACGTACATTCTTTCACACGTGGGAGCAGACTCCACACATGTGAGATCCTATCAAGCTCAAATAACTTGAGATCTACAAGATACAACAAGCTGGAAGTGATATTTTAACAGTTGCAAGTCGGCCAGTGCAAATGATATGTTATAAACATAGTTCCTCACAGGAGGAACTATTAGCTGGCACACCTTGTTGTAGCATTGTAGTTGGCATATATCATATGCACGAGGTACGGGCTTTGATACCCTATCAGGACCGGCATTTGGAACTCAATGGCTTTAAAGAAGGATGCTGCCTATTGGTACCAGTGTTGCATTTCAAGTAATATCCAATTTCGACATTTGGATGTCGAGCTTATTTGCATCAGGGTCATCAGAACTGGAGACAGGGTTAGTAGACATGATTAAAAAACTAAGAAACAAGGTTCTGGAGAAAAGGTGTCGGTTGAGATTTCAGACAGGGTAACGGGTGTCGGTTGAGATGTGAGCGGAGGGCATCGGTTGAGATGTGAGCGGAGGGCATCGACTGAGATGTGAGCGGAGGGCGTCGGTTGAGATGTGATGGAAGGGCATCGACTGAGATGTGAGCGGAGGGCATCGGCTGAGATGTGAGCGGAGGGTGTCGGCTGAGATGTGACGGAAAATCTGGGTAAAGGGAGTTATGGTGCGAAAGGAATGGACTCTGAAGAATTGAGGTTGGGAAGGAAGGTGCATGAAAGTGGAGGTGTTGTAGATATAAGGGTGTGGAGGATGTGTGGAAAACGAAGTATGGTGTGAGATAAAAGGGTGGAAACAAAATAAGGTGGGATAGGAATGATGGAAGGTAGAAGTCCGGAATATATGTTTGTGAAGAGTGGAAGGAGTGAAGATATTGGGAGATGTAAGAGAAATAACTTTCGGTGAGGATGGATGTATGGAGATGATGAAAGAAAAGTGTTTATGATTATAATGTGATAGTCAATAGTGTAACAGAAGCATGTTGAATGCTTGTGTGACACTACCCCTCAGCATGCAAAATGTTTCAAATGTTTTGTTTTCCACTAGCAATGTTAGGTTTGGAGACGGTTTGTGATGGACACGAGGATGGCTGATAGTGGGTGGAGATGGTGTGGAAGCGATGACTGATGCACAAAACGAGAGAGCACCAGGATCATATAGGAGAGCAAGAAAATCGCTAGTAGATCGTCGCCAGAGAGCTCCAGAATTCACACTTCGCTGAGGTGCGAATGGCATCTAGGTGATGGCATTTATGGATGCCGTCGGCTGGGTTCGGACGCGATGGGACGTGTCTGTTCGTTGGATTTTGAATGAGAAGCATTGGTCAAAATTTGATGGAGACGTGTCGGTCGAGATTTGAGAGAGTCACATTGGTCAAGATCTGATAAAAATCCATCGGTTGAGATTTGACAAATTCTATGATTCCTTAATTATCAACAATTCAAATCAATTATTACAGGAAACCAAAGCTATGCTTTCATCAAAATTTGAGATGACTGATTTAGGCCTAGTTCATTACCTTCTCGGTATGGAGATCAGCAAAGATCGTGCAAGCAGAGAGACTGAAACAACTCCAGTTCTATAATAGTAAAGCACAACTGATTAATAACCGGTAACCGACTCAAAGCATCCGCTAGAGTATTTTGACTTCCTTTACAATAACGTATAGAAAAGTCAAAGATTTGCATTAGCTCAGCCCATCTAGCTTGCCTCCCCTTTAAATCTGTAGCATCACAGAAAATCGAAGAGTCTGATGGTCCGTCAAAAATTCAAATCTGGCTCCATACAAATAATGTCGCCAAATTTTCAAGGAATGAACAATTGCAAATTGTTCCTTCTCATAGGTGAAATACCTAGACTGAGCAGGATTTTAGAAATCATATCATAACAGTTAGCAGTTCATACACACCGGATAAATAGATTCAAACCTGTCGGTTGAGATTTGACAAAACCCGTCAGTTGAGATTTGACAAAATCCATTGGTTGAGATTTGACAAAACCTTTCGGTTGAGATTTGACAAAACCCGTCGGTTGAGATTTGACAAAACCCCAATATGAAGGAATGGATCTGTTTGATGCAAGTGAAGAACTTCAAGAGAAAAATATGACTTTGGTCCAGAGAAGAAGTTCTTATGAAAAGAGTGTATCCCCAGGAATGTTTGTATGCCTGAGATACCAGTTAGATAGAGATGAGGTGGCTAAAATTGTGAGAATCATTGCCTATGGTGTAGCCTATCATTTGTTGGTCTAAAACATCCATGACCCATGAGTATGTACATAAAAAGAAAGTGCATAGAAAGTACATAAGTAATGGTATGAATTATAAACAAGAAACGAGGTTTAAAATAGGCATGCAAAACTAGAACTACAAGAAAAAACATAAGAAAAATAAAAAGAATAAAAATTGTAAAATATATACTAGGGAAAAGATGTTAAATTGGGTCAACAAAAAATAACTCTTCGTAATACCGCCTTAGACGACCACCATTTATGACAGTGTCTAGGAGTATTCCGTCAAGTGTTTGCAACTGGACTACACCATTAGGAAAGATTTTATTAATAATATACGGTCCCTCACTTCTGAATTTCAATTTGTTGGGGTGCTTCTTTGATGTATAAAGAAACACCTGGTCACCTAAGTGTAGAAATTTATTGCATAGGTGACGGTCATGCCAAGCCTTTTGGCGTCGTTTGTTAACCAGTTGTGCATGGTAAGATATAAGTCTTGTCTCGCATAACTGGGCTAACGTACATAGCCTGGTTTTAACTTGTTGTTCGATTGTAGCTTTTCCATAGAGATTGGATAGTGGATCTACTCATAATTTCATTAGCTCTGGTCTTGTGTAGAAACTCGGCCTGAAAACTAAAGCCAGTAACCATAGATATCGAGTATATCTAGCTTCAGGTGCGCAGTTGGAGACGTGGGATGTTAAAGTTCCCCAGTTTGGATCCAAGATTATAGAGAGTTAATAGATTTCCATGTTATAAATTTAGCATGTACGGATATAATTCTAGGATACGAGTGGTTATTTAATAAGCATTTTGAGATATATTTTGAGAATCATGTTCTCTCTTTTCATAAGGGTAAAGAAATAGTTACATTATTTGGAGACAAATATGTACATCCATCTAGGATGAGTTCTTTTGCTAGTGTAATGGAAATTTTTGATTCGCAGTATGAAGCTTACTCTTTATTTGCTAAGCCAATTTTGGATTTATTTGAAATGCATCTAAGTGGTTGTGAATTGTCAAGTATTTTTAACTCTGTAGACTTAGATCATGAGAAAACTGAGAAGAATAAGATATTGTCCAAATTTAAAGATGTATTTTTAGAAGAATTACCTCATGGAATGCCGCCATCCAGATCGGTAGACCATAAGATAGAGCTAATTCCAGGTAGTCACCCTATCTCTAGACAACCTTATAGGTTCTCTTAGAAAGAAGAGACAGAGATTACTAAGCAAATTGAAAGCTACTTAAAGATGAGTGATATTCAGCCAAGTAAGTCACTTTGGAGTGCTCCTGTTTTTCTTAAAATGAAGAAAGATGGAGGCTTTAGGTTGTGTGTGGACTACAAGGGGTTGAATAAGGTAACTATTAAAAATAAATATCCTTTGCCTCGTATGGATGAGCTGGTAGATCGATTAGATGTAGCTAAGTACTTCACAAAGATAGATATTAGAACCAGATATCATCAGATTAGGATTCATTCAAATGATGTGCAAAAGACAGGTTTTTGGATGAGATTCAGTCATTATAAATTTTCTGTGCTTCCTTTTTGGGTTGACAAATGTACTGCTACATTTCAACAAATGATGAATGACCTTTTTTGTCCATATCTGTGTCAATGTGTAGTTGTATTCTTAGATGATATCCTCATCTAGAGTAGAATGCTTAAGGAGCGTTTGTATCATCTTAAGACTGTCTTGAGAATTCTCAGAAGAGAGAAACTGTATGCTAAGGAATCTAAATGTGATTTCTTTAGGCATGAATTATTGTACCTCAGTCATAAGCCCCATAGTGGGTTGATGATTGACGAGAGTAAGGTCAAGACAGTGCTTGAGTGGCCAATACCGAAGATGTTTAGAGAAGTTAAATCTTTTCTTGGTTTTACAGTTTTCTTTCATAAGTCAATTGAAGATTATGGAAAAGTGACAACACTTTTAAATAACTTGACTAAAGGCAGAGTTAATAAAAAGAAAAAGTGTCAACCTAGTGAGCCTATTGAGTGGAATGATGAATTGAACCAATGCTTTGAGAAACTCAAACAAATGGTTGCTTTAGCTCCTATTTTATAGATCGCAAATCTTGATATATCTTATGTCGTGCAAACTCACGTGAGTGATTCAGCGATAGGGGTAGTTCTTCTACAAGAGGATAGGATGATAGCACTTGAAAGCAAGAAACTCACGAGGCCTCAGTTGCATTACACAACTCATGAGAAGGAGTTATTTGCTATGATCCATGGACTTAAAACTTGGAGGCATTAACTTTATGGTAGTCAGTTTATAGTGTATATAGATCACCGGCCTCTAAAGTACTTTTGTAATCAGAATGATCTGAGGGGTTGTAAAGCTCACTGGGCTGAGCTTATGCAAGAATTTGATCATGAGATCCGATATGTCAAGGGTAGCTCTAACCAAGCTGCGAATGTGCTTAGTCGGATTGGTGAACTAAATGAACTTTCATTCACCCAGATTTTCACTGATCTATATCTTTCACTGAGAGAGAGAGGTGTGAATTAGATTCTCATTTTGGTCCCATCTGGAAGAGAGTGGAGACAAAAAAATGAGAGTGGGATTGAGATTTATTCATAGGGGTCTTAGGTTCCTAGGAAAGATAAGAAGATAGCGAAATAGTTCTTTGTCCGAGGTGGGTTACTATTTTGGAATGGAAAAATTTGTTTTACCAGCGGATGATGAGATAAAGAAGAGGATTATCTATGAGTGTCATGTCGTTCCTTGTGCAGGTCATCTAGGTATACACAAGGCTTTGGACTTGGTCAAAAGAGAGTTTTATTGGCCAAAACTCAAGCCATTTGTCGAGTCTTACGTGGTTGGATGTAGACCTTGTCAGTCAGCCAAAGCTGAATGATTGAAGACTGGAGGGTTGTTACATCTCCTAGATATCCCTCATAAACGATGGGAACGTATATCTATGGATTTTGAGACAGGTTGGGCTTTCTACCCCACCATAGTTCATGTGGTGTCATGTGAGGGACACCAGACGTGCCTGTTTTATTCTAAATATATGCAACTGTAGCTACTACTTCAGCCCATAGTACTCTTGGAGCTTTTGAGTAGGCCATCATGCATCTGGCAGCTTCCATCAGGGTCCTATTCTTCCTCTCTGCAACACCTTTGTGCTGCGGTGTGTAAGCTGTAGTCCTTCTGTGAATGATACCATGATCATTGCAGAAGTCAATGAACCGATTTGAAATATATTCGTCACCGATCTACTTCACTTTGTTACTAGTGCATCTCTCTGTCCAATTCACATACTTGTGAAAAATACAGATCCTAAGTGGATCTAAACTCCAAGATCATTGGCTTGAATGCTTGCACTCCAAACTACATAAGCTAGGAATTGGCAACACATTCTATGCTACCTAGAATGCAAAGAACTTGATCAAAAAGCATTTATCACAAATGGAAACTTCCATAAACATCAAGTGCGGCCCAAAATAGCATTATACAGTCCATAATACATCAGCCTACCACTTTTGGAAAGCACCTAAGATCATACACAATAGCTTGAAGACAATACACACAACAATGCTCTCAATGGAGGAAGAAACAATGACAATGATCTATTGATCTCAATGAAGCATACAAAAGGTTTCTCCAACCTGTTCTCCACGACTTCCCTACTATTTATGGATGAGGAAGATGACTCTCTCTCCTCTCTCTAGAAGGTACTTGACCCTAGATATTCCCTATATAGGAAAAATAGCTAAAAATGGCTTATATGACCAAAATACATCAAAATGGTCTCATTTTGAAGGGTATGAAGTTTGACACTTCATCATACTGAAAAAATACAGTAAATAAAAACATTGTGGCCTGGTTCACACGTGCAAAACTCCAGAACCAAAACTATTTACAATTTTAGCCAATTTAGGCCTCAAACTAGCTAGGAAATGTTGACAATTTTCACACTCCCTCTTCAACATTGGATGCTAGTTTCAACATAGTCTTTGAGCACATTCCAAGATTAGATCTATGCATTAAATATAGGTCCTTTCCCAATGGTTTGGTGAAGATATCAGCCACACACTCCTTTGAAGAGACATGTTGAAGCTCCACCTCTTTGGCAATGACTTGATCTCTCACAAAATGGTGAGCAATCTCAATGTGCTTGCTCCTTGCATGAAAAACAGGATTGCTTGCCAAGCTTTGGGCTGAAAGGTTATCACAAAGTATGATTGGAGTCTTCTCTGGTTCCAGCAAGTGAAGATCCAATAACATCCTCTTGATCCAAAGAATCTCCTTGGTGCATGTTGTTAATGCCTTGTACTCGGCTTCGGTGGAAGATAGAGAGATAGTTGGTTGCTTCTTTGATAGCCATGAGACCACTCCATCTCCAAGATAGATTGCAAAGGCACTTGTTGACTTCCTATCCATTTGATCACCTGCAAAATCTGAATCTGAAAATCCACAAAGGTTAGGTGTAGTACCTCCATACAAGATGCCAAAATCTCTAGATCCCGAGATGTATCTAAGTACTCTCTTTCCTAGCTTCCAATGAGCCTCACTAGGATCTTGCATAAATTGACTTAGTTTACCAACCACAAAGCTTAGATCAGGTCTTGTGATGGTTAACCATATAAGAGATCCTATTAGCTTTCTATAGAGAGTAATGTCCTTGAAGGATCTTTCATTACTTCTTGTAGTTAGCTTTACATTTGATTCCATAGGAGTAGAAACAACTTTACAATCTTCCATATGAAACCTTTTTAGAATAGAGTTAACATACTTTTCTTGACATATGAATGTAGATTTAGAAGTTCTAATAATCTCTATTCCTAAGATATAATGAAGTTTACCAAGATCTTGAATTTCAAACTCTCTTTTGAGTGCCATCTTGATTTCATCTATATCTAGATTGTTACCACCACTTAAGATAATGTCATCAACATAGATCAAAAGTAAAGTGATATCATTTTCATTCAATCTAAAGTAGAGAGAATGATCATACTCACTCATAACAAAGTTTTGAGAAAGTAAGAAGGAATTGAGCTTAGCATACCAACTCCTTGGTGCTTGCTTTAGCCCATACAAACTCTTTTGGAGATAGCACACATGATTAGGCTCATCATGTGAAACATAGCCCTCGGGTTGCTCCATGTAAATATCTTCTTCAAGATCACCATTCAAGAAGGCATTAGTAACATCCATTTGCCACATATCCCAATCATAAAGAGTTGCAAGAGAGATTAGGATTCGAATAGTTACCATCTTTGCCACGGGTGCAAAGGTCTCATCATAGTCAATACCATATTCTTGAGCATACCCCTTTGCCACCAACCTTGCCTTGTACTTGTTGATTGATCCATCTTGATTTGTCTTGATCTTGAAGATCCACTTACAACCAATTGCCTTCTTGTCCTTTGGAAGCTTTACCAACCTCCATGTGTTGCTTTTGATGAGTGCTTGATGCTCATGATCCATGGCTTGGATCCATTCCTTCTTTTGAATTGCTTCACCTACACAAGTTGGTTCATCAAAAGAGGTAAGAAAAGCAAAGTTAGAGTTGTCCACCACTTGCTTTCCTTTTTCATCATAGGTTAGCCTTGATGGCTTAGCCCTTTGCCTTTGAGTCTTCCTTGAAGTTTGCTTTGGAGTGGCATCTCCATCTTCATCCAAGACATCTTGCACATCATGATGATTAGTAGGCACATCAACATCAACATCAACAACATTGGAAACATTCTCTTCATGAAAGATGACATCCCTACTTATGACAACTTTCTTTGTAGAAGGAATGTACACTTTGTAAGCCTTGCTTACTTCACTATAGCCAACAAACACACCCTTCTTTGATGAAGGATCTTCTTTAGTTCTATCATCAAGTGTGATATTGACAAAACATGTACATCCAAAGATCCTACAATGCTTGACACTCGGCCTTCTACCATAAAGAACCTCATGAGGAGTTTTACCATCCAAGGAAGCACTTGTCCATCTATTACATAGATAGTTAGCACATGCTAAAGCTTCCCCCCAAAAAGACTTAGCAAGATTAGCATGTAGTCTCATTGCCTTGGCACATTCACAAAGGGTTCTATTCTTCCTCTCGGCCACTCCATTCTGTTGTGGAGTCCTAGGACTAGACATCTCCCTCTTAATCCCATGTGCTATACAAAAGTCTTTGAACCTATTTGAGGTGTATTCCCCTCCATTATCAGATCTTAAGCATTTGATCTTTGTATTGAATTGGTTTTCCATTTCATTCTTGAACTTGACAAATGCAGCAAACACTTCATCCTTACTTTTAAGAAGATAGATCCAAGTATACCTACTAAAGTCATCAATGAAAGTTGCATACATCTTTGCCCCACCATTGCTAGTTGTACTAGAAGAATGAATATCAGAATGCACAAGTTGAAAAGCTTCTTTAGATCTAGAAGTAGATCTAGAATAAGCAAGTCTATGAGATTTGGACAAGGCACAATGTTCACAAACACTATTGTTTGCAACAAGACTTTTAGGGAGACCAAGAACAAGCTCTTTCTTTGCCATTACCTCCAAAGATTTGAAGTTGGGATGGCCCAACCTCTTGTGCCAAACTTCTTGGTTTGTCAATTGCTCCCTAGCCATACATCCTTCATGATTAGAGATCACACATGCATCAAGCTTGAAAAGTTTACCATGCCTCCTACCTTGAGCAATCAAGGATCCACATTTACTTATCAAACATGCATCTCCAATGAACTCCACATCAAGTCCTTTGTCAATCATTTGACTTACACTAAGCAAATTCTTAGTGATTGAAGGAATGTGCAAAACATTTTCAAGATTTGCTTTCCTATTTGTTGAAAGGGAAATAGGAATAGTGCCTATGCCTTTGATGTCACATTGACCATCATTTGCAGTGTAGATGATGTTACCTTCTCCCTCATAAGACAATAAGGATGTAAAGTATTCCTTATGTTTTGTCATGTGAGATGAGGCTCCACTATCAATCCACCAAGGATCATTATCATCTATGTTGGCTAACAAACTTCAAGTCATAACAAGTGATTCACATGTGTTATGTTCTTCCTCATCTATTGTAAGATTTCCTTGCCTCTCTCCTTGCTCTCTTTTCTTCTTATAACATTCATTTGCAAAATGACCTTTTATCCCACAATAAAAGCACTTGAACTTTGACTTATTGTTCTTAGTAGAAGAGGAAGAGGAAGAGTGATCATCATGATCAAAGTTACCACCTTTGGACCATTTCCCTTTGCCTTTACCTTTGCCCTTGAATTTGCCTTTTGTGAAGAAAGCCTCTTCACCTCCACCTTGCAAGGATGCACCATCAAGCTTTGATTGCAACCTATGTTCTTCAGCCAATAAGATTTCTTGCAAGTCAACCACACTTGGCAAGACTCTTTGAATGGAAAAACTTTGCACAAGGTTAGCATGTTCATTTAGCAAACCATTCAACATAACTTGGACTATTTCACCATCTTTTATGTTCTCATCAATGCATGCTAAATCATCACTTAGGGACTTAACTCTCAAGATAAATGCATGAGCACTTTCAGCCTCTCTTTGCCTACTAGAAAATATTTGTCTCCTTAGGGTCAATACCCTAGATGTGGACTTTGATTCAAAGAGCTTCTTTAAGGCATTCCATGCCTCACTTGCACTTTGACACTTTCCAACTTCCTTGAGAAGTTCATTTGTAACATTCATTTTAATGATATGAAGAGCCCTTTTGGCCTTCTTATCAAACCTTTGTTGCTCTTGAAGTGTGAGAGGTCTCTCTTCAATTTCTGCAACTATGTCCATGAGTTCATTCAACTCAAGTAAGGACTCCATCCTCACTTTCCAAGTAGAGTAGTTTGATGAACTCAACCTTTCACTAGACTCTAGCATGATCCCACCATTGGAAGCCATGATTCTAATGTTTCTTCAACTTTTAGGTTCTGTCCTAAAGCACTTAGCACTCACTTTTCTCTCAACAAATGATAGATAAAGAGATCTATGAAGATTTAGGACCCTAAAACACTTCTATCTTGAACCTAGATGGTTTCCAAGCATAGAAAGGAAGATTGAAACACATGCAACACTTTGCACACACTAAGAATGGATTACAAAATCAAACCAACCTGAACACACTCTTGCTTAAGCTCTCAAACTTTCCAGCAAGTGACCAAATCAAGTTATGGTGTGAAGAGTTACTTGCATTCTTAGAAAATACCCAAAACTAGGATGCCAAGATTACCTAGTAATGAACAAACTTGATCAACATATGATCAACACACTAAGATATTGATTCAACCTGTAAAACCACATGTAAACCACACTTCTAAAAGTTTATAAACTCCAGCAAGTGATAAATACAAGATTTAGAGGTGAATGAATGAGCACACTTAGTGAATCACAAGACTAGCTTCACTATCTTGTCAAATCTTGGTGTTTAGATGTAGATCTAAGATCACTTCACATGAGAATGTTCCTCAACCTGTTAAGAACCTGAAAACACACTTGCATAATGGTTAACACCTTCCAGCAAATGCTCCAATCAAATTACATAAGGAGAGTTACTTACATGCTCAACAAAGTACACCAAAATTTATGCCAAAATTGATGACAATCTTTACAATATGCTCTTCACAATGGAGCTTACAATATGTTCACCCAAAAAAGGGGATCTTTCATCCAAATGGGAGCTTTGCTCAGCCTTTAGGAGAATTACAACTCACTCAAAAGAGCATTTGTCATCCACTTAAGGAGAAGTTTCATCCACTTAAGGAGAGTGTTCATCCAAGAATGGAGATTGTCAACAATAGGATTGAAAAGAACATTGTTAGTATTGAATATGCACAAGCCTCACAATCACAAATGATTAGGTGTTATGATCTGATCCAAAATAGTTTCTTTTCAGCCTCTGATCTTCAATAGACCTGAAATATGCTTTTGATCCACAAGTTCAACTCACAAAACAAAGGTTAGTAAGATTTGATCAACAAAGCAATGCAAAATCATGCTAGAACTTGATCAAACATCCAAATATCACCAAAAATGGAATACTTACTGTAAATAGAAGCCAACCAGCTCTGATACCATGTGAAAAATACAGATCCTAAGTGGATCTAAACTCCAAGATCATTGGCTTGAATGCTTGCACTCCAAACTACATAAGCTAGGAATTGGCAACACATTCTATGCTACCTAGAATGCAAAGAACTTGATCAAAAAGCATTTATCACAAATGGAAACTTCCATAAACATCAAGTGCGGCCCAAAATAGCATTATAAAGTCCATAATACATCAGCCTACCACTTTTGGAAAGCACCTAAGATCATACACAATAGCTTGAAGACAATACACACAACAATGCTCTCAATGGAGGAAGAAACAATGACAATGATCTATTGATCTCAATGAAGCATACAAAAGGTTTCTCCAACCTGTTCTCCACGACTTTCCTACTATTTATGGATGAGGAAGATGACTCTCTCTCCTCTCTCTAGAAGGTACTTGACCCTAGATATTCCCTATAAAGGAAAAATAGCTAAAAATGGCTTATATGACCAAAATACATCAAAATGGTCTCATTTTGAAGGGTATGAAGTTTGACACTTCATCATACTGAAAAAATACAGTAAATAAAAACATTGTGGCCTGGTTCACACGTGCAAAACTCCAGAACCAAAACTATTTACAATTTTAGCCAATTTAGGCCTCAAACTAGCTAGGAAATGTTGACAATTTTCACATACTTTGTGAATTTATCAAATGCTTCTGATTTATTCTGAATAAAATACACTATGGAAAATTTACTATAATCATCAATGAAGGTTATGTAATATTTCAAGCCTCCTACTGAGATCACATTGAAAGACCCACATATGTCAAAATGCACTAGCTCCATAATCTTATTCGTTCTGTAGGTGTCTTTGACAAATGGAGTGCAAGACATCTTACCCTTCAGACATGCATCACAGGTGGTCGAATTGTTCGCATTCGAGATGTTGGCCCCTGTTATTGCTCCATGATGGCTTGCTTGATAAAGTGCCATTGAGTTCATATGGCATAGTCTTCTGTGCCATAGAGTCAATGGCAAATCATCATGAGTCTGATGCACTTGATCTGTAGGCAGGCGTACCTTCAGGTGATATAGATTATTATTTTTTCTATCTTGAGTGATCAGGGTACTAGTACTAGCATCAACAACATTGCATGCTTCATCAGAAAATGTCACACGCATCTCTGCATCTGCTATTCTTGCCACTTACAACAAGTGATGCTACAGTGTAGGCACGAACAAAACATCTTCGAGTCGTCTCTCTCAGCCATTCGTGTTGAGCCATAGTGAACCAATACCGCTCACTTGATGTTTGAATCCATCTCCAAGAACAATTAATCTTGATGGATCTACACTTCGAAAATCAAACATAATTAATCTTGATGTCATGAAGTGTGAGGTAGCTCCTGAGTCTAGGATCACCTCCTGTGTGTCAAGTGTTGATGCTGCATACACATCTACACAAATGTAGATGGTTGAACAATTTCTGTTCGATCTCTCTTCGCCCATTTTCGAGCTCTATGGCTCCTCGACATAGGATGAACTATTGTTGTTCTCATGTCTGTTCTTTGCTGATTTGTTTCTTGGGTTCAGGCGGCAGTCCATGGCTACATGACCCTTCTTATGGCAGTGGATACACTCAATTTCTAGGTTGAGCCAGCACGTATCGACTGTGTGCCCATCACATCTGCATCTCATGCAGATCTTCTTTTCTTCACCTTGTTGTTTTGACCTCTCCTTCTTCTTCCACTTGCCTTTGCTGGTCCCTTCTGCTTGCTGATCACGATCTTGTTTTTGATTCAACTCCATCTTAGGCTTGAATTGTGTTTTTGTCTTTTCTTTGTTGTTGTAGAGGGCTTGGTCAGAAGCATCCTTGTGATCAAGATGCTCTCTCGCCTCGACTTCCTCTCGAATCTCGATAATTTCCTTTTCAAGGGTCATGGTAGGATCCTTTGCGAACAGAGTTTTGGTTGTCTGGAAAGATCTAGGTAAGGCTCTCAACAGGTAACTAAGCTGCTTCTCTGCTGACACTGCATTTTTTGCTCCAGAATTGTATAGTGACAAGAATAGATCCTTCATCTCCCTTACAAAAGAAGTGAGATCTTTGCCGTCCCACTGCAAGTTTGTCAGCTAATCTTCATCATCATTATTTGATTGCCTGATTTCGTTTGAAATCTCGTGAGTAGTGTATTCCACATCTCCTTTGCCTTGGAGCCTAGGAGAGTGTAGCCAGGTCAAGTGTGAGACTATCCTCGATGGATGATGATAGCAAGGCTATTGCCTTGTCATTTTTTTCCCTCCATTCGCGTAGCTCCTTGCCTAATGTTGTAGGCATCTTCTCTGTGCCATCTACCCAAGGGAATAAACCTTCACCCTTTAGTATCAGCAAGGTCTTAGCTTTCCACGCTAGAAAGTTAGATCCCGATGAATCCAGAATTGTACAGATCTTGGATTGCATGCTGCTGAATGAAGCCACTGCTTCTGAATTTGTGTTCACTTGTTGATGGTTGATTGTTTGAATGCTTAGCCCCTTTAATCTGATAGGATTTTGGCTATGTCAGACTATGACAAGGTAGGCTCTGATACCACTAATGCTAAAAAATGCACTCATAAAATGCAAAATTCTAGCTAAAACTCTGGTGACAAACTGATAAAATCTCAAACGATTTACGAAACTTGAATTATTTCTATTCGAGTTGGATCAAGCAGGCTCTGTAACATAACCAAACGAAACGAGACAAATTCTAAACAAAATTGAAACGAAACGAAGTGAAGTGAAGAAAAGCAAAGCGAAACTTAAATGAGCTCTGACATTGATTCATGCTGGAAGCATAGATCGCAAAATGAAACGAAACAAAGCAAAAGAATTTGCGACAAGATCAATCAAGCTCAGTAATGAGACGAGACAAGACAAGACGAGACGAGACAAAATGCAACCTAAGTGAGCCTCTGAAATTGATTTACTGTTATAGCCAAGTAATCGCGAAGCGAAGCGAAGCACGAAGCGAGAGGATTCGCAAACGAAATCAGTTCGTCAGGAATTCAGATATGATTGCTGGTCACTGCCAACTATATCATGCCTACAATCCTTCAGAGAGTAGATAGACACAGCTGATCTACGTTCACAGATTAATGTAGCATTCAAGAATATCAAACCAAGGTGCGGAATCAAATGAACAAGCGAATCAGACACACGAATAGTAGTAGAGAAAAATACATTCGATATCATACAATCATATAGATTAATATGTGCACAACAGCTACAATATCATCTATTGATTTTCTGATTTTTCAAGCATTGTGCGACAGATCCACACAATGCATTGGCATGAGAGAAATACAATTCTCTCACAAATTTGTGTCTCGCTTACTAGCGGACTTCAAAATCTACAGATCCTATTACAAAAATTGGCTCGCATGCAGGCGGACTCGTATTCTGTATTTTTCGTCTTCTAGCTTCTTGTCTTGCTTACTAGCATTCGACTTACTATATTATGCATCAAACAGAAAGTATATAGTTCATGAACTATTTCGTGTTAGGTCTTGTAACTTAAAGATTAGAAAGATTAAACATCTACAACTAATCGAGAATTACAAGAGTGGCAGATCATCCATGATCTAGAATACTTTTGATGATGTCATGATTTCAGATCAGATATCTATATCCCATGGTATTTGGCTGATTGTCCTGGCTATTCGTGGAGCACGACTAATGTTGTGTCGTGTCGTCTTTTGTCGTCATTTGTCAAAGGTTCAGAATTGAAAGCTAGCAAAGCTTTGGCATTAGAAAAAAAATGTTTCTTCATACTTCTTGTTCTCTAGATTGTTTTCTACTTCGCCTTGGTTGCTCTGTATGTTCGCGTTGATTTCCATGCCTACTTTAAAGACATTGTGGGCCCATAACCTATTTGAGCATAGACCTATCAATAAGGAACACTAAGCGATAAGTCCTCCAAATGGACAAGATCTTCCTCTGAACCAACACCGTCTTCTTCAGGTAAACTTAATTTTAAATGACTTACATGAAACACAGGGTGAGCTGTAGACTTGTTTTGAAGATCTAGTTCATAAGCTAAGGAACCAATTTTATCTATAATCTGAAATGGTCCACAATATCTGGTAGACAATCTATAATGCTTCCCATAAGCATAGCCTTAGAATCCTTAGGTATTCTAAGATATACCTAGTCATCAACTTTAAAATCTCTGGGAGACCTCTTAAGATTGGGATAGTGCTTAGCTCTATCCTGAGCACTTCGGATACAATCACGGGCCACTTGAAACATTTCATGCATATCATGCAAGAAATCCACAAGTTTTTAGATCTTAACAGACACATTTACTGGAGATCTAGGTTGAAAACCGCACATCATCATAAACGGACTATAACCAGTGGCAAAATGTTTCCTACTGTTATAAGAAAACTCAATCAAAGGAACGTAATCTTCCCATTGAGATTGCCTATGAGACAGATATGTCCTCAACCTATCCTCCATAGTCTGATTAGTTCTCTCAGTGTGGCCCTCTGATTCAAGATGATTAGAAGAACTAACACTAAGCAAGGTTTCTAGTTTATAGAATATAGTTGACCAAAAGTGATCTGTGAATTTAGGATCTCTATCACTGACTATATCACTTGGCAGTCGATAAAGCCTAAATAATCTTTCCACAAAGATCTGGATTAAATCCGAAGCCTTAGTAGTTGACTTGATTGGTATAAAAGTAACTAACTTTGTCAACCTGTCCACCACAACCCAAATAGAATCATTTTGGCATTGGATCTTTGGAAGTCCAAAGCTTCAAAAAAAGCTTGATGAGAAAGCTAAACATGGATATCTGATAGGATATGACAACAATTCGTCATACTACAGAGTCTACATGCTAGACACGAACACTGTGAAGACAATGAGAGATGTCAAATTTCATGAGAGCAGAACAATGGCCAATGATGATCCTGTCAGCTATGAAGTTCTTGAAAGACAATACTATGATCTGCCACCTGCGACAGAGAGAGCAGAAGACGAACACAAAAATGAAGATTTTTGAGTTGCGTCGCATTTGAGTGACGAATCAGAAGACAAAAGATTCGAGAGGCAGCTTTATGCTATAGTACTTGTAAACGAAGATGGTTCCGGACCTAGCAAAGCAGACAAAGGCAAAGGCATTGATGTCCCAATAGGATCTACTAGAAGGTTGACAAGACAACGAAGAGCGCCAACAAGATATTTGCTAGGCAGTCTACATCAGAAGAATTTTGTGGATTTAGCGGCGAACTACAGACTTTTGAGGAGACAATTGAATGTCCAGAGAAGGACAAATGGTTCTAAGCCATGAATGAGGAGATGGAATTCATGAGGAAGAACTAGGTATGGACGTTGTAGCCATTACTAGGTAAGCGAAAGGTTGTGAAATACAAATGGGTTTA
Organism: Diphasiastrum complanatum; assembly: GCA_029204225.1. Taxonomy (NCBI): domain Eukaryota; kingdom Viridiplantae; phylum Streptophyta; class Lycopodiopsida; order Lycopodiales; family Lycopodiaceae; genus Diphasiastrum; species Diphasiastrum complanatum. Next base: position 18,102,252 of record CM055098.1, read on the forward strand.
CAAGCTAAAGTATGGACTAGATGGAGATGTTTCAAAGTACAAGGCAAGACTGATAGTGAAGGGATTCTCTCAGAGGTATGGTATTGATTATTTTGAAACCTTCTCTCTTGTCATGAAGCATTCGTCCCTACGTTTATTATTTGCATATGCAGTTGCTTATGGCCTCAGGATCCACATTTTGGACGAGAAGATAGCCTTCTTACATGGTGAGTTAGACGAAGAGGTCTACATGGATCAACCCTCAGGTTATGTCTCAAATTTACTTTCTGATTATGCATGCAGAATGCATAAGAATATCTATGGTCTAAAGCAATCAGTTCAAAAATGGTACAAAAAGAAAGATTAAGCCCTGAAATTGTTAGGATTCAAGCCACTAATGGCTGACTCCAATGTGTATGTGAGAATTACAGACGAGAAGATCATCATGGTGGCTATGTATGTGGACAACACTCTAATACTCTGCAAGAGTGAGAAGCTGATTGCTGAAGTGAAGACTGACATCTTGAAACATTTCGAGATTGTGGATCTGGGAGAAGACAGGTGTTACCTTGGCTTGTAGATTGACAGAGACTATGAGGGAGGTAAGTTGTACCTTCATCAGTCCAAAAACAATCAAAAACTCCTAGAGGATTTCAGGATGCTGAATTGCAAAGGAGCGAATACTCCAATGCTTGCCGGAATGGTGCTGACAAACAAAAATTGTTCGAGGACTGCAGAAGAGAGAGAATTGATGCAGCTCACACCTTACAAAAAACTGATAGGATCATTGATGTACCTTGTAGACAACACATGCCTTGACATTGCTCATGCAGTGTTCAAGATGAGCCAATTCTGTACGAATCTCAGGCGGATGCATCAGAAGCGACAATTCTCTGGGTCAGCAAGAAGTAGACCATTGTGGCTCAGTCATCCTGCGAAGCAGAGTATGTTACAGCAACAAAGATGGCCAACGAGATAATTTGACTCAAACAGTTTCTGGACAAATTAGGCAAAACAAGGAATGAACCTTTGTTTTGCAGATGGACAACACATTTGCAATACATTTGACGGAAGACCCTGTGTTTCACTCAAGGATGAAACACATTGCAATCAAGTACCACTTGATAAGGGATCTGATTGGGAAGAAGATGCTGCAGACCACCTTCATTGGAACAAAAGACATGGTTGCTGACATTTCCAATAAGGCCCTAGACAAAGGTCCATTCAAGAGACAGAGGAGCAGTCTTGGAGTCATGAAGCTATCATGCTTTGAGAGGGAGTTGAAGAAACATTTTGTTTCTAATGCCAAAGCTTTGCTAGCTTTCAATTCTGAACCTTTGACAAAAGACGAGACGAGATGACATGACATGAAATTAGTCGTGCTCCATGAACAACCAAGAAGATCAGCCAAGTACCATGGGGTACAAATATCTGATCTGAAATCATGACATCATCAGAAGTATTCTAGATCGTGGCTAATCTGCCACTCTTGTAATTCACGATTAGTTGTAGATGTTTCATCTTTCTAATCTGTAAGTTACAAGATGTGACAAGAAATTGTTCGTGAACTATATACTTTCTGATAAATGCATAATATAGCAAGTCGAATGCTAGTAATCAAGACAAGAAATTAGAAGACGAAAAATACAGAATACGAGTCCGCCTGCATGCGAGCCAATTTCTATTATAGGATATGTAGATTCTGAAGTCTGCTAGTAAGCGAGACACAAATTCATGAGAGGACCGTATTTCTCTCACGCCAATGCATTGTGTGGATCTGTCGCACAATGCCTGAAAAATCAGAAAATCAATAGATGATATTGTAGCTGTTGTGCACATATTAATCTGTACGATTGTATTATATTGAATGTATTTTTCTCTACTACTATTCATGTGTCTGATTCGCTTGTTCATTTAATTCTGCACCTTGGTTTGATATTCTTGAATGCTACATTAATATGTGAACGTAGATCAGTTGTGTCTGTCTACTCTTTGAAGGATTGTAGGAATGATATAGCTGACAGTGACCAACAATCATATCTGAATTCCTGACGAACTGATTTCGTTTGCAAATCCTTTCACTTCATGCTTTGCTTCGCTTCGCTTCGCTTCGCTTCGCTTCGCTTCGCTTCGCGATCACTTGGCTATAAGGGTAAATCAATTTCAGAGGCTCACTTAGGTTTTGTTTCGTTTTGTTTCACTCTGTTTCGTTTTGTCTCGTCTCGTCTAGTTATTGAGCTTGATTGATCTTGTCACAAATTCTTTCTCTTCATTTCATTTTGTTTCACGATCTGTGCTTCCAGCATGAATCAATGTCAGAGCTCGTTTAAGTTTCGCTTTGCTTCGCTTTGCTTCGCTTTGCTTCGCTTCACTTTCGTTTAGAATTCATCTTGTTTCGTTTGGTTGTGTTATAGAGCCTGCTTGGGCCAACTCGAATAGAAATAATTCAAGTTTCACTAAAAGTTCCGTGAATTGTTCAAGATTTTATTAGTTTGTCACCAGAGTATAGCTAGAATTTTGCATCTTCTGAGTGCATTTTTCAACATCAAAGAAATGGAGAATGTAAATCGCAATGTAGCAAGAATGATAGAGAAGTTTGAGGGTGATGGATATCTATTGTGGTCATGGCAGATGAAGATGATACTGAAAGATAAAAGGCTATGGTCCATCATGGAGAGAACTGAGAGAGCTCCATAACTAGACCAGGAGGGTCTCGTGTTGAATGCAGAGGGAGCCAAGAGCTTTTTGGAAAAGGATAAGAAGACATTCTTGTTGGAAATGGTGTCGAGATGATGGAGCAGCGAATGATTCCTTAGTACATGCACTACACCTATCAAAGTGAATCAAGATGATGAGTTGAACGACTCAACTGATTCTACTTGATTGTAACTTTGAAGTCACTAGAATTGATGGTGTCGATTATGTAAGCAAACACAAAGAAAGTCTTGCGATTGATATTGCATAAGCAAAAAATAGACAATTAAGACAAAACCATTTGAGAAATCAGATAGAATAATTAAGAAAGCTTTGCATACATACTAACACTAATCTGAATGCAATAAGATACTGCTTCCATTTAGAGAGAGAACAAAGATATAAGTTAGTCGATGCTGGAGCACAAGACAATTGTAAGTGAAATTGCAAGCTCAAAACTATCTTAGTTATGAGCTTATTCTGATTCTCAATCTGAAAACAAGAATCGATGTGTGAAAGCATCTATATTGTCTGTCTTACAAAATCATCATATCTCTTTAATGTACATTTGTGCAAATATATACATAATGACATAGAGTCATTGTGACATCTGAAAATGGACCGTGGCTACTATCATTGTCAAAATAGTTGCAGAGGAGTAGGAGTGGGTGAGTGGTGTGATGTTAGTAGTAGAATTCAGCTCAGTTGATTCGTGGGGTGGAGCATGACAAGAGTTCCAACTATTTGATTTGACAGTTTGTCGAATCAAATGGTCGAGCATTTGTTGATAGTTGATAGAGTTCAATAGTCCAACTGAGCTCAATAGTTTGACTGCCTTTGATAGTTTGATTGTCGTGTCGATACCTGTCTTTGACACTAGAGTATTTCTATAGATTGTGCGATAATGCATGTAGAATTACATTGATATGAATGGAACTAGATTAACATGGGATTTAGGAGAGTAGAGGACTAAATCCAATAATTCTTGACAATATGCCTGACCCTAGGGGAAATCCCAATGATACACATGTAGGAAGGACCAAATGAGGTGTGGAACACATTGAAGGGGATCTATGAGGAAAAGAGTGTGCAAAAACTACTACTATTGTGGATGAAACTTACAACGATCAATATGAATGAAGGGGAGTCATTGGTTTTCCATCTTGAAGCAATGAAGGCTCTATCTAGATAGTTGGAAGCGGTAGAAGCTAGCATGGTAAAACACATTCAATATTCACAATTCTTGGGGATTTTGCACCATCATATGGACCTTTGATCATGGTGCTTGAAGGGAATAACTTGGAATCAAAGTTGAGATGCAAATAGAGATGAGAGTAAAGAAAGTTAGGTCAGACAATGGTGGAGACAATGGTAGTGAGTAGTGAGTACATTGGGTCTGGAATAAATTTAAAATAATTTGCGTAGAGAAATGCATCCATTACCAATTCACCATGTCATATAGTCCACAACAAAACAGGGTCGTTGAAAGGAAGAACAAGACTCTGCTGAAACATGGTAGGATGTATGCTTTATGATGGAGATCTACCTACATTTACATCCTCAAAATTGAAGTCAAGCACAAGCATTTTCACACTTTCAATGTTCTGAATCAGTTTCATGCAGATTGGCCTTTCATGATTACATATCATATGCATATTGCTTCATACTAGAAGTTCTAACTTTTAAGCCACATCGTTCACTCATTTAACAATTTAAGCTTACCAATCCAAATTACACTCAAATCCTTTGGAATCAACCTTCAAACAAGGAATCAAGTTTGGTCCCTATTGATTGGTCGAGTGCAAAATAGGCACGCAAAGCACAATTTCCAAAAGTTTTCTTGCTTTAGAAAAGAATGTGATTTCTTTGATTCAACTCTCATACCATAATAAAAGCTTGAATAAATAGTCATGAATCACTTCTAGATGAATTTTGGAAAAATAAATTTTGCTTTTGACCACTATCAAACTGGTTTTACTTGAGATTGCCAAACTAGCATTCAAGAGTAACAGTCTTGGCAACGGCTCCACAAACATCTTGATCTTCAATGGCCTCTCCATGTGATGAACTTTTCGTAGTATGAAACTCAAAGCAAGTACAATAATTGGATTTTCATCAACAGACAAGTGTGAAATTACTACTCAACTTGGGTGTAGGCATCAATGTCAAAAGGCTCAAATGATGTCAATGTGAATGCAAAGCTCACTTGAGAAAATCCTAGAGGTCATCTCAGATTTGAAATCAGTAAGCTTTTCAACTTTGTTTCATGCACAAACTTAGCAATACTAGTTGATTGGTGAGTCACAAGCCCATCCACTTGCTACTACATTGAGATCTTGTATTTTGGAAGAAGTTCAATGTTGTCTTTGTGTTGCCATATTCTAGCTCACAGAAAATATCATATCCTTCCATCTATCTAAGGATGAAAGACCATTTATCTGAATTTCACTTTTTTCCATACACTTGACGTGAGATTTTGGATATGACAAACATTATCTATTCATGCCAATATTTATCCAATTTGTGATCGATTTTATGCTAATCCACTACTTATAGTGTTTTTGAAGTACAGCATTCTAGGTAATCCTCCATACTTAATGGTGAACACTTTCACTATATTTGCTACTATAACATGTTAGATCATGTTATCTACGAATCTGAATTGAGACTCACAAATATTCACATAAGGGATAATATCGATTAGGTCAATTTTAGTTCATCGTGTAGCTTGCTAGATAAATTCTTGGACTTTATACTCGATTCAGATTTGATGTACTTATTTGAATTTACCACCCACCCACTTGATTGATTGCAAAGTATAGATACCTATATTCTAGCTCATAGCAATATTGAAATTATCTCATTTTCACTTCTCTTTTTGCATGTTTTGTACATCTAGCCACATTAGATGGCTCAAGATACAAACAAATATGAGGTTATTGAATCTATTGATAGACCCCAAAAATGAAAATGTGGCAAGTTGCCTCAAGTGGAAGTGGTCACAGCCATGAGGGCTTGCGAGAAAAGGATTTGGGCTCCCTTTTAGTTGGCAAAAATAGATGTAAGTATTCACTTGTCTAACATGGAATACATTGTGCAAGAGCCATCATCACAATCTCTTACAAATATTTCTGTTATATCGTGGAGTTGAACCCCAATACACCTATCCAAGCACTACTTATTGAGAGCCATTGCTTGAAAATAAAAAGGGACACTTGATAGACGTGGCTTTCTCATTACCAAGTATCAGTGGAAAATAGGCATTCAATACTTAAAGCAACTTATTAATTTGAAATGTAGGCAGAAAGTTCTTTAGTATTAAATACAGAGACTGATCATGAAACATTCATGTCAACATTCCATCACTTGAGGCTTTGGACATCCCAATGCAAAATGGTAGTAAAGTTGAAGCAAATCAAAATAATTGGTAAACTATTGACAGTTCCACTTTGATTCCCACTTCGAACCACTAAAAAAGCTTTAGTTGTTTGCAATTATCGATCCTTCAACTTCAATTGATAGAATCTGTCCGAAAATCAGAAAATTCAGATTCAATCTATCATAACTTTGGATTGAAGAATAGAATTGGAATGAAATCACCTCTATCCCTCAGCGACTAGTGTCTAAAGGATTCCCACAAACTTTCGGCTCAATCGAACAAGATCTAAGCCTCCAACAAGTGAATATGTCGGAGAGGGGACTGGTAAGACATGGAATTTTCAGAATTGAAAAAATAGTGACTTCTTCCAAAAAACTAGGAAAAATCCTTGACTGATTTCTTAGGAAGGGGACGCCTAGGAGTATGGATTACCTACAAAGCCTCTCAGAGGTCACTCCATGCAAGATGAAAACTGGAAGGTTAGAATTATTCAAATCATATAGTCATCAACATAAATTTTTTTCTTCAAAATATCAATCAATTTAACAATTTAATGTTTGTTTTTTTTTTGTGCTAAACAGAATTTCGAAAAAACAACAGCCACCACATTGGAGAAGGTGAATTTGAAATATGATATTCACATGATAATATGTGAAGAAAACATTTTTCAACGTTGGATAACTATGATGGACATGTACCTTATGGGATGACTAATGAATAATAAGGGAGAATTTAAGCCTATTTCCAAAGACAATAAAGATTGTGACAATAAAGCAAATTAGAGGACTCAGGTAGAAAACACGTCCACCCTCGCAACTACCATGTTCAGATGCATCCAAGGCATTATTGATGCAGATGTAATGACAATTCAGGACATGATTTTGAAGGGTAAGATCTTGCTGAAAAAGGATAGATATTGTAAAGGACATAAAGACATGGTAGAGGTGGCCCTTCATTGCAAATATATTCGGATGCTGCAGGATGAAATCACAACTTTTATGCAAACTCTAAGTGGAGATACTACCATAAACTACGAAGGCATAAAGGATAAATATGGGATATCAAAACATAGTTTTGATAATATGTTTAATTGGTCTAAGGAGTGGCTAAAAACAAGCATCAAGAAGTCCAAGAAAAAAGTTGAACTACCAACACCAGTGCAAAATGAGTTGTGAATGGCATTCAGAACAATTAGTGGCATCAAGACAAATTTTTTTTCCTTGCCATGAAAAATAGTTAATGCTGGCTTGGAAGCAGAGACAACTATTGAGATTGTGTCTACTATTGGAGTTGACAACGATATAGGGTTGGTCATATTGGACATGACTTCAAGGAAGGATGCGTGGAGTATAGAAGGGCATAGAAGAATATTTGAATGCATTGCAAATGTGAATGGAGGTTCATATGTTTTTGTTGCTCTTGTAGATTATGAAAATTCTTTTGTTCAATTGATGAAAGTTCTAAAATATATTCAAGGGACAGTGGACTTACATTATGGATCATATACAAAAGAAATTGACAAGAGTAAAAAGGTGATAAAAGGACATGACCTTGCGGTATTTGTTGCTCGCATTTCAAAGATGGACAAAAATGAAGATTTTGAAGGACTTATTATAGAATCACAACTTGATCTGCTTTCGCGAGAGCTCAAATGCAATTGAGAAAGATGTTTTCAAACTAGAGGGAGATAAAGTTTTGAGCAAAAAAATCAAGAGGTTTTTAACTTCTCCAAAAACTTTTAAGTGCTGTGCTTTTAAAAGAGGCAATATAAGTGTTTTTCCTAAAAATTATACATTTTTTTGCATTGTGTCACCATGGAAAAATCGTAGTTGATGCATACACCAGAGGGTACACCATGAGAGAAGCCTTGCAACAAAATATACAAATGATCGTCTTGGTGTGCAACAATGAAGAGAAAAGTTTGTTGGAGGCCTATTGCTCAACTATGGTGACTATGATACCCAATTTAACCAACAAAATGGAGGCCAAAAATGATGGAAGAAAAAATGTAGACCATCAACAATCAGGAGATAAGGTGGCCACTTCCTCAATTGCGCCTACAAATCTTCTAGAAAATAAAAATCTAGATGATATTCAGCAAACACAAGAGGACGACGAGAAAAATACATTGATAGAAAGTATTCTTGATCATGAACTTCCGCTTGTAGATCTTCAAGAAGAACAAATGCCACCAAATGAAGAGAGTACTCATCTTGATTGTATGAAAGGAAAATAACATGTTGTGGATCGACACAACAATCAAACATGTTGGTAAATAGGACAAATTTATGTACAAACTTTGAAATAAGAGTAAAGTGGTCTATTTTACATGACACATTTTTTCAAGCATGATCTGGAATGTTTTTTCATTTCAATTTAGATTTTGTCAAGATATTTTTTTTTATAAAATTCAAAAGCAGACTCGTCTGTGAGCTCATCTCAATGAGATCTAGCTACATGGATTTTTTATTCAAATACTATTTTGCTTCTATTGTACAGCTAATTTGAAGACAATAGTTTTCGAAGAACATATGAGTGCGCATCTTAATGGTATGAAAAGAATATAATATATCATGGATTCTAGTGAGACAAAATTTAAACAATTCGATATTTAGTACAAATATTGGTACTAAAGTTTAAAATAAAATTACAACATGATGCATTCCACAAGAAGCACTTTTGCCAAGTATGTTATGAAATGTTTTTTTTTTTTTTTAAAATTTCTTTGAAATAATTAAAAACAATATCGTTAATTGAATTGTTTCGTTACTTTTGTTGTACAGTTGGTTTGATGACAACGAATTTTGCAAGCGAGTTTCAATCTCCAGAAAAACAAGAGAAAAGTTCCTATAAATTAATGCATTTACGTTTTGTATATATAATTTTTGCTTTATGTAAATAATATTTTTAATTCATGTTAATAATTTCATTGGATATTTATGTGGTGACTAATATGAATGTAAGTTTTTGAGTAGAAGTTTGTTTTTTTGATTTTGTTGTAATTTTTTTTTTCAGGTGGTAAAGGCATCTAGACATATTGAGGATGACATTTTCATAATATTAGACCTAAATGGCATTCTCATAAAACAACGCAATACTGGTCCACAATGCTCAAGGGATAAGAAATGGCAAATCAAATTGCGACATGGATGGTTGGAATTCCTAAAAAAAGTTTTTTCAAAATTTAAGATTGGCATTTGGTCCATTGTGGACTATAAACCGCGCTTAATACCTGCTCTTTCATGGAAAGAGAGACATCTCAAAAGCTTATGTTTTTCATGTTGTGGAGCCAAAAAAATTGCTACCAACATTCAGGTATAATGTGTCCTGAGAAGCCTTTTGTAGCTGCTAATTTCAAACCCTTATGTTATGTATGGCATCATTTCTATTCTAGACTCAACAAACACAACATGGTGCTTATTGATTATTCACCATTCAAATCATGCATGAACAATCCATTGAATTGTATATTTTTAGAGGAATACAATTCATTTGCTGACAACAACTATCTTATTGATGTACTATGGCCATACTTAGAACAACTGAAAGAAGCTAGACATTGAGAGCTATGTAAATTTACATTCCATTGGACAAGAAGTGGTTACTACTAGTCATCTGTACTACAATTTGCTTAGAGAAGTGATAGAAGTTCCTTGGGACTAGTGGAAATCAAAAAAAGCTATGAAGGAATAAAAATTTCACCAAGTTGGAGGTTTGGCTACTGGGATGGCACAAAAGCAAATTTCACTATACGAGGAGTTGGAATTAGAATAGGTGGAGCTTCTCTATGCTCTTATGCAGAAATTCAAGCCATGGAAGCTTTCAAGAGGAGATGTATTTGCTATTTGTAAACATCTTGGGCTCCAACAAGATAACTTTGGTGAACAAGCAATGAGAGCATACATAACCAATTTGGTGAAAAGACTCAAGCAAGAAAGAGCAATGTAGTTTATTTATTTGTTTTACCATTTGATGATTGGCTTGGCATCCAAAGTTTCTTTGGTCCCAGGTTCGAGCCTCCCCTTGGAAACCAAGAAGCATTTTAGCAGATGACATTCACATAAAGAAAATACTTGTTGGATAACTTCTATTGATCATCACTTTTACAATGGTTTTACACTTTAGATACTCATGACTATTTATGAAAAAAAGTTTGCACTATGAAGTAAATTTTTTGAACATTGTATGTTTGTTTATTTGTTTCAATGTATCTTTGCAATGAATATAGCATCAATTGTAAATAATACTTGCACAATAAAACTATCATGTAAAAAAATTGGTTCTTATGTTTGTGTATATTTTCTTATGTAAATTGTACAATGTTTGGATGAATCTTTATTAACATTCTACATTGTTTAGAAATAAGTTATGCTTGTGTTGACGTGAATGCTATACCTGAAATTAATAAGTCTAGTATGCTTGCATAATATACAAGATTCAACATTAAAATAAATTGCTCCGTAAAATTACATGATAATATATTTAGGCAATTGAAAGGACATGATTCAAGGAAAAGTTATTTCTAAACAGAGTATATAGTTTAGCAGGAAAAGATTGCAATTTAAGGATGTTGTCAACATAAAAAATAGAAATGCCTTATAATGTTGCATATGAAAAACATCAATTCATCATTCTATAAAGGCATTTTGCAACTACCATACTACTTAAAAAAACAAAATTTACCAAATCGAGGTATCTTCTTTTCATATTGACAATACATGATTCAAAATAAATTTATTTTCAAAAGACCTATTTAGTTCGGCACAAAACTTCCAATAAAAACATGTTCTCAACACTAAAAACTCAAATTGCCTTAGTTATAGATGAAAAAGGTCTATTCATAATTCTATAATAGCACTTAGCAGCTTCCAAAATAGTAAAAAAGAAAAATATTTATTATTGTAAGATATCTTTCTAAAAATGAGACTTGCAAGAGTCTCAAATTTCCTAAAACTATTTTAATTGGTCTTTTCAAAGATGGTGGCTATGAAAATTGAACTAGTTTAGTTGAGTAATTTTGGCAATTTTGAGACCAACATGAAATTTCAGCTTAAAGATAGTTTTTTTTATGTCAATAAAGGCCTAAATAGTGTAATATTTTTGGAAAGTATATTTGTGGATGAGGTTGGATTTAGACTCATTCTAATTGGCTGATATAGATACATTGCATTTAGTCACTAAAAACTAGGGTTTTGGTGAAGTACCTAGAACTTGCTATTTTAGGGATAGTTTAGGGCAAGTGGCCAAATGGCACTATGACTGCTGTAAATAGGTGTACCAACATGGAGAACCTATGTAATCTTCACGACCACTACAACTGATGTGTATATACATATCACAATAAATTAGTAACAAATGACATCATGAAATAGGAGTAAGAAGAGTCAATAATAAATGGTAGCATGAAGTAGAGTTCCTTTGTGATCCCCCTTGTATTAGACTATCTGATTCCATAGGATCAAAGAGTTTAGAGAGAGTGAAAGTAATTCAAGAAATAGAGAAAATATTAAATCTCTAACTAGCATAGTAAGACCACAACATATAGTGCGCTACTACTGTGAACCATTCTCAAGTTAATGATCATGATCTGATCATTGTATTCACAACAGCTTAATATAGATTCTATATTTCTTATGTGTGTTCCACTGTCGAATGCTTTCTGCAGCCTTACTCACATAAGTCGAATAGTCTGTACATATAACTACTTGAAGCAGAGCAAGATCAACTTGACTTCATCGACGTCGACTTCACCGACTCAAGGGAAGAGTATGAAGCACTTCCAAGTATTTGGTTGTCTTTGCTATGTGCAGATTATGTTTGACCTGAGAAAGCTGACCTGAGAAAGAAGCTCGATCTTGTCAGTTGTAGAAGTATCTTTGTCAGATACTCGACATCACACAAAGCCTATTGAATCTACGATGTCGAATCAGGTTGAATCATAGTCACTCGAGACGTCGCTTCCTCAAAGATAGATTTTACGACTTCAAGCAGAAGTAGCCAATGAAAGAGTTCGTTCCAACGACTCATATTACCATCGACAAGCTTCAACCTGCAATTGTTCCGACAACAATCGAAGATACCCATGTCGCACAACGAGGAGAATCATCATCTCAGCGACCGACTAGTGTTCGAACGTCTACTCGACATCGACAAGAGCTTGACCACTATATCCATCAAACATCTATCAATTATGACGAACTTACCTCAGTAGCAGAAGCACTGTCAAGTTCAAATGCAGACAAGTGGCACACTGTCATGAATGCTGAGTATAATTCGTTGATGAAGAACAAGACCTGGTGGCATGCCCACGACTGGTCTTGGGTACTGTATCCACGCTAGGGATCAGTAGACCAACAACCTGTAAGCTAATTGTAACTATAAGGGAATTGGGGGGGGCCCTTATGTGTATAAGGTCATAATCAATGGTTGTAGGCCTAAACTCATGATGGTGGATTTGTATGGGTCTATCAATGAGTCATTGGGGAACTGGATGACGTGGTCCGGATAGGCTGTAGAGGTGTCCAGTGAGGTGTCACAGTGCACTACTAGTGGTGCATGGGCCTTGGAGGGTATAAGTATACCTATTGGGCTCTCACTAGTGTATGCTTGATTGCATGACTGGTAGTAGTATGCTGCTGGATTGAATCCTCATTCCTCTTTGAGATTGATCCATAGCTTGGGGCCTAGATCCATTCCATCTAGAATTGGTTGGGTTGGTTTGTCAACCATCCGTTCCCTCTGTGATTGCTTGTTTTGGCATGCTTAGAATAGGATCCTTGGTTTAGGATTTTATACCTAGCATCTTGTCAAAGCTCTTCCTGATGCAAAGATTATCGACACTAAGTGGATCTTCAAGTTGAAGCTCAATCCAAATGGTTGTATAACCAAATGGAAAGCTCAACTAGTCGTCAAAGGATATGAACAAACTTATGGAATTTACTACATTGAAACATTTAGTCCATTAGTAAGACTTCAATCAATTCAATCATTACTTGCTATCGCATTTATCGTAGTTGTCGAAGATCTGGAAGTTCACTAGATGGATGAATGGATACATACAAGAAGATATTTGCGTCTATCAACCCGAAGGTTACATCCTTCAAGGCCAAGAACACAAGGTATGTAAGCTGCAGAAAGCTTTTTATGGGCTAAAGCAAGCACCAAGGGCTTGGTTTGATAGAATCAATCAATTTTTGTTGCAACATGACTTCATTCCAAACTCTGCAGACTCTAATGTTTATCTCAAACATAATGGCCCAAGCTATGTTATAATAGCTCTATATGCTGATGACTCTATGATCTTCAGCAATTCGAATCAGTTACTTTATGAGACAAAATTGCTATTGTCGAAGAAATTCAAAATGACCTCCTCGGGATCGAGATATTGAGAGACAGAGTAAGTAGAAGGATCGCGATAAGCCAAGAATGGTATCTAACTAGTGTACTTTACAGGTATGGCATCGAAGACTACAAGTCGACAAACTCGCCTATGGATCCAAGATTCAAACTATCAAAGGACATGTGCCTAACAACTGAAGTAGAGAAGAAGGAGATGTGCAAACACCATACTGAAGTCGACTCGCTCATTTGACACCTTTGACAATTGTCGACTATCACTAGTCAATATGGAGCTCATCGTCTGCTCTGTACACTATAGACTACGTCACTTTTCACCATGCAGTAACTACATCACTTCACGACTATTACCCGCGCAATTGTAATCTTCATGACCACTACAACTGATGTGCATATAAATCAGTAACGAAAGACAACAAGAAATATGACTAAGAATTGAAGCTCCTTTGTGATCTTCCTTGTATCAGACTATATGATTCCATAGGATCAGGTATTACGAGAGTGAAAGTAATTCAAGAAGGAGAGATAGTATTCCATCTATAACTAGCATAGTAAGATCATAGCAGATAGTGTGCTACTACTGTGAACCCTTCTCAAGCACGTGATCATGATCTGATCATTGTATTCACAACAACTTAATATAGTTTCTATATTTTTTATGTGTGTTCCATTGTCGAATGCTTTTTGATAATTTCTCTCTCGTCTACTGATACTTGTTCCACAACTCTTTCGAAGGAAGCATGACTTTCTTAGACGCCTAATTGTTTTGCTCTCTTCATGGTTGTCTTCGACACCTACAAGGATATTCCTCTGGTTGATCTAAGTAATAGTCTGAATCAATAGATTGGTAAAGTTCCTGTCATAATTTTATGTTGAGTTTTGACTAAATATCGCATTTAGCAAAGGTATCAGAGCTGATAAATAGTATATTCAAACACAATCATTTCGCTTCATATAAACGCAACTACTTTCACATGCGCTCCATCATCCAAAGGCTCATAAATCATTCCATCCTACTCATGCTTTTCCATCTCATCAAAAATTACATCTCTAGAAATAATGAACTTTTGTTCATGCTTATCAGACATCCTATATGCCTTTTCCTTCTCATCATAGCCAAGAAAAATGCAATTAATAGCCTTTGCATCAAATTTCCTCCTTTTTTTTTTATCAAGAATATGTGCATAAGCATCACAACCAAATACTCTCAAGTTAGAGACATTGGGTTTCTTTCCAATAAATGTTTCATAAGACGTCATACCTTCCACTGACTTTGTAGGACACCTATTTAAGATATGAGTAGTTGTGCTGCAATGCGACTGTACAAGTATTTATAGTAGTTAGGGAATGGATCTAGATTAGAAAAAAGATAAGGATGGAGAGGATAGAAATCTAACACCCCTCCTTAAACTAGATCCATAAATGCCTTGATTTGAAAATTTAAGATACCAAAAAAATTCGTGAATATGTCAGCTGCCATAAGCTGGGTTCTACAAAATTTCAAACTTACCTAGTTGTTGAATATCTTGCTCCTGATGTAGTGATATTTAATTTCAATGTGCTTGCTCCTAGAACAAAATCTATGATTGATCGATAATGTGATAGCACTCTGAGTGTCACTGTATCATTGTTGGAGCAGACTATCTGAGACCAATATCAAATAATAAGTTCCTCAACCAAATTGCCTCTTTGGTAGCTTGAGAGGCTGCAATGTACTTGGATTCGGTGGATGACATTGCAATGCAGGTCTATTTTTCATTGTTCCAGGATATTGGACCAATATTGAACAAAAAGACAAATCTAGAAGTCGATCTTCTGGTGTCGACATCTTCTGCTCAATTTGCATCTCTATATCCATGAAGTGTATGGATATAGGACAAATGGACATCACCATAGCAGATGTAGAGGTCAATAATGGTTTGTACATATCTGATTATTCTGAAAAGAGCTTTCCAATGGATTATACCAGGGTTGGTCATGTGTTGGCTCAAGGAATTGATGGCGTATGCAAGATCTGACCTGCTAGAGATCATTGCTTACATCAAAGATCCGATAATTGATTGATATGAGTATCCCTTCATTTCAACCTTCTTCTTATTGGTTTGAGGGCATTGTTCCTTGGATAATTTGAGACCTATCTCCATGGGATTATGTGCAAACTTGCAATTAGTAAAATTGAATTTCATTAGCAAATTATTGAAGTACCTCTGCTGGGTGATGTAGAGAAGCCTTCGGGTTTTATCTCTATGGGTTTAAATCTCAAGATAGTAATGTGCTTCTCCAAGATCTTTTATCTAGAATTCTTGGGATAGCATCCACTTGATATCCTTTGTTAGTCCAATATTGTTTCTGCAACGTATCATCCACATAGATTGTGATGATGACAAAGAATTGATCTATAGCTTTGAAATATACATTATAGTCTGCAAAGCTAGGTTTGAATCCATGATCGATTAAGAATGTGTTGATTCAATGGAACCATGCTCTGGAGAATTGGTTTAGACCATACAAAGCTTTATGGAGTTTGCATATTTGATTTTCTTGACCATTGAGGATGTAACCTTCTGGTTGGATTATATAGATATCCTTCTCGATAACTCTATTGAGGATTGTTGTTTGTAAATAGTTTACACGCATGGGAGAACATCATGGGAGAACATGATTCTCTCTCTCTTATCTCATTTCATGCTTATATATAAGTTCTCTTGGGTTCATCTATACATTGGTGCACTATAGTGATGATATCTTGTAATTTTGTGTGTAGAATGCAATTCTATGTTCATTATTGGATCCACACGTGTGAAATGTGTGGACAACAACTTCATTTTATCATATATTTGATGTTTGATCAAGATCTTGTTGAGTTTGCATTTCTTTCATCAAGTAGATGTTGATTTTCTACATTGCCAATGGTGCTAATTGTGTTGTCTTTCATAACCAAAGACCAAGAGATGATTTTAGATCTTAGATTAACAAAAACCAGAGCTATTGTTGTAGGTTATGAAAGCATGAGTCGGAGATGATGGTTTTTTATCTAGATATTTAACAGTGGGGTCCCATTTGGCATTCAGTCATGAATTCGAGGAAGAAATTCAGGATAGCGAGGATTGGGGTCATCTCTCTAGGAGGAAATTTGTTGTTTGGGATGGCAACCACCACTTGCTCGCTTGGATTAAAAAAAACAAAGAAGGTACATTTTGTTGCTTGCTTTTCGATTTGAATCTTGTGCATGCCATCTCTTATTTGAGTTTGGCAATCTATCATGTGTGCCTTGTTTGTGGTTCTAGTAATCTCAAATGCAAAGGAGAAGCACGTCTGAGTTCAGTGCACATTTTTTAAGGTCACTCCTACTCAAGAGGAGAAACTTATACTAGCACTAGATGGGATGAAAATGTTATTATAGAAAGTTTGTGTTGCCATCGTGTTGCAATCCATACCATTGTGTTTTAATCCATTGCTTCATCACTTGTAGGTTGACCAAGATTCATTTTTAGCTGATATTTTTGCATGGAAAATCGGGCTAATATTGAAGTTTAAGTTCGCAATAATTGAAAAAACCGGCATGTAAAGCCCGGTTATTAGACAAAAATCGACACAAGTTTCTCTTAGAACTGGGTCCCAGCCCGTCCCTAAAGTGGCTAGACACAGTTTAAAAGTAAGAAATTGACTTTTTAAAAAAACTGTCAAAAATGTTTTGTGGTCAAGTTTTGTAAGACCGAGCCAAAAGTGTCGGTCCACCTAGAATTGGGTCCCAGCTAGTCCTAAATGACGCTAGAGCAGATTTTGCGACCTTAGAAATGGCCAGTAAATATTTTACGGCTTTTCAAAAAAATGGCCAGTTGTGAAAAATTAGCCAGTAGGACCGTGCTAAAATCTCACCATGTACTGAGTCCATTTTTACTAATATATGATCACTCAATATTTTTTAGGAAAACCGTGTTGTCGTGGGAGCCCTAGTCATGAATGCCGAAAAAGTCAACCACAAAAGAAAAAACCGAAAAAGAAAAGTTTCAGGTAAAAATGAGACTAGGAAATATGGATTCAGTGTCAAGGAGTCACAGAAACCCTAACGACAAAGTTTGGGAAATTTACGAGCAATTAATGAAATATGCGAGCCAAGTAGTTACCCAATAGACCAAAAATCCAAACAAATGAGCACTAGGCGCACGGCCCTTGAAAAATCGAAGAAAGGCCAAAAACACAGGTACCCAAAGAAAACGAAGGCCGCCTACTAAAAATAGGGGTTGAAAAAGGGCCTCACCCAAAATTTGGATAATAAATGCCAAAACACCTTGGAGGCTAAAAAATTTGGGAGGTACACACACTAGCCATTGACATTTTGGGCTTCTAGGGTGTACAAAAGGGAAAACTTGAATGGCCTCCCTAGCCTTTGAAGAAAATGGCATCTTGGCTAGTTTTGGAAGAGAACCTTGAATGCAACACTCCCCCACTCTCTTATGGAGGCCACTAGGTGTACTATCAAATGGGTTGGGGACAAATGACAAAGAGGGCTTGAAGGGCATGAAGAATGGCAAGATGGCATTGTGAAGGGGATGCATTGGATTTTCCTATAAGAATGAGCCAACTCCTTGTATTTCAAATGAAGGACTTTTGTATGTTAGTACTTTTGTGTGTTAGTATTTTTTGGAGTTGGCACTTTTGGGAGTTGCTTGCTTGTTTGAGTGTGCTTTGAAGTTAGTTCCATTTTGTGGCTAATTGTTGTGAATGTTAGTTGCTCAATGTTAGTCACTTGCAATGTGGGTTAGTAGTTTGTGGGAGGTTAATGGTTGCTTTGTGCCCTCATGCCTGTTTGTTGCTTGTGTGTTGTTAACTCCATAGTTAGTAAGATGTATTCTAAACTTTAGCTTGATTGATTGCTTGAGGTGAGTTCAATGCTTGTGGGCTGGTTAGAAGGATTGTGAGTTGCTTGAAATAGCTCAATGATAGTTGGATAATAATGAGATAATGTGAAGAGTTAGTACTTTTAAGTGTTATTACTTTTGTGAGTGAGTATATTAGGAGTGGGTATGTTTGAGAGTTGAGAGTTGTACCTGTCTTGTGGTTTGGGAGTGATGTTACTTACTATGCTTGCTTGCTCATATTGAGGAGTCATGTTGATTGCTTGGACCTCATTACTAGTGTGAGTTCATACTTGAGTGCTTCAAATTACTTGTAGAGGATTACTTGCTTTTGTTGAGATGATTGATGGGTGAGAGTGATTTCATGGTGAGGGTTGGTTTGTTGGTTGTAGTCCATTGTCATACTAGTAGGTTTATATCTTGAATGAGTGGGATGGATTGCTTGAGGGCTTGGTGTGAGTGATGGGTTGCTGATTTTTTTAGCCATTATATCTTTTTGGCTTATTTTTTTTTTTTTTACAGACTTTCAGTTCAGTTTTCTCACAACTGAACCGTTAACATTTCAATCGCACCAAACTTTAATTTTTTTCATTTTCTATTTTTACACCGATTCGATCGGACACGTGTAAAGTGGAGAAAATTGCATCAACATGCCTGGCTCTGATTTTTGCTACAAGGTTCATGACTAGAGTTTCCACGCGACGGCTACCTAATGGCCCATTGAGGTAAGACTCATACTTTTCACAATCAGTTTATCTTCATGATGCCATTTTTCTGTATGTTGTCTTCTTTGAGTTGGAATAGAGTGTGGTATGTAGCCATAAACAGTTTGGTTTGAAAAAGGGTTTCTGAAGTACTTTCGTTGATTTTGAGTTTTAAGAATTGATCGTACTTTCTTAAAACGATAAAATCATCATTGTTGGGTGTGTATTATGTTTGAGTCCATCGTTCCTAGGGTGATTGAATCGTACATTCGCATTCCCTTAACCGAATAATTAGTTTTGATATCAATAGTAAGCATTTGGCACTATCACGAGTACAAAAATTGGGTTGAGATTATAGCTAGGCTGTGGATATATATGAGTGATTTATCTATTTGTGTTGTTTTCAATGTATGAAACTGGAAAAAATTTGGGCCATGTGTTCTTAACGTCGCATTGGAGTACATGTGTTAGGGAAGAGTAAGAAAAGGATTTTTTCACAATTTGATGTTTTACTAAGTCGTTTGGCATATTTTCTGGTTAGTAAAATGACTATACAGAATCATCAAGTTGTGAAATTTTTTTTCGGGGTTTGTCAATTATGAAATATATCAACTGAACCCGACCTTTGTGACTCACACAATGTACCAGTTGACCTTTACCCGATAGAAAGGAGTATCACCCTAGATAGGACATAATAGGGATACCACAACGAACTAAAATCAAACGACTTTACTACACCAATGTGATTACCATGCAACCACTAGACAAGGTGGTTAGCATCGCGCAAGCGCTGATCCCACTACTAGTGTGTTTAGGAAGCCGTGCACTTAGTTGACCCGCTCTTCATTAGCCATAGGATGGGAGCCTGAGGTACCACATAACCCTTGCTAGAACTAATGAAGACCTCGCACCTCAAGATGGTAGAACTCCTAGTTACTCACTACTCAATAGAGGTTGGTAGAGGAATAAAGTATGTTGCCCATCAGGTCCTACCAACACTAGTTTCTAAAAGTAATGGAGAATTTTGGTATGATAATAAAATCTTTCTCGTGGAATGAGAAATTTTTTTGTGGACTTTTAACAATAGACGCGCCTAATGAGAAAGTAGATATGGTGGGAGACGATTTGGGACTTTTCCTAGGCACAAGCATCTACTTGGCAGGTGAGGATGAAATGCCTCCTCTAGAATTAGAGAGGAAGAAAATGCTTTGTGAGCCTGATATATCGATGGATACACTAGAGTTAATGACCGAAGAAGGATTACCAGTGCCATTGATGCGTTTTTAGAGGCCCTTGATCAGGAAGAGTATGGAAGAGAAGACCTTACATCGATAGGGCTAGACATGGACTCTGAAGACAAGCATGTCATACTAGAAGACCTCTTCATTGAATCTCAGCTAGAAATTTCATTACAAGAGGCTAGTCTATTGCCTAGAGAACCACGTCTAGCTGCAGATAGCAGGAGTTTAGCAGAATATGCACCTCCCGTACTCCCAAAAGTAGTTGACACTCAAGAACAGCCACCTCAAGAGCTCACGAACATCACTTTTCTTGAAGATCATGAGGATAGCACCAATGATTTACAAATAACAATAGCACTGGTGCTATTGTTATTTGTATATTACAAGAATGGGAAACACAGTCAGATACCCACACGGATGACCACCAGCTAGAAGTAGAGATAGGTGAGCCCTCGACACATTATGACAGTGAGGAGGAGATGCTTAATTCAGTTGAGAGTTATAGTGATGGATCGGAGTGGGAGACCATGTCCAAAAATGAAATTGAGCCAACTCCAGAGGAGGAGGACACAATATCTGAGTGGAAAGCCATGTCTGAAAGCAAAGTTCAATCAAATTCGGATGAAGGACTTGAGGAAGAAGTCATAAGGGACGACCCAAGCTTTGAGTCAATGGCAGAGAGTAAGATCGAATTGAACTTAAATTCGATCGAGACGAACCATGACAAGAAGATTGTTGTGGAAGAAATTTTAGATGAGTTTGTAAGACCGAGTCAAAAGTGTCGGTCCACCTAGAATTGGGTCCCAACCCGTCCTAAATGAGGCTAGAGCAAATTTTGCGGCCTTAGAAATGGCCGGTAAATATTTTATGGCTTTTCAAAAAAATGGCCAGTTGTAAAAAAATAGCCGGTATGACTGTGCTAAAATCTCACCATGTAATGAGTCCATTTTTACTAATATATGATCACTCAGTGTATTTTTCAGGGAAACCGTGCTGTCGTGGGAGCCCTAAACTCAAGCAATTTCAAGCTACTAATGTGAATATTGGTCAATTTGATCACTCAATTAACCATGTTCAATGATGAGCACCGAAATTTAGCTTTTGTGCATGTAGTCATCAAATTCAAGTTATCTCAAATGAAACTCATCAACTTTGAGCTATCTCTAATTGATAGGGGCCAATTTCATTGATAAGACATTAAACTCAAGAAATCTAAATGTCTCGATCTTGCAATTAAACGAGTTCAATCACTCGATGAACCATGTTGGGTGATAAGTACCAAAATTGTATGATAGGCCATCAAATATGAGCTATCTAAATTTTGTAAGCTAAAGATACTTGAATTTGATAACTCAAATAGCAATCTCAAGCGATACGAGCCAAATTGAGCTTTATTGATTGATAGACGTCAAATTTTAGTTATCTCATGTGAGAAGGGGCCAATTATATCAATAAGTAGTCAAATTTCAACACTGTTGGGGCCATATTTAATGGAGTGTGTCCATTAACCCTCTATTCTTGATTTTTAGATGTGCTTTTTGGTTTGAAAGGGGGATCGTAGATTACCGCTAGCAGCTAAGTTAATACTTCTTGATTATGAAGTCAACAGCACATAATACGGGATTACTGTGACTGTGAGCTGCTACTTTAACATGTCTCTAAGTTTTATCGAAGTCAAAGACACCTGGTAGAAGCTTCCTAGAGTTTCCTAAAAGATCACGAACAAGTACCAGCAAACCATGCCAATTTAAAGCAATAAAAGTCCAGCTAGTCAATCGAAATCAGGATTAGAGTTACGATGACGGTCCATCCAGATTCCAGCTGCTGTCAAAAGTGAGCAGAGTTTTAAGGTACCCTCCGCATACAAGGTCCACGTACTTGCAGAAAACAGAACAATATTGGAATCAATTTCTTAGCTAGACTTTGATAACATTAGTCCTTAGTACTTACTATCTCACCACCGAAGCTTGATTGCACTAGTTTGAAATTGCCGATGCTCTATGAACATGTGCATTGATTTGCATTTTGCAAGAACACAACGAACACAACTGACAACGTGGTTCGACAAGCCCTTGTCACTGTTGATGGGTGAACTTCAAATCATCTTGTGAAACGCAGCCTTCAGCCGCAACCTGACAGCGACAGACAGACGCCCTATGATAATTAACCACCCGGTTAGCACAAAATATCATATTACAAGAAACGTTACAAGATAGTTAGGAAGGGTACAAATGCCTCGTAGACTTCAGAGTCCAGACTTAAATAGAGAGATGGAATCCGCAGGCAGAAGAGCATGCGTTAAGCTTGATAATAGAACGAACTTAGAAAAGATAGAGAACACCCTGGTGCATTTATTCATAGGAAAAATTAGTAGGTACATTGATGAAAAAGATATATACACCCGGAAGGGGAAGTTTAAACAAAAGTAGTCTCAAACAAGAGCGAAGCCTGCAGTAAAGTTAAGATTAATTAAAATATTGGCATTAAAAATAAAAGTGCATAAACTATGATGATGTCCGTGGGAGTCTGCCAACTGACTGCAGCAGATTAGAAAGGTGAAGAGGTGGTGAGTTGGCTAATGAAAGGAGATGAGATGTAGCAGACCTAGCCACCGTCCCCCATTACAGAATAGATAGGGCCTGAGCACGTTGCAGGGCAATGGAAACACGTTGTTTGAAAGAAGGCACGAGAATAGAACCAGGAATACCTTGACGCTCTGCCGTCTGATGAGAACACATGCTAAGAAAATTCTCAAAGCATCGATGCAAGGTGCCATAAGTCTGGAGTAGGGGGAAAAGTCTGTAGCAGATAAGGAGGACGCTGGATAAAGCAAGACGTCAAGATGCCAAACACGACCTGAGTGTCGCCCAACCGGGGAAGCAGATCTGAATGAGCAACATCCTCCTGGAGAGCCTCACCAAGAAAAGCAGAGCTGAAGGAAGCAGACCACCGAAAATGAACACCCAGAATGCGAATGCCATCCGAAGGAGCAAGGAAACCTTGAGGAGGAACAAAGTCCGGGGGAAGACCTACTGGAGACCAGACTGAACACTTGCGAGGTTGAATAGACACACCAAGAGAAGCCAGCTATTCAGAGAAATGATGAAATGCGAGGAACACCATAGGAACAGGACCAATAATATGAGTGTCATCAGCAACCGAACGAAATAAGTAGGAGGAAAAGGTCTCTGCAGAAGCTCGAAGTGCACGGAAATGAGCCAGAGCGAAAAGAGGACCAGCCAAAGGATCACCTTGACGAGTACCTACTCTAGACTGGATAGTAGAAAGGTCCCCAGAGCGCACATGGTAACTGTAAAAGAGAGGAGTCTCAGTAGCATAGAACAACCACACAAATGGGATAAGCTGAGCCAACTCACCACCAGCCGCGCGCAGCTCCTGAAAGATCGCAGCTCTAGAAACAGAGTTAGAAGCATTGGAAAGATCCACTTGGAGAACACCCCAGTCAGGATGGAGATCAAGGGTGGCACGCAAACCATGAATGACAGCTTCACAGCCGCCAGGAGTAGAGACGCCAAACTGATGAGGGGAAAGAAAAGAGACAAAAATTTGTTGAATTTGAAAACAGATAGAGCGACTAACAAGAAAAGTAGAGTCTTGGACGAGGGAAGCCCAAGTGAAAAGCTCCGAGGACGTCAAGGGAAGAAATCCAAGACCAAGTTGAAGCAGAGGGCGAATGGGATGCAGAAAGAGAAGGGCGATCTTGAGACGACTGAAGCAGCGCAGGACAAGAATGCTGGTGACGGGCAAGACCTCCTCTAGGAGAGAAGAAATGACCACAAGCATGGCAAGGAACCCATTCAGGGGGTTGAAAAGACAATGCAACAAGGGTCGAAGGAGGTTCACAAGCAAGCGAGGGGGCAACAATGCCATGGGCGAAGGAGGAACAGAGGGCGTTGTGGCAAGCGAGGAACCCAGCACAGCCTGACGCGAACGAGGAGGGGAGTCAGGAGGGGGAGATACAGTTGAAGCAGGTCGTTTGAGATTGAGAGGACGAAGCAGGGAGATGTCCGAAGCCATGAGAACTACTGTACAAAGGGAATCCTGTGATGGACCATCTCACCAACTGAACCAAGATCTTTTTTATATTTTTTTGATTTTTCTTCACATGGAATGTCGTTAACCTCGATGGAGCCGTCGGCGGTAGTAAACCTTTTGCAATAGATTCCAAAAAAATGTTATGAAAGCTCTATCGGTGCTCCTTTGCTCCCAAGTGACAAAACTTCTTCATGTAGTTGCAAGCTTGATTCTACGGCACGTACCATGCCTACAATGCATTTCTAAGCGGATCCAGAGTGCAAATTTGCTACCTACAACTTGTTGGAGCCTCCTCGAGGATCATTGAAGCCTACTTGTAACCTGTCAAGCCCTCGCTGCCCTGCTTTCCTGTTTGTGGTGAATCGGCAACCCTTGCTGCCCTGCCCTCTGCCTGCGGCGTACCCGGTGACCTGTGGTGAGGCCTTGTTTGTGACCTACTCTGTTTTCGTGGCCTATAGTTTTCTGGGGCTATGCTGCCTGTGCACTACTTGCGAATCTGTCTGCGGCTACTACTAGCCACTTTCAATCTTCTGTAAAAAGATCTGATCTGAGAGCCATGCCCACCATTTGTAGCAGCTTAGGAATCCTTGTTCAACCATTGTAGAAAAGAAAAAGCTTGTTTCTTCAAGCACCCTCCTGCACACCTATTCATCTTCCCTACTCATCACAACATCAGTTCATCTATTCATCCCTACTCAACCTAACTAGAAAAGCACAAGATAGCTTCTTCAAGCAAGCTCGCATTAACTAGAAAAGATAGTGAATGCATGTGATTTCATGTAAGAGATGATATTACAGTGAACCTTGGATAAATGTTAGGCCTCGGGAGTAGTAGAAACATAACTAATATAGAGGGTTAACACTATAACAAATATACAGGGTGAAAAAAAAATTAACATATTCGAAAGGAACATATATGCATCAAATCAGATTAAAAATGTGAACATTTATGGCAAGAATGAAACAAAAATGTGGCTCTGTTCAAGATTATGGCTTTGTATGTCCTTCTGTGTGCTGCATTTGTTGAGGAGCACCAACAAAGCTGTAGTGAAATCTTTGAAGAGCTGAAACGATGGAGCACCAGCTGTGATGGAAGGAATCACTGCTTGAAATCATGAGCTGGACATGTGTCGTAGCTGAAAACATTTGATGAGCTTGGTGGACTACTGAAAATCTCTGATGAGTGCTAAAAATGTGTTTGATGAGCTGTTAAGCGTAGTGATGGCGCTGAAAATGTGTTTGATGAGCCGATGAGCTGTAGCCTATTGAGCGTGGTTATGGCGGGCAGGGCTTTGATGAGGCATGGTGATGGCGGGAAGGGCTTTGATGAGGTGTGTATGGGAGGGAGCCTTTCGAGAATGGGAGCCTATGAAAAGATTGTGAATGGGAGGGGACCCTTTCGAGAATGGGAGCCTTTTAAGAATGGTGGAAGGGATTGCCCTAAATTTGGACTAGAGGCATGCCCTAAAAAATGTTGGTCTGACCCTAAATGTGGGCTGGTGGGCTAGGAGAATGCCCTTTGTACTGTAAAATAACATATAAAGAGGTAAATTCTTCAAGGAACCGTAAATTAATTTAACAACTAACAATTAACACTTCTCCTATGTAAAATCACTGGGAGTAGCAAAAATTTAGCTAATACACAAGGTTAACATATAAAGAGGTAACATTTATCCAGGGTTCACTGTATCATCAGGAATTTTGTTAATAAGAGTTAGATGGTTGGAAAACTTGTGATGTGGAGTTATTCACTTCAAAGATTTCCCAGATATGTTATTTACTCATGAGAAATAGAGTTCTTTTGTAGCTGAGTTGCAAGATTCTCAGTGAATTATGTGAGTCACATATGCAGATTGTGGATATCTGTCAGTTTATAGCCTATGTTTATGTATAGGAACATAGTTGGATAAGTTGGTTGTGTACATCTTAATCTTGTGGATCTACTATGTGTTTCCTATGTACTGAGTTTATATCGTATACTTAAACTAGTAAGAGTGCATGGACATATGAACAAGTAATGTGTGGAACAATTACTTGTAGGTTAATGTCTCTTTTTGTGGAAAGGATAATTCATTAACTTATTTATGGTTTGGAAGAAGATCTAAATGTGGTGTTATACATGTATAATTGAGACCGTACCTAGACATTTAAGTCTAATTAATGTCAAGGATAACCACTAATTTCACTTGGAATTTAGCAGAATTTTATAATCTCTAGATGTGGTTCTTGGTGATTGTGTAAAGTTTATTATTTGTTAAAGACAAATGTCATATTGGTCTTTAATCACTAGGTTGATTGTAGATTGGAACTCATAATCTGGTTAAGGATCGAGATGGAAGAATATTCTTGGAATCCAATAATTTTCCTTGTGGAAAAGATTTCAGAATGTTTCTTATATTTCCTGAGTGGTATGTTATGCATATACTCCAGTATCTCTAAATGATTAAGTATGGGTTTAGAATCTGAGAGATTATGATTGACGAATCATAAGACTCTAAATGTTTATGATTGACGAATCATCAATTGATACTTAAAGGTCATTAGATGATTATATGGAAAATATGATGATTCTTAAGATGATGAGTAATTCTTGATCAATTAGTGGAGTTAAAATTTAGATTTGTTATTTGAACTCTAAATTTGTATACAAATTTGAGATTGTTTGGATCTCACAGGCATTTTCATTAAGTAATTGTTTACTTATGAGAAATTTGCTTACCTTTACAGATTGTAGTCAAGGAATGCTAGTTACTGTTTTTCAACCTAAAATCTCCGGTTAATTAGGACAGTTAAGTCTATCAAGATTGAATGGTTGCTATTTTCTGGCATATGATGCTAGAGATAGAGCACTTATCTCAGAAGAGTATATGCAGTACTCCAAGACTGAGTTGAAGTCATTTTTATCTTGATGGATCTCCTAAGAGATTTTGGTGGGATGATTTTTGTACCAAGAAGCATTTATGATAGGTCTACAAGTAATTGTGGATAGTCTTGG
Organism: Diphasiastrum complanatum; assembly: GCA_029204225.1. Lineage (NCBI taxonomy): Eukaryota > Viridiplantae > Streptophyta > Lycopodiopsida > Lycopodiales > Lycopodiaceae > Diphasiastrum > Diphasiastrum complanatum. Next base: position 18,129,515 of record CM055098.1, read on the forward strand.
ACTATAATTGTTTTGGATCTTTAACTTTTGAACATTGATTTCCAATGTAAGGTGAGGACTCACCCAGTGATTCATGTAAATTGAGGTACATGAAGGTGATGTTATTAGATTGGAGAGAATCAAACCCAATAGGGAAATCTATCTTCTAATGTACTTCTAAAAGGTCGATATAGTATTTCAATGTAGAGACAGATAATTTGAGAATTATTCCATCTCTAAATACTTATTTGATATTGAAGTCAGACTAAAGATTGATTTTCAAGGTAATTGTGAAAGTTAAATGATTGATTTGTTAGCTTTTAAACTTAATTTCCAGGTTTGGTCGACTGCTCATCCGATGTATCATGTAAATTTACTTTATATGATGATGACAGTTTGATGTATTGGAAATTTTTTCCATTTGAAAGATTTATCGCTCAATGTACCTTTGGAGCATGAATGAGTAATCAGGATCAGAGACAAACAATTGAGAAATTGTTCTATCTCTGTGTGCTTGCTTAGGTTGGTTGGTCAAATTGAGGATAATGATTCATGGGAAGAGTTATTTGCTGATCCTTACAATCAACGTTCTCTCCTTCTCTAATTGTGCCAAATCCGTATGACATAAGAAATTCCCAGGAACGGAAAACTCGAGAGAGTGGGGGTTCACTCTTGATTTCTAACATAACCAAACAACAACTTTGTCAATCTTAGCATGCAAATAAGAGAAAGCAATATAAAATTGCTTTAGTTCCTCCTTAGAACTGGATTGAGGATAGTCTTTCAACACTTGTTCCCAAGAGGAGCAATTTAGCCTAATCATCATTTGCTCCTGCATCCTCATATATGTTTTATCCCTACAACTCAAAGATGATTGTTAAAATAAACATGATTGTTAAAATAAACAAATCAAACCCGAAAAGAAGAAACTTAAAAAGTTCACATTGATATTAAGCTATAAATCAAGTCAGATGATACCAAAGAACGATACCACGTATCGATTTGAGGTATCACGTGTCATGTAGATACGAGCAAATGATATCAGGTATCGATTTGCCGTATCATTTTGGCAAATGATACGTGGGATTGATATAAACTTACTGCTCAAACACATTGGCCATTTTCTCCAATGACTAATGCAAGTACTTCACATGAGAAAGAATCGAGAGAATAATTTTTTCATGCTTGATGCCTTGCATAGATCTCTAGTATGTAATTTTCATATCATCCGACAGTGTTTTGATGGACACGACCATTGTTCTATCCTTCTTATGCAGCACAATTGAGGAATCATCTTTAGTTTTCGCTTGCCTTTGCCCCTTGATCTCGTGGTTCTCCCACAAGGTAAACTGTAGATCCCAAGTAGTACCAGCTTTGAAAGCAAGTTGGAACAATTGCTCATACTTTCTTTGAAACCTCAGAAACTTTCATCTCATGAAAAACCAATCCAGTCTTCATACTAGATTCTCAACTCGGGGCTGATGCGATCATGTGCCTTCAAGAAATCAAGATCCTCTATACAAAGAACATCCCAAGGTGATAATCATTATCGTTATTATGGTCCCATGCTAGCAGTTTGTCCCTCTCCTCTATCAAACCAACATAGATTTTGCACTCAACAGTTTTAAAATATGGCAAGTCCAGGTATTCTCACACTAGTTGTCTTCTCGCCTATATAGAATGCTAGCCACTAATTACAAAATATCTATGCTCGTTGATTATGCTATTTTTGAATGAGGATTTTCGTGAGCATTCTGCAGGACCAACCATTACAATAAATGGGAGGACATTTGCTAATGGATTAATCTTCATCTTGAACTTCAAATTATGTACATGCAGATCATGAGGTTCTTTGACTTCCAGTGGCCTACTACCAGTCACGGGATCAATTGGTGGCCTTTCAAGTTGCTTAATATGTAGCACCATGGTCTTTGAGCTAACTAACCTTTCATTTTTTATTCTTTCTCGAATCAAGTTCTATTGTGAATTTAATGCCCCAATGCCGAGACCTGCCCAACAAACTTGCGGTGCATCAACGTCCTGGCTCAATCCAACAACATCCTCCATAGGACCCTTACCTTTAGGAGCATTTCTCCACACAAAAAAATAACTCCGAGAAACACAACTCCCCCAATGATCCCTTGTTCTCGGTCTTGAATAGAATTTTTGAAGCATTGTCCTCATCATAGTAAATATCCTTGATCTATCCAAGCATCTTTGGCTCTCCAAAAACATCCGATCCCTTTGTCCGTGACATAACCATGCAAAGTTTGTCACATTTTAACATCACATACCACAAATACGCCTTGTATGAATGAAAAGTAATTTGTTCCTCATGGATATCCTCAGCGGTTGTCCTCTCAGTTGGCGGAGGCTCATGGGTGATAGAGACCTTTGAAGGTGATTCTCCTTCACCAAGCGATTGACCCCTTCTACTTTTCTTATAGATTACTTTAGGTGTTATGAATCCATCCGAAACCTTAAATTTGATCTTTTGTGTGGTTTGTTATGACAAAAAGGAGAAAATAATCTTAGTTTCAAAATAGTGATTAAAATGTTAGGTTGTATCAGATATTCTAGTGAGTTGAATTGAAATATAAAACATTGTAAGATTTTTGCGGATATATCACCAGAAAGTTCATCAAAAATCATAAAAATGTGTTAATAAACCAACCAGTTGTGGTATCATTCTATGGTCTCATTTTACAAATTAATATGAGAAATTGATTCTCGGTATTGATTTCCCATATCATTTGTCAAAATTAATACCACAAAGCGATACTGTGTATCAATTTGATGTATCAAATTTACATAATTATACTGAAGATAGATATCGGGCATTGATTTCTTGTATCACTTTCATCCTTGATACCGCAAAGTGATATCACGTACTAATCTCATGTATCGTTCCTATTCAGATTTTGATATCCTATATCATAATTACTAGTTGAGAAGGTTATTTATCAATTTTGGTAGGTCGAAGTAACATATGATACGACAAATCGATACCGCGTATTGACATACATGTCATTTGCCAAAATGATATGGCAAATTGATACTCAGTTATGTTTTCTCGTATCACCCTAACCCGTGATACCTTAAATCAATATGATGTATCGTTCTCTAGTATCATCTTACCTAATTTATATGTAAGAGTTAGTTTAGAACCTATTATAGAATTTTATCACGAGATAGATACTTTATATATGACACCATGTATAATATCAGAGGATCATTTTTGACAAATGATATGGGGTGTTGATACCCAATATCGATCTACAATATCACAAGCAATATATGATACGTGAGAACGATATCACATATTGATCTCTTATAAATAATTTATCTCACAAAAATAAAAATTTAACGCAATTTTCAATTATTCTACCTAGATTTAAAATACAAAAATTCAGCCATTCATGAATATGAATGTTTTGCAATCTAAAGCTATCAAAAATAATAAAAGAATCTTTTAAGAATCATTAAATTTAACGACATTGATGATGACGAGAATGATGCTGAAGTCTATGACAATGTTTGGAAGTCTCTAAGAGGAGGTAAGGGATTTCATGATGATCGAAGATTTTCAAGCTATGGTTGTAGGAGGTGATTTTTTTTATTGTTGTCATTTCAACTAAAGGATACACTTCACATGTTGCAGTAATGGTTGCATAAAAAAGTTTGGAATTTCTAGATTAAAGTCCTTAAGATCTTATTACCTAAGTCTTAATTAAGAAGAAGAGGTCTATCTTACATCTGCATTGAAGCCGGACATTGAAGATCAAATCGAGTATAGCTTGGGACATTACATTGTTTGTAGAAGTGCATTCGATTATGTTCATTCTATTGGAAATTCAAGATTGGGCAGGTTGCATGAGAGGCTTTAAAAAAATGCTTCTATTTACAATCCTCGATAGAATCGTATGGTTGGTTTAATTGAAAATTTATCAATATTTTGGATGGAGAGCTATTTTAGCTCTCACACCGAGATTATGCCAACTACTGGTAGGTGGCACCCGATGAACAATTTGATAAGGTGTGAGGTGTCCAATATCTATAGGATGGAAATGGTTTGTGGAAATTAGCAATTTACTAGCTATAGTCATTTCACCAGGCTTTGGAAACACTATTCGTGGAGACGAGCAATTTACTAGCTATAGTCATTTCACCAGGCTTTGGAAACACTATTTTAACAACATATTTATCCCAAGGAAAGTGAGGATGGGAGTATGCACTATATGCGCATCTCTCACAGTTCAAAGACCTAATGTGAAGTCTAGTATAGATAAAGGTATTGATAGTAAAATTTTGCAATGTGTTTTGATTGTGAATGCTCTTGTTTCTTTGAGGTGACTTTTGGAATTTTTAAATAGGTAGGTGAATGAAGACCCTTAGAGTGCATCGAGAACAACAAGCTAAAGAAAGAGCAAAGTTAACAAAGCACAGAAAAAAAATGTCTGAAGTATAATGAGAAGTATGTTGGAATTCGGCAGGATCCCGTGTTCCATTTATTAACTAAACACATACTTGTATCACCACATCATTGATCTAATAAACTAATTAGAGATAAAAGTTGAGTACATTAGACCCCCCGACATGGTGGCAAATAATTTGATCAAGCCCTTGGAAAAGACATTGTTTGAGAAGCACATAAAAGCAATGAGAGTCAGATAAGAAAGGGTGTCGGGTTCAAGAGGTGTTGGAAGAGGTGAATGTGACCACCCTTTCAACAAATGAAAGAGGCCCACAAATGTAATCGCAAACAAAGGCACGAAAGAGGCCCTCAATCAAATTAGCTGCTTAAGGGAACCCCTAAAGAGCCTACAAACGAAGCCGTTGCGAGAGCTTGCGGAAGGCCCCGAAAGAAATCACAACGTAATGACTTGCAGGCCCTTGAGGAATTACGTGTTGGGACCGTAACCCAAAGGGGACCGCAACAGATGGCTCGTAGACATACTCATGTACGGATTGACATTCTTGATGGCCATTGTAGTAACTGGTAACAGAGGAAAAAATACTACTGTTAAATGCAGACAATGGGTAGTAAATAAGACTAATTTCATTAGCGTAGTCGTTGTGATTGACACTGCTATCTATAGCTGACAAAAGTTAGACAAGAGAGAGGGAGAAAGTACAGAGAAATGAGATGACCTGACCAGATGCATGTACTAAAAGAGCTGGTTTTGCTCTAAACTATATACAGAGCAGCGTAGACCGTTGCCAGGATAGTTTGTGAAGCCACACATAGGAGGCTTGTGCGCCTGCCTACCTATGTGAAGTTGCCTAAGCGCATGTTTGTTCTCCATCATTGTCCCATAAGCAGTAAGGGTCCTTGGGTTCCTCTCCATATAAGAAGTTGTTGCACATTATCTCATGTCCCCTGGTACCAGCTTGGGGTCAGGCAAATTAGCGGGTGGCTAGGCGGTTGGGGATGGGATACCAACGCATGGCCCGCACTCGTGCACATGACCAATGGGCTAAGTTTACAACATGGTATTAGAACGGGGTCATTTGCTTGTGCTTGCTTGAGTGGGGGTGTTGGCAGAATAGTTTGTGAAGCCACGCACAGTGGGGTCATTTGCTTGTGCTTGCTTGAGTGGGGGTGTTGGCAGAATAGTTTGTGAAGCCACGCACAGTGCGCCTGCCTGCCTACGTGAAGGTGCCTAAGCACATGTTTGTTCTCCATCAGTATCCCATAAGCAGTAAGGGTCCTTGGGTTCCTCCATATAAAACTTGGGTTGCACATTGTCTCCTGTCCCCTGGTACCAGCCCTTTTGGGGTCAGGTAGATAAGCGGGTTTTATCAGGTAAAGCGAATGATTAGAGGCATCTGGGGTAAAGTGACCTATTCTCAAACTTTAAATAGGTAAGATGTCGGTGTTGCTCCGTTGAACCCCGACTTGAAATGGGAGCTCCAAGTGGGCCAAGTTTACAGCATGGTATCAGAGCGGGGTCATTTGCCTATGCTTGCTTGAGTGGGGTTGTTGGCAGGATAGTTTGTCAAGCCACGCATAGTAGGCTTGTGCGCCTGCCTGCCTGCCTGACCCAAGGATGTGAGCCCGAGGGCCCAAGGCCTTGAAACGGGGAAGGCCCGAGGGCGGGGCCTTCTCCCACGTAAAGCACGTAAAAAAATTTCAGCCTTCTAAATTTTTTACAATAATCTTCTGGAATTTTCAGTTTTAACATCAGATTTTTTACAGCTACTTTTGCAGAAGTCACTGATTTTTTACAGTAGTTTTTTTTAAAATGCGTAAACTTTTCTTACATAAGGTACTAATTTTTTGATTACAATAAGTGAAATTTTTTACATTAGGTAACAAGTTTTTACTGTTGGTAAAAACATCTGTCATTTTTACCTCTGGTAATACATTTTTTTAAGAGGAACCTTACCGAGTGTAATGTTCCTCTGATGTGTGAAGTTGCTACAGCTGTCATATTCTTCCAATTAAGGTTACCTCAAAATACATAGGAAATTTTTTGAGAGTGCTTTACGTGTACGTAGGTAACTTATGTTCTCTAACCATTAGCGTTGTACATGAAGGTCGGATCACAACTCCAATCCCTGTTATAAAATCTGTGTTATGCAGGACAAATTAGAGAGACCACTTCAGTAATTAAGGATTTTCAGTAAAACAACTAGGGGGTTAGAAACCATCAAAGTGAAATTCATAATCAGCTTACCAGATTGTAAAGGAATATCTAGAGCTCTTAAAGTTTCTGAGCCCAGAGAACAATTCAGACAAAGGATTTTTAGTGCTCACTGTTGCCCTTAAGGTGCTGTTTATTGAATAGAGCTACAATGGCATTCTCACATTAAGAAGTAGTGTTTGGGTCCAGGTGACAAACACAAAGCAATTGTCACTGTAGTGAATGTAGATTGTACTTTATGGACTACGTAGCGGGCGTGAGCAGGCCCGCTACCGTGTGTAGCAGGCAGCCTTCACGCACCGAGCCGCCCTGTGGCGAGGTGCGTTGAAGGCTGCCTTTACAGAGTGTAGCAGGCCTACTCACGGCCCGCTACCGGCGTAATTGAAGTTTTGGCCCTTTTGGCCCTTCAACAAAGCGATATGGCTGTGAACATCTGTGTTCAGAGACTATCAAAAGGGGCACCTGTCCGTTACAAGCCCAAACATCAAATACGAATTGTCAACAATATTGAAGAGTATATGTCGTGTACCTCTGTTTTCAAGATATAGTAGCCGCATAAAATTCTCCTTCACCGACAACAGGGAAGACCGATTGAGTATTTTCTTTGTAAGCTTGCTCTAATATCTCAATGCAAATTTTATTCCTCAAATAGTCCTCCCTCGTCTCCATACGTCCATTGAGCTCAGAGTTTCTTGTTGATCTCTTTGAGATTTGAAGAGGAGTTAAGCCATCGGCTGTTAAATCTAGCGGGTTCGCTGCTTCTTCTAGGACCGATCCAATTATCTCAGGATCCCGGCGCATAGTTTCAACATGTAACACTCTGTAACCCCGTCTGTCCCTGCCGTTTATGTCTGCAACAGCCAGATCCATCAACTCTGCCGTGGTTTTTGAATCACAATAACCTGCAGCGGTAAGCGCTATCATTAATTAGTCTTGACTCCGTCAACATAAGCTGTACCGAATCAAAATTATCTGAATTCAGGCCCTTATATATTCTTTTGCACTGCTTGTCTTGCAAAGAGTCGGTGTAAATGGAGTCCAACGAACCAAGCTTCAAACGCAGACCAGTTATTTGTTGGTGAATCTAATTTGAAAGCCTTTTTTCGATGTTAGATAATACCAAAACTTGAATGCATAGTTCTTCCAATCCTATGGCTCCATGTCTCAAAGCTGCTACCATGATCTGTAGAACGACCTCTATTTGAGCTTTTTCAACTACACCTAGAAAGTGTTGCAGCAAAATTTAAACAAGTAATTAAACAATTTAGCTAAGAAACTTGACTACGCTTACTGCCTAAGTTGCATAATGATCCAAAGAAATGTATAATGTCAAAAAATTTCTGGCTCAGAGGCAAGGCGTTTCCAGAACATCATAGCCTTTTCTTTACCTGATTGCTTGCATGACAATGCAATTATCACACCATAAATGTGTTTGATCTGAAGAATAAATGCGAAAATTATGGCAGGGAATAAGAGATATGCTGGTGAAGATTTTTCTCTACTTCAAGAGTTCGGGGGTTGGACTCCATGCAGTCATACAAACGAGGACATACAAGAGAAACAATAGAAAACAACTACCCTCGTTGTAGGTGACTGGCTTAAAAATATAGAGCGATATGATAAAGTACTGGAAGCTTTCAGCAACTTGTAAGCTTTACAATCTTGAAGATGAAGACGAGAGAAATCCGGTCAATTGTCCATTTGATAATCAGATAACAAAAATTACAACAAAATTCGAGACATGCTTAAGAAAGACCAACTGAATAAGCTATATTCTCGGGCACGTTAATCTGGAGAAGACAGTAAAAGTTAGTTAACATGTCGGCCATAAAAAGATCTCAAGAGATGCCTTAAAAGGACGAACATGCCTGTGAGAGAGGGTTTGCAGCTCCAAACTATCAAACACAGAGGCAGCCCAAAGCTGCTCCAGATAAGTATCAATGACGGCCAACAGCAGATATGCGAATACATTGATGAGTCCATGCAAGACACGGAGCAAGCTTCGTTTACTCCATTGAGTAAGCCACCATAGAAATAGCATAATGAAATCATTAATGGCATGCATCCACTCCTTCCGGAAGTAACGAGCTGATTTATATGAACTTCGTGCTTAGAGGACAAAGCTTCCTTACTTTTCTCGGGTAAAGGACTGCTGCACTTCAACAAGTGGAGAGAACGCTGCGGAAAAAGGAGTTCCGAGCTGCTAAAACGCATCGATGTAGGCACGGAAATTCCATCAACACTTGTAGCAGCATCGCCGTAATCCACTGGAGGAGAAGATGCCAGCAGTTCCGTAACATCATGCCCAAGCTTCTGCATTGTTTCTTGCTCAATGGCCGTCAAACCGTTGCCTCCATCGGATCCTACACTGCTGCACTGAAAGTACAACAGCTCTCCCCCAGGTGATCAGTGGCCTGCAAGGGAGGTAAAACCGAGAAATTTCCCATTGCAGGCAGAACGGAACACTGATACATATAAAACGGGGCTATTGCATCTTCTCACCTCTTGCGCCCTTGATTTGTCCAGAAATATATATATAATGCCACCAGGGGATATTTAAGGCCAATGTAAAATGGTCGTCCTTGTCCTGTCCTTTCTTGTTTTACTTCTCACTCAATACCATCCCATTTCTGCATGCCAATGATCTAATGTATCCTGCGCTGCTACTCAACCGGACCAAGCTTGATCCATCGCAGATCTTCTGTTTTTCATATAGCTGTCGCAAAATACCATATTCTTGCTGACATATCTGCTAGCTTTATCAAGTAATGCTGAAATCCCTGCATGCCAATTAAATCGAACCTGGACAATGATCTTATTATTTTATTGTCGATGTCTTCATTTATGATATGTGTCATCCACAACAACAGCTAATAACTTACATATTGCACGTTAAAAGAGTCCTTGATTTGTATTATATTGTGTAGTAGTGGATCTATTTGGTTGCATTGCCCGAAAAGAGTTTTGTGGCCTCAGTTTCGAAGCCTAAAAAATTGAAATACAAATCGATGGTATAGATGGAGAGAATATAGTTAGATCTTTCGAGAGATGTAACGTGTTTGAAATTCTGAGCGAAAGTTACTTCGACTGAGATTCGAGATTCGAGATTCGAAATGTATGTGGTATGGAATTAACGCGTTTTGCGTTTTGATTGGGCCACGCGTTTCTTAAATTTCCAGTGACCGTCAGATGGCCCTGCAGTCGGTAAGCAAGGAACGAACATTCTGAATTTCTAGAATGTTCTGCGACTTATCTGGATTACTTGTGTGAGAGAGAGAGAGAAATGTACCTGGATGAGATGTTTGCTCCGTTTTCGCACTGAGTGCATATACATATTATCATGAGTGCATATACATATTATCATCAGTGCTTTTTTGACTCGGAGTCTGACACACGCTTTGCTGCAGGTACATACATTTGAATTAGAGGCGGAGGATGATAGTACGTACGTTGATTTTTGCTGGGAGTCAAAGAAGCTATTAATCCATGAATCAATTCATGTCACAGATGTAATTTTCGAGGAGGGCTATATTAATCATAGGGCTTCGAATTGGGGAATGAATTTCAATGGTTTCTTTATTACCTTTGCAATCTCAAAATGATAATAAAAATGGGCCAATGTTGAGGTTATTCCGTTGAGCCATAATAAAAAATACCTTACTGGAGTGCAAATGTCATTGAAAAGACTTTTTGCAAGCATAAAGCATTGTTTTGCATGATATAATTGGATTCAAACATATGACGTAAACTGTCAACACCATCTTTTATGTTTGGAGTGAGCAATATGTTTTTCAAAGTAACATAACAAGGATATTATTTAACAAGCTGAGAAAACAGAAAAAGGACTTGGTTATGGTCTCTATGGTGGGGGAGGGGGACTTCCAAGGCCCTTCCTCCTACCAAAGGGCTCTCCACCTCAAGTGGCATGAGGCACACTTCCAAGCTTCTTTTGTTTTGGAAGGGCCATCGTATTGCCCTCATAGGAAAGCCCTTTTGCATGTGGAAGCGTAGAGGAAGGTCACTTTCTCCATCATAAAATCGTTTCTACAAACTTTTTCTTATAAATTTTCTCTACATGCACATTCCAAATAGGTGATGTATGTAGAAAAAAAAAATTCTGTCAAAATCACATATATCTACACAAGCTAAGGCTCTTTCTTATCTAATTTGTATCTTCAGAACGTAGGTTTTGCAAACACTTACATGTATGCATAGTTTGGTTGTAACTTCTTCCACTTCACGGTACCACTTTTCGCTATCTAGGATTTCCTTTGAGTGCCTCTCTCTCGTTTTAATTGGATCATTGAGAGAATTAGGAATAAAATTCTTCTCCTGGAACTCTTCAAACCTTTTTTTTGCAGCTAGGCTCATTGTTTCTCAAACATTATCATCTCCTCCTACTTCACCCACTTCCTTTTCATTTGATTTCTCCCTCCTTCCTACTCACTTTCCATTGCTAAGTTATTCAGAAAATTCCTTTGGAATAATTGTCTTAGTCTTCTGAATTGGGATATTTGTTCCGCACCCAAAAAATTGGGAGGATTTGATCTCCTTGACCCCTGTACTACATCTCTGTCTCTCTCCTCTTCAGAAGTATCCATTTCAATTTTACTTGTCCTCAACCTTGGGCCCTTATGATGATCTCTATTCTTCCTGCTCTTCCTTCTTTGGTTGGCTATGCTCCTCTTTCTTATTTTCTAGATTTTACTCGCTCTTCTATTCACTTATCAATTTCTATTCCTCCTATTTTTAAATCTATTTATAGGGTCCTCCTTTCCATGTGTGATCTTACCTTTTGGACTGGTGGTAGTTCTATCTCCCCCTTTGAATCTCTTTGGTTTTGCAAAGTGATTATGATTGATTCTAAGTCGTTGGCTCTGATTGAAAAGAGACTTTGTAGAAATCTTACTCGCAAGGGTCTAACCATTTGGGAACACATCATGAATTCCATTTACGCTCTAATCATGAGCCTTTCCCATCTCAATGATGAGTTAGGTATTTCTTCCCGCGAAACCAATTTTCTCTCCTTTGCTTTTTGCCATGATGATCTTGGACAGCTTTCAACTTCTTCCCCATCTGACAGTAATAATAAATGGTCATTTAAAGCCCTTGATAAGACTGGAAAGATATTCTATTCCTCTGTCTTTGCTACCACTAAGGAGACCAATTTCACTTTTTCTTGGTACAATTTCAAATGGAATCTCTCTGACTCTCCCTCCCTATGAAAAAAAAGATTTCGTGTCACTCACAAGATTATAACTGATAAGCTTAGAATCTTTTCTCTCAAAATTCTTCAGCTCTCTCTTGTTGTCCAAGCAACTATAAAGGTGATGTCTCGCATGTCTGCTCCAAATGCAAAACATTAGAAGAAGATGTGGTTCACTTGTTCTTTTTTTGTTCATTGCTCATTTTCATGTCAGATTTAGAAGATTCAACCATACAGACCTATTGCTAAATGATATCACTTATGAAGATGTAATGGTTAATTCTTATTGGCATTGTATTAGAGACATTACTCTTTGGAACATTTGGATGGATAGGAATTGTATGGAATTTGAGAATGGTGATTTTATCATCTCCCCCCTTACTCTTAGGCAAATTGGTTTTCGCTTTTACAAATTTTGTGTAAAATGTAACCTTGAGGTTTGAATGCTATTTAAATAATAAAAACCATAGCTCATCAATATCATTTGAATGTTGATATCCAAAGCAAATCAAATATGAAAATACATGTACATGCAATTTCAAGCCTAGTTTAGACATAGCTTGTGAAGTCATCAAAGCATATTAACACCAATTTAAGAAATGATAACGATCACATCCATGATCACACATAGACTTCATTCAATGTGTACTATTATTGATCAATGGAAAAAATTCACAATACTAGCTAGAGAGAGAAACTAGACAATGTAGTAGTATAGACCACCTCTTTCTCTTAGCCTTGATCATTAACATCTAGATAATTATAAATAAGAAGGGTTGAGCTCTATGTGGAACTCATGTTTGGAACCACCTAGATTAAATTATCACATGGGCATATGCTCATTTTAACCATCTATTTACACCAATGGTTTATGATGCATTTAATGGTAGATAGTAGAGTCTATTAAATTCTACAACTAACTAAATGAATGTTATCTATGAGAAAAACTTTGACCCACTAATTTCTGGAATTCTGTGTTTCAAAGTTGGTCCCCAAACTTTTGAGAAAATTCCAAGTCTTATTTTTTTTCTTTTATTAGGTCCTATATTGCTTGGATTTAAGTTTATGCACACAAACTTTGACCCACTAATTTTTGGAAGTCAAACATGTGAGGCCTTCAATTTGGCAAGGTGTGTGTTTCAAAGTTGGTCTTCAAACTTTTGAGAAAATTCCAAGTCTTATTTTTTTCTTTTATGAGGTCTGACACTTGGATTTAAGTTTATGCACACAAACTTGACAAAGGCCTAGTCTCAAACTTAAGTTCAAGCACATGCTGCTTCACTTGAACTTAAGTTTAAGCACACAAATATGTATTAGAGAGGATAGAGAGAAAACTTAATTCATCCCAACATCAAGAATTTTTTTTTAATATTATGAAGACAATTAAGTTTTTATTTTCATATCTTCACATGATTTATCTTGGAAGAGATTGTCATTCCAGTTTAAGCTCCTTTTTGTTTATAGTGTTCTCCACCGATCATCCTACATCCATTAACCTATTTTATTTTTTTCAAAATTCCTCAAACAATCAATCTAACTAGGAAATACATGAATCCATCACTAGATTATTAGATCTTTAATCAATCCACTATCCATCCATTCATCTATCAAAGCCTTTATTATACCCTAACTCCATAATCATTTAGGCCTCCATATATTAACTCATCTATGAGTTTTTAAATGAGTCCATTATAGTTGCTTGATTATGGAAATGCTATTGAATATTCTTCAAACATCACGACAAAAGGTTCCCATAGTAGGTCCATGGATACGGTCACCCCAATCATCGAATAAAAGATGTAGAGAGTTATAAATATAAGTAAAGATACCCAATTGGCATGCTGCACATGTAAGGCCAATTTGGAAGCCTTAGGGTAAGAATTAGCATGGGCACAAATAAATTAAAAATGTTTTTGTAACTTAGACTTCACAAGGTTCTAAGTGTACTCAATGGAATTCTTTAAACTTGTACTTCACATGGTTCAAAGTTAAAAAAACACAATTGAACCTCAAGAAAAAATGATCTTGATGGTTGAGATTGTGATCCTAGTAAAAATAAAGTGGCCAATAGGAGAAGAGGAGGCTTACCACTCATTTCTATTAAAGGAGACCATTTGCTTTGTTTGTATTGGGATCCACAGTTTCGAATAGGCGACTACTCTCTCTCTCTCTCTCTCTCTCTCTCTCTCTCTCTCTCTCTCTCTCTCTCTCTCTCTCTCTCTCTCTCTCTCTCTCTCTCTCTCTCTCTCTCTCTCTCTCTCTCTCTCTCTCTCTCTCTCTCTCTCTCTCTCTCTCTCTCTCTCTTCTTGAATTATCCTCAACCTACATAATATTTCCATTCTTTTTGTTTGGGCTTTATGTAAAGAAGTAGTTGTTGCTTGCTTTAGTGTGATGATAACATTTCCTAATATTGTTGATCCACATCATTGTGAATAGCACATTTGTTGTTCTTTGCTAAAGCTTAAACTAGCTTGTGGTTGACAACCATATCGATGGCTACTCATCAGAACAAACTTTACTCATTATTTGTATTGCATCGACACCCGAGGCTCTTTCCATTGAAAGAATCTATTTGTAATTATACAATCGACCAAACCATGAAATCAAAGAATTTTTCAAATCATAATTGCATTTCATATTCCCTATGATGGATCCATGTTAGATGCCATATCTATTTTATACTCAATTACCATCTACATCACATTCAGTCAATTCTCAATTGCAAAGAAACACTTAGTAAATACATGGAACTTAGTTCTCGATCTCAATTGCAAAGAAACATTTAGTAAATACATGGCGCCAAGTTCTCATATATTATTATTTTAGCCAATGTAATCATGAAAGGCATAAATCTACATTGAGTCCCTTTCATAATTCTTTAATGTATCCACTATCAATCCATTCCACTATGAAATCACATGACCAAGGACCATTGATGTCACATTTATAAGGATTATTCATATGAAATGACCTAAGTACATGACCTTAGACAAATATTACCATCATTAGAATGTCAAATCAAAAGAAATTAATGTCACATGACCACGACTATCTACATATCCATGTAGTCTAAGAATCGATTTCGCAACACCATGGCACATGTAGATGAGTGAAAGATATGCGTAAGATACTATTTTTTGTGAAGTTGTTAGATTCCATATTTTTAATATTATTTGATACTAATGCAACTAATTAACCCCTATCTTGAAAGAAATTTATGAACTAATATGTTGTTTTATCTTTATTAATATATTGTAGATTTGTATTGGCCTCTCTATTCTCGTGTACCTTCTTTAACAACATTATGAGATTTGTCTCTTTGGTTTATATGATCAAGATTCACGAGCGTAGTCTCAACAATAGTCACTAAAATGAAGGTAAAACGGTTTTTTTAATATATATATAGATATATATATATATATATATATATATATATATATATATATATATATATATATATATATATATATATATATATATATATATATATCAAGATTTTGGAATGTTGTGTTTCAAAACAATGTTTTGATGCATCTGAGGTCATTATATAATTTAACCATTTTAGCAAGTATGGCCAGGAATTGATTGACATTTTTTTTTATTGTTAAACATCATTTTGAGGGGAAAAAACTTTCATTGGTATATATATAAGTGATTTCTCATTATTAATCATTTAGCTATTATGTACAAATAGAGTGTTGTGTACCATACTATTTTTGTCCATAATTGAATATTAGGTAGGTCAATTAGAAATTTTGATTGCAATTGCGCAAGTGAAATGAAATTTTTATTTTTAAATATTTCAAATATATTTTTATCAAATTCAAAATATAACATAATATAAATTGCACATAATTTCATGTCTTTTATGATTTCTCATATTAAATTGCTCCATATATCATCTTATATTAAGTTTTAGAATTTGGATCAAATGTTTATTTATAAAATAACAAAAAGTTTTTGATAGCATAGTTTTCAAAATAGAAAACATTTTAGTTTGAATATTTGTAATATAGCAAAAGAAATAGATTAAAGTTTTAATATACTTTAAAATATTAATTTTACAAAGGTCGACCAAGACAACAAAATATTCATCATAGTACTTTAATTTTTACGCAAGCTATTTACATACATTAAAATGCCTATAATTGTATTAATACTCTTTTACAACTGTCAATTACAATATATAGGACTAAAAGAGATGATTGCTTAATAATTACTTATGCTGTGGGATAGCTGGCCGTCGGCTGCTCTCTCTCTCTCTCTCTCTCTCTCTCTCTCTCTCTCTCTCTCTCTCTCTCTCTCTCTCTCTCTCTCTCTCTCTCTCTCTCTCTCTCTCTCTCTCTCTCTCTCTCTCTCTCTCTCTCTCTCTCTCAAAATATCTCCCGCTCTAGCTGTCTCTCTCCTCACGTTCGCAAGATCTCTCAATATTGGTCTGATAAACCTCTTTCTTGCTGATCGTGCTCTTTCTGATCGTTGTGGTTGATCCAAGTCTTTCTTGTTGATTGTGCTCTGTTTGATCAAGCTCTTTGTCTGATTGATTAGTCTATGCACAGAATAGCAAACAATTCCAGCATGGATAGTCTTCAGGGCAGTAATATCTATTTCACATATTCAATCCAAATATTCAGCAATTTTTCCTACAATGCATGAGACGTACGCAAGTGATCCCAGCATGGAACCTCGTCACTGTGATGAAAAAGCTGCAATGAGAGACTATTGAGCTGGTAAGAAATGGGAACATAGAATTAAAGAAATTTTTTTTAGGAGGCTTGGAGGTCAACCTTCAGTAGAAGACATCAAAATAAGAAAATGAATTTGGTTAGCTATGGCAAGATATTGGCGAAGACATACACAACAATTTTCAATAGGTATTCAAAGGGAGATACAAATATCATCTAATACTATTGAAATCAATCTTATTTCTAACATCCATAACACCCTCAGTCAAATTAAGGTGCCCCACTTGGCAAACGAAGTCTTCGTGAAGAGATCTTCACTTATGATGGTACTAAATAAAGTTGATGGCACAACGAATCTCCCTCATTCTAGAATTGCAGGTGCTTTGGGTGTTCATCGCAGAAATATTGCTCCAGCCAGTTCTCGTCTTAGCATTAAGGATGACGAGGAGGTTTTACCCTTGAGTGCTTGTCAGAGACAATTGCCTAGAGGTACCATAATCATGGCTCAGGTCAAAGACTAGTGTATCCCTTTTGGGGCTCAAAAACTTGAGTGTCCCCCAACAAAAAAGACATGTCGAAAGAGGATTGAAAGGTTGAAAATTGGAATAAGGCTAACGGGCCCTCTCAAAGTAGGCAACCAGGAGTTGGAGTCAAGAGGGAGTTCTCCAGCAAGTTCGGAGGTGAGGATAGTGTGTCCCACGCTGCATTGTCCACTCCTAAATATATGCCTAAAGTGGAGGCGATGAATTAGAGAGTCACAAACAGATCAGAGAGGATGCTTGAAAGGCTGTCGAAATTAAAGGACATCATCCAAAAAAATTGCTGGTCAGGTAGGGAGAAAAATGATCAAGGACGAGATTGTTGAGTTGGAGAAGTGCCTGGTTGAGCTGGGGACATGGACTCCTCCCAATGTAGAGGAGATAAAATAATTGGATGATGAGTTGAATTTAACCAGTCTTCCTTTTGTTGTTTGGTACTTTTCGTTCTTTTGAAGCTTATGAACGTGTTGTTGTCATTTTAATGAAACCTTTGGAACTTTTTATAATTTTAGTGTTGTTTGAAACTTTTATACTTTTGCTACTTTGGGATTTGATTTGGTTTTTGGTTGTCTTGCACTTTTAAAAAACTCGTTCTTTCGGAACTTTTGCACCTACAATACTTTTGTAGTTTGGTACTTTTGACACTTTTGTATGTATTGGTACTATTGGTACTTTTGTAGTTTGGTACTACAGGTACTTTTTGTAATATTGGAATTTTTGCAGTTTGGTACTATCCAAATCTTTGACCTTCTAATCTATTTTGAACTTTTTAGCTATTATTTGGTACTTTTGAAACTTCTAGATTTGTTTTTGGTGTTTAGTTTGGTACTTTACTAATTTTGGTGGTTTTGCACTTTTCACAAGTTCGTTCATTCGGAACATTTGTAACTGAGATACTATTGCGAATTGGTACAATTTACACTTTAGTAACTAATGATACAATTGGTACTTCTGAAGTTTGGTACTTATGTAACCTTTCTTACTATTGGTACTTTTGACAAATTTGGTACTATTGGTTTTAAATTTTTTGGGTTTGTTTGGAGCTTTTAAGATTCTATTTGGTACTTTTAGTACTTCTCGATTCGCTTTTTAGTATTGTTTGGCACTTTTTATGCTTTGTTTGGTATTTTTTTTAAAATGCTTTGTAGTTTTAAAGCTAAGGTATACAGTGTTGGTTATTGTTTGGTACTATTGTTTATTGTTTGGTGTTATTTTGTACTGATTCAAATTTTCATTGTAGAGGGAATACGAAAAGCTGGTGTCAGATTGGAATGATGCTCAAGGGCACACTGATTATGTGAATCTCATGCAAGAAGAATCAACAGGGGACACATATTCACTTTGTTCTCGAGACCCCACGTGGTGGGTGGGGCAGGCTATATCCACGCCGTTGGGTTTTGCGTTGCATGCGGCGAGTCTTTGGACTCCACCTTTCTTCTCGGATCATTTGTGTTTGCCTGCATGCATTCTTATCATCCATTATGTTTTACTGTGACCATAAGCACCAAATACTTTTGTGTGAAACCAGGGTGCAACGAGAAGATCCCCGAGGAGGCTAGGACTTGGGCTCACAAGGGGCTTGAAAATAGTTTTTTTCTGTTGGTGCTGATTGCTTTGGTACTCTTGGAGTATCCCAACAACAATATTTGGTACTCTTGGAGAATCCTAGATTTATACTTATAACACATTTCTGAGTCTTTTCATGTTTTAGAGTACCAACTTTGGTTCTCTATTCTTCAATTTTGGTATGATAAGCAATCTTTAGTTTTAAGCTGATTGGTCCTACTTTAGCAATAATTTATTTTACAAGTTTTAACTAATATGTAGAAACTATTGATCTTTTTTTAGACATTGATCATGTGAGTTCTTGGTGTTTATGCTATGAAAGTTCATATTGGAACTTTTGGTTTTTCTCTTAATTTGAGAGCTCAATTCTGACATATTTGGTACTACAAGGCTTCAAATTTGGTAGAATTGTACATTGTATGCATGGTACCCATTTTGGTACTTTTGGCACTGGTTTTTCAACACTATTGAGTTGAACATGTGTGTTTATTAGCACAATTTGTGTGTCTTTTACTCCCATGTTTAGGATATACAGAAATTCAATAGACAATATTAATTTAGCAATGTTAGTTTTTGTGCAATTTGTTTGAGAGAGAGAGAAAGAGAGAGTTTTTGGTGGAGTTAAAGATAGTCAACATTCCCAATTCTAGGAAGGGGTGTAGCCCTTGTTTTTTTTCCCTATTGAAGGCATGGTATCATAAACAGTTCTTTGTTGGACTTGAAATATCTACAAGGAAGGCCATGTCATTGGGAGGGAGCATTGTGGTGACATTTTGGAATAGGATACAACGTATGGTTCGAATCAATGGTATTGTCAATGGGAGCTTGAGCGAGAGCTGTGTAGGATCAGAAGCACAACATACAGCAGCAGAATGTTCAAATTGAATGATTCGTACAAATGCACAAATGAACGATACATTCGTGAGAATAAAATTGCACTGTGATTAATATCAACAATGAGTACAATTGCTTGAAGTAATAACTTCAGCTTGTTGAGCGTGATAATGTTGGCTACTGAAATTCTGAAAATCAGAAGAGATTTTCTGATGAAGATTCTAGGTTTTTTATACTCAAAATATCTACAACTACTTCTACAATTATTACAACCGCCTCATAACTATAACTACATGTACAATGTAGGCAGACTGTCAACATGAAGTCATTAGGTCGGATTTTAGGCCTACAATATCAAACTTTACAAAGTATCGAAAAATATACAAAGGACTCGAAAAACATACATTGACTCAAAAAATATATAATTTTTTGAGTCAATGTTGCAGATCTTCTAACTTCCTCTTGTAGAAGCATCAAAAATACTCTAGAAAGAGTGAGGAGCTCCAGAGTTGAAATTGCCAGAATCCAATTTTCATAGACCTAGGGTAGACTCGATAATAGAGTCATAACAGCATCGGTATCTTCTAATATAACTCTTGATGAGGATGGTTTGGATGTTCAAGATGAAAATGATGATGCTCTTGTGATGTCTTCATGTATGCTTGCTAATGATGGAGATCTAGATCCTTGGTGGATTGATAGTGGAGCAAGTTCACACATGACTTTTCACAAAGAGTACTTCACTTCTTTGCTGGCATATCGAGACGACAGAAGGGTGATCTACACAGCCAATGATGGTGAGTGTGCAATCAAAGGGATTGGCACAATTCCTATTTCTCTCTCTACAAATAGGAATCTTCATTTGGAGGATGTCTTGTTTATGCCATCTATTACCAAAAATTTGCTTATTGTGATTCAAATGCTAAGTAAAGGCCTCAAGGTGGAGTTTGATGGAGATGCCTGTTTGATCAAAAGGAAGGATGTCTTGGTTGGAAAAGGTAAAAGGCAAGGGAAGTTGTTCAAGCTTGATGCTTGTGTTATTGCTAACCAAGTTGGATGTGTTGCAAGGGAGCAAATTTCTATTCAAGAGGTTTGGCACAAATGGATGGGACACCTCAACTTCAAGTCATTGGAGATAATGGCAAGGAAGAAGGTTGTGATTGGTCTTCCAAGTTCCTTAAGTAATGACAATCATGTTTGTGAGTCTTGTGCTTTGTCTAAGTCACATAGACTACCTTATACTAGATCTATTTCTAGATCTACAAAGCCTTTTCAACTTGTACATTCGGATCATTAGAGAAACTTTGAGAGCAAAAAGGGCCTTCCAAAAAAATTCCTTTTATTTTTTTTTAGCTTTTTCAGCTCTCTCTAGACCAATAGAAAAACTCCATGTGTACTTCTACGTAACGTAGAAAATCTGCCCAAAAAAAGTGGGGCAAATTTTTTTAAAATGTAACATATGGCATATTAAAGAAGAAAAAAAAAATTTAAGTAGACTTTGAATTTAGAAAAAATGAGAGGGGGGGGGGGGAGATCATTTTGAGAGAAAGGGAATTTGGGAGGCCACGCCTCCTTGGAAAAGAGTGCCACGGCCCCTTTGGGATTCTGGCCCAGTTCGGTTCGCGACCCTCTTGTGATGCCAAATAGCCCCCTCCCTCTCCCCTCCCCCTCGATGCTAGCGCACCCCTCCACTGGCGCATGGGCGCTGCCCTCTCCTAGCCATAGGTGCTCCAAGGGGGCGCCAACGCGCAGTACGAGGGGAGGGGAGCCAACGCGTTGTATATGGGCCCAAATGTAGCCGTGCACACCCCCCCCCCCCCCCCCCCGATGTAGCCGTGCCAGCCCGGCCTCCCCTCTCCTCATACTGCACGCTAGCTCCCCCTCAGAGCCGCATTGGTTGGGAGGGGCCACGCTAGTGCCCATGCGCCAACGCACCCCCTGCGCTGGCATCGAGGGGGAGGAGGGAGGGAGGGGCTATTTGGCATCATAGGGGGGCCGTGCCCAGAATGGGCCCAGCATCTCGAAGGGGGTGCGACCCCCACCGCTCTCTCAACAAATTCAAACTAAAAAATACTGTTTTTCTCTTGCCAAATTCAAAATTGGCCACCAAACCCCCCCCCTTCGTGGTTCTAAATACTATTGATTGTAAAAAAAATTGCACCCTTCTCTCTCATTAATTTTGATTTTTTCAAGACTTTTCTCACACCTCTTGTTACATCTTTTTTTCACATTAATGATTTAATTTTTTTTTTAGTTTATTATACTTGGCTGTCCGAGTTGTAAACTCGAGCAGCCTACGTGGCAATTCTTATAGGGCCCTTTTAGAACCAATATTTTCTCTAATGATTCATGGATTTACTACAATTAGCAATGTGGAGCTAAGATGTATGTAACATGCATTGATGATTTTAGTAGATTTTGTTGGATCTATCTACTAAAGAGCAAGGATGAAGTGTATTATGTCTTTATCAATTTCAAGAATGCAAGGGAGAACCAATTTTCCACAAAGATCAAGTGCTTAAGGAGTGACAATGGTGGTAAGTACATATCTACCAAGTTCAAGGCCTTTTGTGATGAGCATGGGATCAAGAGGGAGTATACAACATCAACGATCCCACAACAAAATGGAGTGGCTGAAAGGAAGAATAGAACTTTATGTGAAAGTGTGAAAATTACGAGATTAAGTGCTAATCTTGACAAACCATTTTGGGATCAAGCTTTGGTGTGTGCCAATTTCTTGTGCAATAGGTGGCCGAGTGCTATTTTGGATGGAAGGACACCTTTTGAGATGGTATTCAAGAGGAGGCCGAGTGTCAACTTTCTAAGAACCTTTGGATGCACATGCTATGTCAACATTGGATGCTATTCAAGATGAGGCCGAGTGTCAACTTTCTAAGAACCTTTGGATGCACATGCTATGTCAACATTACTCTTGATGATAGGACCAAGGAGGATCCATCTTCAAGAAGAGGTATTTTTGTCGGATATAGTGAGGTGAGTAAAGCATACAAGTTTCCATCTACTACCAAAGTGATTGTTGGTAGAAATGTCATCTTTGATGAGGGGAACATTCCAAAAGTGTCTTCAAGCGTGACTGATGGTAGTGTGGATGGATCTAACATTCTTGATGTAGATGAAAAGGATCCTACTTTGGATGGTGATGATGATGGACCTTCATCAAGTCAAAAGCCAAGGAGAACATCAAGAGAAAGACAAGTACCTTCAAGGCTCACATATGGTCAAAAGGAAAAACAAGTATTCAAGTTCTGGAAATATGTTGCTTTCATAACCTCTTTGGATGAGCCTACAAGTGTAGATCAAGCAAGGAAAGAAGAGGAGTGGATCCAAGCAATGGATCTTGAGTATTAAGCTCTTATGGAGAATGAAATATCTTTTTGTGGATCTTCTTGTGTACATGGAGCTATGCAAGTGGATGCATGTTATCTTGCTGTGAAATCAAGTAATGGATCTGGAAAACAAAGTTTGTTCAATGACTTTGACGGTCAAGTTGAAGATCAAGAGGTTGATCTCAAAGGGCTTCAACTAGTCAAAAGAGAAGTTGGCAATTTGGAGCTAGTAAAGAGCATCAAAGGAGAGGTAATTGGCAAAGATGTTATGGATCTATGAGCATTTTCATGTGGATGTGTGCAAACTTTCAAGATATGGTAAAACTAGCTACATTGGTGAGCATTGTTTTGATGTTGGATTTTTACTAGCATTCTTGACTGGTTTTGTTCATGGAAATGAAGTCATTGGAGGTTCATTATGTCATCATTCATGTTTAAGTCATCAAGGTATGATGGCATCTTGTGGCAAGATGGAGATGGAGGCTCATTCATGGAGTATCATGGTGGATACATGGCAACTTAGGACAAAGGAGGAGGAAACATGTAAGCAAAAGTTGATCACTCACATTTATTGTTTGTTTGCTATATTTTTCCAAAGAGTTCAGAGTTGGAAGCATGGTGGAATCATTTCATTTACATTCTATTTGATTCTTCATGTTCTAGTTACATCTTGATATTTAAAATTGATGTAAGAAATAGTGAAGCATCCCAAGTGGACACTTTTCTCTATATCAATTATGGTTGTTTCTATTTTAAGCATTACATTATCATTGAAAGGAGATTTATTCCTAGGAAGAAGATCATTCTTATGATGGATCAAAGTTCTATTGTCAAAAACTATGCTAGGAGCAATATATTGAGGTGCAATATCACTTTGTGAGGGAGCAAGTCATTGCAAAGGAGATGGAGCTTCAACATGTGTCTTCAAGGGAATGTGTAGCTGATATCTTCACCAAAGAATTGGGAGAGAACTTGTTCATGAAGCATAGGACTTCACTTGGAGTGCTATCAAAGTCTATGCTAAAACTAGTTGAAGAGGGAGTGTGAACTAGTTTGATCATTTTATCAATATTTCCATATTTGGCATATTGAGGCCAAAACTTGTTTTAAATTTAGAGATTGACTTTTCAAAGTTCATTAGTCAAAATTTCATTTGAATAAACACTTTTTTTAAAGTGTGGAAAAGTTTGGAAGTAAGTTTTAGGAGATTCAAATTTGAATAGTTGGGTACATTGAATCTAGATCCAAAAATAGTAAGGTTAGCATTTCAGAGGGAAAGCCAAGTGGCCAAATAGGGTTTTGACCTGTTATAAATGGATGTAACTCATGGAGAGAGTGATCTTCTCTCGTCTCTATCTCATTTCATGCTTATACATGGTTCTCTTGGGTTCTACTATCCATCGGTGCACTATATTGGTGATTGCATGCAATTTTATGTGTAGAATGATCTATATTTGTTATTTTTGGATCCACACATGTGAAATATCAATAGTACTTTATCTTATCATTCAAGTTTGATGAAGCTCTATTAGTGTTTGCATATCATTTTGTGTGTAGATGTGATTTTTCTACATTGGTGAGATTGGTAGTGTATTTCTATTTCTAACAAAAAGATTTTTTATGTTGATTGGATCTTAAGGATCTGAAAACTTTCATAGCATGCACATCTTTGACTCATCAAAGATCACATCCTGAGATACTAGAATCTTATTGTAAGAAGGAATGAAGAACCTATAACCTTTGCT
This sequence comes from Diphasiastrum complanatum, assembly GCA_029204225.1. Lineage (NCBI taxonomy): Eukaryota > Viridiplantae > Streptophyta > Lycopodiopsida > Lycopodiales > Lycopodiaceae > Diphasiastrum > Diphasiastrum complanatum. The sequence goes on from CM055098.1 coordinate 18,154,060, forward strand.
TGATTCACCATAGCCAACCATCCGTTCAATTAATGAGTTAGCATCCTCTTTGCTTCTAGTTTCCAATGGCACATGTACATAGCATAAAGAAACAAAGGATTTTTCAAGGAAGGCTTACTTCCATACAACATCTCAAAAGGTGTCTTCCCATCAATAGCACTATAAGCAAGTCTATTACACAAGTAGTTGGAATATAATAATGCTTCTCCCAAACCTTTTAGGCAAGCATGCATCCAACCTCATAGACTTAGCACATTCACATAATGTCCTACTTATGCTCTCGAACACTCCATTTTTCTAAGGAGAATATGCACATGTGAGTGCTTTCTTAATGCCACGTTGCTTACAAAATGCTTTGAAGTCATTTGAAATAAACTCACCTCCATTGTCTGATCTAAAAATCATAATTTTACGATCAAATTGTTTTTCCACAAATGATTTGAAAGATACAAAGCATTCAAGAGTTGTAAAAAGGTAAACTCAACCATAACTACTATGATCATCAATGAAAGGTAAGAACATAGTGGCTCCATCAATGCTAGGTGTGCTAGAAAAATGTACAACAAAATGAATCAATTATAGAGGAGATGATTTCCTTGTGCTTTAGCCAAAGCACAAGACCTGCTTACAAAATCCACATTTTCTAATCATCTTTTAGGTAGTCCAAGAGCTATCTCACCCTTTGCCATAGTTTCCAATGACTTGAGATTGACATGTCCAAGCCTTTTATGCCAAATCTCCACCTGTGAGACTTTTTTCTTGGCACTCATCACCATATTATAAGACATAACAATAGAATTTAACTTGAAAAGTATTCCATGCCTCACTCCAAAAGCCACAACCTTACCATCCCTCTTGATCTTACAAGAATCTACATCAAATTCTACCATAAACACCATTGTCTAGTACCACAAACACTTAACAGATTCTTTGTAATAGAAGGCACATAAAGAACTCCATCAACTTTAATTCTCTTATAAGATCCAAAAAAATTGGGGATAAAACTCACCCCTTCAACCTTGCATTCAAAGTCATTAGCTATGAAGATAGATCTACTAGCATCAACTTGTTCAAGTAGTTTTTAATTGCTTGTTGGATGATCATGCTAATCTTGTTCAAAGTTTTGCTATTAAAAAGATATTGCCAAGTATGGAGGACTTGCAAGACATCTTGATGAATGAGGAGTATAGGAATTCATCAAGAGGAGGATCTACTTCCATATCTCAAGTTGGAGAGGAGGAGGCCACATTCTCAAAGGACAAGTTCAAGGGCAAAGGCAAAGGCAAGTGGTCTGCAGGGCAAGATCAAGGTGAGGCTTCTAGTTTTGTTGGCAAGAAGAAAGATAGATCTAAGCTCAAATGTTTCTATTGTGGAATGAAAGGACGTTTTGCTAGTGAGTTCTTAAAGAAAAAGAGATATCAAGGTTGAGGGAATCTAACTCTTGATGAAGATGGTGTTGGTGATCAAAACTCAAATGATGATGCTTTTGTGATGTCTTCATGTTTGATTGCTAATCATGGAGATATTGATCCTTGGTGAATTGATAGTGGAGCAAGTTCACACGTAACCTTTCACAAAGAGTAATTTTCATCTTTGTTGGCATATGAAAGTGACAAAAGCGGATGATCTACACAACCAATGATGGTGAGTGTGCAATCAAAGGGATTGGCACCATTCTTATTTCTCTCTCTACAAATAGGAATGTTCATTTGAAGGATGTTTTTTCATTCCATCTATTACTAAAAACCTTCTTACTATGAATCAAATGCTAAACAAGGGTCTTAAGGTGGAGTTTGATGGTGATGCATGCTTGATCAAGAAGAAGAATAGTGCAGCACTTATCAATGCAAGAGTTATGGCACAAGAGAATGGGACATCTCAACTTCAAGTCATTGGAAGTAATGGCAAGGAGGCAGGTTGTGTTTGGTCTTTGAAAGTCTCTAACTAGCATGAATCATGTTTGTGAGCAATGTGCTTTATCAAAGTCACATAGGTTACCTTATAAGAGATCTACATCCAGATCTAGTAAGCATTTTCAAGTTGTGCATTTGGATCTTCATGGAGTTACTACAATTATGTAGCATTTCTTGATGATTTTAGTATATTTCGTTTAGTGTATCTACTAAAGAGCAAGGATGAAGTGAATGCTATCTTTGTCAAGTTCAAGATTACAAAGGAGGTCCAATTCTCTACCAAGATCAAGTGCTTGAGGAGTGACAATGATAGTGAGTGCATCTCTACCAAGTTCAAAGCATCTTGTGATACAAATCGGATCAAGAGGGAGTACACAAGTCTAAGAACACCACAAGAAAATGGAGTTGCCGAGAGGAAGAATAGAACCTTATGAAGGAGCCAAAGCTATGAGGTTAGGTGCAAATCTTCCTAAATCCTCTTGGGGTGAGGCTTTGTTGTGTTCCAATTACTTATGTAATAGGTGGCCAAGTTTTGCTTTGGATTGTAAAACACCTTCTGAGATGTTATTTGGTAGGAGGCCAAGTGTCAATTGAGTTTTTCAAAACTTTTGGATGCATTTGCTATATCAACATTACTCTTGATGATTGGACAAAGGAGGATCCATCTTCAACGAAAGGTATATTTGTTGGTTATAGTGAGGTGAGCAAGGCTTACAAGGTTTATATTCCTTCAACTAAAAAAGTGGTCATAGAAAGAGATGTCATTTTTATGAAGGAAACATTCCAAAGGATTCTTCAAGTGGTGATGTGGTGATTGGATCTAACATTCTTGATGTTGATGACAATGTTGATGATACTTTGGATGTTGATGGTGAAGAGCCTTCTTCAAGTCAAAAGCCCTAACCTCTTTTGATGAAGGTACATGTGTTACAATAGATGAAGCGATTCAAAAGGACGAGTGGGTACAAGCAATGGATCTTGAGTATCAAGCTCTCATGAAGAACAACACATGGATTATATTGAGAAAATTAATGTGTCAAACTGGGAAAGAATATTCACTTATCCACATAGTCCTTCAAGCAAAATAAAATATATGTTTCTCAAAATCAGTAGATGTGCCAAAAGATGTTCCAACTTCTTTGCTAATCTACTTCGTGATCCCCTGGATGTTGCAATAACCTAAGGACAAATCAGTGAAAGCATTCAGTTAAGCCTCGATATACGATATAGTGTATAATAAAGTGACATATGCCAAAACTTAGAACATGCCTTTTGATGCCCACTACGATAGAGGCTGAGCTCAACATTTAAAGATAAGAGTCCACCAGTTAAATTGTTAGGTGCTAAGTTGAATCAGCCAGCTCAAAAAGGTCAGCATGTACATTAAAAGAATCGACGGAACCCAAAATCGTTGTCTGGTATCAACCACATTGTAAAGTCCCTCAGAGAAATTGTCATGAAGCTTTTACCTGAAAGCCATGAAGACTTGAATCGGCCAAATTGTACAGGCATTCTCCATATATAGGTCCCCTTTAGAAGAAGATTATGAGACAGTAAAGCCTTTTTTTGGGGAGGGGGCAGAGGACAACAAAAGCTCACCTGAACCCGAAGTTTGTTGGTCTATTGCTGCAACTCGCAAAAGGTTTCAGCAAGGATGTCGTCGATCTCTATGTCATGCGAGATGTGTATTCCATTCTTTGTGTGACCTGGAATACGCCTGTCTTGGATGCAAGCATGTTCAAACGATCCATCATCCATGAATTTGTTTAGGATTGCTGTGCAACGTGGGAAGAATCGCTGGCCCACGTTAACTGCAACGACAAAAACCACTTGGATTAAAGATCTTTGAAGATGAATTTAATGCAACAACTATTCAACAACGAAAAATTGACTATTTGGAATAACTACTCAACAAGGAAAAATGACTATTTTGAATTGAAAGCATAAGCTTTTCATTGAAAGTTTGTAACATGCTGACCTGCTCTTTGAAGAGCTTCAACTCGTTGTATCAACGTCTTATCCATGCAAAATGGAACATAGACTGATTCAAGTTCTGAGGAAAAGCTCATCGATGACTCCCGACTGCGGTTCAGATTGGCTTCTCTTTTAGCTCCACTCTTGAATCCTGTAAATTCTTGTGTGCCATCAAGGTGAGAAAGACGCAGGACAACCTTTGCCTCCCGAGGAAATAACAAACGAGCGAGTGCTACTGTTGAGCAAGTAGTTGTCAGGTACATGACACTTATAATGTCTTAAAGCAGATACAAGTGATAACACGACATAGATACAATTGTAAAAATAGCTGAAAATTAGGAGACTGCATTTCAGATAGGTTATGTATTCCCCAGATGTCCTAGAATAACACCGATGCTTTTATGAGTAAAATCAGCAAAGAATCAACACACTCGAACAGATGCGGAACCCACTTGGTAGGATCTTAAACACATACATTCAAAATAAAGTCGCTTGACAAAAGTCAAACACAGTTGCAAAAACTACACTCTTTTCACCATTTGAGGGCAAATGGATACTTAGAAAGTAGGTTAAGAGTGGGGTAATGGATTACTGTTAGCTGCTACATTAATGTATCTTTAGAATGAAGTCAACAGCACATAATATGGGATACTTCTAGCTGCTACTTTAACTTGTCTCTTGACAACACCTAATAGAAGCTTTCTAGTGTTTGCAGAAACGATCAACAACAAATACCAAAAAACAATGCCAATTTAGAGCAGTAACAGTCCAACGTCCAGCTGGTCGAACGAAATCAGTACCAGAACGTCAGTAGACTCGGGATCTACGCTGACGATCGATCCAGCTATTTTGAATATGGTGACCAGGCTTTTAAGATATCCTCCGCACGCAAGGTATACATACTTGCAGAAAACATAACAAATAGTGGATCAAGGCTTGACTGCAAGGAGTAATTATATCAAATTAGTTAGCTCATAAATAGCTAAACTTTGATTTAATAACTCCTTGCTATCGCCGATCAAGCTAGATTGCGCTAGTTTGAAAGGTGGTGATCCTTTCTAAACATGTACATTGATTTGCAATTTGCAAGCGAATTCAACTGACAAGATGGTTTGACTAGCTTTAATCAATCCCTTGTCACCGCAAGATAGTGGAGTAAGAGAAAGTTTGATGCACCTTCCAATCAAGACAGCTGTTTGCCATTGAATTTGTTTTCTAGGATGACCTTACCTCATGAATTCTGGACTCCCAGGACAGGTATCATTCCCAGACTATTTAAGGCCTTCTGAAAGGGAGCGCTATCATTTACCACTAGCCATTCGATAGGGTTTATGAGTAGAGTATGTTGATAGGTGATAATAACATTCAGGCATTACTTTTTGATTTCATATTAAGTTTCTAACTTGTTTGTAGGAGACTCGGTGCTAATCTTTGTATAGGGTCCAAGTATCAGCCATTGATTGTCATTCACGTTTATTCAGTAGTCTCAATTGGGAAGTTTCTAATTGCTCATCAGTTACACTTATACGCTCTTGAGTAATGTCATATCGATTAGTATATTATGATCACAATTACATGAACACCAAATGTGCTGATTCAAAGCAAATATTGAAACATGGGCATATAATAATACTCAACCAAAAGCTACAACAGGTAGAGATACAGTCAATTCGTGTGATTGGATTTCATTTGCTAAATGTTCGACCGTTAAATAATCGGAACTCGGGGACAAGAAAAAGTGCTGAGAATATATAAGGCGGGCTAAGATGTTTTATCTATGCTGAGGGCTTATAGGATAGTCAAAGAATAAAGAATCGAAGATGGATCGCACAATCCCTCTACTTTCTACTCTAGATTTTCTTGTATTCCTGCAAACTACTGTCAGAATCTACTAACCACCCAAAAAATTGGCTCCAACACAGATGCATCTTGAGCACCTTCACAGAAAAACTGCTACTGGAGCTCTTCACTCAGCTCTCGTAGATGCAATCTCGTCCCAGGCATCTTTTCCTGATAGACTGCCGTTAATGAAATGGCGCCTAACCTGAAGGACAAGGAAATCTTTTACTTGAAAATTTTAAATTCAAGAGTTGAAGAAGCAGGTGATCAATTGACCTTAGAAGGAGGTCCACAAAGATATGGTTGGTCAGGCTGCGTTTCCACAGCTATTTGTTACCCTTATAACGTATGAACGAAAGCACTGGGGCTCGAGAAATGGAAGCTTGCCAGGGTGCGAAATAGCAATATTATCAATATTGTGAATGACAGAAGAACAAAAATCATTTCTTTGCACCGCAGATTAAGGCATCAAAGTCTTTGCTACCTAAAGCATATAAGGTAGTGGCCGGTATGCAACAGAGTTCTAGGTTAAGTAGGTAGCTAATGTACTCTAAAGTTCTAAATATTAATGTCCTACATGAAGGTCTGATCACAACCCCAATTTAGATCACAGGCCGCTTCAGTAATATAGGATTTCAGTAAAACAACTAGGGGTTGAAAATGGTCAAAGTGTACATAATCAGGTTGGTAGATTTTTAACAAAGCATCTAGAGCTCTTAAATTTTGTAAGGCCAGAAAACAATTCAGACATGAAGAACTTTTAGCCCTCACTGTTGTACTCTTTAAGGTGCTGTTTATTGAATTGAGCTATGAAGGCTTTCTCACGTCTAGAACTAGTGTTTGACTGCAGTTGACAGAAACAAAAATAGTTGTCGCTGTGGTGAATATACGTTATGAACGGTGAACAATCTTTGAAGAGTATACGTAGTGTACCTCTGTTTTCAAGATACAGTAGCCGCATAAATAACTCTCTTTCACCGACAACAGGAAAGACCGATAGAGGATTTTCTTTGTCAGCTTGCTCTAATATCTCGACGCAAATTTTATTCCTCAAATAGTCCTCCCTTGTTTCCATACGACCATTGAGCTCAGAGTTTCTTGTTAATCTCTTTGAGATTTGGAGAGCAGTTAAGCCATCGGGTGTTAAATCTAGCGGATTTGCTCCTTTTTCTACTACCGATCCAATTATCTCAGGATCCCGGCGCATAGTTGCAACATGTAGCACTGTGTAACCGCGTCTGTCCCTGCCGTTTATGTCTGCCACAGGCAGATCCATCAACTCTGCAGTCGTCTTTGAATCACAATAACTTGCAGCGTAATGGAGAGCATAAGCGCTATCGACAGTTAGCCTTGACTCCGTCAACAAAAGCTGCACCAACTCTATATCATGTAAATCCAGGGCCTTATATATTCTTCTGCACTGCTTGTCCTGGAAAGAGTCGCTGTAGATGGAGTCCAACAAACCAAGCCTCAGACGCAGAGCAGTGATTTGTTGGTAAATCTCTTCTGGAAGCCGTTTTTCGAAAACAAGGGGTTCGATGTCAGATGATGCCAAAGCCTGAATGCATAGTTCCTTCAAATCTGTGGCCCCATTTCTCAAAGCGGCTACCACGATCTGTAACACATCCTCTATTTGAGCTTTTTCAACCACGTCTAGAAGGCGTTGCTGCAAAAATAATGTATTCAAACAACTTAGCTAAGAAAGTCTACTATTGTTTCGGCTTATGTTGCATAATCCAAAGAAATGTATTATGTGAGATTTTTTCTGGCTTGCAGGCACGACGTCGTTTCCAGAGCATCACAGTTTACCTGATTGCTTGCATATTCAAAAGGCAACTACCACATCATAAGTGTTTGATCTGAAGAATAAATGTGATGGGATTGAAATCCAGTTAGTCACACAAATGAGGAAATACAAGAGAAAAAAAAAAATATAACTAACCTCAACTGGCTTAACATTAATAAGCTGTATAGTGCATGGACGTATATTCGGATAGGGTGAACATTCACTTGTAAACATTGCTCGTGTAGCAGGTCATCTATACGCTCTACTGTAATAGAGTTTCTAAATTTAATATTTTGTTGGATCTAGTCGTAATCTGCTAACTTAGAGCGTTATCATGAAATGGAAGCTTTCAGAAACTCGCAAGCTCTACAATCTTGAAGATGAGGACTAGGAAAATCCGGTCGATTGTTCATTTGATATTTAGATAACAAGAATTACAAAGATATAGAGAGAATGCTTAACAAAGAACAACTGAGTAAGATATAATCTGAAGCACATTATGGACTCCAAAAGTTAATAAACATATCGGCCATGGATCAAGAGGTGCTTTAGAAGGACGAACATGCCTCTGAGAGTGTTTTCAACTCCGAAATATCAAACACAGAGGCAGCACAAAGAAGCTCCAGATAAGTATCGATGACCGGCCAACAGCAGATATGCGAACACAGTGAGTCCATGCAAGACACGGAGCAAGCTTCGTTGACTCCCTTGAGTAAGCCACCATAGAAATAACGTAATGCAATCATTAATGGCTTATATCCAATTCTCCCGGAAGTAACGAGCTGATTTATATCAAATTCCTGCTTAGAGCACAGAGCTTCCTTACTTTTCTCGAGTAAAGGACTGCAACGCGTGGAGAAAACAGTGCGGAAAAAAGAGTTGCGAGCTGCTAACACGCATCGGTGAACAGGCACTGAAATTCCATCCACATTTATCGCAGCATCACTGTAATCCGCTTCAGGAATAGATGCCAGTAGTCCATCTATATCATGCCTAAGCTTATGCATTGCTTCCTTTTCAGCGGCCGTCAAGCCGTTACCTCCATCGGGTCCTGCTGCTGCAGTGCAAGTACAACAGCTTCGCCCCAGCGATGGTGATCAGTGAAGAGCCTGTAGGGCAGTAGAAAGCGAGAAATGTGCCATTGCAAGCAGAACTCAACACTCCACAACAGATGCATATAAAACGGGTCTACAGCATATTCTCACCTCTTGCTCTCTTGACTCGTCCAGAGAGACATAATGCCACTAGGGGACATGCATTCAAGGCCAATGCAAACTCGTCGTCCTTGCCCTTTTCTTTCTTGTTTCGCTTTTCACTCCAATTTCTGCATGACAATGATCCAATTTAAGGGATCTAGGACTAAGCTTGATCCATCGCAGATCTTCTAGATCTGTTTGTCACTTAACTGTCGAAAAATATCATATATTCTTGCCAACGTAACTCTTCATATCTGCTAGCTTCATCAAGTAACGCATCAATCTCTGCATGCCAATCAAATCGAACCTGAATAATGCTCTCATTATTTTGCTATGGATGCCATCATTTACGTGTCTTCCACAACAGCTAACAACTTACATGCACGTTAAAAGACTTGATTAATGTAATATATTCTTTAGTAATGGATCTATTTGGTTGCATTGCGGGAAACAAGTTTTGTGGGCTCAGTTTCGAAACCCCAAAAATTGGAATTCAAATCGATGGTAAAGAGAGAGAGAGAGAAGAGAGAGAGAGAGAGAGAGATTGTGTGTATGTGTGTGTGTGTGTGTGAGAGAGAGAGAGAGAGAGAGAGAGAGAGAGAGACCGAGAGAGAGAGAGAGCGCGAGAGAGAGAGGGGAATAGTTATATCTTTAAAGAAATAAGTTTATCTGAAAATCTGAACGAAGATCTTTTCAAGAGGTGAATGTAAAGTTACTCATTCCGAGAGACGAGAGTGAGACAGAGTGATATAAAGTTAGCACGTTACCCGTTTTGATTGGGCCACGCGTACCTTGAAGCTCCAGCAACCGGCAGATGCCCTCCAGTCGGTAAAAAAGGAAAGAAAGGTCTAGAACGTTCTGCCTTATCCAAAGCCTCGATCTTATTTTTACTCCATTTTTGCTATGCATAGTAATATGAGCTGTTTTATTTCTTGGACACCACCCATGTGTGGGGTTTAAACTTGGGTGGTCATATTATGCATTCGTTAATGGCCGTTGGGACGATGCTACTGCATATAATCTAGACCCAGTGACGAACTACGCCAGGGAGGGGCCACATTATATGTGATGATGGGCCCACCAGTGAAACTCATGTAATTGCATTTGCGAGGAATGTTTGGGCAATTATGTTAAACAGTCCTTTTTTAAATGAGCATGAATTTATGGGAGCTTTATTATGCAATACAATATAGGGCCGAAAAAGGACTTAGGCTTGGTGCAAATACATATTATTAGAGCATACAAGGGAGGGAGGAGGATGTTAGCAAATACATAGATTATTGTTAGGAGTCAAGGAACCTCATCTATCAATTACATTGTGTCACAAATCATAAACGTAATCTTGGATGATATTTTGGAGACCAATATAACACAAGTAGTACAAGGGAAGGATTCTTTTAGGTCATGCTTTTGAGATAACCCCAACATCAGTGGACCAAGACGGTTGTCAAAAAAAAAGGAAGGGACCTAGACCCTTCACTGTTGTCAAGAAACTTCAAAATTTGTCTTTTCGAATTTTACACTCCTGCTACCATCATGTGTCAGTGTAAAGAATCTTATGACGCCATAAGATCCCTTGTCACAAGATATACAAAGATATAAGGCTATGATATGTTGCAGAAATATATTATGCTATAAAACTCTTTTCTTTAACATGTGTACTGTTGGGAGATGTTTGCCTACCAGAATGGTTGTTCAAATGTTATGTAATCTAGAGACTAATTGACCAGTTCTTGTGTGGAGAAAATTAGATCACAAAGATCTGATTATGCCCTTTGATCTTTAGCTATAATGGAAAGCACATCTAGCTAGCACTATTCACATTGTAGAAATCTTGCATCTACTACACATAGAAGATGTAAACTCAATAAGAACTTGACAAAATCACTTATGGATGATAATTTACTATTGTTGTTCGTACAATAGCCGTACTACAACAAGTTTTACACGTGTTGATCAATCACATAAGACAAAATAGCATTCTACACACAAGACGGTGACACGATTTCAATATATTACCACCAAGATGCAAAAATGGATGTAGAACCCCAAAGAGATATCTTCCATAAGAATGAAAGAGAGAAGGAGAGAGAAGAAATGCTCCCATGCTTGTACACTACAGCAGCTCTTTGCCCTATTTGGATGCCCAAACTTATTAACTTATGGAAGGTTCTAGATCTCTTCCAAACCCTAGATCTATCATGACTGGATTCAATGGATCTATAAAAAACAATTTGAGTAGTTCTACATGTTATGAAGAATTTGGAATCAATCAAGATCCAAATCCATAACCTGGTCTTTGGTTAGAAATAGATCAATTCTTCCAATCTTGCCAATGTGAAAAAATCAACATCTACTTAATGAAAGAGATGCAAACTCACTAATAACCTGATCAAACATCAAATATAAGATATGATGAAGTTGTTGTCCATACAAAAACATTTGTATTTCACATGTGTGGATCCAAAAATAACATAAAATAAGCATTCTACACACAAGATTGCAAGATATCACCAACTTTAGTGCACCAATGGATAGATGAACCCAAGAGAACTATGTATAAGCATGAAATGAGATAAGAGAGACAAAATGTCTTCTCTTCCCACGAGTTACATCCTTTTATAACAAGTCCAAACCTGATTTCAAACTTTGGTTTCAATCCATAATGAAAATCCCTACTATTATTGTGACTAGATTCAATGTCTCTATCACTCAAATTTGAATCTACTAAAACTCGTGTACTATACTTTCCCACACTCTCAAAAAGTGTTTATTCAAATGCTTTTAGACCAACATAACTTTGAAAAATAAAACTCTAAGTCTAATATGAAAATTGGCCTCAATTGCCAAATATACAAACATGACCAATATAGCAAAACTAGTTGAAATTTCTCACACTCCCTCTTCAACTGGTTTTAGCATAGGCTTTGAAAAAATTCCAAGTGAAGTCCTATGCTTCATAAACAATCCTTTCCCAATGCTTTGGTGAAAATATCAGCTACACATTCCCTTGAGGACACATGTTGAAGCTCCACCTCCTTTGCCATGACTTGCTCCTTCACAAAGTGATATGCCACCTCAATATGCTTGTTCCTAACATGAAAGATAGGATTTGTTGCCAACTTTTGAGCTAATAGGTGGTCACAAAAGATGATTGGGCTCTTTGAAACATATAACAAGTGAAGATGCTTGATCATCCTCTTGATCCATACCATCTCCTTTGTGCAATGTGTTGTACCATTAGAGGAGTTTTGAATATCAAAAAGACCCTTTAAGGAATGCCATGTAGGATATAGAAAAATATCAAAATAAAAAAAACAACATTGTTTATTTGCTTGCCCACACCATTCCCAATGCCTCCCTAACTCCCAATGATCTAACTACAACGTCTATAGTCACAGTTAAGAACTATTAACAGTTCGCAGTATAACTTGACTATATTTAAAAATCATTCCCTCCATTGGTTACAAAAAGGGCAATATTTTCACTGGATCTAGAATATGACTGCCTTCCCCAAATTCAAATCAGGAAAAATTGCAAAATGTTTACATATGCATTCCTTCCACGAGAATGGAAATATGAGCGCCAACTACGTATTGGAATGAAAAAATGAGTGGCATTTCTAAATTTGAATCAAGCATACAAGCATGGAGATTGGATTGAACGTACATAGTTTTATGCATTAACATTGGCATTGTCAATGGAAATAGTTCTCAGATTGCACTAAAGAAATTTCAATCTTATTTTGTAGTGACCACTGGAGTTTAAACATGATCTTTATTAAGAGATCTGTAGATAATATTATTAAAGGTTTTTGTGTCAAGATGAATTCGACGAGAAATACGCATAAAGATGTAGATATATACCTTCCATATCTAAGTAAATATATTCCTACAGATGTTACTCATTCCGTGGATTGGCAGATTGTCAATTTGGAGGTAAACTCTGTCTTTCTTAATAGCATTTTGAAATCAATATTATAATGTAATTGTTCATTCTAATTCATTATGTTTCATAATTGATTTCTTGTGTGCTGAATTATTTTGCAGTCACCCCAGCAAAATGATTCATTCAGCTATGGGTGGTACACATTATACAATGCAAAGTTATTTTTTGAGTGGTTCAACCTTAAACAAGATGTTGATATTTCTAAGGTAATAAATTTTGTTTATTCTTATTTTGGAATCATGATTAGTTTTCTATTATGTTGATGTTTTTGGCCATTACTAATACATGAATGTTCTATTTTGCAGTTTACACTTCCCGAGTACACATCAAGCCAGATTTAGACAAGAAATTATCCTGAGTATACTGGCTAGGACAAGGCTTCAGCCTCCCGTTATTGATGATGGTGCAAAGGATGATGTAGTTATACTAAATTAAGATCAGAACAAATATAGATAGCATAGAACAAAAATACATGTATCGAATTCACAGAAAAATATACATCGATAAATTAAATGTTGCTCCAGTTTATGAATTTGGGAGCACAAAATACATGTACTGATGCCCAACTTGGGCTTTTATTTATTGAATGAAAGAGTGTATACACAGATTTTTACTAAAGTTTATTTGAAACTAATGTTGTAGGTAGATCTTTGCAGCATGTTATCAGCTCCTATCCTTTTTGCATCTGTGACATGGCAAATATTAGTGAATGTGCAATTGTAAATGATGACATTTTCTATTATTTTGTTCTATTTTGAAATGGCAATAAACATAAAGTACTTACGAGTCTTCCGTTGATGATAAATCTGAAATATGTTGGTGGATTGGTTTGTAATAGCATGAGCTCTGTTATGATAAAATCAAGCTTCCAATGCTCTTCCACCTCAACTTATGCATGATGGATATAAATCTAAAAAAAAAAACAATGTTGAAGCATTTAAATCATAATCTGAAGAGCATCAATAAAGAAAATCACCTATGATTGTTGTAGAGTGCATATGTTTTGATATACTTACAATTACATTTTTGATGATCATGAGGATTGATATCATGTACTTTGATTTTTGAATGCATGTATACATGTTGTACTAAGACTTCTGATATACATTGACCTCCCAGGGTAGTCTTAAACTCCAAAATTTTTGCTTTCCAATAAGATTTGTAAGTCATTTTTGCTCTTTTCTTTTGTCAAAAATTGCCCTTTGATGATGAATGCAGCAATACCCATGAGTTCTTCGTATATTTTGTTGGCTTCCAGTTATCAACTTCATCTTTCTCATTGTAAAGAATCACAGACTCGATTGTAGATCTGGGTCTCCTTGCCATTGCTATTTTCAAAGCCTGGGTGCCAAAAAACTCTCTGATATGATACTTAATTTCAATATTTCGTATCACATTTAATCTAATGTGAATGCCACCATAGTCACAGTTACTGCGTATACCACATTTTATGTAACTGTACATACTATAATTCTATAAGTGTAACTAGTATAGTTAGAAAATTTCATTATACTAACTAGCATAGTCAAGTAAATTTAACTTGAGGTATTGACATCAGGCAGATTAGCACGTGTTGGGCAGGAAGAAGAAACCAATGGGATACGTCCATGCTGCTCGGACACAAATTTCAAAGTTTTCTATATTGCATTTTTATTTTTTAGTTAATTTGAACTACGTTACGTAGATTTCAAATTTGTGCATTTTGATTGGGCCTGGTGACGGTCAAAACTAAAGAAAAAAAATAAAAGTATCTTTACAAAGGGTCTTTTTGATATTGAGAACTCCTCTAATGTCGGCCTCACTAGATGACAATGAGATGGTGGCATCCATGATATAGTTCCATCACCTATGAAAATACAATGAGCACTAATGGATTTCCTATCCATTTTATCTCCAGCAAAGTCCAAATCTGAAAATCCAAACAAGTTAGGTGATGATCCCTCATACAATATGCCAAAATCTTGAGTTCCAATGATGTAGCTCAAAACTCGTTTCCCTAGCTTCCAATGCTCTTCACTGGGATCTTGCATGAATTGGCTCAATCTCCCAATACAATAGCTTAGATCTGGTCTTGTGATGGTTAGATGGATGAGTGAACCAACTAGCTTCCTACAGAGAGTAACGTCCTTGAAGGATCTTGCATTACCTCTTACAGTTAGCTTTACATTTGACTCCATAGGTGGTATCACAAGATTTTGCATCTACCATATGAAATCTTACTAGAATAGAATTAGCATACTTCTCTTGACAAATGAAAGTGGATTGATAAGATCTAATCACTTCTATTCCTAGAATGTAATGCAAATGACCAAGATCATGCATCTCAAACTCACTCTTGAGAGCACTCTTGATATCCTCCACATCTTGGTTGTCTCTAGCACTCAAGATGATATCATCCACATAGATTATCACTCTTGATATCCTCCACATCTTGGTTGTCTCCACCACTCAAGATGATATCATCCACATAGATTAGCAAAATGGTAACATCATTTCCAGCAAACCTATAATAAAGTGAATGATCATACTCACTCATAACAAAGCCTTGAGAGAGTACAAATGTGTTAAGCATAGCATACCAGCTCCTTGTTGTTTACTTAAGGCCATATAAGCTCTTTTGTAGAAAACACACATGATTTGGCCTTGTAGGTGAAATGTAGCTCTCGGGTTGTTCCATGTGCGCTTCATCCTCAAGATCACCATTCAAAAAAGCATTTGCGATATCCAATTGCCATAGATCCCATCCATAAAGAGTAGCAAGAGAGATGATGACCCGAATGCTTACCATCTTTGCAACGAGTGCAAAAGGTTTCATCATAGTCAATACCATGTTCTTGAGCAGATTCTTTTGCTACCAACCTTGCCTTGTACTTGTTGATAGATTCAACTTGGTTTGTTTTCACCTTGAAGATCCATTTGCATCCAATAGCTTTCTTGTCCATAGGTAACTCCACCAATCTCCATGTTTCATTCTTTATAAGAGCTTGATACTCAAAATCCATTGCTTGGATCCACTCCTCTTTGTTCCTTGCTTTATCTACACAAGTAGGTTCATCAAAAGAGGTTAGGAAAGCAAAGTGTGTACCTCCAACAACTTGCTTACCTTTCTCATCGTATGTGAGCCTTGAAGGCATTTGTCTTTCCCTTGATGTTCTCCTTGGCCTTTGACATGATGAAGGTCCATCATCATCACCATCTAAAGTAGGATCCTTTACATCAACATCAACAATGTTAGCTCCATCCACATCAGCATCAATAGTACTTTTGGAATGTTCCCCTCATAAAAAATGACATCTCTACCAATAATCACCTTATTAGTAGAAGGAATGTAAACCTTGTAGGCTTTACTCCTCTCACTATATCCAAAAAATATATCTTTCCTTGAAGATGGATCCTCCTTGGTCCTATCATCAAGAGTTATATTGACATAGCAAGTGCATCCAAAAGTTTTAAGAAAGTTGACACTCGGCCTCCTCTTGAATAACCTTGAAAAGATGTCCTTCCATTCAAAATAGCACTCGACCACCTATTGCACAAGAAATTAGCACACAACAAAGCTTGATCCCAAAATGACTTATCAAGGTTATCAGTTAATGTTGCACTACGCCTCAAAGGGTGCTAGGACTTGAGCAGTTTTCCCAACACGTGCTTAAGTCTAACATTCATCCGTCATGCACTTACGTAAAATCCAACTTAAAAAACATAACAAGCTTAACCATTCGGACTTAAGAAAATTGGGATTCCAACCAACCCGAAAGCCAACTTAGAATTCATCCCCAAAAGGTAACCAAAGGCAGACAAGCCACACATAAATCGTTAGGCATAGTGGTCGCCAAACTGACCAAATGGCATAGCAACGAGGCACGCGTAAGTGACGTGGACCCTTAGGCACCAATGATGCAAAAATGTTGTAGTAAGGGTCCTTCCACTTGGACCAGTGCCGGAGGAAAAACCAAAATGGTAATCATCCCTAAGGATCAACTTTATTAAATTTGGAAGAGGTTACATTCATACATAGACTGACTGGTCTCGGGGCCACCAACAGGTGTTGGGCATTGTGCCTGGCTCGTGCTGGTAACTGGAGACTGGATTTTTGGCACTGGTTGAGCTACCCAAATTTCTATCTGCCAAACCCCCCCTTATAGTTCTGGTGTGATTCAGCGTGCCCTCTTTGTCCTAGAATATAGTGCTTTCTAGTAAACCATGCCTTTTTGGATTTAGTTTTCATTTTGCTGATTAAGCCTGGCAAGTCTAGCAGAATCAGTCTGTTGGCTCCCGGACATGGCTTCCGGGAGCGGTCCCGGTGGTAGAATCAACTTGTCTCTTGACTAGGCCATGACTTGAGCTCTAGAGCTAGCTCATGACTTCGGACTACTTGGCTGGCTCACCACAGGTCGGAGGCTTAGTCCTTGACTTCCTAACTTGCTCAGGGACCTTTAGGGAGTGTCACCCCTTAGAGTCTTACAAGCCACTTTGGTGCACCTAAGTCAGCTTTACAACATCCTCCCCTCGTTTGAAAAAGCTGATGTCATCATCAAGGCCAAACTAGAACTAGGACACATGGCACGAGCTTAATTCACCGACCTTAACAACTTAAATTAAAGATACATTGGCATTAGCACAGGAAAAGCGTAGATCAAGTTCACTTACGTAAAGCATGTGTAAAGCTGCAAATGATTTATTAACAAAATAAGAAAGATACCTGGAAGTTTCTTGAACTTCACAGTGGTTGTTAGTGTTCATGAAGAAGGCATGCCGCTGGGTAGAACATTATGTGCAAATCTAGAAAAATAGTTGTTGCGTTGATTCTTCGCCAGGTAATCCTTCAGTACTTCAAAGGCTCCCGCCTTAAATTTGTCTTTGTACTCCCAAGGAGTCTTAGTGAGTGGAGCCCGTAGCCACTTCACTAGATATTTGCGTTGAATGCCAGTCGTTTTCCCCAAGGAAATCAACTTCCTCTACCACAAACTCACATTTCTCTCTTTTCACGAACAAGTAGTTCCTCATCAATCGTTGGAGAATCGTCCTTAAATGTTTAATGTGATCTTTGAGGCTCTGGCTAAATACTAAGATGTCGTCGACGATGTACAAAATGACAAATTCATCCAGACAGTCTTGAAAAATGTTGTTCATCAACGTGCAAAAAGTGGCTGGTGTGTTTGTTAGACTGAATGGCATCACCATGAACTCGTGACTCCGTACTATGTTTGAAAAGCCATTTTGTGCTCATTGCCTTTAGCTATTTGAATTTGGTGATATCCAGATCTGAGATTTATTTGGCTGAAATATTTGGCATGTTTGAGTTGGTCAAATGGGTCATCAATTCTAGGCATGGGGTAATTGTTCTTGATGGTACTCTTGTCGAGCACACGATAATCCACACACATTCGAAGAGTCTTGTCCACCTTTTTCGCATTCTGCCAACTCCATCCTGTAAGGTGCTCGTGTTGTTGGTTCTCTTCTTGGTACCAACTCAATTTTATGGTCCACTAGTCTTCGAGGAGGTAGCTTAGCTGGGAGTTCCTTCGGAAACACATCGCTAAATCCCTCTAGTAGATCTACTACTTCTTTTCGCAAGTTTTCTTGTCGCACGCTTTTCCCTTTTGAAACCTCTCGACAGACACAAAAACAACACTTTGACCTTTTTCCTTTTGTCATTCGCTAATGCAGCAACTAGATTTTGTTCAATATTGGTACCCTTAGCGTACCCTCTGGGTAGGGCTTTTGTCATACAGATTTGTCCCTTGTAATCCAAGAGGACCAAGTTTGAGCTCCTACACAAAACTGCAATACAATGTTCATTTAACCAAGGGAGGCCCAAAATCATGTCGAAGGCATCCATGTCTAAAATCAAAAATCTAAGCTTAGTCTTCCATCTGCACCAGGATATTCAATGTCACTTTTTTAGCGTCTAGTACCCCTTTTGTTGTTTCTACTTTGAGGGTTGATGTAACATTCTTGGTTGGCAAGCTGAATTGTTCCACTATGCTCCTTGAAATGTAGTTATGTGAAGCTCCAGAGTCGATCATGAAATATGACTTCCTCCCCATGATCTTTCTAGATAGGAATAACAATCTCAAACCAGTCTTGGGGGTTGCCCCATGGAAGTTCCTTTCCATAATTGTGTGTTGTCGGCCACAAACGTAAGCTCCTCTCTCAACTCCCAACTAGATCAAATCACCTGAATCAAACAAGCAGCCAGGGGTTATTCAGGTCCAGGCAAGCACACCACAAACGAACATACCAACCAAAGCTAACGCAGAGGATCCCTCTCAAGTCACATCCCCCTTGAGACCAGACGTAGGACCTTTGCCTAGCTGCGCCCTCACAAATCTATCACAGAATTAGCCCATAGGAAACATCCATCCAACAATCCATGCTTTAACCATTAAGCAACAAATTATCTCAGTCACGCCCCACCAAACTCTGGTCGATAGCCCTTATAGCTAAAAGGTCGACTGCTATCAACCACCGACAGCTAACCACCTGTGCTTTACACCCGGAATCGAGCAGCATATCTATATCAATGGTTAATCCGTATAGTTTGAATATGTCACCCCGCACCCCACAAGGCACAAACCGCGCTTTCACCTACCTAGGCAGCACTTTGCCTCATCTATCCTACATGCAGATGCTAGGCCCGAATCGTCAGAACTGACCGTGCTTACACCTCAAGGGCAGCACCTTGACTCATCAAGTCCCCCGTTCTGCCACTGCCTTGACCCTGGATGCACCCATGCTTACACTGTGGGCAACACATTGCACAACAATTGTCCTAACAAATCCCAAAATGTGGCCATCCCTATGAGACTTGCGTAGCTGATCGGCTAGTCGGCTCTGATACCACATGCTGCGTTGGTGCCTCAAAGGGCTCTGGGACTTGAGTGGTTTTCCCAACACATGCTTAAGTCTAACATTCATCCGTCATGCACTTACGTAAAAGCCAACTTAGAGAACGTAACAAGCTTGACCATTCAGACTTAAAAAAACCGGAATCCCAACCAACCCGAAAGCCAACTTAGAATCCGTCCCCAAAAGGTAAGCAAAGGCAAAGACAAGCCACACATGAAATCCAAGGCATACTGGTCGCCAAACTGACCAAATGAAATAGTGGTGAGCCACACGTTGGTGACATGGACCATTAGGCGCCAACGACAAAAAATGGTTGTAGTAAGGGTCCTTCCACTTGGACTAGTATAGAAGCACTTGAGTTTTGATCTATCTTTCTTTTTGCCATTTGAAGAAGCCTCCCCTTGATCTTTCCCTTTAGACCACTTACTTTTGCTTTTGCCCTTGAATTTTCCCTTGATGAACATAGCCTCCTCTCCCAACTTGAGATGTTGGATCAAGAAGCCTATATTCTTCACTGATCAAGATCTCTTGAAGATCAATCAAACTTTCCAAAGCTCTTTGAATGGCAAGATCCAACAAATATTAAGAATAACTTGAACAAGCTCTTCTTCCTTAATGCTCTCATCAATGCAAGATAACTCATCATTCAAAGCCTTCACTCTCAAAACAAAATATTTGGACTCTCTTCATTCTTTTGCAAACTTTGAAAGATTTGTCTTCTTAGAGTCAACACTCTAGAAGTAGACTTGGATTCATAAAGCTTCTTTAATGAATCCCAAGCATCCATTGATGAAGTACTCTTACCAACTTCCTTGAGAAGTTCATTGGTAACATTCATCTTGATCATGTGTAGAGCTCTTTTTTCCCTCTTGTCATACCTCAATTGTTTTGGCCTCTCCTCCAAACCTGCAACAATATCCAAAACATCATTCATGTCAAGAAGTGATTCCATGCTCACTTTCCACAATGAATAGTTGTTTGAGGTAAGCCTATCATTGCCTTCCAACATGTATCCACTTGATGTAGCCATGTTGCAATGACCTTATCCTTCTCTTTCAACCTGTTCCAATGCACAAAGAACTCTTTTTAAATACGACAAATGTTTCCAAAAGGAAATCACAAAGATATGGAACCTCTGAACACATAGAATGTAGAAATCTTGATCAATGAACCTATGATCTATCCTCAATCTAATGACTCTTTCCACTTCCTAAGATTGAAACAAACTCTAATGAAGTTCAGCAACCTCACAAAATAGAGATCTAATCAAAATTAGGATTTTTGACAAAATCACAAAAAATTGAATATCTCAAATTCTATATGCAATCATCTAAAACTTGGTATAGAATCTTGTAGCCTCAAGTGAGACCTTCCTAATGCATCCAGAATCGGCTATTTCTAGTAAGTGTGGTGTGAAATTGGAATTCCTCAAATTCAATAACCTAAAATGAGTTTTGATCTACATAAAATCCAATCTACATATGCCAAAAACTCAATTTTTGGGTAGAAGTCAATCTAGCATGCTCTAGCATTATCACAAAAGATGATTGGACACTTTTGAAAATCCATCAAGTTAAGATCCATTTCATCCATAGAATCTCCTTGGTACATGAAGTCAAGGCTTTTTACTCGGCTTCGGTTGATGATAGAGAGATTCTTGCTTGTTTCTTTGACATCCATGAGATAAATCCACCTATAAAAAAGACATGTGCACTTATGGATTTCCTATCCATATGATCTCCTACAAAGTCTGAATTTGAAAATCCAGACAAGTTAGGCGATGATGCCATATTCTCTAGAACCCGAGATGTATCTTAGTACTCCCTTGCCTAGCTTCCAATGTTCCACACTAGGATCATGCATGAATTGACGTAATCTACCAACACAATAACTTAGATCAGGTCTTGTGATGGTTAGATATATGAGTGAACCAACTAGCTTCCTATAGAGAATAATGTCCTCGAAGGATCTTTCATTACCTCTTATAGTGAGCTTTACATTTGATTCCATAGTTGTATCAATAGACTTTGATTTTTTCATATGAAATATTCTAAGAATAGAATTAGCATACTTCTCTTGACAAATAAAAGTAGTTTGAGAAGTGCTAATTAGAGGTTTCATAGGTGTATCAATAGACTTTGATTCTTTCACATGAAATATTATAAGAATAGAATTAGCATGTTTAAATAAAAGTAGTTTGAGAAGTCCTAATTACCTCTAAATTTCTAAGATGTAGTGCAAATGACCAAGATCATGTACATCAAATTCCTTCTTGAGTAAAATCTTGATGTCATCTACATCTTGATTGTTGCCTCCACTCAAAATGATATCATCCACATAGATTAGAATAATAGTAACATCATTTCCAACAAATCTATAGTAAAGTGAATGATCATATTCATTCATAATGAAATTTTGTGAAAGTAGAGAGGTGTTGAGCTTAACATACCAACTCCTTGGTGCTTGCTTAAACCCATACAAACTCTTTTGGAGAAAACACACATTATTAGGCCTACCATGAGAAATGTTCTAAGAATAGAATTAGCATATTCAAATAATTGTAGTTTGAGAAGTCCTAATTACCTCTAAATTCCTAAGATGTAGTGCAAATGACAAGATCATGTACATCAAATTCCTTCTTGAGTGAAATCTTGATGTCATCTACATCTTGATTGTTGCCTTCACTCAAAATGATATCATCCACATAGATTAGAAGAATAGTAATATCATTTCCAACAAATCTATAGTAAAGCAAATGATCATATTCATTCATAATGAAATTTTGTGAAAGTAGAAAGATGTTGAGCTTAACATACCAACGCCTTGGTGCTTGCTTAAGCCCATAGAAACTCTTTTGGAGAAAGCACACATGATTAGGCTTGCCATGAGAAATGTAGCCCTCGGGTTGCTCCATGTACACTTCCTCCTCAAGATCTCCATTCAAGTTCAAAGCACCAATGATATCCAATATCCATAGATCCCAACCATAAATAGTCCCAGTATGGGCATTGTGTAGATATATACATGAATAAGAAGATTGGTTTTACGATGTATCATATCGTGATTGTGAGTAGAAAAGTCTTTTTGCTCTCTCTTCAAGCAGTTAGTCTATAGTTGTTCATTTATTGTAGTAATTTTGTTGATAATATATAGGTAGATTTTCGTTGCACATGATCTCTAACAATCTTGTTGCATGTTTCTACAATTTCCTACATATTTTTACATTATTTCACATTTTGTTGCCCATCGATAACCTGATATTAGAATGTAGGTTGTGAGAATCTAGTGTTGGGATAAATTGTTGGTGTCTAAATACTAGCTAGCACTAGATTGCATGTACTTACATAGGATCTTGCATATGAACCATCATGTTCGACTACTGACGTGGCACCACTCAAAATGAAGCTAGTCACATATACTAGCCACTCATGCTACTGGGCAACTACCTTGACAATGAATGTAGCTACATCACCATTTTTCTGATAACGACAGCCACAATGGCTACCAACCAAGACTGACATCCATGCCTATTAATCACCTGGATGGTGACATCCACGAATTCAGCCAAAATCTACATTGGACATCTCAATGTATCTATGCTATTCTATATATATCTACACAAATATACATTACAGGTGATGATGCTGATAATGTTAACCATATTATTTATTCGTAGACAGACACTAGATGTTTTCTGCACATCGATTCTGGTTTTCAAACTGAAAGTCAGAATAGGCCTAGTTATTATAAAAGTAAGATAGTTTTTGGATAGGCGGTTTTGTCTGCAGTTGTTTTGTGCCCTAGCATCTACTGACTTGTATTTTTTGTACTCTTTTTGAATTGAATCATCATCTCTTTGCATTTAGATTAGTGTCAATATGCATGCAATGCTTTTTTGATCGTTTTGTCTAAATTGTCTACCATACTTTCGCAATATTAATTGAAAGACTTTGTGTTTGCCTACGAAATCGATATTGCATGCATTGAGGAATTGTCCATAACTCCATTAGCTTGTTCGACTATTAACATGGTATCAGAGCCTAATATGGCATTAGAGGTATGTTTATAGCTCACAAGCTTCTCAAAGAACTTGTCATATCAGCGGATAGGATAATTGCTTTCTTGGTCTGCAAATAACATTTGATTTTTTTTTTAAGTCACTGGTAGTCATCAGTACCACTTAGATTTAATTCTACATGAATTCCCAAAGCAAAGATGGTCTCATCATGGACAAGTTTGATGGATCCATTTATCACCTGTGGAAATGTTAGATGAAAATAATGCCAATAGCTAAGAAATTGTATAACGTTGTTACTAGTGCAGATATCAGACCTGAAGTTGATGACTCTACCATCTCTCGATAATTGTGTCACTAGTGCAAATATCACACCTGAAGGTGACGACTCTACAATCTCTTGTGAAATATTTCAGATCAATTAAGATCCAAATCTACAAAATGATCTTGGGTTAGCAAGACAACATATCACCAATCTTGCCAATGTAGAAAAAACAACATCTACACTATGAATGGGATGCAAACTCTAATAGATCTTGATCAAACATGAAACTCTGAATATCCATATAAAGTCTAGATCAAAAACTTTTTGAAATTGCTGAATATGGAGAAATCCATTTCTCACTTGAAAAATTTGATAGAGAATATGCTCTAATCTACCCACTAAACTATTTTTATCTGGAATATAGGTGTGATCATAAAAAAACACTCCTGACTCTAAAATGAATTTTGGAGATCGACCTTTATATTGTAAAATACCGATATCAGAATGTATGACATCAATTATTCCTGCACTCGATTGAATTGGTTGCCATTCAATGAAATTTGGTAAATGTAATTTGAATATACACATACTTGTGGAGTGGGTTAGTGGTGATGGTGGTTGTTGGAATTTGTGTTAGCAATTGTAAAGCAAAATTATCTACGTTGACTGTAGAGTCAAGTAGGGTGGAAGTTTGTATAGGTGAGCGCTTTTGTGGAAGGGTGGAATTGAAGCCCATGTTGAGAGTGAGTGACGGTGTGGAGGTAGAGGTAAAGGGTGGGGGTGGTGGTGGAAGTGTGATAGCAAGTGATGAAGGTGGAACTACGGAAGTGGCCATGGTGGACAAAAATACACCCATAGAACCGGAACCAGAAGTGCCTGCATCAACCGAACTACCTGCTACTGCTACCGCCTGACTTCTTGCCGCAACCTGTTGGAAAAGGGCTTCTTGTTGGGCTAAGACCTCTTTTGGGATCTGAGAGGGATTAAGGATCCCTCCAGATTCAGCATATTCAGTCCTGATATCACTGGATAAAATTTGTTGAGGTACGTCGGCTTCAGTGCTGACCGCCTTCTCTTTTTGCTTCTTAGAACTTGGTGGTGCTGGTGAAATGGGTTCTACTGTCAGTTGTGGGATGGCGCGCTTCTTGGTGCTCGGATAGACATCCTCGAGCTCTTTGATGACAGCAGCCGCCCGAGATCCCAACTATTTGTTGACCAACATGTGGAGAAGATATCCACACTTGGTAGTTGGTTTCCTGGATTTTAGGGCCTCGCAAAACTTACCTGATATCTTCTCAGCCCACTTGTAGTTCTGAGTGGGATCGTCCATAGTGATGGTCAAGGAGAAGAGATCGCTATCCATCTTGGCGGTATGGACTTCGACCATGGTGACGAGAATTTTTGATGTCGCCCGAAGATGGGGATCTGTGAGGAGGCGGATGGCGATCGTGTCGTTGGTTTGGGCAATAGTTCTAGCCTTATGGCGACGAAGGTTCTTAGCATCACATATATACTTAAGGGATTGGTGATTAGTCATCATCATGCCTCTAGATTTTCAATGCATGAATGACTGCAAAAAGTTCCTTCTAATAGGTAGAATACCTAGATTGAGAAAGATCTAGCGTTTTGCTTTCAAACACAACTGGTCTATCATCTTGGAATAGGACCACACCTACAGCAAAGTCGCGACTAGCATTTGTATCCACCTCGGTTAGGATCGACAATGTGTAAAATTAGAGTCGTACAAAAACAATGCTTGAGTTCAAAACTCTCATTGATTTTATTAGTCCATGTTATCAATGGATTTCTCGATAGGTAAAAATTCTTTCACCCTCTTAAAAATGTTTGTTAAGGGAAATGCTATCAAGACATCGTCCATAATGAACATGTGAAAGAATCTCATGAAGCATACAAAATATATCACATCACAAATTATTTGAGGTCATGGCTATTCTTGTAGCTTACAAACCTTATCATAATCGATCTCAATATCTTGATCTGATATTATATGGCCCAGATATTTGAGTTTAGTTTGAAAAGCTCACATTTCGACTCATAGAGATTTTCTTGCCTCAGGAGACCCAAGACAATACATAGATACTCTTCATGCTCCTCAAGGGTCTGACTATAAATTAATATGTTGTCCAAATACACCACCACAAACTTTCCTAGATATGGACTAAGAATATTGTCATCATCTACTGGTGCATTCATGAGTCCAAAAGGAAAAACTAAAAGCTCATAATGACCATACCTGGTTAGCAAAATAGTCTTAGAAGCATCCTCGTTTCTAATTCTTATATGATAGTATTTTGATTTAAGGTCAATCTCGGATAAATACCTAGTTCTATTCAAATGATACATTAGATCATCCATCCTAGGTAAGAGATTATTGTTCTTGATGGTCAACTTATTTGATTTTTTAAAATTGCTACACAAATATGTGCCTCCAACCTTTTTACTAAAAAAGATTGGTGCTCCCCAAGGGAAGCTACTAGGCTAAGAATGTGTAAACATCTCTAGATTCTTGCCTAAGTTTGTTAAAAATCTTACCTTCAGGTGAATTAACACTTGAGGGATTGATTAGAGACAGATTCAAAGGCATTTGCAGTAAATCAATATTTAGACTCTGTATAGCATGATCATCAATATAGATTTCATCTTTAAGAAAACAAAGATAGATTTTATACTCAAAGTCTTTCAAATATTTAATAACTTCTAAAGTAGATACATCAAGATGAAAAGGCTTATCCAGATCGCCTACAAGTTCAACAAATGAGCCATTATGCAAAAAGCTTACAATGAGTTATAGAGTCCTTTTTTAAGGACTTATTTTTGGAGTAAAAATTAGTGGAGTTTAGAAATAGAAAAAGACCCTATAAGGATTGCCACATAGGCTGCTTGAGTTTATAGCTCGAGTAGCCAAATTATATAAAGTTCAAATTTGTTTTGAGCATTTAGTGATGCTAAATAAATTAAAGGCAAAGTTTTTCAACTTTGGATGATGTGAGAAGATAATTTTAAAGGAATGGGGCTCCAAGCTCTAGGAGTGCATGTGCCCCCCCCCCCCCCCCCCCCCCCTTCATTCTCCCAAGTTTTCTTTAGTCCTTTCGTCTCATCTCGTTGATGAATTAACTTCATTTTAAATTTTTTTTTTCTATTCCACTTTTTAACGTTGTTTTTGAAAAAATTTGTCCCAAATTTATGGGCAGATTTTTTATGTTACGTAAAAGCACACATGTACTTTTATTACTGGTCCAAAGAAAGTTCAAAAGATTGAAAAAAAATAAAAAGCAACTTCTTAAAGGGTCTTTTTTTCATTTCCAAACTCCTCTAATGACCACTCTTTTCCTAATATTATGTCTATGTTATCTAGATTCATAATATGATAGTCAAGCGATTCAACATAACCTTGAATCTTGAGTGGCAACTGAGAAAAAATTGGTCCCAATCTTGCCGATCTTCAACATACAAATGGTTACTTGGTGTGATGGCCACCTTGAGTTTCTGCACCAATTTAGAGTTTATAAAATTATGGATTGAACGATCACCAAAATGAACAATCACAGCTTGGCGTTCTATGTACCCATTCATGCAGATGATGTCATGGGCGCCAAAAATGGCTATAGTAAAACAACAATTCTCACACCTAGTGCCATCCTTAAAAGATGAATCAACAAAAGAAATGTTACTTGGCACTTTGAAAGATTTAGAATGCCCACCAATTTTTTGTTATTTTTTTGAGCAATCCTTTGAAAGATGCGCCTTCTCCATCAGCACGATCTAACTTCACGCACGTTTTTTTGCCCTAAGAACCGGTGTTTGTCTTGTGCTTGCCCTGCTTCTTGAAATTTGTTTTTCTTACTTTAAGGCCCATCCTTAGACATGGGAGGAGGAGAAAGTACAATTATGCATTCATGGGAGAGGAAGTGGAGGGAAAATGACAATTTCCTCCTTTGAGGTTGTGAGAATCCAATAAATGTAAATTTTTTTGTGTTTTGTAGGTGGCTTGAAGAATGATGGTGGAGAGTTGTATCCCACAAGCATGTACTTGCTGCGGGTACAACCTTTGGTACCTTAAAGTTCCTTAAATTTGAAAAGGTTAACTTATTAACTTTTTAAAAGTTAGAGTTTACATAACTCTAAAACTCAAGTTATCATAAGCTTTAAAACTTATGTAACTTGTACAATATTTCAAAACTTTAAAAGTTAATGATAGTTTTAACAAGTTGCAAACTGAAAGTTTGAGCAAATGACATGTTGTAAATTGAAAGTACTGTTATGAATAAAATAAATGTGAGGGAAGGTGATTTCACTACAAAGTATATGGTCAATATTCAACTTCCTTCTACACACAAAGAATGTTGGGACTACTTCCTTCACAAGTATCTCATATGATTCTAGGACTATCTCTTATATTGACAACCAATCTTAACAAGATTTTACATGGGGCTAGGAATGTCATTAGAGTAATCTCTCAATGATGATGTGATAATAAGCTACCTTGAGTCAAACTTTTCTCTTTTGATTCAAGTGATATTCTCTAGTTTTTTCTTAATCTCAAGAGAGGGATTTGTATAGAGTTCGTACAATTATCAATGCACTAGCCTCACACATAACCATACAACAAGACATGCATGCGGTCTTCCAATTGAGATGATGTCATCTCATTCATTACCTTAGTCTCATAGTACTCTCATGCAAGACCATGTATTGTCTCCTCAATAAAACATTGGCCATATCACCTATATCACATGCTTTTAGTAGTGTACGGATAATCTTCTAATCCTTCTAAAAAATAATCAAAATGCATACATCTCTGGATCTACGATATTCAAATATAGGTAGAATGCAAATTTTGGGGATTCTTAAGATCTCTCCTAATCATGAGGCTCCAAGGACATAGAGTATTTGTTGTGATACATCATTTTCAGTCCAATCAATATCATGAAATTCGGGTATTGTGATATTGTGATATGTGGCAACATAGGGAATATTAGGCCTCATAGGGAGGTTAGGACAAAACCTACTTAGCATTTTTGGGATTAAAAAACCATGGTTCTATAAAGTGGTAAATCTAATTATTGATACTTTGTGATCTATGCCTCATACGATCTCCTCAAAGACACCTTTCAATGATGCTCTCATACATTTAGGGATATGTAAGATTCTTACTCCCTAGAACTAAAACTCAGCCCATCAATGAAAATGGAAATCATGCATATGGGTGTTCGACGGAGTCCATGATAGTGTGTTCCAACTATCATAGGGTTAGTCCTCACTCTTATGTTCCAAGGAGGCCGAGGTTGATTGCATTTGAATGACTTAAGGAGACATTCAAATCATGTACCAACCAAACTATGGTTATTACACACTTTCCTCTCTCAACAATGCTCTCGTCACTCATTGTGATTGAAAGTGTCGTGATGTTCTTACGCGGCAAAGTGTCATCGTGGTGGTGAGATTTACCGGTGAAGCCAACTACTTGGGATGCGTTTGCGGAAGTTTTCAAAAAATCTTTCATAGTAGCTGATGACGTGGACTACTACCTAAAGTTCGTGAACTGCAAGATGGGTACAAATAGTTTAGACTCTTATATCCAGTAAATTATGGACCTATGGAATAGAGTTCCATCATTCGATGCGAAGTTGGCATTATGGCAGTTTGTCCTAGGTTTGCCAGCCAACTATCAGAACGAATGTAGACAAAATGTGCTTCAAAGCCTCGAGGATGCGTTTCGGATTGTGAAAGCATATGATTCCATAGTGGTGGCATCCCGGAAGCAATTTGCGCAAATTTCAACCACTTTGAAAACCAAGAAGGGTAAGAAGCGCGTTCCAAACCAAGAAAATATTTTGACGAATTAGATCAACTAGCATCGGAACCCAGGAAGCCGAAGAGAAAGAGATTTAAGAAATCTATGTCTTGGGAAAAGGCTAAAAGAGAGAACTTATGTTTTGTCTATAAGAAGCCTGGACATATGATGAAATTTTGTCCATAAAGGAAGAAAGGGTCTGCTCACATGATTGAAATCCCAAGAGGCAATGGTAAGACTTTGGAAATTAACTGGATGGCTTGTGAGTGTGAATGTTCTTTTAGTACTACTTCTTTCTTGCCTAATGAACTTTTCTGTTTAATTGGCATAGTTAAAGATCAAGAAGTAAGTATTTTATTGGACAATGGTTCAACTTATAATTTTATTGAATCTTGTCTTGTGTAGAAACTCAGTTTGGAAACTTAAGCCAGCAATCATAGATATAAAGTTTATGTAGCTTCAGGAGCAGAGTTGGAGACTTGGAACGTAGAAGTCCCGAATCTGAATCACATGTTGTTAAATGCAAGCTCTGTCAACTAGCAAAGGCTGAATGCCATAAGGCTGGTGGTTTGTTGCATCCGTTAGATATCCCAGATAAGAAATGGGAAAACATATCTATGGATTTTGTAGTTGGACTTCCAAAGACCCAATGGCAAAATGATTCTATTTGGGTTGTTGTGGGTCGGTTAACTAAGTTAGCTACATTCATACCAGTCAAGTCAACTATAAAGGCTTCTGATTTAGCCCAGATCTTTGTTGAAAGATTATTTCGGTTGTATGGTCTGCCAAGTGACGTTGTTAGTGATAGAGATCCTAAGTTCACAGGTCACTTTTGGTAAGCAGTATTCCATAAACTGAAACGTCTTTGAGTTTGAGTTCTTCTGATCATCCTGAATCAGATGGCCAGATAGAAAGGACTAATCAAACTATGGAAGATATTTTGAGGACGTATGTTTCTCACATACAATCTCATTGGGAAGATTATCTCCCACTGGTTGAGTTTGCATATAATAGTAGAAAACAACATGCTACAAGTTATAGTCCTTTTATGCTTATGTACGGTTTTCAACCTAGATCTCCAGTAAATGTTGAGACGAAGTCTGTTAAGATCCAGAAGGTTGCTGATTTTTTGCATGATATGCAAGAAATGTTGCAAGTGGCTAAGGATAGTATCCGTAGTGCTCAAGATAGAGCTAAACACTATACCGATCTTAAGAGATCTCCAAGAGATTTCAAAGTTGATGATTGGGTATATCTTAGGATTCCAAAAGATTCTAAGACGTTATGTACATGAAAGCATTGTAAGCTGTCTAACCATTATTATGGACCCTTCAAGATTGTAAGTAGAATTGGTTCTTTGGCGTATGAACTCGATCTTCAAGGAAAATTGACTGCACACCCAATGTTTCATGTAAGTCATTTGAAACTAATTTTACATGATGGTGATACAGTTGGATTGGATGAGGATTTATCCCATTTGGAAGATTTGTCGCTTAGTGTACCTTTGGAGCCTGAGAAAGTGCTTAGAACCATAGATAAACAATTGAGAAATTGTTCTATCTCTGAGTGCTTAATTCGGTGGAAGGGTCGTATTGAGGATGATGATTTGTGGGAGAGAGTTGATACCATAAAGAAGAATTTCTCGAATTTTAGTTTCTAAGGATAGAAACAATTTAAGGAGGGAAGAATGTTATGTCCATGACCAGTACATAGGATACAGTATACTCCTAGTCTTGGATACACGGTACTCTAGTGAAACAAGCTATTAGTTATGCCACGTCATACTGGACGTGACCCGAAAGTAACTAATATACTTGTGAGACCCAGAACACACTAAGTGGAGTTTAGACAAGGTAATGAGATAGTGTATGCATGTGTAGAGTTATCAATAGCAATTCTATGAATAGTTGGTCCATGCATATGACTCTATTCTAAATGAATCTATGTATAGGGAACATAGGGCTATGCATGGCTATGTGCCTAGGATGCATTAGGCTCTATATAAGAGGACCAAACTCCCCCTACTCCTCATCGTGGAGGCTTGATTTGTTGTCAGGCCCTCACTCTACATTCATGTTCCTTGTTCCTTGGCTTGGGGTTGAGGCTTCTAGAGATTGATTGGATGCTTCTACTTGGTTGGGTGGTTTCTCCACAGTGTGTTATCCTTTTGTGTTTAGGATTTGTAAGCAAGATCTAAGGAGCTTCTCTTATAGAGAGTCATACTACATTTTTTTTTAACATCTATTTCAAATTGAGACAAGCTACATTATGTAGAAGCATGATATCATGGTGTCTATTGGTCTACATGGCAACACATTGAATGAAAAGAAAAAACACTTTTTTCAAAAGTACTATTTGGGCATAAAATTTACTTAATGCTTACCCCTTTTTGGATCCAACTATGTAAGGGTCCATTCCCATGTATTCTATGTTCTCCAACTTTATCTATGCAATACTAGAGTTGAGTTCCTTCCTATTGTGTGTGTGTGTGTGTGTGTGTGTGTGTGAGAGAGAGAGAGAGAGAGAGAGAGAGAGAGAGAGAGAGAGAGAGAGAGAGAGAGATTAGGCTTGCATCATCTCTTATGTTGCTTGCTTTTCTATTATAAATGTAGGATTCCCTGTGTTAGCCATTAGGGCCCTTTTTGGACTCAAAAGGGCCTCCACTAATCTTGATTAGTGTTAATGGATGCATGTATCTATAAAAATATGAAAATCGAGTAGGAATGGTCCATATGACATGGCAAATCCAATGGTGCAGATTAAATCAAGTGTGAGCCCAAAAAGTACACCTCTAATATTAACCCTTCATGGATACACTTGAAAGTGCCTAGTAATCAACAATAACTACACACACAATACCTAGGAGCCAACAACAACTACACAAACACTACCTACTATCATATAGACTACTTCTAAGAGCTTGCTTAGCTATTTATCAAACCATATGCTTAGTTAACTTACAGGCACACATGTGACAAAACAAACAAACGAGAACATATCTAGGAGACCAAGTGAAAGGGCCCTTGGTTGCACCTTATCGCAACTTTAAAATTCACAAAAAAAGATCTTTTTTTTTTGCCTAAATGTTTTTTTTGGGCTTCTGATGAAGTGAAACAGCCAAAAATCGCGATTTCAGGTGAGAAAAAAAAAATTTGCTCTCCTAGATATGTTTTCATTTTTCCAACAAAAATCATGAATTTAGTTTGTTTGACCTCATCGAAATCTAAAAGATGTGTTTAGAAGTCAATTTGCTTTTCTCTGTTTACAAATGAAAACATATTCAGGTCCGAGAGTTTAAAATCTATTGTTGATATAAAAGTTATTAAAAAAACAATGATGAAGAGGAAAAGAAAGAGAGTACCGATGAAGAATATTGATGACTTATCTACACATAGCGGCAATCAGAAAAAAAGAATTCGAGCATTCAAGTATATTGTCATATAAACCGTTTATTTGATTTGTATATGTTATTTAAGTTTGATTTGCACTTGATAACATGGATTATTTATTTATTAAACATAATTTGAGTTTCATATATTTGTTGCACATCATGTTTGGTGGCAAAGAACTGTTTAACAGATCATTCATGCATTGGATCATCTTTAAGTCATGTTTTACCAAGAAAGTCAACAAAGGAAATGATGAAAAATACTCGGTTTGAAAAAATGAAAAATGAAATTGCAGAGACTTGATAAGGCGTGACCAAGGGCCCTTTGACTTGGTCAAAGGGCCTATGGTCACACTTAACCATAATTTAAATTTGTTTTGCTCCTAAATGTTTTTTTGGCCTTTTGATGAAGTGAACGGCCAAAAATTGCACTTTCGAATGAAAAAAAATCAAAATATAGCCTCCTAGATACATTTTTGTTTTTGTTTTTTTTTTTGGCATGATTTTCATCTTTGAGAAGGCCTGATTTCTATGCCTTACTATGATTTTGGAGAGAGAAAAAATCATTTTCAAATGGCCTAAATTAGCGATTTCACATAAAAAGTGAAACTTTAGTTTCCTTGGACCAATTCAGAGGTCTCAATTAAGTTATGACATGATATCCATCTAAAAAGATAAATTATTTGGTATGTGAAAGGCTAATGAAAGTGATGTAGTCTTAGTTTGAATACGAAGGGGATGCAAAAGTGGATTGAATAAAATTCATAAGCAATTTTCAAATTTGAAATGGGCCATTAAATGAGCTTTCTAAGTGCTATGTTCCACCTAGAGCTCTAGTTGTTGTCTTATTGAAACCAAGGCAATGAATATCCTAGTCTTGCCTTATAAAGTACCTACAAAAGTCTATGGATGATGGGACCTACATTTAGCCCTTAACTCTTGCTCACCCTATGTGGTAACTATGAAAGATATCAGATCCTTAAGATCCAATCTACTTGAATGATCTTTGGTTAGAAAGAGAAATACACTACCAATTTCACCAATGTAGAAAAATCAGCATCTACACACAATTTGAGATGAAAACACTAATAGAACTTGATCAAACTTGAATGAAATGATTATGTACTGTTGCTGTCCGTACAAAACCAGCAAGCTACTGTATTTTACATGTGTGGATCCAAAAATAGCAAATATAGATCATTCTACACATAGAATTGCAAGCAATCACCAAGATAGTGCACCAATGGATAGTAGAACCCAAGAGAACCATGTATAAGCATGAAATGAGATAGAGAAGAGAGAAGATGACTCTCTCCACGAGTCACATCCTTATATAGCAGGTCCAAACCCTATTTGGCCACTTGGCTTTCCCACCAAAATGCTAACCCTACCAATTTTGGGTCTAGATTCAATGTACCCAACTTATTCAAATTGAATCTACTCAAACTCGCATTCTATCTTTCCCACACTGTCAAAAAGCGTTTATTCAAATGAAATTTAGACTAATGAACTTTGAAAAGTCAACCTCTAAGTCTAAAACAAGTTTTGGCCTCAATATGCCAAATATGAAAATATTGCAAAATGTGATGAAACTAGTTGAATCTTTCACACTCCCTCTTCAACTAGTTTTAGCATAGACTTTGATAATACTCCAAGTGAAGTCCTATGCTTCATGAACACGTCTTTTCCCAATGCTTTGGTGAAGATATCAGCTACACACTCCCTTGAAGACACATGTTGAAGCTCCACCTCCTTTGCAATGACTCGCTCTCTCACAAAATGATATTGTATCTCAATATGCTTGCTCCTAGCATGAAAGATAGGATTGGATGCCATTATTTGGGCTGATTGATTGTCACAAAAGATGATTGGGCTCTCTGAAAAATCTAGCAAGTGAAGGTCCTTGATCATCCTTTTGATTCATACCATCTCCTTTGTGCAATGTGTAAGAGCTTTGTACTCGGCCTCACTAGATGACAATGAGATAGTGGCTTGTTTTTTTGACATCCATGATATAGCTCCATCACCTATGAAAATACAATAAGAACTAATGGATTTTCTATCCATTACATCTCCAGCATAGTCCGAATCTGAATATCCAAAAAGATTAGGTGATGATCCCTCATACAATATGTCAAAATCTCGAGTTCCAATGATGTACCTCAAAACTCGCTTTCCTAGCTTCCAATGCTCCTAGCATAGTTTTTGCCAATAGAACTTTGATCCATCATAAGAATGATCTTCTTCCTAAGAGTAGATCTCCTTTTAATAATCATGTAATGCTCAAAATAGAAACAACCATAATTGATATAGAAAATAGTGTCCACTTGGGATGCTTCACTATTTCTTACATCAATTTTACATGTAAAAATGTGACTAGAACATGAAGAATCAAATAGAATGTAAATGAAATGGTTCCACCATGCTTCCAACTCTGAACTCTCTGGAAAAATTCAGCAAACAAACAATAAATGTGAGTGATTAACTTTTTCTTGCATGTCTTCTCCTCCTTTGTCCTTTGTTGCCTTGTATCCACCATGATACTCCATGAATGAGCCTCCATCTTCATCTTGCCACAAGAAACCATCAAACATTGGAAATCCATGAGTAGGTGAGTACATAAATGATGCAAATCCAGCACCACATGACTCCATAAACCAAGCAGTTTGCACTAGTCCATCTTCAAGATCTACTTGACACAAGAAAATGACTATGAATTCACCAAAAATTGACAATCTCCAAGTATTGGCACCAAGTAGCTCAGCACTTGAGAACTTAGCCATGGATGAGTGACATAATGAACCTCCAATAGCTTCATTTCCATCAGAAAAATCAGCCAAGAATGCTACTACAAATCCAACATCAAAACAATGCTCACCAATGTAGCTAGTTCTACCATATCTTGAAAATCTACACACATCCACATGAAATTGCTCAAACATGAGATAGAACAAGTAAAGTAAACTTAAATAACACTTCCTTGCTGCTACTTTGACCTTACTTGAGTCTTTAATATGCTGCAAAAATAGATCCATAACACCTTTGCTAATTACCTCTCCTTTGATGCTCTTGACTACCTCCAAATTGCCAACTTCCCTTTTGACTAGTTGAAGCGCTTTGAGATCAACCTCTTGATCTTCAACTTGACCATCAAAGTCATTGAACAAAATTTGTTTTCCAGATCCATTACTTGCTTTTACAGCAAGATAACATCCATCCACTTGCATAGCTCCATGTACACAAGAAGATCTTCCAAAAGATGTTCCACTCTTCATAAGAGATCGATACTCAAGATCCATTGCTTGGATCCACTCCTCTTCTTTCCTTGCTTGATCTACACTTGTAGGATCATCCAAAGAGGTTAGGAAAGCAACCTAATTTCTAGAAAGTACTTGCTTACCCTTTTGATCATATGTGAGCCTTGAAGGTACTTGTCTTTCTCTTGATGTTCTCCTTGGCTTTTGACTTGATGAAGGTCCATCATCACCACCATCCAAAGTAGGATCCTTATCATAAACATCAAGAATGTTAGATCCATCTACTTTACCATCAATCATGCTTGAAGACACCTTTGGAATGTTTCCCTCATAAAAAATGACATCTCTACCAACAATCACTTTGTTAGTAGAAGGAATGTAAACCTTGTAGGCTTTACTCACCTCACTATATCCAACAAAAATACCTCTTCTTGAAGATGGATCCTCCTTGGTCCTATCATTAAGAGTAATGTTGACATAGCATGTGCATCCAAAGGTTCTTAGAAAGTTGACACTCGGCCTCCTCTTGAATAGCATCTCAAAAGGTGTCCTTCCATCCAAAATAGCACTTGGCCACCTATTGCACAAGAAATTGGCACACAACAAAGCATGATCCCAAAATGGTTTGTCAAGATTAGCACTTAACCTCATAGCTTTAGCACTTTCACATAAAGTTCTATTCTTCCTTTCAGCCACTCCATTTTGTTGTGGGGTCCTTGATGTTGTATACTCCCTCTTGATCCCATGCTCATCACAAAAGGCCTTGAACTTGTTAGATATGTACTCACCACCATTGTCACCTCTCAAGCACTTGATCTTTGTGGAAAATTAGTTCTCCCTTGCATTCTTGAACTTGACAAAGACATCATACACTTCATCCTTGCTCTTTAGTAGATAGATCCAACAAAATCTACTAAAATCATCAATGAATGTTACATACATCTTAGCTCCACTATTGCTAATTGTAGTAAATCCATGAATATCCGAATGTACAAGTTGAAAAGGCTTTGTAGATCTAGAAATAGATCTAGTATAAGGTAGTCTATGTGACTTAGACAAAGCACAAGACTCACAAACATGCTTGTCATTACTTAAGGAACTTGGAAGAATCACAACCTTCTTCCTTGCCATTACCTCCAATGACTTGAAGTTGAGGTGTCCCATCCTTTTGTACCAAACCTCTTGAATAGAAATTTGCTCCCTTGCAACACATCCAACTTGGTTAGCAATAACACAAACATCAAGTTTGAATAACTTTCCTTGTCTTTTACCTTTTCCAATCAAGACATCCTTCCTTTTGATCAAACAAGCGTCTCCATCAAACTCCACCTTGAGGCCCTTACTTAGCATTTGACTCACACTAAGCAAATTCTTGGTAATAGATGGAATAAACAAGACATCCTACAAATGAACATTCCTATTTGTAGAGAGAGAAATAGGAATTGTGCCAATCCCTTTGATTGCACACTCACCATCATTGGCCGTGTAGATCACCCTCTTGTCATCTCCATATGCCAACAAAGAAGTGAAGTACACTTTGTGAAAGGTCATGTGTGAATTTGCTCCACTATCAATCCACCAAGGATCTAGATCTCCATCATTAGCAAGCATACATGAAGACATCACAAAAGCATCATCATTTGCATCTTGCACATCCAAACCATCCTCATCAGGAGTAAGATTACGTTGCTTGTCTCCTTGATCTCTCTTCTTCTTGTAGCACTCACTTGCAAAGTGTCCTTTGATGCCACAATAGAAGCACTTGAGCTTTGATCTATCCTTCTTTTTGCCACTTGAAGAAGCATCCACTTGATCTTGCCCTTTAGACCACTTGCTTTTGGTTTTGCCCTTGAATTTGCCCTTTCTGAACATAGCATCCTCTTGAAGTGTTGATGTAGATCCACCTCTTGCTTGAAGCCTATATTCCTCATTGATCAAGATCTCTTGAAGATCCATCAAACTTGGCAAAGTCTTTTGAATAGCAATACTTTGAACAATGTTAGCATGAGCATCCAACAAGCCATTAAGAATCACTTGAATAAGCTCTCCTTCCTTAATGCTTTCATCTATGCAAGCTGACTCATCATTCAATGCTTTCATTCTCAAAAGAAAAGTACTTGGACTTTCTTCATTCTTTTGCAAACAATAAAAGATTTGCCTTCTTAGAGTCAACACTCTAGAAGTAAACTTGGATTCATAAAGCTTCTTCAATGAATTCCAAGCTTCCAAAGATGATGTGCACTTACCAACTTCCTTGAGAAGTTCATTGGTAATATTCATCTTTATCATGTGTAGAGCCTTCTTGGCCCTCTTGTCATACCTCAGTTGATCTTGTTGTGTTTTTGGTCTCTCCTCCAAACCTACAACAATATCCAAAACATCATTCATCTCAAGAAGTGACTCCATCCTCACTTTCCATAATGAATAGTTACTTGAGGTAAGCCTATCATTGGCTTCCAAGATGACTCCAATTGAGGTTGCCATGTAGCAATGACCTGATCTTCTCTTTTAACCTGCTTCAATGCACAAATCACTCCTTTGAACAACAACAAATGCTTTCAAAAGAAATCACCAAGATTTGAAACTATCTCACAAATTTTCTTCTAGCACTTATCCAAGCAAATCAACACATAGAATCATGGAATTTTGATCAATCTATGATCTATCCTCAATCTAATGACTTTTGCCACTTCCTAAGATTGAAACACACTCAAATGAAGTCCAGCAACCTCACTATCTAGAGATCCAATCAAAATTAGGGTTTTGACAAAATCACAAAAAATTGACTATTCCAAATCTACATGCAAATGCTGAAAATTTGATGTGCAATCTATAAGCCACCACTTAGGCTGAACCCATGATCCGAAAAATGGCCAAATCCAGAATGTGAATTCAAAAAACGAAATTGAACAAGTATATTGACCTATTTAGTATTTTGATCTACAAAAGATCCAATCTACAAAAGCAAAAAATCTGATTTTGGTGTAGAATCCTCTTTAGCATGCTCCAGACTTGATATCTTCACCAAATCATTGATAGATCTGATTTCCTCCTTCATAACTTGAAACACAAGAGCTCTAATACCATGTAAAAGATTTCAGATCCTTAAGATCCAATCTACTTGAATGATCTTTGGTTAGAAAGAAAAATACACTACCAATTTCACCAATGTAGAAAAATCAGCATCTACACACAATTTGAGATGCAAACACTAATAGAACTTGATCAAACTTGAATGAAATAATTATGTACTGTTGCTATCCGTACAAAACCAGCAAGCTACTGTATTTCACACGTGTGGATCCAAAAATAACAAATATAGATCATTTTACACATAGAATTGCAAGCAATCACCAAGATAGTGCACCAATGGATAGTAGAACCCAAGAGAACTATGTATAAGCATGAAATGAGATAGAGAAGAGAGAAGATGACTCTCTCCACGAGTTACATCCTTTTATAGCAGGTCCAAACCCTATTTGGCCACTTGGCTTTCCCACCAAAATGCTAACCCTACCAATTTTGGGTCTAGATTCAATGTACCCAACTTATTCAAATTGAATCTACTCAAACTCGCATTATATCTTTCCCACACTTTCAAAAAGTGTTTATTCAAATAAAATTTAGACTAATGAACTTTGAAAAGTCAACCTCTAAGTCTAAAACAAGTTTTGACCTCAATATGCCAAATATGGAAATATTGCAAAATGTGATGAAACTAGTTGAATCTTTCACAGTAACAAGGTAAAAGTGCCATGTAGGATTGATTAGCACTAAACTAATTATGATTAACAAACCTGATTAGGCAAAGAAGAGTCCAAAAGGGGCCCTAATGCATGTATAGTACTTTTTCTTGATGATTTAGCAACCATTGAAGATCATAGATTTAATATTAGCATGCTACCTTGTCATAGGATGCTATGGTGTTAGGAGTAAGTTTTGCAATATCTTTCAAGCTATGAAGGGTTTGAATTGGCCAATTAGAGGTGGATTAATGTATAGAAAAACCTAGCTTTCATGTGCTTTCACTTATAGTCTCCCTTTACTTCTCGATCCTCCTTTTTGTAGCATTCAAACTAGGGATTAAAACAATCACGAAAGGCTATGGTCCAATGTAGGTAGATTTTCTTTATGCAAAGCCTTGGAACCCAAAGATGCCAAGAGCTATGAAAGGTATGGGACCCACAAACAATGAACATTAAGATTCAGAGGAGTCTAAACTAGCCATTGCTTTTATAGACTTGATTATAGTTGTTAACTCACTGAGAGAACGTACAAGTAGTTTGTGACAACTTCATCTTCTCCTACCAGTGACAACTTTTGATCTTTACATCACCTTCCTAACCAAAGGATCTATCCCTTACTACATGTTATACTTACCATTTATAGATCCTTCTTGATACTTGCCAATGACACTCACAAAACCTAGATTTCTCTTAGAGCTGGATAAAAGAGATAGCATAAAATTGTGCTCATAAGTTGATATAGCACTTGAGTGCATTATTTCTCTCATATTCGACCTATGGCTTGTCCCAAATGGACTTGCTCGTGTCTCAACCCTCAATAGTCATCGATATCTCTTCAATTACTAAGTCAAAAATCAGTGCTATAGCTTTGTCATCTTTTCTCCATGATTTAGCTTTCACTTTTGTCTCTCTACTGGGATCAAGCACTTCACTGTCAACTAATTTTCAGACTCAAACTTATCCCTATAGCATCATCTCCATATTGTGTTTCTTTTTGGGAATCAAACATGATGATGGAGTTATGGATGATTCTTTGATGCATGCACTATGCATATCGAATCAGATCAAAGTGATGAATCAAAAGACTCGACTGATCCTACTTGATCCTAATTTCAAAGTTTTTAGATTTGATGGTATCGATTTCGTAGGCAAACACAAAGTTTTGCAACTGATATTGTGGAAGTAAGATAGACAATTCAGACAAAGTGGTGATAGAAATCAAACAAAATGATGAAGAAAGCATTACATACATACTAACACTAATGTGAACACAAAGGGATGATGATTCAATTCAAAAATAGTATGAAAAATAAAGTTACTAGATGCTAGAACACAAGACCATTGCGGACGACACCGTGTGTTTTGTCCAATTGTTTTGTACCAAGTAAGGGGTACAAAATTACTATGGTGAAGGATCCTCAACTGAAGGATTTCTACAAATATGTGAACCAGATTTTATTTAGTACAGATGCAGATGCAACTATTTCAGTATAAAACTTTGGATATTTGTTGGATCACTAGCCGGCCAGCCAGTCTGCTTTGGCAATATAGCTTACAAGGCATTTTTGCGATGAATTAAGAATAAGAAGTTCTCGGTAGTCGGAGCACATATTTTCAGGCTGTAAGACAATTTTGGCATTCTTACTGATTCAGAGAAGAGTATTCTTGCTCTTTGAGGACATCACCCTTTATAGGAGTCTTATTGGCTCCCTTATTTGGTTGACTATCACTAGGCCTCATTTGAGCTTTAGTGTGCATAAATTGAGTCAATTCATGCAATATCCAAAGGTTTGCCATTGGAAATCAACCAAAAGGATCTTGAG
Organism: Diphasiastrum complanatum; assembly: GCA_029204225.1. Taxonomy (NCBI): domain Eukaryota; kingdom Viridiplantae; phylum Streptophyta; class Lycopodiopsida; order Lycopodiales; family Lycopodiaceae; genus Diphasiastrum; species Diphasiastrum complanatum. The sequence continues at coordinate 18,195,877 of CM055098.1, forward strand.
ATATGTATCTTCCACATTTGATTATGGATTATTTTACAAAAATGAAGATCTATTAATGGTTGCCTACTCAAATTTGGTTTTGGCAAGTGACAAGGTGGATAGAAAGTCCACTAGTGCATTCACTATCTTTATTGGAGGTAATCTTGTGTCCTGGTTATCCAAGAAACAAGACATCATGTGAAAATTGTCAGCTAGTTTCGACATTTTATTTGGCATTTTTGGAGGCCAAAATGAAATCTCAACTTAGAGATAATTTCATATTTGTCAATAAGGGCCTATTACTATCTTTGGCAAGTAGATAAGTGGATGAGGTCATGTTTGGACCCATTCTAATTGGCTAATTTTGGTAAATTGCATTGGACTAGTAATTTTAGGTTTTTGGCTAAGTACCTAGAAGTTGCCATTTTAGGACATACTTAGGGAAAGTGGCTAAATGACATTTAGACTATTATAAATAGTTGTACCTGCATGGAGAACTGATCATTGTATTCTCTTATGATGTGGAGAATTCATCTTTGTTGATTCTATATCCATCTCTTGTGGATTTCTCATTATTTCTCAAAATAACATATCGTGGGGATTTCGACGTGGGCGTCCATGATCTTGTGATACACCTATGGAGTCATTTGTAAAGCTAACTATAGGAGGTAATGAAAGATCCTTCAAGGAAATTACTTTCTATTGGAAGATAGTTGTTCACTCATATATCTTACCATCACAAGACCTAATCTAAGCTATTGTGTTGGTAGATTAAGCCAATTTATGCAAAATCCTAGTGTAGAGCATTGGAAGCTAGGCAAGAGGGTATTGACATACATATTGGGAACAAGAGATTTTGGCATTGTTTTTGGAGTATCATCACCTAAGTTTGGATTTTCAGATTTTGACTTTGCTAGAGATCAAATGGATAGAAAATCCATAAGTGCACATGCTATTTTCATAGGTGATGGAGCTATCTCTTGGATGTCAAAGAAACAAGCTACTATCTCATTATCATCTAGCGAGGTCGAGTACAAAGCTCTTACATCTTGCACAAAGGAGATGTTATGGATCAAGAGGATGGTAAGGGATCTTCATTTGCTGGATTTTTCAGAGAGTCCAATCATCTTTTGTGACAACATTTTAGCCCAAATATTGACAACCAATCCTTTCTTTCATGCAAGGAGCAAGCACATTGAGGTGACATCACTTTGTGAGAGAACAAGTCATGGCAAAGGAAGTGGAGTTTCAACATGTTTCTTCAAGGAAATGTGTGGCTGATATCTTCATCAAAGCATTGGGAAAGACTTGTTTATGAAGCATAGAACATCACTTGGTGTACTATTCAAATCTATGCTAAAACTAGTTGAGAGGGAGTGTGAAAATTGTCAACTAGTCTCGACATTTTATTTGGCATTTTTGGAGGCCAAAATGAAATCTATATATACTAAAATAAATTAGGTCTCCGGGCAGCTGCCCGTCACGCTCTCATGGGCAGCGTGAGTGCTACCCAGGAACCCAGCACTCGGCTCTCCTACTGCCCGTCACGGATCCGGGCAACTCACAGTGCCCTTTCACAACGTGATGGGCAACTCCCCCTCGCGCTTTCCTACCGCCATCCCGCTCAGACGTTCAAAAACTTGGGTGGGCAAACTTGTAGCAGATGGAAGATCATTATTGAAAAGCTTTTTCAAATCAAGAAGCAGCAGGTTGCAATACGGTAATTCTCACGGCAAGCACTTGTTAATCTTCGTCACTTACCGGCAGATGCTTAACGTTTGAGGCAAAACTTTTCAAATCATGAAATAGGTTGCAATCATGTTAAAATTTCCGCAGCGAGCTAATCCATTAACTTAGCATACAAACATGCATTATCATGTACAGGTTCCTTAGAATAGCGTATATGTTTAAGCGGAAGCAGATTGATTGAACCTACATTAGAAATCTCAGCCAAAGTAGAGTTTGCATATTCTTGTTCGTTGCATTTGTTGTTTGGGGGGAAAGAATGCAGGCGTTTCGATATTAAGAGCTCAGAGAGTTTATATTCAGTCAAAACCGCATCCTGTAGTACATTTTGAACACTACCATTATGTCTGTTTCTGAATGTGATTTTTTAATGCTTTAATGTTGGAAGGCAAACATGTTCGCTGAACCACCACAATGTGTGTCTATGAGCTTATTATCATATACTATATCCATCATATAATCCGTCATGACAGAGCAAGAACTTGCATAATTGAACGGAAAGCAAAAGCTTTCGTACATCACACCACCCAAGTCTTCATTGAAAAAAGGTACTTTCATAGTTTTAAATAGTGTTCCAATGTTTTAACTTAAAAAATTTCCACCAACTGGTTACTCTGATTAAACTTGTCAGAAATGACTTTTCTCTTAAGCAGCTGAGTTTATGTTCGATACACATGATCAAATAAGTTCTTGATTGCAGAAAAGTGATGGAGCACGTAGTGCTTTCTCAAATGCAGGAAGGTTTCACTGAGAGTCAAGAGGAGGACATGTTGGACCATCTCTATACCCTTCAATATCAGTTCAGGGGAATTCTAGCCATTTCTTTAGGTGGGAAAATCCGTTTCTGTTGCTGATAAATAACTCATGGAAATCAGGCCTTTTCTATGTATCCAGATTTGATAGATGCAATACTTTCTTCTAATTACCTTCTGTTGAAGATCATGAAGAGATAGCTCGAGCTTTCGTCTCCCGTCTATGAAATATCGAGACCAAGTCTGATGCGACAATTTCGAAAATGACCCTTTGTTTTACTGTAGTGTGGTGTTCAGAGTCTTCCTACGTATATTATTTAGAATGCTTTCTTAGATGTATTCGTATTACGAGGGTTTGGGTTCGGAATTTCTTTTTTGTAGGTCTTGTCGCAACTCCCAAACTCAGTAGCGTGGGCTTTTCATGCGATTTCCTTCAAAAGAACCCTTGTTGCAGTACATGGATCATCCAGCTCGACTTAAAGTTGTAGAAGAGTTTGTCATCCCATTATCCATATTATGAAGCAAGATGTTGTTTGAAACAACTTGTGAGTGGGGTCTATGTTTTCATCTTTCATTATTAGTGTCGCATGGGTCTGGAACCTAGAATTTGTGTGTTCAGTCATCCAATAGTACAATTCCCCTAGCCTGCTCAATTGTGTGAGTTCGATAAAATTAGGTGCAGTAGAGTTAGTCTGACTCTGCATTGGATGCCAACGTTTTGAGTCGTTGACGTACTCAGACAATAAGTGCTTTGGGTAATAACATAACAAACACCTGGCTTGATTAACTGATTTATTATCTGCTGGAATTTGTAGTTTTGTAAATACAGTTGTTACCAACCTTTGAGCTACTTCTAAAAGATTAGTTTCATCAATGTGTTAGACAATGTCAATCTTTCTGTTTTTTAAAGGAGCTTATAAGAGAATACTAGTGAGACTTTCTTTGAGAATGCAGTCGCCAACACACTGCGTGGATCTGCATGCAGTGTCTGAACAATCAGAAAATCAGTAGATGATTTTGTAGCTATTGAGCACATGTCACGCTTCATGTATGATATTGAATGCAAATTAGTCTACTGTTATTCGTATGTCTGATTCACTCTTGTTCATTGAATTCTGCGCATTGGTTGAATTCTTGTTGAATGCCACATTAATTTCTAAACGTAGGTAGGTCAGCAGTCACTGACTACATTCTGGAGGACTGTAGGAACGATTCAGCTGGCAGTGACAAGCGAGCAGTTCTGAACTCCATCTGAATCCATTGCTTTCGCGATTCTTTTGTGACTGCGAATTCCTAGCGAGTTTGAAGGTGATGTTACTAGATTGGAGAGAATCAGACCCAATAGGATAATTTATCTCTTGGCGTACTTCAGTGTAGAGATAGATAATTTGAGAATTATTCCATCTCTAAGTTACGTAGTTGATATTGAAGTCAGACTAAGAATTGATTTTCAAGGTAAATATGAAAGTTAAAAGATTGATTTGTTAGCTTTGAACTATATCTTCATGATCGGTCGATTGCTCATCCAGTGTATCACATAAATTTAGTTTATATGATGATGACAGTTGGAAATATTGAAGATTTCACCCATTTGAGAACTTATTGCTCGATGTACCTTTTGAATCTGAAAAAATACTCAGAACCAGAGATAAACATATGAGAAATTGTTCTATCTCTAGGTGCTTGATTAGGTTGGTTGGTTAGATTGAGGATAATGATTCATGGGAAAGAGTTAAAAGCATGCAAATCTGGAGCTTCCCTAGTTACTTGTTTTGAGGACAGAATTGGTTTAAGGGAGGAAGAATGTTACATCCATGTCCTGTATGTGAGATTCGGAACAATTCCTAACATTGATAGCCAGTCACTCCAGTGTATGTGGTTATTAGCTATGCCTTGTCATTCCAGACTTGGCCAGTAAAGTAATCAATAGTCATATGAGGGCCCGGACCATAATTGAACATAGGAGCACTTACATGGTGTTTGACTGCTATGATGTAAGAATAGGAGGTCAATTGCTATTCTAGGTTGCATGGGGATTCAAAGAGATTCAAGCTACCTTTGATAATTCGAAGATCACTCTACTTGATCCTAGCTTTGAAGTCATTGGGATTGAAACAATTGATTCTATAGACATGCATGAATTAGATTCATTTAGATTTGATTGTAGAAGCGAAATAGAATAGATCTTAGAGCATTACAATCAACACAAATTATCAGTCATATGAAAAGTTTAATATCTCTTAGTTACAAAGATTGATCATGCCATGTTTTTTGTCGACGTTTGTGGACTTGTTGAGCATGGACATTGATCCGTCATGTTTCACATAGTTGTTCCAGATGGAATAACCTATTTGCTAGAGTCTGTCGATTATCTAGCTCCAGATTATAGGCCACTTGAAGGGAGGGGATATGGAACTCTACAAGCATAACGGCTTCTTGACCATATGCTAGCTGGAAAGGGATTAAGCCTGTAGCTCTCTTTGGGGTGGTGCAATAAGCCTAGAGAGCAGCATGAAGTTTGAGTTCCCAATTAGATCAGCTGGATTCGTCAGTTTTGGTGAGAATTCTACGTAGGATTTTATTGGTGCATTCCGCCTGGCCATTGCATCGTGGAGAGTATGGGAAACTTTTGCGATGTACCACAAAATTTTTTGAAAGGAGGCCTGCTATGATAGAGTTAAGAAAATGTGTACCCCTGTCATTGATAAGTTCTAGAGGACAGCCGAAACGAATGATAACTTGTTCATAGAGAAATTTTGCGGTAGAATGAGTGTCAACATTACGAAAAGCTCTTGCTTTAGCCCATTCGATACAATAGTTCGTAGCTACTATGATATAACGAGATTGAGTGTGCCAAACAGCGGGACTAATAGGTCCAACATAATCAATCTCCCATTTTTTGAAAGCTTGATCAGTGGTTACAGGGTGCAGAGGCATGTAGTTGGTCTTTTAAAATCATTTTGTGCATTGGCAGGCATCATAGGCCTTTGTGTAATTGTGCGTATCCTTAAAGAGCATTGGCCACAAAACATCGGCCAAGAGGATTTTCTTAGTAGTCATTTAAGAAGAGAAATGGCCTGCTCCAATATCTTCATGAGTGAGGAAAATGACAGAGGGTATTTCGCCTTCAGTAAAACAACGTCGAATAATTTCATTTAAACCTTGCTTGTATAGTTGGCTTGCAAATAATGTATAAGGTTTGGTTTTCAGGACCAACGCACATTGTCCAGGTTTAGATAAGGAAGGATCCATCTACCTTGAGGTTAAATATTCGGTGATTTCCTTGGCCCATACGGGTGTAGAGTCAACCTTGAATGGCATCGGGTAAATCATGGTTGACGCCTTGATCTGAGGTGGGTAGGTTAGGGAGTCGGGACAAATGATAGGCTAAAAAATGTTGAACTCATGTACGAATCACGATTCTAAACTCAAATTCTCGCAATATTAGGATCCATCGAGTAATGTGACCTCTTGTGCAAGTCTTGGTGATGAGATACAATAGTGCTTGATGATCAATGAAGAAGGCAAAAACTTTTCTTAGGAGATAATGGTGAAACTTGTGAACCGCATATACCATTGCCAAGGCTTCACACTCGGTAGTGGTATAATTGACTTTTCAAAGGTCATGAGGTGTGTGGATGAGGAACGAGTAGTACATCATCGAGGATCTCATCATTGATTTGAAAGATGGTCTACTCCTCACAGAGATCCCATGGATAGTTTGGGCATTTGACACAGTAGAATTTCGTATCAAGCTTTTCATTCGTAACCTTGGCAACCGATTCCACTTTGGATGCATGGTGCGGAAAGGCCTTAAGTGGAAGCGCTTCCATGTAATTGAGGATCTGAATATCAGAGATGTCCAAATCTTCTGGGCAATTCTAGATTTGTAAGACATTCTCGTCATCTACGAATAAATCTTCTGACTCATTAGTAGATAGCCATGCAACATCTAGTAACTCATCATTGTGTGGAAGAATATCAATAAAATTGATATTGATGATAGGTGTATTAAGATTAGGTAATTGGTCATGATCGATTGGGAGTGGAGAGGTACAATCATCTTGATGTTGAGCACAGTAATCAGCATTCACACAACCAATGGTAGCTAGACTGTGAATCCAGTTTTGATATCAGTAGATTTAACATAATGACCTTTTTCGTGGCTGGACTAGTATGGCTCAAACACTAAATTGGTGGTCGAAGACCCTTTATCATAAATGCATGCGGGTTTGAGTTTGCCTATTGAATCAATGGTGACAAAACTGTCACGATGTCCAAAAGTGACTCGATCGTTGCTCCAGTCATGAATGACTCGTGCATTGGTGAGCCACGAGCGACCAAGTAGTAATTCATAGGAATAGGCATTATTGGGAATATCAACTACTACTAGATCTATAGAAAACTTTAGACTTCCTAGTTTGATCAACACTTGCGGAAGGAAACCAGTAGGTTGGACCACACTTTGATCAGCCATCCTAAGTTGACAAGTGGGTTTGGTAAGCTTGTCTCTCAGATTTCATTCGAACATGAGGGATGTGGAAATGATATTGACACCTGAGCCGCCATCAAGAATAGCTAGGACTTCGCGAGATTGGCGATGAGTAGCTAGGATTTTGATGTTGCCCCATTCATTGAGCGGATTGGTGAGGTGTAATGGCATTTCGGGCAACTCATCAGTGGTGGTGTCAATGAATTGGATCTAGTGTTTCCATTTGCCAACATGCTTCTAGAGAACATGGAAATGAAGAGTGACATTGGCTTGCAGTAAATCCCCCCAGACTTCAGTACCTTCAAGGGTTTTCTTTCAAAAGACTTGTGAGGTACTTTATGGGAGGTGGAAGATTGTTGGTCGGCATTGGGTGCAAGTGTAGGGGCTTGGCGTTGGGTTTGTGTCCGAGTCAAGGCCAATGCAAGATAAGTTTCAACTGGTAAAGTTTCTACTTGCACTGAACAGACAAGAGCAGCAGGTTTGGATTGGGATGGGCAGTCTTTCACGTGATGTTCAATACCATAGTTTTCACAAGCTGGAGGAAAGCGGAGTATATCTGGGAAGCGAATACTAGGATGCTTATCTGCATAGATAAAACATTCTCGTATTGCTGGGAGTTGATGCGTGACAAAGACAGCTTGGTTTGGATTGTAAGCTTGGGCATTGGGATCCACTGCTTGAGCATTAGAATCATATGTATAATAAACAACCTTTTCAGTAGAGTACTGTGGTTGAGTATTGTCTTTCACATAGTAGGTTGCTGGATCGATGGCATTCGGATCAAGATAATGGACAACTTGTTGTGGGGTAGGTTGGTTAACAACAAACTGTTGACATGGTAGTTGGTACTGATTTGGTGTAGTTGGTCGTGGTTGGTAGACCTCTGGTCATGGCATAGTTGTTGTGGAGGGTAGGGGCAATATGCTTGATGGATGCTGGGTCTAATTGCTGTTGGAAAATGGTTTTGTAGTTGAGGGCATTCATTAGCAGTATGATATTGTGAGCAGATTGGACACCATATATTTCTCTTGTTGGAAAGGATTTCTCAGTAATCTGTTTCATGGCGGTTTGGAAATCGGCAGGGAGCTTATCTATATGAGATTGTTGAGCTTTTTGTTAGGTTTCCATTTGATGAAGAAGTTCATGAGATTGGGCAACATTGTTAGACTTCGGGTGATTAGGTCGGTCAAGATTTTTAGATCTCTTTTCACGATGGTCAAAGTCATTGCTGGAACCTTCGTCTTCCTCATGGATAGCATCAGTCATCACATCTTTAAGTTGACCATAAAGGTCAATTGGTTTGAGTTCACGATGGATGTTTTTAGGCAATCCAACCAAGAACAGTTTTATGGCCATACGTTCAGTGATATTGTCATCAACGCATTCTCCTTTGAGATGTTTAAAATGCTCGATGTAGTTTCGAACAAAATCATCACGTCACATCTTGATATGGGTGATTTGGATGAATGGGCTCTGAGTTAGTTTAGATGGTTTAAAACACTCAATGAGGGCGTCTTTGAGAGTGGTCCAGGAAGCTAGATTAGGAGTTTCGAGGTTTAGGTACCACTCTTTGGCTGTTTCATAGAGTACCATGGGAAATAGGCAAAGCTTTTCAGTCTCTGAGGTATCTCCATAGAAATGACATGCATTATCAAAGTCTTGAAAGATTCAGCACAATCAAGAGACATGATGCATTATCAAAGTCTTGAAAGATTCAGCACAATCATGAGACATGATGCAAAGTGTGGATGAGAGTAACAGTATAGATGATCAGGTCAGTACTGTACTTGGCAAAAAGACAAAAAGGTAGTTTGCTTGTAGAATGGAGAGTGTTGGACAAAAAAAATTGGTCTTTTTGGCTGTAATAGAATTTGCGGACATGATGAGAAATCGTGGACAGACAGATAAATCGAACTGTGGGACTCACGAATTCTGACAGGGAGTGCTGTGTCAGAATATTAATTTTTTAACATTTTTTGAAAATTTTTGTAGTGGTAGAATTTGCGGGTGGGACAGAGAATTTGTGCTCATTGAGGACGATTTCGTAGGCTAGATGGCGATTTCTGATACAGAGGTTTACTAACAGATAGGAAATATGGAAAAAAAGATGACTTTCTGACAGAAAATAGGTAAAATATCTGAGATAGAATTCGCGGAGCTGTTGGAGGACTGATCTTGATTAGATCTAGTCTCAATGAAGCCGGTGTCGGAAAGTGGTGTGTAGAAGATAGGTCTAATTCGAAAAGAAATGAATGAAAATAATTTGTGTCTAGAAAGAAAACTTTTCATGCATGGCGGAATAAACATGCATGGGTACGCCTATCAATTTCAAACAAGATAATAGTGATAGAATACATTGGTTGATATTATGAAAATATTATTATTGCAAATGATCGTGCTATATTGCCATTGCTTTTACATGTGCAATGTTCTTTTTTCAAAAATTGCAATGTCGAATTTCGAGATGTGGATTGACGTAATAACCAACTAAGAATTTAAAACCATGTGCAATGTCGGATTTCAAAACAAGAATCAATATCATATATAGGAATCTAAATGAAATTTATGATGTGCATAAACCAATGCAATAAAGTATTGTCATTCATAATGCACATGAAGTAATGCAATAAAATATAGAATGAAAAATTGTTTTAGAATGAAAAGTACTTCATGCTTAGCTTGTTGTTTGATCCAAATGTTGAATGCAACTCAAAAATATTGTCTCAAAAACAGTTCATAAACATCGTTTCTCCAAACACCGAACTCCAAAAACAGCCCGATAAAAATGCACGCACTGTTTTTTACGCATTTTTTTATTTTATTTCTACCTAATTTAGGACGTCGGAATCCGACATCCAAATGAGTCGCCGCAAACGTTGGATAGACATCGTCGGACCTTATTTTTTATCATTCTGTTAACAGATGTCGGATTTCGATGCATATTTGGGACGTCAGATTCTGACATTCAAGTAGATGTTGGACATCCGCCAGACAATTCTATGGATCATTCTGGATTTATAGACGTCGGAATCCGATGGCTCTCTTTGACATCGCTATTCACGCTTACGACATCTCAAGATCTTTACAACAAATGAACTTCGTTGTTTGTGGAATTCTAATGTGGACAATGCATGACTACCCCGGTTTAAGCGAATGTTCAAGTATCTATATAATGAATGTAATCTGTTTTAGGGTTAATGTTTGAGTATATTTAACTAAGCTTATGTTCAATTTGGTTTATGAGCTATGCAGGTTTAACCACATCGGGTTACAACGCATGTTATATTTGTGGACCACTTTTGGAGGGTCGACATAGCACAAATATGTTAAAAAAAGTGGTGTATGAAAATCATCATAAATACTTGCCACCTAATCATCCTTTTCAAAGGTTAAATAGGCGATTTTTCGGAGGACGAGGAGATAATCCTCTAACTACACCACCACCCCCACGCATGGGAGTAGCAGAATGGCATGGTGAATGGCTTAAACATCATGATGTTAATTTTTTATAGAATGAATCCATTGATGGTATGAACATTCTTTATGCAAATCATAATCGCATGATTGACATAAGATGTTGCGATTCATTCTTCCACTTTCTATTCGAGGTCTCTTCAATGATGACGTACGAAATACGCTTTACAATTTGTCATCAATGATTAGGTTTGTATTTTTTTTAAGCACTTGTATAAATATGTGCTATTTCAATATTTTTATGTGTTAAACAACCTAATGTACTATCAATCTTGCAGGTGGATTTCTTCAAAAGAAATAAAAAACAGTGAATTGGATTCCATGAAAATCCAAATGATCGAAATGGTATATTTGTTGGAAAGAGATTTTCCAACTTCCTTTTTGGATATACAAGTTCATCTTCTAGTGCATTTTGTCGAATAAGTATCAATTGTAGGAGCTGTGCACACGAGATGGATGTTCTACCTTGAGCGCTTTATGAAAGATTTGAAGGGCTTTGTGAGACAAAAGACAAGGCCAGAAGGTAGCATTGTAGAAAGTTGGCTTAGATGAACGTGTTAAGGGTGAAGTACCACAAGGAAATGGTGTGCAAACAAAAGAGACTTTCACCTCAATTAAAAGAGAAAATTGACATGTTTATATAATTGACACGTTTATATCATATAATTGTGGACAAATGGAAAAGTATATTTCAAGGTATGAAGAAGCCACAAAGAAGAAATTTCAATCGAAGAAGAAGGAGGGCATTGGAGAATGACGAATCTTTGGAGCCTTTACCTTCAAAATGGTCTCGTGAATGGATTTTTGATATGATGCTAAAAGCATCCGAAAACAGAGAAGAAGTGACCGAATTAGAATGAAAATTTGTTAGTGGATGTGGATGGAAGGTTAGTGTAATATTTTTTTTGTGAAGTTTTGTTTTTGTACTACTCAATATATGAATGGTATTTCTAATTACATACATTTGTTTTTTTTTTTGTGTGTGTTTTAGTATACATCACACACTGCCATGTGGGCATATGGACACCATTACCGTGTTGAGAGAGTTGACAACAAGCGACGTACATATGATTGTGGTATAATGGTCAACTTTTAACAAGAGAGTCGTTCTAGTGCGAGGGACCCTAATGTCATTTCGGACAACCTAGACTATGTCGACACATTGCTACATTAATATGAGTTTGATTACGAGACTAACGGCAAATACTTTATTTTTGATGTAAAATGGTTTAAGGTCATCTATCGTGGAAGCAACGCCACGATTAGAAATAATAACTCAAAGTTTTTTCAAATCCACTCAACAAAATGTATATCGATGGACTCTCATGACACATTAGTATTGCCACGAGATTGCGAACAAGTGAGACTCTAAAATTCCAATGTCATTAATATTTGCAATCCAATTATTTATGTATCAATCGTATAAGACTAAAATAATAATAAAAAAATTGAAACAACACAAACTCACCGGTAAACTCACTTGAAGCTTAAGTGCAAACATGCAATTGCTCGCTCTTTAAATGCTTGCTCTCTTTTTTTTGAATATTTTTGTCACATGCACAAGCAATTGAAAAATAACACTATATTATACAATTGAACCATTATTATAAGCAAATTTTTCTAATCTACCTCAGATTCTCTCATTTTATGCTTGCTCATTTTTTTTTCTCTCTCTTAAATTACAAATTTAACATACATTAATTGTCATTAAACGTTATCTATTCATCTACTACCCTAAATCTCTCTCTCTCTCTCTCTCTAACAAACAAATCAAACATACAATTACCATCAAACACTATCTAGTCATCTACTACTCTAAATCTTAATCAAAACACACACATACACAGTTTCTCTCTCTTTCTCTCTCTCTCTCTCTCATTATAAATCTAATATAAATTTTTATCAAACACTATTTATTTATCTATCACTCTTAAATACCCTAAACGAATGCATAATACAAAACACACATACACATTCTCTCTCTCTCTCTCTTATCTTAAATTCAGAATGCAAAACACAACACATACACACTTCCTCCACCCCTGCCTCTCTCTCATCTTAAATTTTAATCAATGCAATTAAACACAAACACACACACACACAATCTATCCATCTACTACTCTAAATCTTAATCAAATCTTTCTCTCTTCTCTCTCTCTCTCTCTCTCTCTCTCTCTCTCTCTCTCTCTCTCTCTCTCTCTCTCGCTCTCTCTCTCACACACACACACACACACATTATAAATCTAATATAATTTTTTTTATCAAACACCATTTATTTATTTATCACTCTTAAATACCCTAAACTAATGCATAATGCAAAACACTCTCTCTCTCTCTCTCTCTCTCTCTCTCTCTCTCTCTCTCTCTCTCTCTCTCTCTCTCTCTCAAATCTTAAATCTTAAATCAATGTAAAATGCTAAACATGTTCACAAAAACTCTCTCTCTCTCTTTCTCTCATTCTTAGTCCTAAATAAATAAAAATCTAACAATCTATTACTACCATAGACTATGTATTTATCTATAATCTTCCAAGCTGTTGTTCAAAAGTTACAATTTCTTACAACACAAACACAAAATAGTTAACCATCGAATATTGTGTGGGTAGGACTGCGGGCATGAAAATATTTTGTTTTTGTATTTTACATTGCCAAAAATTTGTCATCCTACATGGCAATCCTTATAAGGCCCTTTTCAAGGCCAAATTTTCTCTAATGTATGTGAAATACAAAAATATAGTCCCATTTATACACAACCCCATTCATGAGTCTAACTACAACATGCTAGTATTTAATTTCATAAAATGCCAAATCCAACTAGCATTCTACTCATAACTCAAGATGCTCTGCATATTCCAAGCAATGGAAATACTTACAAGCATCATCATTGAGAAAAGACAAAGGATTGGTAGAATACCTTGTTGTGTGGGAAGTTGTAGCACAAGCATCATCATTGAAAAAAGACAAAGGATTGGTAGAATACCTTGCTGTGTGGGAAGTGATAGCCAGAGAGGTCACCTAGTCACGAGCCCACCAACGTAGCAAAACCGTGTAGGAATGGCGTAATGGATCAATATAAGCAACGTAGCATAGCGAAATAGTGTACTATGTAGGAACATTCAACAATGTAATCGCACAATGTAGGAAGTGCAATAAAGTAGTGTGTAGAGGGGTAGAGTGCATAGCAATGAGCATAAACACATTGTGTAGACAAGCGTGGAAAGTAGAGGCGCACACAGGTGTGAAAATCAGGCACTGGACACAGTCGTGGACAGGCAGGCAGCACACTGTGCAGAACAAATGCACGTGGGTCTCTAGAGATAGACAACCAGGAACAAAAACCCGTAGACACAAATAACTGTGCGCTACAGGTCCAAGCAAGCGTAGACTATAGTCAGACTTCAATCAAAGCTCGTAGGCTCGTAGCCAAAGCAGGTGCACTGGTGCAGTAGCTGTGCACAGGGATCGAGGCAGTAGCAGGCTCAAAACATAGATGTTTCACGAGCTCATGATTTGGAAGATCACCTTAATCCCTCGAGTCTTGCACCAGATGCAGCTAGCAGAGAAGGAGGTGGCTTCTTTCCTATTACAAGGTCTACAGTAATCTCACCATTCATGTAGTGTAACTTGCTATACAAATTCAGACTTTGACGCTCTCCGATGCACTCTTCACATATCATTTATTGTATTTGAAGGACATGTGCTGAAGACAAATTACACTAGTTAGTTTCTTGTTCAGCTCCTTCATTCTGTATTCTCAAAACCTCCAGAATATCATTTCTGTTGTTATGAAAAGTAATACTTTCAGATAGGTCTTTCTCTAGGCATAATATCTCAACTACAACTTTGATACCTATCTCAACCTTAGTCTCCCACTGTTGGCAAAAATGGCTTCAATCATCTTGAGTAACTACTGTAATTTCATTAAGGTTCTTCTGAATAAGTTCGCCACACTGATTCCTTATCAAAGGAGGAGGCTTGAACAACAACTTGGCATGCCCAGGACTTTTCCAAATTACCAACTTGATATAGTAGATTGGTGTATCTCCAGAAACATTGAAACTTATTTTTTATGAGCTCGTTTGGAAGATCACTCTCCACCTGCTGCATAATAGCCTCTACATGGCACACAAACTCTCTCTCTCTCTCTCTCTCTCTTAACACTTCTACTGTATCTCTCCCCAAACAAAAACAACAACTCACATCTCAAACCAAAGAAAAACCAATTCTCTCCACTGCATACAATGACTTCCAAAAAAATTGCTCTCTCGTGAAATTATGAGTTTTCTTCCCCTCACGAAGGCGGGGGCAAGTGCATACACGGCGTCTTCTCCTCCAAAAACGTACCCCCTCATACAAGAGAAAACCAAAGCCACTCTCTTACAAAACCCACGAGGTCTCCTCACACAAAGGAAAGGGCAAAAAAATTGGTTTGTGCACCTCTCATAAAACCTCTTTACAAATCACACTACCATCTTCTCAAAACCGACTCTCTCACGCTACACATGCAACAAGTCCTCTCAACAACCAAGTTCCCACCACCAACTTACAATTTTTTGAACATGGAGTCTCTCTCTTTATATAAAGCGAGCCGACACCCTCCAATGTACCCTTGTTCATTAAATGAGTACTTCAAGCAATCAAGGATGAGTGGGGATAGGGTACTCTGAGTTGTGCTTTCATTGGTAATTTTTCTTTTGAAAAAAGATAGCTTGGGTTAACCTTACACGGTACTTCATGATTGAACCACCCTTCCTCCTACTATACTCTTGTATATTTAAGTATAGTAAAATTGGGGGGATGTACATAATACATTGCTTGTGCCAATTTAGAGTGGATGGTCCCTACGTTTTTTCATGTGCATTCAAGGTCAACCCCATGTCATATTGTGGCTTCCCGTTTGCATTTCCCAGTTGGCACACACACAATCACCACGGTATTGTCGAGCTACAGACTTGGCCCATGTAAAACCTTTGGCCCTCGGACATTTCCCATTATAAAAAGAACTATCATTAATTTTTGATTATCCTGACACTGTCCCATAATATTGCTAGTTCCTTTGTCGAACAATTTTTTTCCATTGCCGATTTTTCTGTTTGAATTGTCTTTTTCATGACTTCCAAGATTCATGACTTGGGATTTCTTTGGTGACCGTTTCTCTAAAACACACATTAAGTGATTGTGTATTAGTAAAAATTAATTTGGTACATAGAAATTTTAGTGCGGTGATGACGGCTATTACAATGTACACATCCGGGCCACTTCTAAGGTTGTAAAGTATTTCATGGGCCAATTCTAAGGTCACAAAATTTTCTCTAGCCACATTTTGGGTGGGCTAGCACCCCTATCCGTGGCAGCTTTATGTCAATTTTCTCATCAATAGCTAGGTTTTACATGCCGATCTTTTACAAAATTGTGCAAATTGTTGTCCATAAAAGCCCGATTATTTGTGCGGAAAAATCAACTAAGACTTCACATGTGTGAAATACAAGCTAACAAATGGATAAAGAGCTGAGAGCCAACTAAAAGAGATTATTAAAATATTAACTCAAAAAATTTCATGCAAATGAATGATATACACAAGCTAGTAGGCAAAATCTCCAAAAAAATTCAACTCTCCAATTTGGTATGTGTAGAATGACCTTCAAAAATAGAATATACATAAAATGATGGAGCTCATGATGCTCTGAGTTGCTCTCACACATGTGAGAGTGCTATGTGATTAATCCTTAACCTACTCCTAAAGTCTACCTCTAATTTAGAGGCATCCAATTAGATTGCAACTCTCCAAAATCCATAGATTCAAGGAAATTGATCCCAACTTATAGAAACTTGCCAAATGTTCTTATTAATTCATGAGATTTGGTACTAGTCTACATAGCCCTATATGTCACATGTGGGAATAGGCTCCACATGTGTGGAACACTACAACATTCTGGAGGTTTTAACCTTATTACCGAGGTTTTTATGGAGAATTTTTTATTAAAAAAAGTTTCGAAACCTCGGTATAAACCATGATGTATATCTCAAAAATAGATATTTGAGCTACATTTTACGCACTTAAAAATTGATGAAGGAAACTTAAGTTAAACCAATATATATTCATACATAAATGTTCTGAGTATAGAGATATGTTACATATTAGATTATTGAAACATCTATTAAGATCCAGTTGAATTGTCCTCGTCCTGACCATTGATGTTGTGATTAGACTCATGTGACTGCGACGCATGGGATTGGGACTGCGATACTTGCATCCAATGAAGATGAGTCAGTTATTTGAGAAATGTGATGAGAGTAAAAGTCAGACCACATAAATGTAGTGAAGTTAAAATATATCTTAAAGCCATATATACCTCTGAATATCCATACGAATTAAGGCACAAGGAAGACTAGAAGTTTGTGAAGAAAGAATTCCACGAAAATCCACATCGCTTCAAACAACAACAAGAGACAGCTAAGAAGCAACTGGAGACTTTAGGGCCTTCTCACCTTGGCAGTGGTGGTCAAGATTCTCCGAGGGACCTCATTATAACCCTATCAAATGGCTCCATTTTTCCCTAAAGATGGACTCCATCCAACCCCATGAGTCTATTGCACCACTTCTTATGAAATCGGTAATCAAAATCATTTGTTCATAATTGATAAATAAAAAAATTGCAAACATTTAAATTACATTCCATACATGCAATTGAGGATTCATGTAGAGGACTTAACTTAGACAAATTATATATATTTATACATAAATGTTTCAATTACAAACAAATATCAGAATGAAACGCCTAATTAGATCCAGCTGAATCATCCCCGTCCTAGCCATGTTAGACTCATGTGATTACGATGCATGAGACTGTGACTGTGATAACTACATGCAATAAAGATGTGTAAATTTTGTAAGTGATGCTATTAGAGTGAATGTCGTGAAGTTAAAATATATCCTGAAGCCATATATACCTCAACATATCCATCCCAATCAATCCTCACTCCTCGTCTCTCCAATAATTCGAGTACTGATTGCATGTTGTTGGAATATGCATACTTATAATCCTCATTTGTGGAAGACCGCTTTACGACACATTGATGAATGAACCAACAAATTGGCGATTGTAATTTAATTTAAACAAATTCACAAATAAAATTTGAATCGCGACAATATCAAATTCAACATATGGGTGGGGAGACTTACGAAATGGTTATGAAAAGAACCTTGGCCACCACTACCAAAGTGAGAAGGCCTATAGTCTCCAGTGGCTTCTTAGCTACCTCTCGTTGTTGCTTGAATTGATCAGGATTTCTCAAAATCCTTTCTTTGCAAACTTTCAGTCATCCTTGTACATGTGGTATGGCCTAGATTTGCCAACTCTCACCGCATCTCGGATCTCCAATTTGCAGTGGCTCATCACGCCTCCCATGCGGCATGACATCCAAGTTGTGAAAAGTTTTTACACTTGGTGTGTGTGTTGGGCTAGGGATTGAACCTAGGACCTCCCCCATTCCGGTGGGGTGCTCTACCACTGAGCTACCCGTCCATTTGTGCAAGAGTGTTGTGCAAGGGCTATAGCCTTGACACTTCCTAACACTCCCCCACAAGGCATAGTCCTTTTAGCTACCGCCCGCCTAGACCACACCCACTTGGTGTGTCTGATTGGGCTAGGGATTGAACCTAGGACCTCCCCCATTCCGGTGGGGTGCTCTACCACTAAGCTACCCATCCATTTGTGCTCCAAGAGTGTTGTGCAAGGGCTGTGTCTTGACACTTTCTAACACAGGTTCAATCAAATTCCAAATCAGTGGAGGGGACTGGAAACTCTCTATACAACTGGTCAACAACGTAATTTCTCTTGTTATCATTTTGTTTGCGCTAGTCCTTGAAAATGTCCCTGTTGAAGACCACATGCATGAGTTTCCTCATGTGAGTGATCACATGACCACCGTGCTCATCTTCCAATATGTGCATCTCCACATCTATGTCATAGGATGGCAAGATGTCAGCTTATGGAGAGGTGGCACAGGGAGTGTCGAGAGGAGTGGTGTCAGGCCAGGGGGAAGTGGGTGGATTGGGGGAAGTGACTACAACAGGAGAAGTTTGGAGAGGAGTCTGAAGGTGATCGCGAGAAGGTCAGGGAGGTGTTTGAAGAGGAGAAGGTTGGGGAGGAGTTTGAGCGGGAGTGTAACCAACATGGGTCTAAGTTGGAGAAAAATGGGTAGTGACCTGACAAGAGGGGTCATGGTGCCATGGAGTTCTTATAGGGGGCGTGGGTACCGAAGAAGGAAAAATGTGAGGAGAGAGCATCGAGGTGTCGGAATACTCAAGTTTGATAGATGCAAGAGTCATAGTATCATGTGCCATCCGCATTGCTTCCTAAGTTAGTGTTTCTCAAAGTAAGGAATCAGTATGATGAAGTCTGTTAGATGCATGTGTTAGTCTCAAGGCCGCATAAAGCACGACATCATTAGCATCACCACCACAAAAAGAGCCATTGCTCCTACAATCTCTCTTTTTCTGACCGGAATGTCGGGAAGAGGCACTGGCATTAGAGTGCGAGGGGGAGGGACTCCCGCTGAATAGACCCTTGTGGAAGGGGAAAACACCTCGGTCGGAGGGTTGTGGGAACTGGATCTCCTCATAATGAGAGGATGTGGATGGGGTAGTCGACCAACCTACTGGAATTCCATGCCTCCCAACGAGCCCGTAGTCTCTCCATAATCTTGTCTGCACGCGAGGGAGACATCCCATCCATAAAACTGAGGACCTCATTGTCACTCATGGATAAAAAAAGGGATGACCCGCAACTATGGCCAAATCCGTGACTTGGAGATGTGTCACGAGACATTGAGGATACGTATGGGATAATTTCTACAAGCAACAAAAAATAGTTTTACAAAATACAACCCTATAAAATTAATGAGTGCAAGAAATCAATTTAAATAAATGAGTTTAGAATTTAGAGTTGAACAAAATAAGTCACTCCTTACATTCAACCATAGATAAATAAATTATATTACACCCTAATAATCACAAATATTGAGATTACATGTCGTGTGAGTCAGTACATGTGAATAATTACACTTTAAAACAAACAAATTAAATGTTCATTCATGGTTTAGGGCCAAATACAATTCAATTACATAACTAGTCAGGATTCAAAAACACATATAAACTAGCTACATTGCTATGACCTTGGCAAATGTATGAATCAAAACGATAGATATAAAAACATGTACATAAGTATCTGTAATCATGAAAGGCAAGCTATAGAGCTAAAACACTAGCTAGATCTATCTGGTCCATCCTCATCATGTTCGTTAGATGGGCGATGTTGTTCCTACACAAACAACAAACATGAATTAGTCTTCTAGTAAATGTATTGGGAGTGGGAGAGAATAGCGAATTTAAAGAACATAAAATGTGTTTGATGTCATACCTGAGGAGTAGCATTCCAGTTTATCTACACAACCTGTGTAAAGATCACTAGGGAAAACCCCTAAGATGAGGATAGGAAAACACAATAAGAGAGACATTGGAGCAAACCACCCAACCAATCCTAGATCCCTCCTAGAGAATCCTCCTCGATCTAGCCTCCAAGCCATGCCATGTGAAAGCAAAAGAAGAAGAGATCAACTGAGAAACCTAGACCAAAGTCGTCGACGAGATGATTAGTATCTTAATACATAAAGAGTAGGATCCTGTGCATGAGCATAGGCAATCCCCATGCAGGTCAACTATAAATATGTCACAGCTCTTCATGCATTCCTCCTACCTATATCCGTCACATGTACATGCACTACTTCATATGTCTCAATTAGAGTGCTTGGGTCCTCTCAAGGTCATTAGTCACCAACAGGCCTCGACGTGGAATAAAATCTAGGCATGACAAATACTGGATGGTCGGTCTACCATATTAGGACTATTCCATGTCCTTAGTTGAATATGGCCGTAACATTCTTCCTCCCTTAAATAGGTTCTGTCCTCAAAACGGGAAAAAGAAAACATTAAACTATTCCTTAAGCTTTCAAATCTTACTCATGAACCATTATTCTTAGTCTGATCTTTCCATTTGAATACATACTCAGAGATGCAACAATTCTTCAATTGCTTGCCTCTACTCACGAATACCAACTCAAATTCCAAAAGATACACTAAGCTATTAATCTTCCAAATGGGTTGATCTTATCCAAAAAAATTCATCACCTTCATGTAATCCCAATTATATGAAACACTGGATAATTTTACTTAATTTCGGAAATCAAATCCAAAAGCTAAAGAAATTTTATTTTAATCATAGTCTAAAATTTGTCCACAATTTCTTGTAGATAATAATGCTTTTTGGTACAAATATTCTTAGAATATCCAAATATTCTAAAATACCACAATTCAGTCTTTTAAAATCTCTAGGAGATCCATCAAATCGCAGACAATTTTAACTCAAATGTTGGAGTAGAAAAAAATAGAATTCAACCAACAAATCCAAATCATTGACTCACCAAATTGATCAAGAGTTACTCATTATCTTAAGAATCCTCACATTTTATCTTCAAATGACCTTTAAGTATCAATTTATGATTCATCAATCATAAACATTTGGAATCTTATTGTAAATCATAATTTACAGGATTCCAAAACCATACTTCATCATTGAAAGATACTGGAGTATATGAACAACATACAACTCAGAAAATATAACAATCATTTTGAGATCTTTTCCACAAGGAAAAATACTAGATTCCAAGAATATTCTTCCAACCTGATTCTTAATCAGATTATGAGTTCCAAATTTTATAATCAACCAAGTAATTAAAGACCATTATAATAACCGTTTTTATACAACCACATTTAGAGATACAAAGTTTCGCTAAATTTCAAAAATTCAGTTTACCATTCTTGGAAGTATTAGGATCTGGTATCCAATTGAGCTCACAGAGATACTATCACTAATGAATCAAGTTTATTTCTAAACTGAGAAAAACTCATCCAAGGATTCTGTATCCTATGCACACAATTCCTTGATGAATCCAAATGACTCATAAATTATGTGTCTTATAAGCAATACACCCAAAATAAACAGCTTCTGATGAATTCTCTTCACACTGTCCATTTTACAAATTAACTTCCATAGGAGTAAATCAACTACTCAAGTTAATTGCTCATGATTTAGAAATCTTAAATGTCTAGGTGCAGCTCTTATTTGTACTAGTACGACACCACCTTTAGATCTATATCCAAATCACTCTTAAGTTAATCGATCGATCTATCGGAACAGATCTGTAAAATTTGCAAGTAATTGTTAAACACAATACTTGATCATACATCTATGTTCACCGACTAGGTTAAGTGCACTAGATAACCTTAGCAACCAGGAATACATAGTAGATCCAAACAAGTTTAATTGTGCACATATGAGAACAATTTCACTATGACCCAGTACACAAACATATATGTCATTATCTGGCAGACTCCTTAAGCCTACCAAATTTGAGCTTGTTAATTAGACATTTATAGACAGGGTTATAAAGAGAGTCTAGGTGGCTAGAGGCATTCCAGGACACTCTGCTAACTGAGGGTAATACCGAGACTGATGAAAAAAAAGAACCCTCGGTATAAACCATGGTATAAATCAGAATGTAAATGGATCTCACTTTTGGAATTTGTTACTTATCAATACATTGAATTCCATTTTCTATCAACTTTGGTTGCCATACGCACAAGTGAATAAAGAAATTTATGCATCACAAAAAAATGATGATCACAAATTGTGTACTCACATGTATCAATTTCTTGTTAGATGTCAACTGGTCGAATTAATATAGCATCTGTGAGCAATATGATTAATATTAAAATGAGTTGAAATACACCGTACTGTCTCACTCATTTGTTTGGTAGTCCATCGTTATCATTTGTCGCATCATCATGCGACAAATCCGCCAAACCAAATGAGTCTATCTCTAATTCTACCCAAAAATCTCCTATAGTTTCATCATTAATAAGCTGATCTTCAAAAGCTAATGGTGACGGTGACGACGAGTGAGATCATGATCATCCTCCGAAATTGTGTCATTGAATCTATCATCATGATCTTGTTCATGAGGTGCATCAGCTGGCAGCACCATGTCCTCCACGACATCTCTATCTTCAGAAATTCTTTTACTTCGAGGAGCGACTTGAATCACGTACCACCATCTAGGATTTGAACGATCGGGATGAAAGACCACCTACAATTGATTGATGTTACGATAAACATTGACTCATATCTAGTATCCATAGCTATTTTACACTTGCTTGCGTATAACTATACACAATATACATTTTTTGCAGTACATTGAACATCGATTGATTGACAACAAAAGAGCATAGACATCTTGAAGACATAGAAGAAATGTACCTGCTCACATTGTTGAGGAAAAACAAATGTGTCGCTTTGATCTGTCCAAAGATTGGTGGAGTCAATGGTAAAATAACCACTCTCATCTTTCCTAACAGTTGCATTGGGACCATTGCAAATAACTTTGAACCATTTGACATCAAATATAAAAAAGCTGAATTGCCTAAATCCAACTTCGAGGATGTCATTGATTGTCCACAATAATCAAGTTGAGAAAAGAGTAAATTGGTGTCTGTCGTGCTTGCTCAAAAATTTGACATGAATCCACAATCGTACGTGTTTCTATTTTTGTCAATGCGCTCCGTACGAAAGTGTCGTCCATGCATCCATAATGCATTGTATTTTTTGTACTGAATGAAATGGAACTTAATGTGTTAGGGAGACAACAAACATGTACAAAATTGCACATATTAATAAACATGTGAAGGTTGATCATCATACCTTACTTGTAAATTGCACCCCGTTGCATATTCTCGTTCTCTCTTTGTTACTTCCTGGTTGTTTGCCGAGGCTTCTCTAAGTGCATCACGCAGCCAATGCATCATGTCCCTGGGTAGAAGGGTGAGGTCGGGTGGGTATGGTTGTCTTCTTTGCCCTCTCCTGAAAGTGGCTCGAGTCATATAGCGAAATCCACTTTTGTATTTCCTCGTTATTAAGAATGCAAAACTTATTTACTTTCTCCCTGAAGGACTCACTCATTCTCATGATCGCTCTTTTTCCTTGAAGAACCTCCCCAACAACATGCTCATCATGTTTCTTATCCCAAAGATGATGAGTAGAAGGATCACTATGAGCATGGAACTTCGTGATGTAAACCATGGACTCTTGCACTAGCCATCTTTCTGCCATGCTACCCTCAGGCCTTGCTCTTTGTCTTACAAAGCCTTTCAATGTTTTCATGAATCGTTCCAAGAAAAACATCCAATGGCTAAGGACAATGTCTAAATAAAAAAAAATGAATCAATGTTAGTGAGTGACCATGGGAATTACCATAATCGCAATAGTCTAGCAAGGAGTACGAATAGGTAATTGATGCAAGTATATAATGTACCTGCAATGGCCACCTCATCTACCAAATGCACAATGGGACGCATTTGAATGGTGAGAATGGATGTGGGAAAGTGCTTTTCGATCAAACACGCTGCCTCGATGGAGCTTGTCTTGCCGCCTCAATGGATGCCAGCGGTATCTCTTTGGATGAAATGTATCTTCACAAGAAAGAGAAACAACAATTACATACGCATTAGTAAGATTATCATCTTCAATCACCCCGAGAAAAAATGATGTGAATTGCATGCGCATTCACTATACCTCACCAAACCACTGATTTTGTAGATTGCACCCCTCCCGACATTCCGGCCGAGAAAAGAGTGATCGTAGGAGAAGTTGTCTCATAGGCAGCTCTTGTTGTGGCGGTAAGGCCGATGATGTCGTGCTTCATGCGGCCTCGAGTCCCGCACATCGATCTAGTAGGTCTCATCGTAGGTCTTCCTTACTTCCCGACACCCTCACACCTCTCCTCGTATTTTTTTTTCTTCGGTACCCACACCACCTATGGGGTCTCCATGGCACTGTGATCCCTCTTGCTAAGCCACTCCACCCATTTTTTCTCCCATTCAAACCCCTATTGGTTACACTTCCGCTCAAACTTCTCCCCAACCTTCTCCTCTTCATACTCCTCCCCACTCTTCTCATGATCGCCTTCAAACTCCTCCCCAAATCATTCCCATTGTAGTCAGCTCCCCCACTCCTCTCAACACTCCCTTTGTCACCTCTCCATCAGCTGATGTCTTGCCATCCTATGACATAGATGCGGAGAAGCACATAGTGGAGGATGACCGCGGTGGTCGCATCATAACTCGCATGAGGCAACTCACACATGTGGTCTTCAACAAGGACATTTTCAAGGACTGGCGCAAACAAAGTGATGAGAAAAAGAATTATGTCATTGACCAGTCGTATAGAGAATTTCTAGTCCCCTCCCCTGATTTGGAAGCTTACAACATGCACAAGGACGATTGGAAGTTGTATAGAGTATTTCCAATCCCCTCCCCTGATCATTTCAAGCAACATAGAGAGGCAGCTAAGAAGTGAATGGAGACGGGAGAGCCCTCGCACCCGGGCAGTGGTGGCCAAGGTTCTTTTCATGCCCATTTTGTAAGTCGACCCACCCATAAGTTGAACTTGTTTTTGTCATAATTCATATTTTATTTTTTTAAATTAAATTACAATCACCGATTTGTCGGTTCATGTAGAAATATGTCGTAAAGCGGTCTCTCAAAAGAAGAGTACAAGTATGCATATTTCAAGGACTTGCAATCATTACTCAAATTACTGGAGAGACGAGGAGTGAGGATTGATTGGGATGGATATTCTGAGGTATGTATTATGGTTTCAACATATATTTTGACTTCACCACATTCATTCAGTTGGACACTCTAATAGCATCACTTACAAAATTTACACATCTTCGTTGCATGTAGATATCATAGTCCCAGTCTCATGCATCGCAGTCACATGAGTCCGATGACCATGTCCAAGATGGGGATGATTCAGCTGGATCTAATAATTAGGCATTTTATTCTGATATTTATTTGTAATTTGAACATTTATGTATCAATATATATAATTTGTTTTACTTAAGTCCTCTACATGGATCTTGAATTGCACGTAGTCCAGTTTTAGGATAGAATAGAGCCATTTGATAGGGTTAGAACCATGTTCATGGGAGAATATTGGCCACCACTTCCAAGGTAAGAAGGTCTCTAAAGTCTCCTGTAGCTTCTTAGTAGCCTCCCGTTGTTGTTTGACATGATTTGGATTCTCGGGGAATCCTTTTTTCACAAACTTCAAGTCTTCCTTGTGCCTAGATTCGGATGCATATTCTACATCTGAGGTCTATATGGCTTCAAGATATACTTTAACTTCACTACATTCATGTGGTTTGACTTTCACTCTCATCACATTTCTTAGATAACTGAATCATATTCATTGAATGTAGGTATCATAGTCACAATCCCATGCATCGCAGTCACATGAGTCCGATTGCGACGTCAATGGCCAGGACGAGGATGACTTAGCTGGATCGAATTATAATTAGGTATATTTCAATAATCCAATTTATAACATATCTCTGTACTTGGAACATTTATGTATGAATTTAAGTTTCCTTCATCAATTTTTAAGTGCTTAAAATGTAACTCAAATAAATTTTGCAGATTTTTTAATTAACAAAAATGAGCAAATGATTTTGCTTACCAACTTCATAAGAAGTGGTGCAAAAGACTCTTGGGGTCGGATGGAGTCAATTTTTAGGGTAGAATGGAGCTAGTAAACTGGCTCCATTAATTTTTTTGTTGTGATTTTAAACTCTCGGAATAACCCTCGCTTTAGGGTGAAATGTTTGAATCCAAATGATACTCATGCAGTCTTTTAGATTTATTGAGTTTGAAGTAGCCACAACATTTTTTTCTCTTCGATGTGGTGAACCATCAAGTTCAAGAATGCCAATAGCTTGCACACCATCAGCATCTTCGATGGCATCATATCTAGAAGAAATACCCAATTGGCATAGACAACTCGATTCTAGAGCTAGTGAGCCCCTTGTCGAAAAGATGTGTTCTAAAGATAGATCTAGCTCAAAAAGAAATGAATGTCTAGAAAAAAATATTTTCATGCATGGCAGAATAAACTATCTTCCTCTTTCACAATGCATGACTATGCCTATCAATTTTAAACAAAACAATAGTGATAGAAATCACGTTTAATCTTATAGTAACTGACTTTGAAATCGTCAGTACTACAGTAATTACATAGCCAAACAATTAAGCATCGAAAATTATCAGACAAATAATTAGTCGTGAATTAGTCGCAAAGACATACAAAAACGCATACATTCTAAGACGAAACCAAATGCAATGAAGGATAGTATTGATATGTATGAAAACGTAACAGAAGTAAATGAGTGAAATAAGTATTTACAAATTAAATGAGTGAAATAAGTATTCACAAATTAATTGCAAAGAAATACAGAAATGCATACATTCTGAGATGAAACTGAATGCAATCAAGGATAGTATTGATTCAGTATGAAAATGTAACAGAAGTAAATGAGTATAATATGTTGTGGATCGAAGCCGTGTACTCTATGCTATCTCTGAGCAGCTAAAATGAAAGTCTGAATCAAGCGCAATGCCGATCAGTAGTAGCGCAATAGAAATCTCTAAAACAACTCTAAGAAGTGAGCTAGAATGCTCAGGAGTGTTCAAGCTCATAGGCTTGAGAGAGAGAGAGAGCTAACTATTCAAATGCTTTTGATAATCTTAAAACTATAGGAATGAATAGCTATTTATACTAAGAAATTGGGTCGTCAATTGCGATCGCCAGTTGGCTGGTGATCCGCTGGCATCCATCCGGTTCCTTGTCATTGATTGCTAATAAGCGGTGAAATTGGCCGTAAACGTTCTGTCTATATAAATGAACCAAAACTGTAGCTCTGCAAAAATGAACTAAAATAGCCACAAGCGACTGTCGGATTTTTTTTCGTGAAAAATGCGAAAAAGGAGACAGTGCCCTTAAATCTCATTTAGGGTTGTCCCACACTTTGCCAGAGTCATTTCCTTAACATTTGAGGCTCTTTGGAGAAAGCAAAAAATGCGACACTATGTGATTTTAAATGAGATTTCTGCCAAGTGAAAAATGCGAAAAAAGAGAATCTCCATTGTTGAACGGGATTCCTGACAGGCAAAAAAGACGACACTATTTCAAACTCGGTGTATTTCTACAGACTGTGAAAAACACTTGGAGTTCTATAATTGTATAAAAACACGGAAAAATTTGCAAAACTAGATAAACAATGGATGAAGATGAAAACTAATTAGTCGATTGGTAAGAAGGAGAATAATCCAATACCCCCTTTGCATCCTCAATGGATTTGTGTCATCACTAATATTCCAAGAATCTATTTGCACGTCCTAATTTTTTCTCATGGTTTAGTTCTTCATTTTTAATGGTATTGCCCCCATAGTTTTGACTCAGTAACTATAAACGCTCAGACTCTTTTCATATCCTAAATTCTTGATTAGAGTCGAATGTGTGAATTATAATCCTCAAACCTTGCGGTTATGTCCTATTTCAAAATGTCACCTCATATTCCCTCCCTACGGTGTGTAGGTTTTTTCATTCAAGGAAAGATTAGAACCTCGTCTTTAACGGGACAAAAGTAAGGGATTGCACACCTTCCCAGGATTGGGAGTTTAATTTACTTGCATTTGACCTTGTGTAGCGCAGGCATCCCAACGGGAGTCAGGAACCACGACTTAGCTTCTTAGCTTTCAATTCTTGTCATCCAAACCCACTTGACATACAAGCAGCCAACTCGCCAACAAGGATAAGACTTAATCAACTTGAAGTTCGAAAACCAACATTGAGATCCAA
Source organism: Diphasiastrum complanatum (assembly GCA_029204225.1). NCBI lineage: Eukaryota > Viridiplantae > Streptophyta > Lycopodiopsida > Lycopodiales > Lycopodiaceae > Diphasiastrum > Diphasiastrum complanatum. The sequence continues at coordinate 18,224,132 of CM055098.1, forward strand.
CCTGGTCCCATGCTAGATTGGGGGTTCCGATGTGGGTAACTTCCCTCCAAGCAAGCCACCCGACATACATCAAACTTCACTAACTCGAAGCTTCGTTACAAATGAGTAACATCCATTACAAGCAAGTTGTCTGTGACTTACATCAGACTTAACCAGCTGAAAGCTTCATCATGAGTACTGGAAGCCAACCTAGCACCACGCCAGACTGGACAACCATAAACAGGTAACTTCCACCCAAGCAAGCCATCCAACTCAGCCGACAACCCATTTCCTAAAAGCTTAACCCATTCATGTTAATGCACGGAACACTCAGAACCACAAGGCGCGACAGACATGGAGACAACTAGTTCCTAGATGGAATGGTCCTGACAACATACCGATGGCGCCTTGGACCGAATGGTCCCGGTTGTGAAAATTGTCAACATTTCCTAGCTAGTTTGAGGCCTAAATTGGCAATTTTTGTACATAGTTTTGGATCTAAGCTTTCACATGTGTGAAAGAGGCCTAGATACTTTTATTTTAGTATATATTTCATACTGAAGAAGTCCCAAACTTCAAGACCTTCGAAATGACACCAAAATCATGTTATTTGGACATATAGGCCAAAATTGGCTATTTTAGGCTACTGGTGTCCTAAAATTGAGTCCTAAGTTCTAGAGAGAGTAGAGAGAGTCATCTCTCTCACCTATATTAGGTTGAAATTCATGGAGAACAGGTTAAAGAAACTTATGGTATTGTTGAGATAGATCAATAGATCATTGTCACAGTTTCTTCCTCCATTGTGAGCATTGCTTTGTGTATTGTCTTCAAGCTCTTGTGTATGATCTTAGGTGCTATCCAAAAGTGGTAGGCTATTGTTTCATGGCCTGTTTGCTGTTACTTTTGGCTGCCATCAGTATCTTTTATTAGTTTCTTTTGTCTCTTAAATGCTTTGTCAAGTTCATGTGTATCAAATGTAGCATTAGGATGCTTAGCCATTTCTATTTGGATTTAATTTCAGCTATGGTGATATTCTGTTAACTATCTATTTTTTTTGCATATCTGCATTAGTAGCTCCTCGGAATATTAAAGACAATGCTTCACTAGGAATGTCATTGGGCACAATATTGACTTGCAAATCGACTGAGCGTATCATGATGAACAATAGGATTTCAAATGTAAAGTGTAAAATAGTAGAGTCTTTGATGGTGGACTTTCAAAATATTTTAGATAAGACTATAGTTCAGGGTGCTTGTGATTTTGTAGGTATTAGTAGAGAAGCATATGCAACAATATTTAAACTAATTAGAGAAGCTTTTAAGCAAGTTCAAATTAGAAAAGTCCCAATCCCCAGGACATATCACTTGAAGAAAGAGAGGGATACATTAAACATAGGTATGCATAAGATCACTGGAACTCCATTTCATATTGAGGAGGTGTATGAAATTGATGGAAGATCGATATTCTATAATTCATCAAAAAATTTATTTGTTGATCTAAATTATTTGCTGAGATACATCGTCACATTCTATGATATAGCCTATGAAAAGGTGAATGACAAAATAATCATAGTACTTAAGTTAGATGAGTCAGAAATTGTGAAAGGGCAGAAGATGGAAAGGGTTAGTATAACTCCCATGAATGGTGCTCTATATCAAACAGAGAACCAAGAAGATTTCAAATTCAATGTCTAGTCAGAAAATGATATATGGTGGTTGGCAGCGTTTCAAGTAACTAGCCTCATTATTACATAACATTCATTGAATAGTATCAATACATTGTAAACTAAGTATGATTAATTCTTTGGACAGGTGCTGAAAGAGGATCATGATATATTATCATGGATATTCTCAAGGACATCTTATCCTAGGATCATCAAGGACCATATGGATGGAGGACTTCTCAATGTTCCAGGAGTTGGAGATTTCGATGTTGAATGGCAGGTGATTTTAAAACATTGAAATGTATGTATAATGTCTCTCACGGTGCTACATCAAAACACCCTTGTTTGTACTACATGAAAATGGCAAAAGATGTAACTAGGAGTACAGGAATTACTAGAGAATATGCAGATCCAAACTGGAAGTTTGTGCTGCCTATCCCCTTAAAAAATGTGCATATTTGCACTCTTCATGCAGAAGTTAGATTCATAGAAAAGATCATTTATCTTCATATAGTTTTTGCTTGGAATACTAAGCCAACATCATTAGCAAAGGAAGCTATCTCTCGATTAGAACATGTTTTATCAAAAGCAGGACTCCATAAAGGACATGTCAAAATTCAAAAAGATGAAAAGCTTTCAGGAAAGAATGGGAACATGCCAACTAAGCCAAGCATAGGAGGAGCAAAAGCACGTCGTTTTCTATCAAATCATACTGGTAAGGCTTCTAATATTCAACACTCAGTCTGGACAGATATTATTGCTGCCACTCAGGACTTCGAGAAAGACGGCAAAACCAGAGTACTAAAAGTTGATGTATGGAAAAAGCTTGATAGTATGATTGCTATTTTAAGAAAAGAAAAATGCTCTAATATTGATAAGAAAGTTGTCCAAAGGACTTGTGTCCAGTTTGTTAATGCAATATCAAAAGCATGGGGAGAAGATCACATCACTCATTATATGGTTAGTATAAAATTTTCAAAATGCCTTCAAATTTTCATATATATTTAGATCCAAACATAAGACTAACATTATGATTTTGACATATGCAGCACATACTAAGAGATCATACAACATTTTTTGCATATACATATGGAAGCTTGAGTGTATGGTCATCACAAGGGATGGAGAAGTCACACTGGTAAGCATGAGCAGCATTTCATCGAAATACACAACATGGAAGAACCAATGAAAAATGAAACTACATTTGTCAATTGTTTCAGTGGTTCTACCGCAGAGTTCAGATTCGACATATAACAAAGTCCACACAATACAACAAGTTTAGAAAAGCATGCAAGTTCATACAGGAAGAGAAAATTAGATGATTGTTGAGTAGAAGATCATCATGACATGTTTAGAATTGCTTTGCAAATTCATTGAACAAGAGAGGAGAAATACCCAACGTAAATGTATTGATTGTATTATACCAAAATACAAAGTGTCAGCTATTCATCATCAGATCTTGTATTAGATTCTATGGTAGTATTGTCATGAAGAAATTCTCTGCTAGCGTATGTATCTAATAGATGTGCATTATTCTTATTTCCACTAAGCTCAATATAAGTGGAATACAATGAATAATGGGAGCTCCTTAAAAGAACATTCCCATCAGTAAAGCCTAAAATGTTTAAAACATAAGATCTTTTGACAAAAATGATCTTATTTGTCTTACAAATTTATGTCCTCCTAGATAAAATGATAAAGCTTTAACTTCCATTATAAGACTCTCCCCGACTGAGCTCTCCTTGGAATGAGCAATACAGATCTCATTCTTCAAGAAATGCAGAAGATAGTGGCCCAGTCCGCTGTCCCTCTGGAACGAGGATGCGTGTTGTCTGAAACCACCTCGTCTCGCAGCAAAAATCATCTATTATGAGAGCATCCTACAATAGGAAATATGTTAGCAAAAACACATTCAGTAATTGAAAACATTCAAATGCAAGGAAGATTAAACACTTACACATTCTTCATCATCAGCAGCAACCAGATCAGGATGATCAATATAATGACCGCGTATTGAAGTGGAATCATCAGTGAAATGCATTAATGATGGACGAGGGAAGCCCATCTGGATTGAAATGCCGTGAATTCTTCATCGAATGGTCTGCCTAGCCCATCCTCAACTATATTTGATAAAGTCTTATTCAGACATTTTTCACCGGTCATAAGACCCTCCTCATCACCAAAATCAATACCAGCAACAAGGTCATCTATTTCAAAATCTACAAAATCAGAGAATTCGAAAATTGTGCCGGATAATAAACATAGAACCTAGTCCTCACGATAGTAAAAATTTTACATAAATTAGCAGTAGTAAAATATACATCGTCATTAATATAATATACAGGCAAATTGAAAAGACATTTCGAATCCTCCATAGATTTGGATTCATCATCAGATGAATTTTGGCCAATGAAAGAATCTCGGAGAACATCAGTATTTACATCAATGAAGTCACTTTCTTTATCAGGAGTGTCGATAAGAAAGTGACTGATATCCTTAATGGCTGACTGAACAGAGGAGGGTGCAAAAGGAGGGTCAGCAACAGAAACTTCATCATCATCTGGGATCTGAAGTAACAAAAAAAGTACGAAACCACTCTGATATTCAACCAATCGACATTTCTTGTTGCAATACGGACACATAGAACTACTTTTGAAAAGATCAAACAATTTGGTGAACATTCTATCCAGTGTATGCCTAAAAACTGGGAAGAAATGAACAAGATCAGTATAATGCATGTACTGGAGTGGAGCTATAGAGAAAACAGGCTTGCTAAGTATATCTCTGAATTTGACCTAATGTTCATAAAATACGTCAGAATTTGGTTGTGCAGTCTTGAAGATATGTAGATATGGCCTGAATAGACTGTGGAAGTAGTCTAGGTTTTCAGTAATCCCAAATTCACTCAGAAATGAACTCAAGTCTGATTCTCGTGAGGATGATGAGGAAGAGGCCATGGCAGTAACGTGAATATCGCACTGCGCACGGGAGAACTGAACCAAAACTAACTATCAAAATGGTGCAGAAGATGGATATGTACGGCAGATAGATACAGAATATCGCACTTGTGCGCGAGTAGGTATAGTTGCAAGCAAACAGACAGCAATGAGCACGCACAAAAGCGATATGTTGTGAATTTTGAGAGCAAAAGGTAAAAAGTTATTCGGTTTTCATGCCATTTATACTAAATTTTTGCAAGTGTGGTCAACGGACTTATGACACGTGTCTACTTTCAATTGGACAACAGGCGCAGGCACGTGTGAGATGACACCTGCACACGTGTGAAATGACACTTGAACACGTGTTCATTCGATTGCTCATAAACACGTGTCGCTCTCGCATTCGATCGTACAAATCCCACACGTGTAATGTGACAGGGCCACTCATCACTTTGAAAACTAGGCAATGAAATTGCTTCAAGCTTGCCAAAACTTCCATCTGTTTGTGGCATATATAAAGATTCATAAAAATAGATACCACAATCTGCAAGTTCCTTTGGACTTCTTCCTCTGTATTGTAGCTTTCCAACATCAGAGTGAATCAAGTCTAATATTCCTACAAGTGATTGTGCGGGCTCCCATTCACTTATGCATGATGGATATAAATCTGAAAGAAAAACACAATGTTGAAGTATTTAAATCATAATCTGAAGAGCATCAATAAAGGAAATCACCTATGATTGCTATAGAGTGCATATGTTTTGATATACTTACAATTACATTTTTGATGATCATGAGGATTGATATCATGTACTTTGATTTTTGCATGCATATATACATGTTGCACTAAGAATTCTGATATCGATTGACCTCCCGGGGTAGTCTTAAACTCCAAAATTTTTGCTTTCCAATAAGATTTGTACGTCATTTTTGCTCTTTTCTTTTGTCAAAAATTGCCCTTTGATGATGGATGCAGCAATACCCATGAAACTCTTTGTATATTTTGTTGACTTCCAGTTATCAGCTTCATCTTTCTCATTGTAAAGAATCACAGAATCGATTGTAGATCTGGGTTATATTTCTATAACCGTAACTAGTATAGTTAGAAAATTTCATTGTACTAACCAACATAGTAAAGTAAATTTAACTTGAGATATTGACGTCGAACAGATTAGCACGTGTCGGACAGGAAGAAAAAACCAATGGAATACGTCCATGCTGCCCGGACACAAATTTCAAAGTTTTCTATATTGCATTTTTATTTTTTAGTTAATTTGAACTACGTTACGTAGATTTCAAATCTGTGCATTTTGATTGGGCCTGGTGACGGTCGAAACTAAAGAAAAAAAATAAAAATATCTTTACAAAGGGTCTTTTTGATATTGAGAACTCCTCTAATGACAGTCGAAAACCATGGAAGTTTTCAAATTCAATGGCACCTTGCAAGGGATTTGAAAACATTAAAATGTATGTATAATGTCTCTCATGGGGCAACATCAAAGCATCCATGTCTTTATTGCATGAGGATTGCTACGATATGAATTTGGGATGATCAACAAACACTGGCCCAACAAGAGAACCTGAAGATCCAAATATGAAAAATGTTCTGCCAATTCCATTAAAATATGTTCACATATGCACATTGCATGCTGAGGTTCGTATTATTGAAAAACTAATTTACCTGCATATTCTACTAGCATGGAATCATAAACCAGAGTCAGTGGCTAAAGCAACAATTAGGAGGTTGGAAATAGTTCTGTCAAATGCAGGACTACATAAAGGGAATGTCATGATTGAAAAAAGTGACAGACTCTCAGGGAAAAAAGAAAACATTCCTAATAAGCCATCAATTGGAGGTGCTAAAGCAAGAAGATTCTTATCAAATCACACATGCAAAGAATCAAGTGTCAGATACGAAATTTGAAGAGAAATTGTTCAAGCCACACGAACATTGGAAGTAATCGAGTGGAAAAGAGACAAGTGTGGACCAACTTAGACAAACTCATAGGTGTTATTAGGAAAGAAAACCTATCATCAGAAGATATGAGGACTTTGCAAAATCATTGCACCACATTTGTAAAATCTGTACATGATTGTTGGGAAAAAGACAACGTTACTCATTACATGGTGCTAATCTATATCATTATCTGGTACTTTTCTCATTCAGGCTTATATTTTTTTCTACTAATCTAACTAATCAAAACTATTGTTTGCAAACATCCTTCTTTATCATGCAACTTATTTTGCAAAGGAATATGAGAGCTTAAGTATCTGGTCATCACAAGGCATGGAGAAATCTCATTGGCAAGCAAGGGGAGCATTTCATAGAGCAACAAATCATGGAGGACACAATTCAAGAAATAAATATTTAGTTCAACTTTTTGAGTGATTTTACAAAAGATCACAATTTAGATATCAAGCTAAAAACTCGCCAAGTATTACGATATTTTGAAAGGCATTCAAATTCATTACAAAAGAGAGATCCTTGTAATATATCAAAAATCTATTACAAAAAATTGTTTAATTATCATCATCATTCTCTTCAAGATTCAGACGGATGGCATTATCATGAAGGAATAATCTCCTTTCATATGGATCCAAAAATTCTAAATTTTTCCTCTTGCTCATATCAATGTAACCCGAATAAAGGGCCATTACAGATGATTTTTTCGTAGTCTCATTAAGAGTATAACCCAATATCTTAATAGCCAAATCTCTCTTCACAAAAATTATTTTATATGTTCCTCTTGCGTACTTATGGCCTCCTAAACAAATTGATAATGATTTGATGGCCATAATGATGGTGGTAGCATATGGATTAAAAGATGAATGATATATACAAATCTCATTATTTTGAAAGTTTTTCAAATAATGAGATAGAGAAACATGTTTTCTCCCGGCTGATACACCTCGGACGCCTCCATGTCTCATACCAAAGGCATCTATTTCAATAGCATCCTGTAAACGAGAAACAAAAATAAATTTAGAATGATACATAACACTGCAAACTCAATAAAAAAATTGAAGAATATCCATACCAATAAGAAATAAGAAAACTGAACAATATCAATACCAATATAATATTTACTCACCAGATCATAATCATCGTAATCAACGACGTTTGCTCTGCTGATGTCATGTCCTCCAATGGCCTCTACATTTTCGGAGGGGATATATTTAGCTCTAGGGGAATATCTTTTTTGAAATTCCAAAAATTCTTCCTCTGTAGGCAAAGTCTTTTCATAGGCTTTAGATTTTTCAATCATGGCCTCCAAGGCCTCATTGCCAGATTTTCAATTTCCATCTTTATCATAATCTATCTCACTTTCAAGGTCATCATATGAGTAATCAACAATGTCAAAACATTCTGATAAATTTTGAACAAAAATTGAGAGGATTTCATCCTCTCTCAAATTCAATACATCTTCTATATCATTAAATAAAATATAATATTCATTATTTATAAAAAATAAAGAAACATCGAGTAGAGTTAATTGATTAACAAGAGATGCAGATGGAAGAGAATCAGAGAGGATTATAGAACGAGGGAGAGTTTTTTGATAATCTAAAGCGATAGAAGCTTCATCTTCAACCTCTATATCAGTATCTGCATCAGTTACATCAACTGGAGCAGGTGCAGATGCTTTGATCAATGGAACAGTTGAAGATTCAACAGACTCATCATCTGGAATTTCAGCAGATATGTAGAACACAAAAGCCATTCCTTTGATTAGAAGGCGACATATTCTTTTGTGGATATCATAGTATATATTTCTTCTGAAATGGTCATGCAGGTTAGAGTACTTTCTATTGGGTTTATGTTTAGAGGATGGTTGGGAGTGTACAAGGTCTTGAAAATGAACGAAACAAAAATTATCTATATCCAAAACAGGAGTACTAATAATCTAAGAGAAATTATCAAGATAAGAAATTAAATTATAATGATTCTCATAAACTAGCTTATCGATATCAAAAGGAACAAAAAAAAATACTAGCAAAATACTCTAATTTGTCAGATGGAATGTCACTGGTATTAAAAAAATCCATAAGTTTGTCATCTGAGGCCATGGAGGAACTAGCCATATTGAATTCGATATCGGTTCAACGCGTCAGATAAATATCAGTAGAGAAATAAAGCAAAGTGCGCGCGTTGATCTGATATGATAAGGTCGAGAATGAAATTTTTTGAAAAGCACTGGTCGGAAGTGGATAATATCGATTCAGCGCGCCTGAATGAATACGAGCATGCACAACAAGGGATGGTGCGCGTCAATTCGATATCGGGAGAATGAAGAAAAACAAGAAGTCTAGAGAGTTCAGAATAAAAGACTACGGAATCGAAATATGGAAAGTGGTGCACATATTTATAGCCAATTCATGTTGATCATAGCCATACATTTGTCAAATAACGAATTGTGATTTACAGCCTATATTTATCATCCAATCAGAATGAGACTAATTTGTACCTACGCCAAAATACATTAACTATTCTAGTACTAGATTCAATGAATCATCATTAGCCTTGCGCTGGAATACATTAAATAGAGAATCACTAACCTCCTAGAATAATCATTAAAAAAATTATAAACAATTGATTAATGGATATCATTGAAAAATGTGAACGAGGAGAATTATTACAATCTCTCGTCCTATTTAAGCACCGTAAAGACGAAATTTTTTCTTTTGAGATAATGTTCATTCCGAAAATTTTCATAAGTCTTTCATTATGCGTTCCAGTATGATTTTTCTGCGTATGGGATATCGGATCAGCGTGCCTAGCAGACGATGTATTTGCTGCATTTGGACTACGCGTGTCGAATCGCTATTCCAGGACCAAAATATTATCGAAATTTTTGAAACTATTGGACCCTATATGCATGATCAAAGCTTGATTTGAAAGACTCTTCATACTGGCCAAAGTTATGTAGAATCTATCGAATCAAACTCTGATCATTCATATTGTGTCCAATATTGGATGAGCGCGCGAGAATACATACTATGGTTGTCAAATGCTTTATATGCGCGTTGATTAGCTATCGGGTGAAAATATGGCCTTTGGAATTTTCCAAAATTATAATTATTGGATATAAAAAAGGTCTTATATTTAAAGCTTAATGTTGTCAATTTTAGCATTAAATGGTAGAAGTGTGATTAATTGTAGATGTGACCATACTTTATTTGAAATTAGTCCTGGTTAATTTGATATGGACTAATAATTTTGATGACTGATGGATATTTAGATTGATTTGATTGACAAGCCTCTGAGTAATCATCATCGTAATATGAGCCACAACGTTTTCAAACCACCACATTTGCAATCATTTTTTATTTTCTCTATATATACTAATCGACGACGCTGAAATTTTTTTGCTTATAGCTATTTGTATCCATGCGATATCGATTCATCGCGGTCAAAAATAACTTCCTTCAATCTGTTCCTACTCGCTTGCGCCCATCCGCTACCAGCTAATAGAATTGTTTAGCTCAAGCATCGTTTCGACGCGTCCGACCTGAGGTCTGATCCTGAAATCAACATTATCGCGCGCTGATCCGCTACTACACAGTAATGGCATGGACCAAGCAGACAACACGAGGGCATTCAAGTGGAATACCAATTTCAGGTGCAGGTTAGGGAAATCCACAACCACCACCTCCTCCTAGGCCAAGGGGCAGAAGAAGAGACCCACCCTAGCTCAAGGATATTTGAAAGCTTCAAAAGACAAATAATCTTCTAATTCTGAAATCTCACATACAGAGCTCCATCAGGCAGGTGACAAGAAGTCTATCTACAGATGTGAGATGGATGGTAATGGCAATTGCGACGCTGCACACAACATATGAGAATTTCCAAGTGAAATTTTTTTTGATACTATTGTTGCAGCCGTCCATGCCAAGAGGGTGACCATCATGCAAAAGGATTTCAACATTGTGTTCAGGCTTTGGGACACATATGACAAGTTTGCTGAATACTTTAGACCTGCTCTCTCCTCTCCTCCAGAACAAGATTCAGATAGGAGAAAACAAAAGCAATCTCAACCAACCCGGCTTGTTATTCATATACAGAACGGGAGTGTTTCAAAGAAGAGGAGGTCTCTCGACCCTCCATCTAAAGCGAGAGATTTTTCCGAGCCATCTCCTCTGAATACTATTCTTTCTTTAGGCATTCTCCTCCTAAGTCTCCTTCTTCTCCTTCCACTCCATCTTTAACTTCTCCTGCTAAATCTTCCTCTCCTAACCAATCTCCACCTCTTAAATCTCCTCCTCCTCATCTGTCCTCCCAGCAGGTTGATTCTGTCAGTTGTGGTTGGTATACCGTATGCAATGCGAAACACTTTTTCAATTGGCTTGCATTACAAGATGGACTTCCAAATCTGGAAGAGGTAATATTCGATTTTATTTTTTTCATATACAAACTCCTCTTAACTGATCTTTGATTAATGACGTTTAACTGTGTTTATGTTTTTTTTCAGTTCAAATGCCCGAAGGTCTCCCCAATGGAGATAATGCACTTCAGACATGAGACCATAAAGCTTGTGATCGAAAATTCATATCCAGTTGCAGTGGCTGAGTGTTCTCCACCCAAGCTACTTCCAGCTGGAGAAATGGATTTAGAAATCATAGATAGTTCATGCTGTTTAAATATTCATCTCAATTGATGTGGATGAGACACATGTACAGAAAATTTTAATAGAAATATACTCACAGTTTTTCTATGCTTGTTCTTACTTGTTAATTTTCCTCTTATCATTTCAGGTTATGATTCATTCATCTTCAATTTCTATTGTTTGTTGACATGTTTGTTTTTCATTGCCTTGGTCTGCCTTGCCTTTACCATGGTCTTTTTTGGATAGGTTCAGAATGATGATCTAATCAACCTTTGCCACAACCAATCCAAGCATGCGACATTAGTTCACTTAGATTTGTTGCAGCAAAGCTTTAATCAGATCATCACCTGAACATATTTAAATATGCCAAGACAAGGACAATACAGGCCAAGACAATGAAGACCAAAAATACAACTGATATACACGAAACTTCAACAAGGGCAAGCATCAATTGTAGTGAACACTGGAGTTCAAGTGACTGAAGAGCTCCCCAATGGAGATAGTGCACTTCCTGTAGAAGACAATGAATCTTGCTATCGAAAACTCATATTATCCAGTTGCAATTACATTTTGTTTTGCACCATGGAAATGGAGACCATAGAAATGAAAGAGCCTCATAGAGCAAGTGGTTCATATATTTTCAAAAATGATGTATACAAAAAATTGTATTACATCATACAAAATTCCATAGTTCATAGTCTATGGATCTTCAATTTCGATGGATGTTCCAATGTCTTTGCATTTTATATGCTCTTCCTGCCTTACTCTTACCTGCACAAGAGAAATTGTTTTAGTTATATATTTTATGAAACTGATTCACTTAGAAATAGAAAAAAAGAAATATTTTTATGTGGCATAACGTACCTTTACACCATTCAATCAAAATTGATAGTACTGAGGTAGATCGAATTGCAACATGTCTAGTTCTGATCAAATGTGATTGAGACACCAATCTTCCTCGACCTCAACCATTACAAGAATGTTGTCATTTCTTTTCACTGTTATCTGAAGTTGCTCTTGAGGGTTTATACCAAAATCTTGATCAAGTGGCTTCCAAACATTTTTGTATTTAATCCATCTTCTATAATACAACAACAAAGTGAGCATTTGTTTTTCGATGTGATATCTAAATGTCATGGATGAGTAACATACTCTGCACTCAGCTTGCTGATTTTGTTTTGTATCCCAACCATCATCCAACAACTTTGTTGGCTATAGTGAAGTAAGCAAGGTTTACAAAGTGTACATTCCTTCTACGAATAAAGTTGTCACAAGTAGGGATGCCATCTTTCATGAAGAGAATGTTTCCAATGTTGTCAATGTTGATGATGATGTTGATGTGCCTACTAATCATCATGATGTGCAAGATGTCTTGGATGAAGGTGGAGATGCCACTCTAAAGCAACCTTCAAGGAGGACTGAAAGGCAAAGGACTAAGCCATCAAGGCTAACCTATGATGAAAAAGGAAAGCAAGTGGTGGAGAACTCTAACTTTGCTATTTCTACTTCTTTTGATGAACCAACTTGTGTAGGTGAGGCAATTCAAAAGGAGGAATGGATCCAAGCCATGGATCATGAGCATCAAGAACTCATCAAGAACAACACTTGGAAGTTGGTGGAACTTCCAAAAGGCAAGAAGACAATTGGGTGTAAGTGGATCTTCAAGATCAAGACAAAAGAAGATGGATCAATCAAAAGGTACAAGGCAAGATTGGTGGCAAAAGGGTATGTTAAAGAGTATGGCATTGACTATGATGAGACTTTTGCACCGGTGGCAAAGATGGTAACAATTCGAACCCTTATCTCTCTTGCAACTCTTTATGGTTGGGACATGTGGAAAATGGATGTTACTAATGCTTTCTTGAATGGTGATCTTGAAGAGGAAATCTATTTGGAGCAACCCGAGGGCTATGTTTCACATGATGAGCCTAATCATGTGTGTTTCCTACAAAAGAGCTTGTATGGGCTTAATCAAGCACCAAGAAGTTGGTATGCTAAGTCAATTCCTTCTTACTCTCTCAAAACTTCATCATGAGTGAGTATGATCATTCTCTCTACTTTAGATTGAATGATAATGGTGACATCACTTTGCTTTTGATCTATGTTGATGACATAATCTTAAGTGGTGATAACAATGAAGATATATATATAGATGACATCAAGATGGCACTTAAAAGTAAGTTTGAGATACAAGACCTTGGTAAGCTTCACTATGTCTTATGAATAGAGATTGTTAGGACTTATAATTCTACTTTCATTTGTCAAGATATCGTGACAGGTGAAGAGACAAGGCCAGAGATTGAAGAAGACCAGTGAGCATTTGACATGAGAAAACAGAAAGCACAGAATGTCATTAACTTATTAGTTAAAGACGCAACTATTCCCTGTATTTTGGATTCAAAAGGACCGAAAGAAGAGTGAGATACATTAAAGACATTGTTTCAAATGACAAACACATCTCAAATACTATTTCTAAAGACGAAGTTGCATACATTGCGGATGGATGATGCAACTATTGTCGATCACTTACTGAAGATCAAAGAGATTCGTGACCAATTGGCAGTAGTTGGAGAGCGAGTACAAGATTGTGAGATCATGCAATTGACATTGGATAGTTTGAGTGAGTCACATTAGATGTTTGTGACGAGTATAGCCACAAGAGAAAATCTTACAACCTATGAGGAACTAGGTGGATTGCTTTTGTAGGAAGAGCAACGTCAAGAGAACTTGAATCATCGTAATAGGGGCTATGATCAAGCTCTTGCAGTTAGAGGATGAGGTGGAAGATCTGGTCATGGAAGGTATCAATCGAGAGGAGGAAACTTAAGTCAGGGATCATTTCAACAATTTCATGAGCAAGTCAATGATAGTCCAAATTGAGACAATTGGAATCAAGGCCAAGGTCAAGGACACGACTATTTCAGACAAAATAAACTTGGAAATTGTAGGTACTGCAACAAACCTGGCCATTGGGAGCGTGAATGCTTCAAAATTTAGAAGGAGATAGAACAAAGAAAAGGAAAATGGCAAGCGGGCAATTATGCTGATCAACATCAATTTGATGATGATTATTATGAAGACAACTATGCTGATCAACATCAATACGATGATGATCAATATAAAGATGATACAGGTGTGAGTTCAAACTTTTTCATTACAACATTAATGACAAGTGATGAGGCTAGGGATACCTGGTACATTGATAATAATGCGTCCAAGCACATGACTTCAAAGAAAGAGTGGTTTTTAGATTTCAAGGAAACTCACAATGGTAATGACATTGGACAAGCTAATGGCCAATGGCCAATGGGATGCTAAAACGGATAAGCAACATGCAATATGTGCCTGGTTCAGCCAACAATCTACTATCAGTTGGGACGATGGCTAATCAACAACTCAAAGTGGAGTTTGACAGTGACAAATGTCTTGTCAAGGACATCAAGAATAACTACAAAGTGATTGTTACAGGAGCTAGAGCCAATGGGAATTGACTCTACAAATTGAATGTGAGATCTTTTGCCCAAGCTATGGTAAGCATTGTTGGTAGTCGAAGTGATCTTTGACATCAACGATTTGATCATATTAGTGCTCAAAGTTTACAGATTATCAATTGAGAAAATCTAGTTATTGGATTTCCTGATATTTCTTTCGAAGAAAAATCTATGAAGGTTGTATTTTGGGAAAACAACACAGAAAGGTTTTCCAAAAGTGGAGCAAGGAGAGCTAGTGGCATCCTAGATCTTGTCCACAGTGATCTATGTGGACCAATGCAGACCAGATCTCTTAGTGTCTACTATTACTTTACTACCTTCATTGATGATTATGCAGATGCATTTGGATTCATTTCATAAGCAAGAAATCAGATGCTTTTGCTAAGTTCAAGGAATTTAAGGCATTACTTGAAAAGCAAACATGATGTTGCATCAAGACTTTGAGATCTGATGGAGGTGGTGAGTATTTTTTGACAGGAATTTATTGATTTGTGCAAAGATCAAGGGATCAACATGCAGACTACAGCACCTTATTCACACAGCAAAACGAAGTTGCAGAAAAAATGACCAGATCTATTATTGAGATGTGCAAGGCGATGCTCAAAAGCAAGAGTCTGCCAAACACCTTTTGGTCAGAAGCCTGTAGCACAGCTACGCACATATTGAATCAGTGTCCTACAAAATTTGTAGAAGGTAATACACCTCATGAAGCTTTTTGTAGGAAAGAACCTAATATTTCTCATTTGAGAGTATTTGGTTGTGATGCTTATGCTCATATTCTTGATGAGAAACGAAGGAAATTGGAAGCTATCAAATGTATTTTCTTTGGATATGATGAGAAGGCCAAGGCATACAAGATGTATCACACAAATCATGAGGGGATTTTAGAACTCAAAATGGGCCCTTTGTCAAGATGCTGTTTTTGACTTTGCATGCTTTTAATGCTTATGTGTCCCAATGAATGTTGTCCATCTATGATGAACTGTAACAGTAGTTGACAAACAAATTGTATTTAACTTTCCTGGCCAAATTTTTGTGATTTTCAAATATCCCGTCGGGTAGAACAAACAATTGTGGTTGGACCACAGTTACTGTCTGAATACTCTTATGCTGCCCGTTGCACACTCGAGGTTGATTTGATGTCAACAGTCGTAAACTGTAGTTAACTAATCCTTGTAGTTTAGGAACTTCTTGTCATTCATAGGTATACCTCTCATTCTCTTCATTCTATCTCTTATTTTGGATTGTCATTCTTAGATTTACCTCTCAATCTCTACATTCTCTCCGTTCTCAACTTGTGTACACGTATTTTCGACTAATGGCTATACATAATCGGAGACCAAGAGGAACCATTGATGCAATCAATATTTGCAATGAAAAAAATGCAGAAGATCAATGGATACCAAGAATATATCAAAAATATCAATGGATCTTGATGCATCCCTCTGCAAAAGGATCATTCCGAAAAAGAAAAAGATTGGATAACATATATAGAAGCTCTTGGAAAGGCATGATTATGGATTTCAAAGTATCACCTGCCGTTCAATCTATCACATAAGTTTTAGTTCAGCATGCTTATCTTCACACTGAGCTCAACATTCATGATTTGAATCCAAATGATAGAAGAAAATGCAATTGTAGGTTTTTGGATTAATTTTTTTAGATTTAGCATTTCCTTGAAATTAAATTCTTCTTGTGATATTTTTGTTGGTTTTGCAGATTTGCATCCATCAAATTTCATTGAATGGCAAACAGTTCAATCGATTGTAGGAATAATTGATGTCATACATTCCGATATCGATATTTTATAATACAAAAGTCATTTTCCAAAATCACTTTTAGATTCAGGAGTTTCCTTTTATAATCACACCTATTTTCTTGATAAAAATGGTTTAGTTAGTAGATTAGAGCCATATCCTCTACCAAATTTTTCGAGTGAGGAATGGATTTCTCCTGATGCAGCAATTCATAAAGTTTTCGATCTAGACTATATATTGATATTCAGAGTGTATTAAAATGTAGCACTGGATCAAAGAATAATAGAATAAGTTGGTATCTACCTTTTACTATTTTTGTTGATTTTTTTTTTTCAAATGCAATGTTCGAAGAATGAAAACAATGTTTATTTGTAAGGACTTGAGTGTTGAAATAATCACCGACTTGTTGGATGTTGGTTGGGATACGAAACAAAATCAGCAAGTTGAGTGTAGAGTATGTTACTCATCAATGACATTTAGATATCACATCGAAAAACAAATGCTCACTTTGATGTTGTATTATAGAAGATGGATTAAATACAAAAATGTTTGGAAGCCACGTGATCAAGATTATGGAATAAACCCTCAAGAGCAACTTCAAATAATCGTGAAAAGAAATGATAACATTTTTTCAATGGTCAAGGTCGAGGAAGATTGGTGTCTCAATCACATTCGATCAGAACTAGACATGTTGCAATTAGATTTATCTCAATACTATTAATTTCGATTGAATGGTGTAAAGGTACGTTATGCCATATGAAATATTATATCTTGTCTTATTCTAAGTGAATCAGTTTCAAAATATATATTAACTAAAACAATTTCTCTTGTGGAGGTAAGAGTAAGGTAGGAAGAGCATATAAAATACAAAGACATTGGAACATCCATCGAAATTGAAGATCCATAGATTATGAACAATGGAATATTGTATTATGTAATACATTTTTTTGTATACATCATTTTTGAAAATATATGAATCACTTTTTCTATGAGGCTCTTTCATTTCTATGATCTCCATTTCCATGGTGCAGAACACAATGTAATTGCAACTGGATAATATGAGTTTTCGATAACAAGATTCATTCTCCTACAAGAAATGCATTATTTCCATTGGGGAGATCTTCAGGCACTTGAACTCCAACGACCACTACAATCAAATATCGAATCGGCGCTTGCCCTTATTCAGAAGATGACCTCAGTGAAGCTTTACCATAACAAATCTGTGTGAACATATGTCGCATGTTTGGATTGGTTGTGGCAAAGGTTCAATGAGATCACATTCTAAACTTATCCAAAAAAAACCATGGTAAAGGCAAGGCAGACCAATGCAAGGCTATGAAAAACAAACATGTAGGAACACCATAGTAATTGAAGATGAATAAAAAATAACCTGAATTAATAACAGAAAAACAAACATGTAAGAACAAAAATAGAAAACTGTAAATATATTTCTATATATGTGTCTCATCCACATCAAGGGAGACCAACTTTTAATCAATATCAACTTGAAAATCATTTCTCAAGTTGTGAGTCATGCTAATCTATGATCTCTAATCCATTTCTCCAATTGGAAGTAGCTTTGGTGGAAAACACACTACCTTTTAACTGAATATGAATTTTCGATCACAAGTTTTATCGTCTCCTGTCTGAAGTGCATTATCTCTATTGGAGAGACCTTCAGAGATTTAAACTGAAAAAAACAAAAACACAGTTAAATGTTATTAATCAAAGATTAGTTTTTAGGAATGTGATTATAAGAAAAAAAAAATTAAATTTTATTAATCAAATATTAAATATTAGAAATTATCAGGTATAGATTACCTCTTCTATATTAGGATGTTCATCTTGTAGTGCAAGCCAATTGAATACAGTATACCAACCATAGTTGACAGAATCAACCTGCTGGGAGGACTACAATATTCAAATATAAATGAAAGTTAGTAACAAAATTTTAACATTATGTAATATCGGATCAACGTGAAAGAGGTTATAATAAAATCTACAACAAAAACAAGTGCGCGTCGAACCGATATCCAAAAAATATTGTTTGAATATCGGATCAGCACGCACGATATGAAAAGAAGCCAAGCAATAAATACAAGGGCGCGTCGAACCGATATTGATAAATTTTTGTCTCTGCATCAATCATTTTCAGCTTCGTATATGCTATTGCATGTGGTACTGGAAAGAGTTCCAGTATTTTCTGGATATGGCTCCTGGAAATTGTGTGTGTGTGTGTAATAGAGTTCATCTTTAAACAAATTGGATTACACACACCCTCATCATTGACATATAAGGACAGCACATATAAGCTCCAATGATCACTGCAATCAGAAAACATTAAATTTATGAGAATGAATGTGAATTCAAAATTCATATAAAAAATTCAACTTAATAATATATGATAAAAATACACTTACTTTGTTATGTATGAGAGCACAAGAATTGGAGTCCCCAGTCTGAAATATTGGAGCATATCATCGTGCAAACTTTTAAAATCAGGCAAATCATAAGCAGCCATGAATTGAAGCGGAAACAATGCTACGTCCATAAACAGTGGGGTCTAGAAAAACTCCATCCAATACTGAATTGCCTCCTCTCCTACATTGTCACCTAGCATTTTATCCCTACTTTCCAATTCACCTGTATCTATTTTAGAAAGGGAAAGAACAACATTGGTCTTCTGCATCTTAAAACTATAAAGAGGACCTAGGGCTTTAAGATATGTGTTTAACAATTGGTCATATAGTACATATTTAGGAGTATTAACAAAAGCAAGTGCAGGGGGTGAAGGAAGTAATACAGACAAGCCACTCAAAGAATTGTCATTCAAAATTGATTCAGCCTTTGAATTTTCAAAATCATCTAAATATTTTGCTGAAACTAGAGAGGGGGGAACTAACATTTGTGAGGGTAGGAGGAGACTGAGATTTTAATGGAGGAGATTTTTTAGGAGAGGCAGATTTAGGAGGAGAAGATGGAGATTGAGATCTAGGAGGAGAAGAAGGTGACTTAGGAGGAGATTGTCGAGCAATTAGAATCTCATGCAGAGGAGAAGGCTTTGAAAGATCTCTCGTTTTATTAGGAGGTCCATGAGACCACCTCTTTTTTTAAACACTCCCGCTATGTACTCCAGAAACAAGCCAGGATAGTTGAGATTGATTTTGTTTTTTTTTCTCTACATCTTGTTTTGGAGGAGATGACGGAGTTGGTCTATAGTACTCAACAAATTTGTCATATGTGTTCCGTATCTTGAATACAACATTAAAATCCTTGGACATGATGCTCACCCTCTTGGCATGGA
The DNA here is from genome assembly GCA_029204225.1 of Diphasiastrum complanatum. Classification (NCBI taxonomy): domain Eukaryota; kingdom Viridiplantae; phylum Streptophyta; class Lycopodiopsida; order Lycopodiales; family Lycopodiaceae; genus Diphasiastrum; species Diphasiastrum complanatum. The sequence goes on from CM055098.1 coordinate 18,243,870, forward strand.
CAGCTACAACAACACTATTTGAAAAAAAAATTAACTTGGAAATCCTCATATGCAGTGTGCAGCGTCTCAATTGTCATTACAGTCCATCTCACATCTACAGATAGACTTCTCTTAACTTGTCTAATGGATCTTTGTATGTGAGATTCAGAATTAGAAGATTATTGGTGTTCTATAGCTTTCGAATATCCTTCAGCCAGGGAGGGTCTCTTTGTCTGCCCTTGGCCTAGGAGGAGGTGGAGGTGGATGAGGTGGTGGTGGAGGATTTCCCTGACCTTCTCCTGTGATTGGGATTCCACCAGGGTGGATTCGTGCTATCTGCTTAGTCTGCGCCATTGCTATCTAATATCGGATCAACGCACGAGCACGGAGAACACAGGATCAGAATTTGGGTCGAGCACATCGAACTGATACCTGAACTGAAACCAAACCGATATCTAATAGCGGATGGGCGTGCGTGAGGAAAAACGGAAAGCCGGTAGGTTACTTCGGGTGTGCTAAATCGATATCGCATGGAAGTAGAGAACGATAAAAACTTTAAGCAAAAAAATTTAAGCGTCGTCCATCTATATATATATGGTACAAATCTAAAATGATTGCACATGTGGTGGTTTGGAATTCTGAGGTTTGGATTATAGTTATCATTACTTCGAGATATTCAGAAACTTGTCAATCAAATCCAATTGAATATCCATCGGTCATCAAAATGATTAGTCGATATGGCTAATGACAACCGTAATGACGGAAATGCATGGTAATGTAAATATGGAAAAGTATGGTCACATCTAAAATTAATTTCTGAAATTGACAAGGTTATGCTATAAATATCTAACCTTTTTTTATATCCAATCATCATAATTTTGAAAAATTACAATGATCATTATTTCATCCAATAGCGAATTGATGTGCATATACTGTATGTGTAAACCAGAGAGGCTATTCTCATGCTTCTCCCAAGCGCGCCGATCCGATATCTGAGACGCACTGAAAATATATTGGAACGCATTATGAACCATCAAAGCTTGTTTCAAGATATTTGTTTTAGCTTTGGATGTATGAGAAATCTCCCGAAGCAAGCTTTGATGATTCATAATGCATTCCAATAGCGAATCATCACACGACATCCAAGTTGAAAATCTTTTTTTTTGTGATGGCGCGCTGATCCGATATCCGATTCGCCATACCGGAGTATCTCATCAACGCACACCTATTTGATCTGTTCTGTTGAAGCACTTCTCCTCTCGCATGGAATCGATATTGGCTCTTTCAAAATGCTCCGCCTTATGAAAAGGTTTTAAATGAACAATTATCTCAAAGATAAATTTTCGTCTTTACGGTGCTTAAATAGGACCAGAGTTTGTAAGAATTGCCCTCGTACACGTTTTTCAATGATGTCCATTTAATATTTCTTTAATATTTGTTTATTGATATCGGAAAAATTTTAGGGTCAGGGCTAATGATAATTCGAAGAGACTAGTGATATATTGTTTAATGTATTCTACCGTAGGTACAAATTTTAGAGTCAGTGCTAATGATGATTCGAAGAATCTTGTGATAGACTATTTAATGTATTCTAGCGTAAGTACAAATTTGTCTCACTGTGAAAGGTGGATAAATAAAGGCTGTGGTCCCCAATTCACTATTTGACAAATGTGTGAAAAATACAAAAATAAGTTTGGTAGAGGCCAAAAATCTTGTATATAGATGAACACACATGTGTGGAGCCTGTTCCCATGTGTGAAAATAGTGTACTTGTCATGTACCATAATCATATAGGTTGTACATATGATTTAATTCAAGTTCTAGTGGCTAAAAAGGCCAAAAACTAGTTTTCTAGACATATGACACATGGCAGCAATCTATTGATTGCATGAGCCACATCCTTTGGTTAGGTGTCATATCCCATGTGTAGAGGACAGCTCACATGTGTGGAATAAGCTGAAGTAGGCGAATTTTGACTTCTAGAAGATTTCCAAGCAGATCTCCATATAGAAGAAAAATGGACCAAAAGTGCCCAAAATAGAAGGTTTTGTCCAAGTGTCAGTTTTGCATGATGAATCTTCATATGACAAAGCACCTTCACACATGTGGGATCATAGGGATGATCAGTACCACAAGCTCCCACTTATTGTATATATAGAGCCACGTTTGGCCATAATCACTGTGAGACACCAATCTTGGTTTTGGAAGCAATTTTGAGTGATTCTCTCCATTTGTTTACATTTGTTTTGATTGTTTTGAGGTTCTATCAATGTGTACTTGATTTTCAAGCTGGATTCCATACTCAGACAATGTTTCACACGTGTGAAACCAGAAAGTACACTTACCTTCAATTAATGATTGTTCTTGTTAGAATTTTGTGTCTAGAATTGATCTAGATTGATCTTAGTCTGAAGTAGATTGATAGATCAAGTAATTGTGAAAAATTGTCAACTAGTAGTATTTTCCTAACTTGAGATTTTGTAGGCCTATGGCCAAATAAAAGTTAGAGATAGGTTCATACATGTATGTAGAGGCCCAAAGTATGTGTACACTACTTTTGAGGTCACATTAATTAGAGGAGGTCGAGTGTGGAGCTCTTCTATTGGCTCATAATTTGGTGCATTCCTATTTGACCAAATTTCTAGGTATATGGGTGAATCCTATTGGACCCCAATTTTAGCCTATCATAAGACAAGTGGCCAAGAGGCACTATGGCTGCTATAAATAGCCATCTCCACAAGTATGTACACATCTCATTTTCATTCTATTGAATGAATGTTATGCTCTTTGAAGGTCCATCTTCTTCTCTCTCACTTTTTTGTTCATATCTTGCATTCTAGCCACTAGAATTGTGATTTCTTTGTTGCTATGGCTTCACACGTGTGAAATGCAGGTTGTAGGCTCTGAAGTACGGACAGGGACAGCAAGTTTCTGTTTGTGGAAGCTTATGATCAGATTTTGATGTTTAGTTGATGTTTAGTATGCTTAACATCACAATTTCTATCATTTTTTCAATCTAGATGTGCATAACTTCCATGGCCAAGATCTTTATGAAACTTTAGCATCTTTTGGATCTGAGTTTTTCACATGGTATCAGAGCATTAGGCGGCCAAATGTGCAGGTTTTGCCAGATTTAGAAGAGATTTGTGGGCGAGTTTGCTTTTGTAGCATTCCAATCAAGTTTCTAGCTAAAAATCTTGTTGATTTATGTGTAGAAATTGGATCTTTGTGATCAAAACATCATTTGTATGCATTTCAATTGAAGTAGGGCGAATTCCCTCTGTACTTATCAGAATAAGGAGACAAAAATTGTTTTGGAAAGAGGGAGATGCAAGATCCAACAAGATCCTATTAGTTTTCCATTCTAGCATATAGTTTTTTGATTCAATTTCTTGCTTCTTCATGTCAAAAACTTCAAAATTGATGTAACCCTCTGATTTTCAGTTTGCTGAATGATTCAAGAGTGTATTTCAATCTTAGGAGTGAGGGAAAAGCAAGTATATTGAGTTTTGGTCTTGGTTTGATCAAGAAATCATAAAACTAGTGGCTAAAATTAAGGAAAAAGTGAGGAAAAGAGAGAAAAAGTAAGGTTTTAGGTTCCAAATCTTTGTGATTTCTTCTTGTGTTTCATTTGTTGATTCAAGAGAGTGCTTAGTGCATTGGAACAGGTCAAAGATCAGAGATCAATCATTGCAACATGGCTACAAATGGAGGCTACATGTTGGAAAGCAATGATAGGCTTACCTCCCTCAACTATTCTACTTGGAAAGTAAGGATGGAGTCTTTGCTTGAGATGAATGAGTTGATGGATATTGTTGTAGGTGTGGAGGAGAGACCTTTGGCACCTCAAGAACAATTGAGGTATGACAAGAGGGCAAAGAAAGCCCTTCACATGATCAAGATGAATGTGACAAATGAGCTTATCAAAGAGGTTGGTAAGTGCACATCATCTAGTGAAGCTTGGGAAGCCTTGAAGAAGGTTTATGAATCCAAGTCTACTTCTAGAGTGTTGACTTTAAGAAGGCAAATCTTTTCTTGTATGCAAAAGAAGAGTGAGAATGGACATGCTTTTGTTTTGAGAGTTAAAGCATTGAATGATGAGTTAGCATGCATTAATGATGGCATAAATAATGAGGAGCTTGTTCAAGTGATTCTCAATGGCTTGTTGGATGATCATGCTAATCTTGTTCAAAGTTATGCTATCCAAAAATGTTTACCAAGTGTTGGAGACTTGCAAGAGGTCTTGTTGGCTGAAGAATTCAGGTTGCAAGCAAGAGTGGGAGCATCTTCTACATCTCAAGGAGGAGAAGAGGAGGCAATGTTCTCTAAAGGCAAGTTCAAGGGCAAAGGTAAAAGCAATTGGTCTAAAGGGCAAGACCAAGGTGAGCACTCTACTTTTGGCAAAAAGAAGGATAGATCTAAGCTAAAATGTTTCTATTGTGGAGTCAAAGGGCATTTTGCTAGTGATTGTTTTAAGAAAAAGAGGGATCAAGGGGAAAAGCAAACCAATCTAACTATTGATGAGGGTGGGGATGAGCTTCTTTCAAATGATGCTTTTGTTATGTCATCTTGCTTGTTGGCTAATCATGGAGACATTGATCCTTGGTGGATTGATAGTGGAGCCACTTCTCATATGACATATCATAAAGAGTATTTTTCATCTTTAATGGCATTTGATGGTGATAGGAAGGTAATCTATACCGCAAATGATGGTGAGTGTGCAATCAAGGGGATTGGCACAATTCCTATTTCACTTTCTACAAATAGGAATATAGAATTGAAAGATGTTTTGCTCATTCCATCCATTACCAAGAACTTACTTAGTGTAAGCCAAATGCTTGACAAAGGATTCAAAGTTGAGTTTGATGGTGATGCTTGCTTGATCAAAAAGGGGTGTAGTATCATTGCAAAAGGGAAAAGGCAAGGGAAATTGTTCAAGCTTGATGCATGTGTTGTTGCTAACCAAGTTGGATGCATGGCAAATGAACAAATGTCAATTCAAGAGGTATGGCATAAAAGGATGGGACATCTCAACTACAAGGCCTTGGAGGTAATAGCCAAAAAGGAGGTAGTAAGGGGACTTCCCAAGTCTCTTACTTGCTTGAATCATGTTTGTGAAGAATGTGCTTTGTCTAAATCACATAGATTGCCATATACTAGATCTATATCTAGATCTAAGATGCCTTTTTCTCTCTTGCATTCGGATATTCATGGTGTTACTACAATTAGCAATGGAGGTGCTAAGATGTATGTAACTTTCATTGATGATTTTAGTAGATTTTGTTGGGTTTATCTACTAAAGAGCAAGGATGAGGTGTTTGATGTGTTTGTCAAGTTCAAAGTTGCTATTGAGACTCAATTTACAACCAAAATCAAATGCTTGAGGAGCGACAATGGTGGTGAATACATTTCTAACAAATTCAAAGCCTTTTGCGATGAGCATGGGATCAAGAGGGAGTACACATGTCCAAGAACACCACAACAAAATGGAGTGGCCGAGAGGAAGAATAGAACCTTGTGTGAGAGTGCAAAGGCAATGAGATTGAATGCTAATCTTCCTAAACCTTTTTGGAGTGATGCTTTGTTGTGTGCAAATTTCCTATGCAATAGATGGCCAAGTGTTGTATTGGAAGGAAAAACCCCTTTTGAAGCTTTGTTTGGTACGAAGCCTAATGTCAAGTTTCTAAGAACTTTTGGATGCATTTGCTACTTCAACATTACTCTTGATGATAGAACTAAGGAGGATCCATCTTCAAGAAAGGGCATTTTTGTTGGTTATAGTGAAGTAAGCAAAGCATATAGGATTTATGTTCCTTCAATCAAGAAAGTGTTCACAAGTAGGGATGTCATTTTTGATGAAAGTAACATTCCAAAAGTTGTTTCAAGTGATGATGGTGTTGTTGCAACTAATGTGCTTGATGACAATGGAGTTGATGACACATTGGATGTGGATGTTGAAGAAGCCTCTTCAAGTCAAATTCCAAGGAGAACTCCAAGGCATAAAGTGAAACCCTCAAGGCTCACTTATGATGGCAAAGGTAAGCAAGTGGTGGATGGATCCAACTATGCTTTCCTAACTTCTTTTGATGTACCTTCATGTGTAGATGAAGCAAGGCAAAAAGAGGAATGGATCCAAGCAATGGATCTTGAGTTTGAAGCACTTATGAAGAACAACACATGGAGATTGGTGGAGCTTCCAAAGGGCAAAAGTGCAATTGGATGCAAATGGATCTTCAAGGTAAAGACAAATCAAGATGGATCTATCAACAAGTTGAAGGCAAGGTTGGTGGCTAAAGGTTATGCTCAAGAGCATGGCATTGACTATGAGGAAACCTTTGCACCCGTGGCAAAGATGGTGAGCATAAGAGTAATCATTTCCCTTGCAACTCTTTATGGATGGGATCTTTGGCAATTAGACATTTCTAATGCTTTCTTGAATGGTGATCTTGAAGAGGAAGTCTACATGGAGCAACCCGAGAGCTATGTTTCTCATAGCAAGCCTAATCATGTGTGTTTTCTACAAAAAAGTTTGTATGGTCTTAAGCAAGCACCAAGGAGTTGGTATGCTAGGCTTAACTCTTTTCTACTTTCTCAAAACTTCACTATGAGTGAGTATGATCATTCACTTTACTTTAGAATTAGTGCTAATGATGTTACAATCCTTCTAATTTATGTGGATGACATTATTTTAAGTGGAGGGAACAAGGAAGATATAGAAGATATCAAGAAAGCACTAAAAAAGGAATTTGAAGTGCATGATCTTGGTCTTTTGAGCTATATCTTAGGAATAGAAGTAATTAGAACTTCTCAAATCACTTTTATTTCACAAGAGAAGTATGCTATTTCTATTCTCAATAGATTTCATATGGTAGATGCAAATCCTATTGATACACCTATGGAATCACATGTAAAGCTAACTATAAGAGGTAATGAAAGATCCTTCGAGGACATTACTCTCTATAGGAAGCTAATAGGTTCTCTTATATATCTAACCATCACAAGACCTGATTTATCTTATTGTGTTGGTAGATTAAGCCAATTCATGCAAGATCCTAGCATAGAACATTGGAAACTAGGAAAGAGGATCTTGAGATACATCTCGGGAACAAAAGATTTTGGCATTGTTTATAGAGGCTCATCACCTAACTTATTTGGTTTTTCAGATTCAGATTTTGCAGGAGACCTTATGGATAGAAAATCCATAAATGCACATGCTATTTTCATAGGTGATGGAGCTATCTCATGGATGTCGAAGAAACAAGCAACTATATCACTTTCTTCTAGTGAGGCCGAGTACAAAGCTTTGACATCATGCACAAAGGAGATGGTGTGGATCAAGAGGATGATTATGGAGCTTCATTTGCTGGATTTTTCAGAGAGTCCAATCATCTTTTGTGACAACCTTTCAGCCCAAAGTCTAGCAAGCAATCCGGTTTTCCATGCAAGGAGCAAACATATCGAGGTGGCTTACCATTTTGTGAGAGAACAAGTGTTGGCAAAAGAGATCAAGCTTGAACATGTCCCATCAAAGGAATGTGTGGCTGATATCTTTACCAAAGCATTGGGAAAGGACTTATTTTTCAAGCATAGAACAAGTCTTGGTGTACTTTCTAAATCTATGTTAAAACTAGTTGAAGAGGGAGTGTGAAAAATTGTCAACTAGTAGTATTTTCCTAACTTGAGATTTTGTAGGCCTATGGCCAAATAAAAGTTAGAGATAGGTTCATACATGTATGTAGAGGCCCAAAGTATGTGTACACTACTTTTGAGGTCACATTAATTAGAGGAGGTCGAGTGTGGAGCTCTTCTATTGGCTCATAATTTGGTGCATTCCTATTTGACCAAATTTCTAGGTATATGGGTGAATCCTATTGGACCCCAATTTTAGCCTATCATAAGACAAGTGGCCAAGAGGCACTATGGCTGCTATAAATAGCCATCTCCACGAGTATGTACACATCTCATTTTCATTCTATTGAATGAATGTTATGCTCTTTGAAGGTCCATCTTCTTCTCTCTCACTTTTTTGTTCATATCTTGCATTCTAGCCACTAGAATTGTGATTTCTTTGTTGCTATGGCTTCACACGTGTGAAATGCAGGTTGTAGGCTCTGAAGTACGGACAGGGACAGCAAGTTTCTGTTTGTGGAAGCTTATGATCAGATTTTGATGTTTAGTTGATGTTTAGTATGCTTAACATCACAATTTCTATCATTTTTTCAATCTAGATGTGCATAACTTCCATGGCCAAGATCTTTATGAAACTTTAGCATCTTTTGGATCTGAGTTTTTCACAGTAATCTGACAACCAATCCCTCTTGAGGATCAGATTAGGATCCATGCTTGGTCCTTTTTGTACCTTTTTTCACAAATGTATGGTTGTGATCAACAAGAATAGGATATAAATATGGGCACCACTTTCCATATTTTGATTCTGTGATCTTTAATTCTAAACTCCGTCATTTTGTTTTCTTTCTCTCTCATGATATTGAATCGACACGCTCCTGAGCCAGAAGTGCACGGTCGGATTCATTCAGGTGTGTTGAAGAATTATCAGTCTCTTCTGAGGTCTGCTCATCCAGAAAATTTTAGTCTCATCAAAATGAAATCGGATCAACGCATGCACTGTTGTTCAGTCCTCGACCGAAATCATTCAGTCGCGTTGAACCGATATTAGGTTCAATATGACTAGTTCCTCCATGTCCTCAGATAACAAACTTTTGGATTTTTTGAATGCCAGTGACATTACACCTAAAAAATTAGAGTATTTTTCTAGTATTTTTTTTGCACCCTTCGATATCGATAAGCTAGTTTATGAGAATTGTTATAATTTACTTTCTCTTCTTGATAATTTTTCTCTGATTATTAGTACTCCTGTTCAAGATATAGATAGTTTTTGTTTCGTTCATTTTCAAGACCTTATGCATTCCCACCAATCATCCTCTAAGCATAAACACAATAGAAAGTACTCTAACTTGTATGATCATTTCAAAAGAAATATATATTGGTGTATCCACAAGAGAGTATGTCGCCTTCTATTCAAAGGAATGGCATTTGTCTTTTACATATCTGTTGAAATTCCAGATGATGAGTCTTTTGAATATTCTACAGTTCCAATGATTGAAGCATCTGCATCTTCTCCAGTTGATGTAGATGATGCAAATACTGATATAGGAGTTGAAGTTGAAGCATCTATGGCTTTAGATTATCAGAAAACTCTCCCTCGTTCTATAATCCTCTCTGATTCTCATCCATCTGCATCTCTTGTTAATCAATTAACTCTTCTCAATATTCCCATATATTTCATAAATAATGAGTCATATTTTATTTAATGATGTAGAAGATGTTTTGAATTTGAGCGAGGATGAAATCCTCTCAATTTTTGCACAAAATTTATCAGAATTTTCTAACATTGTTGATTACACATGTGTTGACCTTGAAAGTGAGATAGATTATGATAAAGATGGCAATTGGAAATCTGGCAATGAGGCCTTGGAGGCCATGATTGAAAAATCTAAAGCTTATGAAAAAACTTTTCTTATAGAAGAGAAATTTTTGAAATTCCAAAAAAAATATCCCCCAAGGACTCAATATATCCCCTCCGAAAATGTAGAGGCCATTGGAGGACATGACATTAACTGAGCAAATGTTGTTGAATACGATGACTATGATCTAGTATATAGATATTATATGGGTATTGATATTGTTTAGTTTTCTTATTTCAAACATTGTGTTAAAGTATGAGTTTGTAGTGTTATGTATCATTCTAAATTTATCTTCTTTACTCGTTTACAGGATGCTATTGAAATAGATGCCTTTGGTATGAGACATGGAGGCATCTGAGGTGTATCAGCCAGGAGAAAGGATGTGCCTCTATCTCATTATTTGAAAAACTTTCAAAATAATGAGATTTGTATATATCATTCATCTTTTAATCCATATGCTACCACCATCATTATGGACATCAAATCATTATCAATTTGTTTAGGAGGCCATAAGTACGCAAGAGGAACATATAAAATAATTTTTGTGAAAAGGGATTTGGCAATTAAAATATTGGGTTATACTCCCAATGAGACTACAAAAAGATCATTTGTAATGGCCCTTTATTCGGGTTCCAATGAGCAAAAGGAAAAATCTAGAATTTTTGGATCCATATGAAAGGATATTATTCCTTCATCACAATACCATCCGTCTGAATCCTAAAGAGGATGATGATGATAATTAAACAATTTTTTGTGATAGATTTTTGATATTTTACAAGGATCTCTCTTTTGTTATGAATTTGAATACCTTTCAAAAAATCATAACATTTGGCGAGTTTTTAGCTTGATATATAAATTGTGCTCTTTTGTAAAACCACTAACTAGATATTTATTTTTTGAATTGTGTCCTCCATGATTTGTAGCTCTATGAAATGTTCCTCTTGCTTGTCAATGAGATTTTTCCATGCCTTGTGATGACCAGATACTTAAGCTCTCATATTTCTTTGCAAAATAAGTTGCATGATGAAGAAGGATGTGCTGCAAACAAGAGTTTTGATTAGTTACATCAGCAGAAAAACAATTTAGTCTGAATGAGATAAGTACCAAATCATGATATAGATTAACATCATATAATATGTAATGTTGTCTTTTCCCCAACAATCATGTACAGATTTTACAAATGTGGTGCAATGATTTTGCAAAGTCCTCATATCTTCTGATGATAGGTTTTCCTTCCTGATTACACCTATGAGTTTGTCTAAGTTGGTCCATACTTTTCCCTTTTCCAATTGATTACTTACTTCCAGTGTTCATGTGGCTTGAATAATTTCTCTCCAAATTTTGTATCTGACATTTGATCTTTTGCATGTGTAATTGGATAAGAATCTTCTTGCTTTTTTTTATTTTTTATCCAATTGATGGCTTATTAGGAACGTTTCCTTTTTCTTCCGAAGAGTTTGTCACTTTTTTCAATCGTGACATTCCCTTTATGTAGTCCTGCATTTGACACTACTATTTTCAACCTCCTAATTGCTGCTTTAGCCACAGACACCGATTTATAATTCCATGCTAGGAGAAGATGCAGGTAAATAAGTTTTTCAATAATACGAACCTTAGCATGCAATATGCATATGTGAACATTTTTAATGGAATTGGCAGAACACTTTTCATATTTGAATCTTTAGCTTCTCATGTTGGGCCAGTGTTTGATCGTCCCAAATTCATATTGTAGCAATCCTTCATGCAATAAAGTCATGGATGCTTTGATGTGGTCCCATGAGAGACATTGTACATATATTTTAATGTTTTCATATCCCCTGCAAGGTGCCATTGAATTTGAAAACTTCCATAGTTTTCGACTGTAAATTTCTCACCCTCCAAATGTCTCTTTATAATCTTGCCATAATTTGTTCTTGAAAATATCCATGAAAGTATTTTATGGTCCTCTTTTAAGACTTGTAGAGAAGCACGTAATGCATCACATGTCAATAAAAAATGGCAAGGTATGAAATGTTAATAATGATACTTTAATGAAAATTGAAATGTATACTTGGAATGCCGCCAACCACCATATGTGATTTTCCGATTGAACACTAAATGTTCGATCATCTTTATCTAAAATTTTGTTCATCAAAGTGACACTCACTTGTTCCAACTTTTGACCTTTGATGATTTCAGATTCATCCAATTTTATTACAATAATGATCTTTCCATTTACTTGATTTTCGTCTAGTTTATAGAATCGAATAATGTATTTTAAAACATTTTCAATATCAAGGAAAATATTATTGCAATCGTTGTAATTGAGCTCACCATATTCTGATTTGTATAATTAAGTTATATGAAGTGGTTGGCCAACTACTTTGAATATTATGTCATTATAATAATTTCTTGCTAATCTTACCCTAAATGGATGCAGAAGATAAGTTTTCTTCACCATCACTTGAGAAAAAGCTTTTTTAACTATTCAAAAAAAAGTAGAATAAGCATTTCTGCTAATTTCAGAAATATCACATGCACTCACAATCACATTTGCATCCAAGTATGCCATTGAACCTTAATCAAAAAAGTCTCTAGAATTTCATTTTTCATTTTTTCAAACCGAGCATTTTTCATCCTTTCCTTTGCTAACTTTCTTGATACAATGCCATTGAGTTCATGTGGCATAGTCACTTGTGCCATAGAACATCTGCAGAGTCATGGGCTTGATGTGCTTGACTGTTGGTAGGCATACCCTCAAATGATACAGGTTGCCTTTGCATCTTCCTTGAGCGATCAACGTACTGGAGCTTGCTTCAATGACATTGCATGTTTCATCTAAAAATGTCACATGCATCCCAGCGTCTGCTATCTTTCCTACTGATAGCAAATCTTGTAGTAGTGTGGTACGAAGAGTTTTTGTTTATGTCCATGTGGCCCAATCGGTTCTTGACATATTGGCTTCTATGTAACATAACTCGCCTAACCCGGAAAACACAATTCATATTTGGGCAAATTTGAATTTCTGGTCCGGTAGATTGGAAGCATACTATTGGCTAGCGTGCGCGATGACTGGTTGACTAAACTGCTTGGGTTAACCTCAAGTTAAAATTATCTTGGACTCAAAAATAGGCTTGGCACCTATTATACTCTGGACTCTCATATTGACAAGTTCAAACGTGAACTCTTCAAGCTATGGCGATGAGAAGGAGACCGAGATCCTTGATATGCTCTGCAATTTTTTATAATGAGAGGGAAGACGATGGCACATGGATTGCTCGTGAATATCATAAGGCTTCTTGGGTACTGATGCATCCATCGGCGAGAGGGGCTTTTCGCCAAAAGAAAAAGGCCAAGTATACATATAGATCTTATTAGAAAGGGCAGATTATTGATTTCAAAGTTTCTCCAAGAGGACAAACCATTTCAGATGTGCTTATTCAACATGTTTATATGCATTCAGAACTTAATGTGGAGGCTGTAAATTCACATGATTTTCAAAAGTGTAATTGTAAGTATCTTAATTTTTTGGATTGCTTGTCATTTTTAAAGCGTAATCGTATTTATGAATCAGAGCTTATGTGATTTTGTATTGCAGATCTAATCCTTCAAATATACATGAATGAGAACTTGCGGCGTCTCTTTCAGGTATTATAGATGTCATCCCATTCAGAAATTGGCAAACTGCAATACAGAGGATGAACGACAAAAGAACTTGCAGATTCTAGAATATTCTTTTATGATGCTATGTCTTATTCTAGACACAAATGGAGAAATGGGAAAACTAGAGTGTACCTCTACCTAATTTTCAAGATAACGTGTGGTGGATTGCAGTCAACGATTTCTCATTTTCTAAGAATGTACATGTGCGTCCTGTATTTTACAATGGATGCTTTTATCCCATTGTCTCTATCTTTTTATATGCCCATAATTATTCATAGGACATTACATCAAAAATCTATATCTCTATTTAATCTATTATTTACAACTCAAAGTAATATGGATTACCTCCACCCTGCACTAGTGTCAGTTGTGGACCTGATTGCCCTCTCGTTTCCGCAGCTGGACTGGGTGTTGCATGAGATAATAAGTTCACCAACATTTGTTGACGAAACTCATATCTCGTTCATTGTAAATACTCGACATTCATACTGCAAATCCAAAATAACCGAGTCAATTGACTGATCAGGAATCAAATCGAAAATAACTTAGTTAGGCCATTCAGTAGTCTATTTACCTTTCGATATTTGGAGTTCCGGATTGCATGATGTACCACTCTAAGAAATCCTGTATATTGCGGATGGAGAACCATCCACAACTTTGTCCATCATCTTGCTGAGCTGACTTCAATCACAAAACATATAATAGGTTAGTTGTGTACTTTGAAAAAAAAAAATCATATTACCTATCAGATACTTGATGAGAAATACTTACTTCTGCATCAACAATCTCCAGGTGGCTATTTACAGTGGCCCCATCCGGCCTTGGCAAAAATGGCAACATTCTGCTGTACATCACGTCCATTTCGGCATGGGTAGAGCTCAAGGAATTCATCTTTAAACAGATGGGATTAATGATCCCATCTGAATCTTCCCTAAGGGAGATTATATGCATACTCCAATGTTTACTGCAAACAAGAGATAATTAGTTAAACGGAAGGAATTACAGTACCTATTAAAAATATTACTTGAATATATTCTATGTGATCACTTACTTTTGGCAGCATGGAATAATAAAGACTTTGGTCTCCGAGGTTGTATGGAGAAGGTATTTCATCGCCCGAGTTGGACTATGAAGGCTGTGTGCAAAAAAGGACAACACAACTCTATTGTCCTTAGTATCATCACATTTACATCTATTTACAAAATACATCAAACTAGCCTCCACAACTAGATCTGATATATCTGAGGTCTTCTCCTTCAGGGCATCACAAAAGCCTTTATTAATGTGCTTTACATAATTAATTGAACTTAGACAAAAAGAAAATTGACCTCCTAGCTTATCAATCTCTTTGGCAACATACTCATCAAAAACTATATACCTCTCAGAATCCAAAAATGAATCTTTCGAATCAACAAAAAATCTTACACAAAGATCCTTATAAAAATCATCTATTAAACTTATATCTAGATCCGATATTATTTTATCTACAATAGAGGTCATATCCTTGTTATTGTGGGATGGAATGGAGGGAATGGAAGATGAACTACTTGAATAGCTAGGGGTGGTGGGAGGAGAAGAACGCACTGCAGACTGGTGTGATAGTCCAACCAAAGGATGAGAGATGTGAGGGGGGAATGGTGATTCGTTGAGTACCACCCTTTGCTTGGCAGGCCTGGTGGGCTTGTTCTGCTTTCTCCTTCTTCATTGAGGAACAAGCCCTCTCTCTGTAGGTGGTGGCCTAGAGGTGAAGCCACTCTTAAAGACTTGATTGTATGTACTCCTCAGCCTCATGACGAGATGCATGTCCTGAGGCATGAGGGTAACTCTCTTAGCGTGCACTGAGCAAAGCGTGGAGTCCTCAAAGAATTTGACTTGAAAATCCTCATAGGCAGTATGGAGGGCTTCCAAGGCTGTTATGTTCCAGCGAACATCATGTGCTCACAGACCTGTAGAACGGAGCATGGGGAATCATAAGATTCGTTGTCCTCTAAAGTCTCTTGATATCCCTTAACCATGGTCTTCTAGGGAGACCTACTCTCCTACCAATGCCCACTGCCCTTTGTACAGGAGGGCAAGGAGGCGGGGCAAATGTGGTAAGGCGTGTTGTCTGCTTGATATGGGCCATTTCAAACTAAGGTATCGATATGACGCACCAATGAGAAAGAAAAGTGCATATCCGATAGGGGAGACACGTGATGGCGATATGGCAACTGGCGTATCACCATGATGCGCAGAGGGGAAGCTGTACGAGTATGTGAGTCTCTGGGTGCGTGGTAGTGATATGCATATAGTGAGGAGCGGAACTGAACGAAGAAAGCTGAGGAGAGCTAGGGAACGAAGAAATCCGCAACTAAAATATGAGCCGAAAACGTCATTTTATACCTGTAGAACGTCCCATTATATTCACACGTGTGATGTGACACCTCCACTCCCTGCATGTGTGGTCACGCGTGTCACCTATGAAGGATTTTAGATCATTCAAGATCCAATCCATGTCTCTGATCTTTGGTTACAATAAGGAGCAAACCAACAATCCTACCAATGTAGAAAAATCAGCATCTACATACAAAATGAGATGCAAACTATAAGAGATATTGATCAAACATGAACCAAAACATAAAATATGTTTGTTGTCCATACAATTACAGTACCCTACTGTATTTCACACATATGGAACCAAAAATAGCAATAAATGAGCATTCTACACACAAGATTGCAAGATAATACCAAGATAGTGCACCAATGAGTAGTAGAACCCAAAGATAACCATGTATAATGATGAAATGAGAGATAGAAGAGAGAAGATATGTCTCTCCATGAGTTACATCCTTTTATAGAGTGTCCAAACCCTATTTGGCCACTTGGCTTTCCCTCCAAAATGTAAACCCTATTAATTTTGGGTCTAGATTCAATGTACCCAAAGTTCAAATTTGAATCTCTCTCAAACTCGACTACCAACTTTCCCACACTTTCAAAAAGTGTTTATTGAATGTATTTTAAACTAATATAACTTCAAAAAGTTTATCTCTAAGTCTAAAATGAGTTTTGGCCTCTTATTGACAATTTACCAAAATATGACTAAACAAGACTAAACTAGTTGAAATCTCCCACACTCCCTCTTCAACTAGTTTTGGCATAGTTTTGACAATAGAACTTTGATCCAACTTTAGAATGATCTCCATACTAAGTATAGGTCTCCTTTCTAAGGTTCTAAAGTATCTTTCATAATTGATATAGAGAATAGTGTCCAAATTGGATGCTTCACTATTTCTTACATCAATTTTACACATCAAGATATAATTAGAACATGAAGAACCAAATAGAATGTGAATAAAATGATTCCTCCATGTTTCAAACTTTGAAATCTCTGGAGAATTACAAAAACCAAACAATAAATGTGAGTGATGACCATTTGCTTGCTTGTCTCCTCCAACTTTGTCCTTTCTTGATATGTCTCCACCATAAAACTCCATGAATGAGCCTCCATCTCCATCTTGCCACAAGAAACCATCAAACCTTGGAAATACATGAGTAGGTGAGTACATAAACTATGCAAATCCAGCACCACATGAGTCCATAAACCAAATAGGTTTCACTAGTCCATCTTCAAGATCTACTTGACACAAGAAAATGACCATGAATTCACCAAAAATTGACAATCTCCAAACATTGGCATCAAGTAGCTCAACACTTGAGAACTTGATCATGGATGAGTGACATAATGAACCTCCAATAGCTTCATTTCCATCAACAAAACCAGCCAAGAATGCTAGTACAACTCCAACAATAAGATATTGCAAAACAATGTAGCTAGTTTCACCATATCTTGACAATTTGCACACATCCACATGAAATAGCTCAAATATGAGATAGAACAAGTAAAGTAAACTTGAACAACACTTCCTTGCTGCTCCTTTGACCTTACTTTAATCTTCAATAAGCTGCAAAAGCATATCCAAAACATCTTTGCCAAATAAGCTTCCTTTGATGCTCTTGACTAGCTCCAAATTGCCACCTTTCCTTTTGTGTTTTTGAAGATCTTTGAGACCAACCTCTTGATCTTCCTCTTGACCATAAAAGTCATTGAACAAACTTTGTTTTCCAGATTCATTACTTTCTTTTCCAGTATGAAAACCATGAGAACCAATATCCACTTGCATAGCATCATCTACACAAGAAAATTCTCCAAAACATGTGATAAAGCAAAATGAGTCGCTTCCACTTGCTTACCTTTCTCTTGATCATCAAAGATATCAAAGATATGAATATCTTCAGACTTGAACCTCTGGAAATACTCCCTCTCAAACATATGATCATGATCCAACAAGATCTCATCAATGCTTGATCTCGAATTTCCACAAAGGTTAGTGAAAATAGTGTCACCAATGTCACCATCATAAATCAAAAGATAGATTCCAAACTTTTCATCCAACATGAAGTATAGTAGGTGAAGATGAGTATCAAACCTAATAAATCCAGCCCTCTTGAGTCCATAACAAACCTCAATAAGCTCACCAATGAGATCTCCCTTGTCTTAAAAAATTGCCTCTCGATTTGCTCCATGTTGTTGATTTCACACGTGTGGACTGTCCACAACATGTACTTGTGATATCCTAAGTTGTGTAGATGCACCAAGATCAAGACTAGATTGAGATCCAAGATCTATTTTTGATTCTATGGCAAAAACACACTACTACATGCATTCAATCACTTCCAACTCTCACTCACACATGTGGAAGTGTTCCAAAAGTAATCTAAGTAGAAATAAGTTGCTCTCCTTGAGTAGAGAAAGAAAATCATCAATAGCTCTCGGGTAGAGAGAGAAAACTAGAAAATCACTTACACTCAAAATCCACTCAATCTCAAAATCAATTAGATCCAAATGAGGAGTACAATGATACTAGTAGATCCACGAGCTACCATTATGCTTAACTATGATTGGAACACACTTTGCCACCTCTTAATCCTATTGGACCATTAATCCATGCACCTCTAAATTCTATTGGACCATTTTCAAGCAAACCTCCAATTCTATTGGACCACTCATGGTTCCACCTCTAAATTTTATTGGACCTCTTAAACTTCATCAAACAAAAGCATTACACTTGTCTACACTCTAATTTGCACAAGTTTGGCCTCCTACTCTATTTTGGCTCAATAGTGGCATTACAAGTGGAAATGGATAATTTGCCATCTATGCCAAATTTGACCCTATCAACATCCTACACCTAAATGCTTGACTATGAAATTCTATGAGACCCCTATATAAATTTTTTTTTATTAAGTTTACAATTCTCCACATGTGGGAACATCCTCCACACATGTGAGATTCACTTACAAACTTCTATCATAAAAAATACCAAGCTAGATTTTTGCCAATTTCTCACACTCCTCAAAAAATAGCTTGGAAAGGTACTAGATCACTTGAGAAGTTTGTAAATCTTTTTGAGTGGATCCTTTGGTATGCATGAGAGGTGAAGATCAGCCAAGGGATCCATCATAGCAGTACCCTCACCATATCCATGATAAGATCTCTTTGGTAGAGATCTCTTGCCAATGCCTTTGAAGAGTGCTCCACCAATATGCCACTATGATCATGGGCTTCCTCCATGCTTGATGATGATTTTTGCTTTGAAAGTTCCACTTGCATGATGGATGCACCATAAATAGAGAGATCTGAGGCTTCAAAGCCTCATAAGGATCATGGAGATCAAGATCATAAGATGTGAAACAATGAGGATTATCAAGATTATGCTTTCTAGCTTGACTAGTCCACATACAATGAACTATATCCATGATGGATCTAATCTTGATATCAAAGACTATCTTGACCTTTTTTAGGCTAGTTACTCTCTCAAGGATGTAAGTGTTCACTTTGAATGCTTCACTTAATCGCAAGAGGAGTTTACAATTTGCCTCAAAACATGTGAAAACATGATTTTCAAAAAAGTGAGTACCAAGCTCAATCTTGTTCTTACTAGAACCAAGAGCATACTTTTGACAATACAATATCTTGCTTTTAAAAAGTATTGGAAATACATCTAAGTCAATAATGACAAGAAACATGTCCATACCATAAGCATCATACAAAACTAGTATAGCTTTTCTTGAACTTTGAGATCCAAAAAATTCAATGAAGCAAGATAGCATTTCAAGCAAAGGAGGAGAAGCATATATGAATGTGTTGTAGTAGATACAACATGAAAGATGCCCCTCTTTGCTATGTAAGGTGAGCCATAAATACTCGGCCATGCATCTTGAAGATCTTCTTGAAATCATATGAAGAATAAACTCCTCCTCACACATTGGCCCCATCATAACTTGAATACCTTCAAAAAAGATAACTTCTGATGCTTCTTGAGAAGCCTTGATCTCGGCCACTTCCAAGGTTGAATCTTCATGCAATGTGACATCTCTATTCACAATCACTTTTGAAATAGAGAGTGTAAAGACACTAAAGGCCTCCTTGATGGATGAGTATCCAATCATGATCCATGAGCTTGGATCATCCTTCCTTCTTGTTTCCAAAGGAATATGTGCAAAGCAAGCACTACCAAGTTCACTAAGGTGATCAACCTTAGGCTTCATCTTGAATAAAACTTCATATGGTGCTATTCCTTCAAGAGCTCCAATACTCCTAAAAGCTTTGATCTTCAATGAGAATTTCTTTTCAACATATGCTTTGAATAATAAGGAATAATCATACACCATAATACTTGAAGAGAGAAGATATGTGCATCTTGTGTGATCATCCTCCTTTGAAATATTGGACATATAAGAAACATCAAGAGATTTTGCACTCTCACTTGGATCCAATTTGTATATGCCTTCAAATCTTGATCCACATGCAAGGATCTCACCATCCTTCTTGATCACACAATTGTCAATATTGAAATTGACATCAAAGCCACTATCAAGAAGTTGGCCAACACTTAAGATGTTCTTTGTAAGCTTTGGGACAAAAAGAACATTGTTGAGAAAGAGATCTTTGGAAGATGCAAGCTTCAAGGGAATAATCCCTACTCCTTCAATATTGCACTCATGCTTACTTGCAATGTATATGGTCTTCTTGACTCCATCATAAGGCATAATAGATGAAAAAGAGTGCTTGGAGCCACACATATGTGAAGATGCTCCACTATCAATATACCATGAGTCATCCTTGTTGAAGGTGGAAGAGGAGAAGCTTGATGCCATAAGAGAGCCTTCTCCATCACTTGCAATATAGTCTTCTTTCTCATTGGTGATGTTGGCTTGATTGAGTTGATTTTTCTTCTTGAAGCAATTGGTGGCATAATGGCCTTTCTTGCCATAGTAAAATCACTTGATCTTCTTCTTCTTGAGATTTGAATTAGAAGCATGAGAGGTATCCTCCTCCTCTCCATCTTGGTCTTTAGCTTTGTCATTAGAGAAGTGATGATGTTGCTTCTTACTCCTCTCTTTGTGCTTGGCAAATAGAACTTTGCCATCATCATGATTGAGTGATAGCTTGTCCATCCTCAAGAGTTTGTACTCTTGTCTTGATTCTTCAAAAATAAGCACACTTTGAAGGGCCTCCAAACTTGGTAGCTCCTCCTTAATGGCATAGGATTGGACAAGGTTGTCATATTCATCTCTCAAGCCATTGAGAATGACTTGGACTAGTTCACTTTGATTGATTGAGTCACCAATACATGCAAGCTCCCTATGAATATCCTTGACTCTCAAAACATAATTACATGCACTCTCATCACTCTTTTGGCTACTTTGGAAGATTTGATTTCTAAGAGTGAGGAGCCTAGAGGTGTTCTTAGCCTCATAGATGGACTTGAGACAATCCCAAGCTTCCTTGGATGTAGAACAATCACCAATCTCCCTCAATATCTCATTAGAGACATTCATCTTAATGTAGTGGAGAGTCATCCTAGCTCTCTTCTTGTATTTTTGTACTTCTTGAAGGACTTGAGGCTCCTCCTCAATCCCAAGTACAATGTCCATCACATCTTGGAGTATCAAGATGGACTCTATCCTCAACTTCCATATTGAATAATTGGAAGTAGACAATCTCTCGCTTAGTTGCAACAAGTATGAACTCATTGAAGTCATGGAAAGTGGAGATAAATAAAAGTGATGAACAAAAAATGTTGCTTCTCTCTCACTATAGGATCCAATAATGGTGTGCTACCATCTCCTATGAAAGATCTTGCAAGAAACTGTGAGATGATTCTCACTAGCTATCTCAATCTCTCCAAAACTAGATCTACTTCACATCAAATGATGGAGTATAGGCAAAGTTAGGATCAAACCCTCTTAGAACGTGTAAAATACACTAAGAAACCAAATTTGACTCAAATACAATGATATTGCAGGAAACAAAATGGCTAAGATCTCAAAATAGTGCCTAGATCACATGTAGATGAGATTGGTAAGCATTCAACTGTGATTTTGGATCAAACAAGCAATCTCTTGACCAAACCAAATGTGTCCACCCAGGTCTAGGTGCCCTACCTAACCCTCTTCAAAAGCTTAGAACTTTTGATTGCAAGAACCAAATGGAATGAAACTGATTGCTTCATAAACTAGACAAAAATAGCTTCAAAACAAGCTATCAAACAAGATAAATGGATCAAGCATGAGAGAGAACTTCCAAACTGAAATTGGATGTTCCTCACACATGTCTGAGCACCTGATTCCGTACAGTACCAGGTCAGACCCAATCAATGTCCTTTTGATCTCTTTTGATCCAAAATTGAACAAGATAGCTAGGAAAATGGACCTTGACAAGTTCTAGCTCAAGATTGATGAATAGTTTTCACTTAAATGGATCAAAATGGATGGTAACCTTAGGTAGGATCTGATACCATGTTGATTTCACACTTGTGGACTATCCACAACATGTACTTGTGATCTCCTGAGGTGTGTAGATGCACCAAGATCAAGACTAGATTGAAATTCAAGATCTATCTTTGATTCTATGGCAAAAACACACTACTACATGCATTCAATCACTTCCAACTCTCACTCACACATGTGGGAAGTGTTCCAAAAGTAATCTAAGTAGAAACAAGTTGCTCTCCTTGATTAGAGAGAGAAAATCATCAATAGCTCTCGGGTAGAGAGAGAAAACTAGAAAATCACTTACACTCAAAATCCACTCAATCTCAAAATTGATTAGATCCAAATGAGGATTACAATGATACTAGTAGATCCACGAGCTAACACTATGCTTAACTATGATTGGGCCACACTTTGCCACCTCTTAATCCTATTGGACCATTGATCCATGCACCTCTAAATTCTATTGGACCATTTTCAAGCAAACCTCAAATTCTATTGGACCACTTATGGTTCCACCTCTAAATCCTATTGGACCTCTTAAACTTTATCAAACAAAAGCATTACACTTGTCTACACTCTAATTGGCACAAGTTTGGCCTCCTACTCTATTTTGGCTCAATAGTGACATTACAAGTGGAAATGGATAATTTGCCATCTATGCCAAATTTGACCCTATTAACATCCTACACCTAAATGCTTGACTATGAAATTCTATGAGACCCCTATATCAAACATTTTTATTTACTTTACAATTCTCCACATGTGGGAACATCCTCCACACATGTGAGATTCACTTACAAACATGTGAAACTTTTCTAGAACATACTCTAGGTATTTTTGCTGGCTAAGATAGATCTTCATATTAGATCTTGACCTAGATCTAGCATAAGGAAGCTTTTTAGACTTTGCATAAGATCCGCCAATCTTATTGATGCTAAAAGGAAACTTTGAAAGTTGAGACCAATCTCCTTTTCCATTCCATCCTTTTTGTTAGCCATAACAAAAGCATCAAGCTTGAAAAGTCTACCTTGTCTATTGCCCCTAGCAACCAAGATTTCTTCCTTTGTAATGAAACAAGCATCACCACCAAACTTTACCATGTATCCTTTCTCTATCATTTGACCAACACTTAGCAAATTCTTTGAAAGTGAAAGAATGTAAAGAACACCATCAAGTCTTGCTTTCCTATTAGTAGAGAGACAAACAGGAATTGAACCAATACCTTCAATCACACACTCACCACCATTGGCCATGTGAATTGCTTTCTTGGCTCCATCATAAGTGACCAAAGAAGTAAAGAACTCCTTGTGACTAGTCATGTGTAAACTAGCTCCACTATCAATCCACTATGAATCTTTTTCACCTTCACTTGATATTAGACTTGAATAACACATCAAAAGAGAATCCCCACCACCTAGGTCCTCATCATTAGTAGTAAAGTTGATTTTCTTGCTACCTTCATCTCTTTGCCTCTTCAAACATGGGCAAGTGGCATAGATGCCCTTCAAAGGATGCTATCTGAGAGCAGGGCATATGAGGCTAATATGCCGAGTGAGGAGGAGTTTTTGGCTATTCAGAAAAAGTATCTGCCACCTCCCATATATACTATTCCAGTTGACCAGCAATCCACCATTATTGCTGGTCACAATTTATAAGCTACTGGTGTGATCCAAGCTGACGAGGAGGATTTGGTAAGTACACCTTCTCACAAAAATCATTTACTATTTAAAGTGTAACTGATGATTGATCTGCTAGTTTGACTAACACTTGATTATGTGTTGTAGGAAATCGTTGAAACTGATGCCTTTGCTAGTAGGCATGGAGGATTGAGAGAGAGACCAGGCGGGAGACAGAAGGATGCTTCATTGGATCATTATTTGAAACATTTTGTAAATAAAGAAATTTGTATTCTTCATGAAAGGTTTTTTGTGAATGCAGGAACCTTAATCATGGCCATCAAGGCCCTATCTTATTTTGCCCAAGGGCATAAATATCCAAAAAATACATATAGAATCATTTTTGTCAAAAGAGATGTTGCTCTTAAAGTGTTCAATTACGTGCCAGAAAATGTTCCTATGAGATCATCTACTCTGGCAATTCTATCAGGATATATAGATCTGAGCAAAAGGCGATCCACTCAATTTTTGGATCCGTATGGTAGGAAAAAGTTCCTTCATGGCCACACAGCAAAAATTGTCCTTAGAGACAATGAAAAAAAATGATTGTACTCTTTTCCATTTAATGTATGTGAAATTTGAGAATTTTTGATCACACGCGTTTGATCTTTATTGAATGCCATCAACCTAATTTTGGCTTATAAATTTACATGCTTTTTTGAATCTTTGATATTCAGTTGATCTTGTTGTGTATCGAACTTGAGCTCGTCTATAAAACCATTGGAATAGCTGAATGATGTAACTATTTTTTGAGGATGTCCCACCATGTTGTGTATTTCGATGAAATGCTGCTCTTGCCTGCCAATGTGATTTCTCCATTCCTTTTGAGGACCATATACTCAAACTGCCATACTTTTTTGCAAAAAATGAAGCATGATGCCTTAGTATGTGCTGCAATATCAAAGATTTATGCATTGGTTAGAATCTATCAAGCAAGTTATACTAAAATCATAAAATTGTAAGACATTGTTCAGATGTATCTTACCATGTAGTGGGTGATGTGATCTGAGCCCCAAGCCACCCGAACTGCTCTACAAACTGTATTGCTGTTTTCTCCAATAGGAGTGCATCTGCATATGAAATTGTGTCTTTTCTAAGCACTTCAATCATATTATCGGGCTTTTTCCAAACTTCAACCTTCCTTACCCTTGTTGTTCCTTTATCTTCAAAGTCTTCTGTTGCAGAAATAACATCTTTCCAAATCGAGCATTGGACCTTAGACGACTCTTTAGAATGATTTGATAAAAATCGATGAGCTTTGACTCCTCCTATGCTAGGTTTATTGGGTACGTTTCCTATTTTTCCCGAAAGCTTTTAATCTTTTTGTATTTTAACATGGCCTTTATGAAGGCCTGCTTTTGACAACACTTCCTCTAATCGAGCGATTGTTTGTTTTGATGCTGACTCTGGCATAGTATTCCATGCAAACAAGATATGAAGATATATTAATTTCTCTATGATCCTCACCTCTCCATGAAGTGTGCAAATATGCACATTTTGTAAAGGAATTGGTAGTACTGGTTTCCAGTTGGGATCTTCAATATCTCTTGAAACTCTTGTGTTCCTTGGAATGTCATTTGATGATTTCATAGAATATAGACATGGATGTTTCAATTTGCTCCATGAGATACATTGAACATGCATTTGAATGACTTCAAGTCTCTAGCTAAATGCCATTCCACAAAAAATTCACCTCTTTCAGGAACACTAAGTATTTTGCCATTCATATGATCCTTTATGATATCTCGATAACATGTTTTGCTACAAATTCTGGAAAAAACATCGTGATCCTCCTTGATAACTTGTTCAACATATGGAATCACAAGTTTTTATATATTCAAAACAATTACCAAAAGAAATTGCACATGAATAACAGCCACTTTTTACTTGAAAACATGCTAGCCACCATATGTTGTTTTCTGATTGCACACTGAAGTTGAGATCCCTTGAGTTTGTTGCATTGCTCAATGCTCCATTCACGAGAGTAATACTTACTCTTTCCAACTTTTGTCCTTTTATAACTTCCGATTCATCTAGCTTGACCACCATAATAAGTTTGCTTATACTAACACTAGTAATATTATAGCACTTCACTATAAATCTCAATAAATGATTCAAATCCACAAATAAGTTGTTGGTAGAATTATATGACAAACTGCCAGACTTTGAATTGTAAATCTCATTGATGCGAAAAGAGATTCCAATGACATTTTGCATACCCTTATTCAATACATCTCTCTCCAATCTTATCTGAAAAGGGCGAGGAATGGAAAATTTTCTTACATGCAATTGTCCAAAAGCCTCTTTGATTATTTTAAATATACTGGCATATGCCTCCCTGCTAATACCTGAGAAATCACATGCTCTTTGAATTAACGTTCGGTCGATAACCTTACCGACCTCGTTCATCAAAGCCTCAGTGACCTTGGAGTTGATTCAGATTATCGTCCAATAAAGACTTTGTGGACTTGGTTGTCAATACCGAACTCAGTGATTTTCTGATCAGGTCATTGTCCTTCAGATGCTCATTTGCAACCAATGCTGATCTGCAAATGATTATGAAAATCAAGAAACCGAGATAGGACACATAATAAATGTCATGCTACTTCACAAAACTAAAATAAAACTGATTCAAATCAAATCCTTACTTGAATGCTTGAATCTTTTTTCTCCGTTGGCCTCCATTCAGCTAAAGCTCATCAATGTCCTTCATAATTCTTTTTTGCTTGTTGCTTATTAATTTCTTATCTAGTATGCGAGTTTCTTCTTTTAACTGGTCATTTGATATACATAATGTTTGAACAACTTGTCGGAATTGATCATTACTTGCATTCAAATTTAACATAATATTATGTAAACGTGCATTATCTTCTTTTGTTTGTAATAATGCGGTCTCTTTTTCTCTATAGTTAGCAAGCAAACCATTAACATACATTCTAAACTTTGTATTTTCTGAACCGAGTTTGCAACACCATAAGTCGTCAATCTTTCAAAACAACCCAGTAAACCGTTTTCTCCATCACACAAAAACTTTATAAATTGTGTGATGGATTGGAATTGTGGAGCTTGCATCGAGCTCGGATCCAAAGGATACAAACTTCCGTCAATCCACAAATCATAATTCTTTCTTTGGTTGATTCTGTGAGCGATCATATCAAGTGGATAACTGTGGATTCTTTCACTACTACTCTTTTAGCTATCAGAGCATTCTCGGTAGGGAGAACAATGTGTAGATGAAACTGAGACATCTCTACAAACATCAGATGATGGACCAAAAAAAAAATAGACACTATTCTTCATCCATGGCGTACTTGAGATTCTATGTTTATTCTCTCGCTAGTTAAAATGAGGGACACAATCTCATTTTCAAATTTGAAAAATTTAGTTAATGAGCATCATAGGTTCGTGAAGTCGTAGTTGCATGTGTCATAATCGTGTCATGTTAATTACACATTACTAGTAAGGTAAGCTAAATTGGACCTGAAAGTCTATCGAAGTTTTAAAATTTGACATTTTTTTTGGTCCTACGTGGCATTTCTTAGACGGCCCTTTTGATGTTTGTAACTCCTCTAATGTGAAATTTGCATTTGTGTGGCACTGTCAATTACCCTCGAAAGTTGCCATGCATGGCAAAATTTTAAAAAGAGTGCCATGCATGGAAAAATTTGCCACACATTGCAAATTTTACTATGGAAATTCCTTTGCAAATTTTTCAATGGTGTGGAAATAAAAAAGTGTACATATTTGCATCTTCTTAAAAAGGGAGTCATGCTAACACCAGGCTTTCCTACTTTTGTGAATTAAAAAAATACATTAAATCTAAGAAGAATTAAAAGCTTCTTAGTCATCGCCCTCTTCTCTCTCATCATTGTCCAAAGCTGAATGTTGTACTTCGTCTTCGCCTTTGTCTCTGTCATCTTCGTCCCCTTCTTGTCTTTGGTTTCCTCCCAAACTTTCCTCCTTAAAGGAAGCGTATGTTCTCTACATACACATCCACAAAACAAATGAAAGATTATCAGCAAAACACATGTCATAAAAATAAAGAAAATGAAATGAAAAGAAAATTATGTACCAAATATATATGAAATGAAAATTATGTAGCAAAAATCTACCCTTGGATATATGCCTTGTGCCGCAAGATGATTGACCAAGGCACCATAGCCTTGGTGATGATATCCATTGTTGTACTCTACATTTGTATATTTGCAAGTGATTTAGGGAAAACACAAAATGATTGATAATAAAAAATATATCAAACATAATCAACTAAAAGATCAAGGCTTACAAATTGGGTGTGCAAATTAGCCTTGCCTCCCCATCCAAGGTGGGATTGGCCTAGAACTTTAAGTCTTGATTTTGTCGCCTCTCTTTGTTGCTTAAAGCCCTCAAGAGTTGGGTGATTGGATTCATAAACAACCTTCGCCCAATCTTTTTTAGATGGCCATTACATAATCTTCTTAATGATTGGCATTTATGATAAATATGCGTACACATACTCATCAATGCCCATTTCGTATTAAACTGATTGAGTTGTGGAAACTCACATAATAACATTCTAATTATCTTGTTTTTGTCCCCTTGGTCTTGTTGCTCCCAAGGGTTAAACACCAAAGTATTTGAGGGCAAGGTCATGCATCCTATTGATGACGATTTTACCCCTAATGTCCATGATATGAAGCCATCATAATCAAGGTTATAGAATACATGCATGGATCCTTCCAATTGTATCTCCATCGAAGTTAACCCACAATCTTGTAACATTCTCCTTCGAAAAGACAAAGTGCTTTCATCCTTTGACTTTTCCCAAGAGACAATGAACTATATAAATCTCGCATGACTCGATCAGATTGATCTGATCTGGATGCTTGTCCTCTTCCACCGAAAGAGGATCTTGGCCTCCTCCTTGATCCACCACTACCACTAGTAGACATGTCTTTTGAGGAGAAAAAAAGAGAAAGATATAAAAAGAGAGAGATGGTGAGAGGGAGAGAGTAACAAGACATCACATAGTCCCTCTTGACAAGTCAAGACCAAACCCTTTTAACCCTTTAATTTATAATATAAAAGGTTGAAACATAGTTGTATAAAGTCTTACAATATATAGTATCATGAAGTGAAGCAAGTTCTAGGCGACCCAGCTTTTACCTGCCACCATCCCACAGAACAAAACCACACGAGTTAGTTACGTGAGGAAGATTGGTGTCATAGCTAAGCATCAGTTGTCATCCATGTCCGAAATAAGATTCACTACCTTATCAGCTTAATTTCAATTAGGTCCAATCTTCCCAACATGCATTCCATAAATAGCAATACATTCTGCCCTTTTAACATAACCGTATAAGGGCAGATGCCATACTGAACAGTGGAAGAGCAAAAAGAATGTATTAAGTTCACATAAACATGATACAAGTAAGAAGCTATCTTTCCATGCACAACAGAAAAGAGTTGTGACTTTGGCAACAATGATAGGTACTAGGGCGGATCCATGTCATACTAGTCCCAAAGACATCCCATGCAAAATTTGGGAGTCCAAGCACCTTACGGCTGGGGCAAATCCATGCCATTCAAGCATGTCAAAGTCAAACTCTGTATAAATCCATTGCTACTTACACAGGCTGCTCTAATTTTTTTTTTTTAAACCAAAACTTGTAAAAAGATAAAAAGACCAATGCTTATAAAAATCAAAGCATGTAATGTAAGCACCTATTCGGGTCATAGGTTTTTTTCTTAAAAATATTCACTTAACTTAACTCTTGAAGTTCCAAAAATCTGCATTAATCATATATTAGTATAGGGTAGACTACCTTCCATGCTGGTATAACTTCACAAAGTTTTATACTTGAATGTGAGGTGAGGTCATTTCTTGCGAGATACCCATCTCTTTACTACTTTACGCAAAACCCTACTTATGTATTACTGATTTCAAACCAAAAGTAGAGAGTTAATGGTAGTGCAATCTCCTTCAAAGAGTATCGTAGTATTACAATGGTGTTAAAATCAATCATATAGATTCATAGTCAAAAGCCAGTGCTAACGTATCCAAATGTAATAGAGTCATTCCGTTATAAACTCGCATTTCGAATATTAGCACTTCTAAAACGAAAGTACACTTGTTGGAAAATTCAGATCTACCAAAGATTTGATCTACATAAGAAAAAGCTCCGAAAAAGCATCACAAATTGGCCTTCAAGGACAATTCTCCATAAAACCACAAAGAATCCCAAGAGTCATGGATCTTAGCAGGATGCAAATTGAAACTAGGATAGTACACCCACTTGCACACTTGCCATCCACCTTGGAAGAGAATTTCCATGGATCCAATCCAAAATTTCGACGAAAGGTAGAGCTATCTCTGAGTAACTGTAACTTTGTTTGAATTAAGCACTTATGCTAATAAGCAGTAAGCGCAATAGCAAAACTCTAAATTATTTCTAAAGAAATGAGCTAGATGCTCAAGAGTGTTTATGCTCACAGGCTTGAGAGAGATGCTAACTATGCTTCAAAGACATTATTATGATAGAAGTATATTTATACTAAGCAATGAGAGAGAGAGAGAGAGAGAGAGTGAGTCTCCTGAGTGGATCCGAATACAAAGGAAATGGTCTTCTTTTATACAAAGAAATGGTGGGTTTAATCTTTTGCTCCCCATTGGCCATTTTATTTTTACTTGGATCACAATGTCAACCGTTAAGGTTATTTAAATTTGTGTTTCTTGAGGTTGAATTGTGTTTCTTGAAAAGTACAAGTTTAACAAATTTATTTGAGTAGATTTAAAAGCTTGTGAAGTGTAGGTTGACAGAACTTATTTAGTTCATTTGTGCCCATGACACTTCCTAGCCTAATTAGGCCTCCAAGTTGGCCTTACACTTGCAGAATGCTAGCTACATTGAGGGCGATACAATGGCCCTTCAAAAACAAAAGAGGATTGGAAGTGTGGCTCCTAAGAGCCCTTTCGTAGGAGAAGGGCCTTGGAAGTTGATCGCACCCACCCTCCCCCCCCCCCAAAAAAAAAAAGAACAAAGTAAATGAACAAGTCCTTTTTTCTCATCTCTTGTTAAATAATATCCTTGTTATGTTAGTCTCATGTTGGCATTTTACTTCATATGTTTGACTTGGATTATATCATGCAAAACACAACATT
The DNA here is from genome assembly GCA_029204225.1 of Diphasiastrum complanatum. Classification (NCBI taxonomy): domain Eukaryota; kingdom Viridiplantae; phylum Streptophyta; class Lycopodiopsida; order Lycopodiales; family Lycopodiaceae; genus Diphasiastrum; species Diphasiastrum complanatum. The sequence continues at coordinate 18,274,610 of CM055098.1, forward strand.
CGTGTGGAATTATGGACTTTTTGTGCAATACAACTTGCTTTATGAAAAAGGACAGTGTATTATCTTTTGTGAAAGGGCATAAAAAAGGTTATGAAACTTTGAAGTCAAAAGTAATTTATAGCTCATAACAATGTTCACTAAAAAATTTGTGATAGTACATTACATCCGTAAAAAAAACCAAAATGTATTTTTTATTAAAAAAAAATTCAGCAGCAAAGTAAAATGTCTAAGGATCCTTTATGTTTGAAAAACATTTTTTTAACATAATTATGGCTCTATGATAGTTTTGAGATTGCAAAGCTCTTAAGAAAAAAATCATTCTCCAAAACAAAGCCATACCATGATTAATATAACTCTCCTCCAACTTCCATTAATAATAGCTTCTTTGATTCCCAAAATAGGTACTATCGTCCTTCCTAAATGTACCTCCAGCAAAGCGCATGTCAGTCTCCGAGTCAAAAAAGCACTCAAGATAATACATGCATATGACTGCAAAAATGGAGCAAAAAATGCCATCCAGGTACATCCCCCCTCTCTCTCTGAAATAAGTCACAGACCATTCTAGAATGTTCTTTACTTTTTGACAAACTGAAGGGGCATCTGCCGGTCACTTGAAACGCTAAAACGCGTTAACTCCATATCACATACATTTCCAATCTCGAATCTCACTCAGTCTCAGTAACTTTCGTTCAGAATTTCAGACACACTCATCTCTTGAAAGATCTAACTATATGCTCTCCATCTCTAACATCTATTTGTATTTCAATTTTTCAGGCTTCGAAACTGAGGCCGCAAAGCTTTTTTCGGGCAATGCAACCAAATAGATCCCCTACTACACAATATAATACTAGACATATATCCCTTAGTGGGCGCACTATATATGTCTTTCTGGACGAATCAAGAGAGCAAAGGTGAGAAGATGCTATAGCCCCGTTTAATATGTATCTGTCTTGGAGTGTTCTGTTCCGCCTGCAATGGCAAATTTCTCGCTTTCATTTCCCTTGCAGGCCACTGATCACTTGGGGGGAAGCGGTTCTGCTTTCAGTACAGCAGTGTAGGACCCGATGGAGGTAACGGTTTGACGGTCATTGAACAGGAAACAATGCAGAACTGACGTTGAGGGACTACTGGCATCTTCTCCGATCCTCCAGTAGATTACAGTGATGCTGCTATATATAGACTCTGATGGAATTTCAGTGCCTGTTCATCGCTGCGTTTTAGCATCTCGCAAGCAGCGTTTTCTCCACGCCTGCCACTGAAGCGGTCCTTTACCCGAGAAAAGTAAGGAAGCTTTGTCCTCTAAGCACGAATTTGATATAAATCGGCTCGTTACTTCCGGGAGGAGTGGATGCAAGCCATTAATGATTGCATTACGCTATTTTTATGGTGGCTTACTCAAGGGAGTCAACGAAGCTTGCTCTGTGTCTTGCATGGATGCATTGTGTTCGCATATCTGCCGTTGGCATGCATGTTCGTCCTTCTAAGGCGTCTCCTCAGATCTTTTCATGGCCGAAATGTCAACTAAATTTTGCAGTCTTCTCCAAACTAACTTGCCCGAGAAAATAGCTTATTCAGTGTGTCTTTCTTTCCTAAGCACTCTCTCGATTTTGGTTGTAATTTTTGTTATCTGCTTATCAAATGACCGGTTTCCCTCGTCTTCATCTTCAAGATTGTAAATCTTGCCAGTTTCTGATAGCCTCCAATACTTTATCATATCGCTCTAAATTAGCAGAGTATGAACAGTTTGGACGAGATATTAAGGTATAGATTAATTCTTTGGACAGGTGCTGAAAGAGGATCATGATATATTATCATGGATATTCTCAAGGACATCTTATCCTAGGATCATCAAGGACCATATGGATGGAGGACTTCTCAATGTTGCAGGAGTTGGAGACTTCAATGTCGAATGGCACTTAGCAAGTGATTTGAAAACATTGAAATGTATGTATAATGTCTCTCACGGTGCTACATCAAAACACCCTTGTTTATATTGCATGAAAATGGCAAAAGATGTAAATAGGAGTACAGGAATTACTAGAGAATATGTAGATCCAAACTGGAAGCCTGTGTTGCATATCCCCTTAAAAAATGTGCATGTTTGCACTCTTCATGCAAAAGTTAGATTAATAGAAAAGATCATTTATCTTCATATAGTTTTTGCTTGGAATACTAAGCCAGCATCATTAGCAAAGGAAGCTATCTCTCGATTAGAAGATCTTTTATCAAAAGCAGAACTTCATAAAGGACATGTCAAAATTCAAAAAGATGAAAAGCTTCCATGAGCTTTCAAAGAATGGGAACATCCCAACTAAGCCAAGCATTGGACGAGCAAAAGCACATTGTTTCCTATCAAATCATACTGGTAAGGCTTCTAATATTCAACACTCAGTCTGGACAGATATTATTGCTACCACTCAGGACTTCGAGAAAGACGGCAAAACCAGAGTACTAAAAGTTGATGTATGGAAAAAGCTTGATAGTATGATTGCTATTTTAAGAAAAGAAAAATACTTTGATATTGATAAGAAAGCTATCCAAAGGACTTGTGTTGAGTTTCTTAATGCAGTATCAAAAGCATGGGGAGAAGATCACATCACTCATTACATGGTTAGTATAAAATTTTCAAAATGCTTTCAAATTTTCATATATATTTAGATCCAAACATAAGACTAACATTACGATTTTCACATATGCAACACATACTAAGAGATCATACAACATTTTTTGCAAATACATATGGAAGCTTGAGTGTATGGTCATCACAGGGGATGGAGAAGTCACATTGGCAAGCACGAGCAGCATTTCATCGAAATACACAACACGGAGGAACCAATGAAAAACAACTACATTTGTCAATTGTTTCAGTTGTTCTATCGTAGAGTTCAGATTCAACATGTAACAAAGTCCACACAATACAACAAGTTTAGAAAAGCATGCAAGTTCATACAGGAAGAGAAAGTTAGATGATTGCTGAGTAGAAGATCATCATTGTCATCGAATCATGACATGTTCAGAATTGCTTTGCAAATTTATTGAACAAGAGAGGAGAAATACTCAATGTAAATGTATTGATTGTATTATACCAAAATACAAAGTGTAAACTATTCATCATCAGATCTTGTGTCAGATTCTATGGCAGTAATGTCATGAAGAAATTCTCTGCTAGCATATGCATCTAATAGATGTGCATTATCCTTATTTTCACTAAGCTTAATATAAGTGGAATACAATGAATAATGGGAGCTCCTTAAAGGAACATTCCTTTAAATAAATCAACTAAATTTTGCAGTCTGCTCCAAACTAACTTGCCTGAGAATATAGCTTATTCAATGTGTCTTTCTTTCCTAAGCACTCTCTCGATTCTTGTTGTAATTTTTGTTATCTGCTTATCAAATGACCGGTTTCCCTCGTCTTCATCTTCAAGATTGTAAAGCTTGCCAGTTTCTGATAGCCTCCAATACTTTATCATATCTCTCTAAATTAGCAGATTATGAACAGTTTGGATGAGATATTAAGGTATAGAATAGAGCGCATGGATGACCTGCAGGCTGCTACATGAGCTATGTTAACTAGCGAATGTTCATCCTATGCGTATATACTTCAATGGACCATACAACTTTATATTGTTAAGCCAGTGACCTACAACGAGCTGGTTAGTTATTGTCTATTATTGGTTCTGTTGTATGTCCTCATTTGTATGACTACATGGCATCCTTGAAGGAAAGAGACTATCCAAGCAATACATGGGGTATGAGATTCTACACCTTAAATGATGGTTTTGTTTGTCTTCTATGGTTAGTATAGGTTTACAATGAGTTTATAAATAATGAAATAGAGAAAAATAAACAATAAACAATCAATTCATACATAATGAAATAGAGGTGATGAAATATTCATACTCCAAAAAAGTGTACATATTCGCATTTTCTTTAAAAGGGCTTTCATGCTAACACCCTCTTTTCTACTTTTGCAAATAAAAAAAACACATCAAATCTAAGAAGTAATTAAAAGCTTCTTAGTTATCGTTCTCTTCTCCCTCATTGTTGTCTTTCGTGTTCACCTTTGTCCCCTTCTTCTTCTTGGTTTCCTCCCAAATTTTCCTCCACAAAGGAAGTGGATGTCCTCTACATACACATTCACAAAAGAAATGAAATACTATTAGCAAAACATATGTTTTAAAAATAAAATAAAAGAAAATTATTTAGAAAAAAATCAACGCTTGATATATGCCTTGTGTCGGAGATAATATCAACCAAGGCACCATAACCCTAGTGATATCCAATGTTGTAGATACTGCAAACAGGGCTAAACCTTATTGATCTAACCCTGTCTATTGTGAGAGGATCGATGAGGATATTAAGAAATTGCTAGATGTTGGCTTCATTTATGAAGTTCAACATACTAATTGGGTGTCACCCATTTTGGTTGTACCGAAGAAAAACGGCAAGCTTCGTATCTGTGTCGATCTTAAAAACCTTAATGCGGTTACGAAGAAAGACCATTTTCCCTTGCCTTTAACGACCCAAATCTTAGAGGAAATGGCAGGAGCTGAAGCTTTCAGCTTCTTGGATGGATTCAGCGGTTATTTCCTTGTTCAAATAGCCCTTGAAGATAAACATAAAATGGCCTTGGCCATAGAGAACGGGGTTTATGCTTATAACATTACGCCTTTTGGCTTATGCAACGCCCCTTCAACATTCCAGAGGGTCATGCAACTAGCCTTCCAAGACCTATTACATCGGATTGTGGAGATTTATCTCGACGATCTGGGCGTACATTCCTCAGTAGCTACGCACCTTGACGCATTGGAGAAAATCTTCATTCGCTGTCGTAGATTCGGAATTTCACTAAACCCTGATAAATGCCAAATATGGGTCACCCATGGGGTTGTACTTGGGCATATAATTTCAAAGGACGGTATTTCTACCGACCCATCAGAAATCAAGGTTATAGTCGAAATGCCCTTACCTGCAACAGTGAAGAAAGTATATGTCTTCCTCGGTCATACAAATTATTATTGCATCTTTATAATCGACTGTGTCGGCAAGGCACGCCTCGTTTATTTAGTTTTGGTAGATCCTCGTTGGACCAAAGAATGAATTAAAGCCTTTGAGGAGTTCAAAGCAGCCCTTACCACGACACCCATACTCCGCTCGCTGGATTATACGAAAGAGTTTCATGTGCATACTGATGCAAGTAAGTATGCCATTGGAGGTCTTCTTGCACAACCGGACGAGTATGGCAAAGACTTTCCAATACGTTTCTTGAGCAGACAACTGGTGCTTGCTGAAGTAAACTATACAACCACTGAAAGAGAAGCATTGGCTATGGTATGTGTTGTACAACAACTAAGACATTATTTACTAGGCCAGACCTTTGCGTTCTACACTGACCATCAAGCCCTATTATATATCGTTAATAAATCCTGTAAAACGGGACATATAGCTCGATGGATGTTCATATTAGAGGAATTTAATTTCCACGTAGTCGCTCGGAAAGGGACCCAACATTTCATGGCGGATCACTTTTCTTGACTACCGAATGTTGAAAAAGCAACTGCACCAGTCAACAATGATCACCCTAATACATGCCTTTTTCAGATTGATGCTACACCCCGGAGATTACTTAGTTTCTAACAACATGCAGACTCAAAGAAGACCTAAGTACGGCGGCAAAAAAAAAATTTTTGCTAAAAGTATCGCCCTTTCAGTTAATAGCGGGACAACTTTACAAAAGGGGCATTGATAGCATCATTCGACGATGTGCCTATGAATCTGAGACACGACCGATCATATGTCAGGCTCATGCGGGCATTGGCAGCGGCCACTTTTCTGCTGAAGCCACAACTAAGATTATCCTACAAGCAAGATTGTGCTAGCCATCTTTATTAAAGGACACGTCTGCTGTCATTAAAATGTGTGATGTCTGTCAACCAGCCAAGAAAAATACCAAAGCAAACTTGACACCACTGACTCCCATTATAGAAGGCAAAGCCTTCCATAAGTGGAAAATTGACTTTGTTGGACCAATCAGTCTAGTAGCAAAACATACCCAAGCTCGTTACGTCCTCATATCCACAGATTACGCCACTAAGTGGGTTGAGGCTCGAGCAACAAAGGACGCCAATGCAAAAACTGTCGTGTGTTTTCTTTACGAAAACATTATTACACATTTTGGCTGTCCTATAGAGCTCGTTAGTGATCACGGCACACATTTTTTAAATGTTGTCGTTGATAATCTACTAGGTCATTACCTTGTCGTTCACAGAAAGAGTACACCACCGTACTATCCTAGACGTAATGGCTAGGCTGAATCAACTAACAAGATGATATGTAAGATTTTGAAAAAGATAGTTGATACCAGTTGCTCTGATTGGGAAACAAAAAAATTTTCAGCTATCTGGGATTACCGCACCACCCCGAAGAAAGCCACTGGGTGGATTACCCCTTTTCACTAAGTATATGATCAAGAAGCGGTAATGCCCGTAGAATTCTTAGTCCCTTCGCTAAGAGTCATGGAAGCTTTTTCTAACGATATATGTGAAAAAGCTACAATTGAGCAACAAGTCAAAACCAAGCTATTTACGTTAGCCCAGTTATGTGAGACAATACTTATATCTTACCATGCACAACTATTTAACAAACGACACCAAAAGGCCTAGCATGACTGTCACTTACGCAATAAAGATCTACACTTAGGTGACCAGGTGCTTCTCTATACATCGAAGAAGCACCCAGGAAAATTAAAATTCCGAAGTGAGGGACCGTATGTTATTAATAAAATCTTTCCTAATGGTGCAGTCCAACTGCAAACACTTGACGGAATACTCCTAGACACTGTCGTCAATGGCGGTCGTCTACGATGGTATTACAAAGAGTTTTTTTTTGTTGACCCAATTTAACACCTTTTTCCTAGTGTCTATTTTACATTTTTATTATTATTATTTTTATTTTATTTTCTTATTTCCTTGTTTGTTCTACTCATTTTGCATGCCATTTTTTTAACCTCGTTTCTTGTTCATAATTCATACCTGTACTTATTTACTTTCTATGCATTTTTTCTTTTTCTATGAATACCCATTTGTCATGACTGTTCTAGGTCAACAAATGTTAGGCTACACCATATGAAAAAGATTTTGACTCTTTCCTCCACCTCATTTCTGTCTGTCTGATGTCTCAATATTCCCAATTACGCATACACTCATGTATTGAGATTTTTTTTTTCCATAAGTACTTTTACTTTGAGCCACAGTCATATTTTTCCCCTTGAAGTTCTTCACTTGCATCACTCAGTTCCATACAGGAGTCCTGTCAGATCTCAACCGATGAATCATGTCAAATCTCAACCGATACGTTCTCTCAGATCTCAACCGACGGGTTCGTCTCAACTCTCATCTGACAGGCACTCATTAGATCTCAATCGAAGCATACAGTCAAATCTCGACCGATGCGCACCTATCAGATCTCGAACGACGAACTATCAAATCTCAACCGGAGCGCCCGGAGCGCTTCTATCAAAACTCAACCGGAGCAACCTATTCCATCTCGACCGGCGCATACTGTTATAACTCGACCGAAGTACCTATTAAATCTTGACCGGAGGTTCCAAATTCAAAATTTAATGAACCGGCACGTTCCATCTCATCCGAAACTAGATGACGGCACCCATAAACGCCACCACCCCGATGCCATTCGCACCTCAGCAAAGTGCGAATCCTGGCATTTTCTTGCGACAATCTGTTGGCGATTTCCTTGCTACTGTGTTCGATCCTGACGCTTTGTTGTTCAGTACTTTTTTCATCGTCTCCACACCATCTCTGCAGACTATCAACCATCCTCGTTTGCATACCATTGAGAGCGCCATCACCAAACACCTTCAAACCTAACATCGCCGACAGACAACACATCATCTTGCAGTTTTTTGCATGCAAAGGGGTAGTGTCACGCGAGCATTCACCAAGCTCCCGTTACACTATTGACTATACTATCATCAACATCACAAAACTTGTATTTACCTACCATTTCATTTCCCACAGATATCCACCTTCACCTCATCTCCATTCTTGACCAACATCTCCACATTAGAGGAGTTCTCAATATCAAAAATACCCTTTTAGGAATGCCATGTAGGATATAGAAAAATATCAAAATAAAAAAAACAATATTGTTTATTTGCTTGCCCACACCACTCCCAAGGCCTCCCCAACTCCCAATGATCTAACCATAGTGTCTATAGTCACAGTTAAGAACTGTTAACAGTTTGCAGTATAGCTTGACTAAATTCAAAAATATTCCCTCCATTGGTTACAAAAAGGGCAATATTTTCAATGGATCTAGAATATGACCGCCATCCCCAAATTCCAATCAGGAAAAATTGCAAAATGTTTACATATGCATTCCTTCCACGAGAATGGAAATATGAGTGCCAACTACCTATTGGAATGAAAAAATGAGCGACATTTCCAAATTTGAATCAAGCATACAAGCATGGAGATTGGATTCATCGTACATAGTATATCATATAATCAAAGATGAGTATTTTGTTTTGCTTCATAGAATTTGGTCATAGTACTTTGATGCAACTGATTACTCTATTATTTTTTTGATGATGACAATGTATCATCTACATGTGGATATCCCTATTGATTTGGCACCTTTGCAGAGAAGAGGAGGCAAAGAAATTCAAATAGTTGCTGAGAATCGTTCTCGTTACAGTGCAGAAGGAAAAAAAAAACTTGGATTTGTGGATAGATGGAACATTATACCCACAAGATCCAAGCACTTTGACACATCCCACATTCTCTTCAATAACTCATTTAGTTACATGGATATGCAACGGGCATAGTGGATTACTAGGATATTGCGAAAGATTGCAGAACCATGGAAAACAACTTTATATGAATAAAGTTCATTTTTTAGAAGGTGAGTTGATTTGGATATCCTCTTATTGTCAGAATAGAGATTGTCATCTCCAAAAGACGTTAGAAGAAAATGAACAACTTAAAAAAATTAATGAATCATTAGAGAAGATAACAATCAATATCAAATCAGAACTAGAGCAAATGCAATCAGTCTTACAGTCTATTCGTATTGAAAACTTACAATTATTGAAGGATGTGGATTTGACAAAGAAGAAGGCTGAAACTAAGAAGCAAAAGCGACAAAGTTGCAAGGATATTCAAACACTTTCAAAAGGAGGTTATTGAAATAGAAGGATCTATGTATGCAAGTAAGCATATTCTGATTTCTGTAAGTTTTTCAATGACATTTGGATTTAATTTCAGCTATGGTGATATTCTGTAAACTATCTGTTTTTTTTGCAGATCTGCATTAGTAGCTCCTCAGAATATTAAAGACAATGCTTCACTACGAATGTCATTGGGCACAATATTGACTTGCAAATCCACGGAGCGTATCATGATGAACAATAGGATTTCAAATATAAAGTGTAAATTAGCAGAGTCTTTGATGGTGGACATTAAAAAAAAATTTGATAAGACTATAGTTCGAGGTGCTTGTGATTTTGCAGGTATTAGCAGGAAAGCATATGCAACAATATTTAAACTAATTAGAGAAGCTTTTAAGCAAGTTCAAATTAGAAAAATCCCAATCCCTAGGACATATCACTTGAAAAAAGAGAGAGATACATTAAACATAGGTATGCATAAGATCACTGGAAGTCCATTTCATATTGAGGAGGTGTAAGAAACTGATGGAAGATCGATATTCTATAATTCATCAAACGATTTATTTGTTGATCTAAATTACTTGCTGAGATACATCGTCACATTCTATGATATAACCTATGAAAAGGTGAATGGCAAAATAATCATAGTACTTAAGTTAGATGAGTCAGAAATTGTTTGGGCAGAAGATGGAGAGGGTTAGTATAACTCTCATGAATGGAGCTCTATCACAAACAGAGAACCAAGAAGATTTCAAATTCAGTGTCCAAGTAGAAAATGATATATGGTGGCTGGCAGCGTTTCAGGTAACTAGCCTCATTATTACATTACATTCATTGAATAGTATCAATACATTGTAAACTAAGTCTGATTAATTCTTTGGACAGGTGTTGAAAGAGGATCATGATATATTATCATGGATGTTCTCAAGGACATCTTCTCCTAGGATCATCAAGGACCATATGGATGGAGGACTTCTCAATGTTGCAGGAGTTGGAGACTTCAATGTCGAATGGCACTTAGCAAGTGATTTGAAAACATTGAAATGTATGTATAATGTCTCTCATGGTGCTACATCAAAACACCCTTGTTTGTACTGCATGAAAATGGCAAAAGATGTAAATAGGAGTACAGGAAGTACTAGAGAATATGCAGACCCAAACTGGAAGCCTGTGTTGCCTATCCCCTTAAAAAATGTGCATGTTTGCACTCTTCATGCAGAAGTTAGATCAATAGAAAAGATCATTTATCTTCATATAGTTTTTGCTTGGAATACTAAGCCAGCATCATTAGCAAAGGAAGCTATCTCTCGATTACAAGATGTTTTATCAAAAGCAATACTCCATAAAGGACATGTCAAAATTCAAAAAGATGAAAAGATTTCAGGAAAGAATGGGAACATGCCAACTAAGCCAAGCATTGGAGGAGCAAAAGCACGTCGTTTCCTATCAAATCATACTGGTAAGTCTTCTGATATTCAACACTCAGTCTGGACAGATATTATTGCTACCACTCAGGACTTCGAGAAAGACGGCAAAACTAGAGTACTAAAAGTTGATGTATGAAAAAAGCTTGATAGTATGATTGTTATTTTAAGAAAAGAAAAATACCTTGATATTGATAAGAAAGCTGTCCAAAGGACTTGTGTTGAGTTTGTTAATGCAGTATCAAAAGCATGGGGAGAAGATCACATCACTCATTACATGGTTAGTATAAAATTTTCAAAATGCTTTCAAATTTTCATATATATTTAGATCCAAACATAAGACTAACATTATGATTTTGACATATGCAACACATACTAAGAGATCATACAGCATTTTTTGCAAATATATATGGAAGCTTGAGTGTATGGTCATCACAGGGGATGGAGAAGTCACACTGGCAAGCACGACCAGCATTTCATCGAAATACACAACACGGAGGAACCAATGAAAAAGAAAACTACATTTGTCAATTGTTTCAGTGGTTCTATCGTAGAGTTCAGATTCAACATATAACAAAGTCCACACAATACAACAAGTTTAGAAAAGCATGCAAGTTCATACAGGAAGAGAAAGTTAGATGATTGCTGAGTAGAAGATCATCATTGTCATCGAATCATGACATGTTCAGAATTGCTTTGCAAATTTATTGAACAAGAGAGGAGAAATACTCAATGTAAATGTATTGATTGTATTATACCATAATACAAAGTGTGAACTATTCATCATCAGATCTTGTGTCAGATTCTGGGGCAGTATTGTCATGAAAAAATTCTCTGCTAGCATATGCATCTAATAGATGTGCATTATCCTTATTTCCACCAAGCTTAATATAAGTGGAATACAATGAATAATGGGAGCTCCTTAAAGGAACATTCCCATCAGTAAAGCCTAAAATATTCAAAACATAAGATCTTTTTACAAAAATGATCTTATTTGTTTTAACGAATTGATGTCCTCCTAGATAAAATGATAAAGCTTTAACTACCATTGTAAAACTCTCCCTGACTGGGCTCAACTTGGAATGAGCAATACATATCTCATCCTTCAGGAAATGCCTATGATAGTGGCCCAATCCACTGTCCCTCTAGAACGAGGATGCGTGTTCTCTGAAACCAGCTCGTCTCGCAGCAAAATCATCTATTATGAGAGCATCCTACAATAGAAAATATGTTAGCAAAAACACATTCAGTGATTAAAAACATTCTAATGCAAGGAAGTTTTAACACTTACACATGTTCTCATATGTAGAGGGCAGGCTTGAAAGCAATGTCATAATTGCATCTTGATCGTCTATGACTGATTCGACAGCGGCCATCTATTGCAAGAGATTCTTGAATTGGTTAATATGATTATGAAGAGAATCATTGTTTGACATCTTGAGTATGAAGAATTTCCTTCGAAGATGAAACTCGGTACTTACGTCTCTCACATCATATAGTGAGCTCAGAATGTCTTCTTTCGATGTTTTAGCTTCAGCTATTTGGCCAATTTGAGTAAATGATATATTCAGAATAATAAACACGAATTTGATATAAATCGGCTCGTTACTTCCGGGAGGAGTGGATGCAAGCCATTAATGATTGCATTACACTATTTCTAAGGTGGCTTACTCAAGGGAGTCAACGAAGCTTGCTCGGTGTCTTGCATGGATGCATTGTGTTCACATATCTGTCGTTGGCATGCATGTTCATCCTTCTAAGGCGTCTCCTCAGATCTTTTAACGGCCGAAATGTCAACTGAATTTTGCAGTCTTCTCCAAAGTAACTTGCCCGAGAAAATAGCTTATTCAGTGTGTCTTTCTTTCCTAAGCACTCTCTCGATTTTTGTTGTAATTTTTGTTATCTGCTTATCAGATGACCGGTTTCCCTCGTCTTCATCTTCAAGATTGTAAAGCTTGCCAGTTTCTGATAGCCTCCAGTACTTTATCATATCGCTCTAAATTAGCAGATTATGAACAGTTTGGACGAGATATTAAGGTATAGAATCTATAGAGTGCATGGATGACCTGCAGGCTGCTACATGAGCTGTGTTTACTAGCGAATGTTCACCCTATCCGTATATACTTCCATGGACCATACAGCTTTATATTGTTAAGCCAGTGACCTACAACGAGCTGGTTAGTTATTGTCTATAAGTTCTCTTGTATGTCCTCATTTGTATGACTACATGGATGTTAGAATTTACAGTGATTCACTAGTTATTGTCTATTATTGGTTCTGTTGTATGTCCTAATTTGTATGACTACATGGCTTCTTTGAACGAAAAGAGACTATCCAAGCAATACATGAGGTATGAGATTCTACATCTTAGATGATGGTTTTTGTTTGTTTTCTATGGTTTGTATAGGTTTACAATGAGTTTATAAATAATGAAACAGAGAAAAATAAACAATAAACAATCAATTCATACATAATGAAATAGAGGTGATTCATACTCCAAAAAAGTGTACATATTGGCATTTTCTTTAAAAGGGCTTTCATGCTAACACCCTCTTTTCTACTTTTGCAAATAAAAAAAACACATCAAATCTAAGAAGTAATTAAAAGCTTCTTAGTTATCGTTCTCTTCTCCTTCATCGTTGTCTTTTGTGTTCACCTGTGTCCCCTTCTTCTTCTTGGTTTCCTCCCAAACTTTCCTCCACAAAGGAAGTGGATGTCCTCTACATACACATTCACAAAAGAAATGAAATACTATTAGCAAAACATATGTTTTAAAAATAAAAGAACAAGAAAATTATGTAGCAAAAAATCAACGCTTGATATATGCCTTGTGTCACAAGATAATCTCAACCAAGGCACCATAACCCTAGTGATATCCAATGTTGTAGATACTACAAACGAAACAACCACGAAATACAAGATTGTCGAATACTTCAAGCGAAGAACAACAGCAAAGGGCAGTTAAATCAAGTGGCAAATGCAGCTGCAGAAGCTCCACAGGTCATTCAAGAAGCGGATCATGATGCCTTCATGACCAACCATCAAGGAGCATCTGGCGACAGTTCTTGGTTCCTAGATTCCGGAGCCACTCAGCACATGACTAGCCTGATTGGCTGTTTCGAGTCCTATACATCTTACAGTACCCAATAATTCGTTATCCTTGCCGACAATAGCACACAAGCTATTAAAGGTGAAGGAACTGTAAAATTATGCTTTGCAAATGATCAATCTAAGCTACTCTCCAAAGTTCTGTATGTACCTAAGTTATCCACAAATTTGCTCTATGTAAGCAGAATCACAGATCTAGAACACAGAGTAGAATTTGAATGTGATCAATGTAAAGTAGTTGATAGGACGGGCAAGATCCAAGCACTCATAAAGAGACATGGATACTTGTATAAACTAAGTCATTGCTTTTCTGCCTCTAGTCAGGCTCTCAGTACTTCAATTCAATCAAATAAAGGCTCTAAGGAGACAGAAACCAAACAATCAGATGAAGCTTCCACCTCATGTAGTGACTCAACAAAGATGATTTCCAAAATCCCCGACAACTTTGTAGAACCACCTTTTGATCTTCCATGAAAGTTCAGAGATTTCACACTAGATGACGTTGTTATCCGGCTACCACAGCCACACCGGGAACCTACACCACGTTCCAACTCCTTTGAAGGACCTGCTAAGACAATTTGCATGGAATTATACAGAAATGAAAGGAATCCCACCTGAAATAGTGGTCCGCAAGATTCTTTTAGAAGACAATGCTAAGCCTGTTAGGGCTAAACCTTATAGATCTAAGAGTGTCTATTGTGAGAGGATCGATGAGGATATTAAGAAATTGCTGGATGTGGGCTTCATTTATGAAGTTCAACATACTGATTGGGTGTCACCCATTGTGGTTGTACCGAAGAAAAACGGCAAGCTTCGTATCTGTGTCGATCTTAAAAAACTTAATGCGGTTACGAAGAAAGACCATTTTCCCTTGCCTTTAACGACCCAAATCTTAGAGGGAATGGCAGGAGCTGAAGCTTTCAGCTTCTTGGATGGATTCAACGGTTATTTCCTTGTTCAAATAGCCCCTGAAGATAAACATAAAATGGCCTTTGCCACAGAGAACGGGGTAAAAATTTCGTCTTTACAATGCTTAAATAGGACCAGAGTTTGTAATAATTGCCCTCGTACACGTTTTTCAATGATGTCCATTTAATATCTCTTTAATATTTGTTTAATGATATCGGAAAAATTTTAGGGTCAGGGCTAATGATGATTCAAAGAGGCTAGTGATAGACTATTTAATGTATTCTACCGTAGGTACAAATCTTAGGGTCAGTGCTAATGATGATTCTAAGAATCTTGTGATAGACTATTTAATGTATTCTAGCGTAAGTACAAATTTGTCTCACTCTGATAGGTGGATAAATAAAGGTTGCGGTCCTCAATTCACTATTTGACAAATGTTTGAGAAATGCAAAAATAAGCTTGGTAGAGGCCAAAAATCTTGTATACAGAAGAACACACATGTGTGGAGCCTGTTCCCATGTGTGAAAATAGTGTACTTGTCATGTACCATAATCATATAGGTGATACATATGATTTAATTCAAGTTCTAGTGGCTAAAAAGGCCAAAAACTAGATTTCTACACATATGACCCATGGCAGCAATCTATTGATTGCATGAGCCACATCCTTTGGTTAGGTGTCATATCCCATGTGTAGAGGACAGCTCACATGTGTGGAATAAGCTGAAGTAGGTGAATTTTGACTTCTAGAAGATTTCCAAGTAGATCTCCATATAGAAGGAAAATGGACCAAAAGTGCTCAAAATAGAAGGTTTTGTCCAAGTGTCAGTTTTGCATGATGAATCATCATATGACAAAGCACCTTCACACATGTGGGATCATAGGGATGATCAGTACCACGAGCTCCCAGTTATTGTATATATAGAGCCACATTTGTCCATATCAATGTGAGACACCAATCTTGGTTTTGGAAGCAATTTTGAGTGATTCTCTCCATTTGTCTACATTTGTTTTGATTGTTTTGAGGTTCTATCAATGTGTACTTGATTTTCAAGTTGGAGTCCGTACTCAGACAGTGTTTCACACGTGTGAAACCAGAAAGTACACTTACCTTCAATTAATGATTGTTCTTGTTAGGATTTTGTGTCTAGAATTGATCTAGATTGATCTTAATCCGAAGTAGATTGATAGATCAAGTAATATGACAACCAATCCCTCTTGAGGATCAGATTAGTATCCACTCTTGGTCCTTTTTGTACCTTTTCCACATGGTATCAGAGCCTAGTACAAGAGGTTTTGAAATTGATAGGGTTAATCCAAATCAAAGCCAAAATTAGCAGTTTTTTGGAAACTAGTCAAATTTTGGGTAGCGATTTGGATTTGATAGATATTCTCAAAAATTTTGGACCAGAACTTGTTGTGGGCTGTAGGAACCCTTTTCACACATGTGAGGCCGTACAGCTCCAGTTTTGGTTGAAAAAATTCAAAAATTTGTACAATTTGACTCACACACCCAATTTGAGAGATTTTTGGTGCAAAATCAAGCATTTTCTATAGAGAATCTAGTCCCTTGATTAGTTCTTGGATTAGATCAGCCAAGAAATCAAATTTGAAGCTTGAAATAGGTGCATTAATTGATCATCTCTTATTTTTTGAGTGCTAGATTTGTTCAAGAGTGATAGGGTAAAATTTAGAAGCATCAATTTGCTAGAAAACATCTCTGTCATCCAAGTGAAACCTTTGAGAGTTTCTAGTGCATATAGAGCATCTATGCAAATATTTTGTAGAATTTGACATAGATTGGCTTAAATTGAGAGTTCTAGAAAAGAAATTACTCAATTTGTTTGAGTGATTGTAAGGTTTGAAAAGAGTCATTAAGGTGTCTATGGCAAATGTGTAGAGAGAGATCCAATTTTCTAAGAGTTCCTTCCTTTGTAGAGGGCAAGATCTAGAAGCTCATTATGTGTTGTTGTTGGTGGAGAGTTTGTCTCTTCCTAGGTGATCAAATCTTTCTAAGTGGCATTAGCTCTTTCAAGCACAATATCTTATTGAGAAAAATCACAACTTTTGATTTTGAATTTCATTCCAAGTCTTTAGAGGTAGAGTAATTGGTGGAATCCAATAGAGGTGATTGAATCAATTTATTGAGAAAACATTGACATAGTATGTATGAAACTCAAATTAGTTCTATTCAACACACTATGCAACGAGGCCATTTTTTCTCTCTAGACATAATGTTCGCTATTACAGTGGATGCCATATTTTCTTTGTGAGAGTGTGAGGGTCAATTTGAGATCCCATTGGATGTCTAGAATGAGGAGGAGTCCATATTTGAGTATTTATGCATGGTTGAGATCTTTGTGAATCTCTAGTTGTCTAATTTTTTAAGCTTTGTGAAAAATTGGTGGTATAGTTTGTTGTCAAATCAAATAAATTCATTCTAAATCTCAAGTGTGAGATTATTGGGGTCAAGAGTGATTCCAAAAGAAGTGATTAACTTTGATTTTCATGTATTTGAAACAAAACCCATCTTTTGTTCAAGAATCTCAAGTGTTGAGAGAACTAGTCAAGTGAAAAGGAAAATCTAGGTGTCAAATCTTTTTCATATCCATTTCAACTTTCAAAGAAAAGAGTCATTGGTATTTGATGAGTCCAATAGGATATTGGATCTGATTTCTTTTGTGATTTGATTCAAAGATTGTGTGCTTTTGTCTTAGTGATCAAAGCAAAGTTTCCAAGTGACTAGTCATTAGTGTGAAGATTGATTCTTAGGTTTGTGAGCTAGATCTTTTGTAGATCCTTCTAGATTATTGAAAATGTTCAAATCTAATCTCTTGAAAGTCACAAATTACATTTGTAGAATCATGTCATAGGTTTTTATTCACATGACATCAATAGGTGGCATCCTATTGAAGGAAAGAAAGGATCCTAAGTACAACCTTTGTGGCAAGGGAGGATATATTTTCTCAAGATGCTACAAAAAGAAGACCAATCCATCCAAGGAGAACCAAAGCAAGGTGGCCGAGGTGAAGGATGGAGCTTCAAGTTTGAAATGCAAATACAAGAAGGACAAGTCCAAGGGAAGGTGTTTCCTTTGTGGAAAGGTGAATGAGGCTTGGAGTCTCACAAGGACTTGCAAGATTTGTCTTCAAGAGTCCATCACAACACATGTCAAATCTTTTGAAATTTTTCATTTGGAAGTGCATTGTTTGGTTCAAGATGCAAAGATAGATGTCACTTTCATGAAAGTAACTTGGATTTATTTTATGTCCTTGGAAAGTATTTTGCTTGGAACTTTAAATAAGCTCAAACTTATTATTATGATCCAAGAGAAATCAATCAAGAATAAGGAGCAGCAATCACAAAATGAAAATAGTTTCATTTTTGCTATCATGTCAACTTATGAAGAACCATTTTGCTTTGAAGACATTTTTGTATCTCAAAGGTGGATTAAGGCAATACTAGTTGAGTGTGATGCCCTAAAAGATAGCAAAATATGTTTTCCTTGTAAGATTACATTAGTTATGAAGTCAAGGTAATGGAAATATCTTCATAATGTAGGATCTTTTGGTTTCAATAAGATCATGAATGATGTGTTCATTCATAAAGATGAAAATTGTAAGTTTTCAATCTTAAAGGCAATTTGTAAACTTCTTATGAGAATAAGTGAAGCATCCAAAGTGGACACTTATATCCATAAGCAAGTAGTTAGCCTTATTGAGATGGAAATGCCTTTTGATTTCAATATTAGAAAAATCATGCCAAGTTGTGGTGATTTTTGGACTTATGTTTCTAGCATAAGTAATTTTGATAATCATAGGAAGTGCATATTGTGTGGTCATAGTTGTTGTGATCATTATGAGACATGGAGGTCGCGGATTTCCATCAAGAAGGAGCACCATGAAGAGGATCTTAAAGAATCATCTCAAGGTTCAAGTGTGCCAAGGATTGAGGAGAAGAGACCTTCTCAAGTTGTGATTCCAAAAAGAAACCCAAGAAATATGGTTGATTTCATGTGGCTCACACAAGGGAAAGAGGAGCATATCTCATGTGGTATACATCTCATACTTACTTCTCTTATGTCATTTGATAAATCAATTTGCTTTAATGAGATCGTTGCATCTCAAAATTGGAGTAAAGCCATACTAGTTGAGTATGAAGTCTCTCTTGAGAACATAGATGATGTTCTTAAAAGGTCGAAATTGATTTTAAATCAATTAGAAAGCAAATGGTTATTTCATCAAATGTATGCTCTTAAGTCATGTAAGAGGAAAAGTGATTTGTTCACTCATAGTTTGAAAATTTGTATTGAGGCAAATTGTAAACTCTTTATCAGAGTAAGTGAATCATCTTCTATAGACACTTATCTCCATAATAAAGTATTTAGCCTAATTGGATCTGAGATTAGCATGGTAAACAAGCATGAAGATATGATACAAACACTTTGTTATTATAGCATGCATAGTCTTGCCAATCTGGATGAGTCTAATTCTCTAGATTGTGGTAACATGATGGTAGATCTTTGTGGTCCTAATATATCAAGAAGAAATCTTTATTTTCTCATGAAAGAGCATGCACATGAAGAAGGAGCAAGCCTCAAGGTCAAGCATCTACATGAAAATTGGAAGGAATGAATTTTGGAGGTGCTAGGATGGTGCAAAGCTCTCAAGCTCATCAAAGATGTCAACATCAAAGAAGCACTATCATGGATATGGTGATTTCAGATCAACATCAAGCTCATTTGCTGATCTTCACACCTTTTGAACCAACAAAGACCAATTCAGCCCATGGAGTCAAGTTCAAGATCATCATGTTTTCCATCAAGCTAGATTTTTGAGGAGGAGTGTGAAAAATGCAAAAATAAGCTTGGTAGAGGCCAAAAATCTTGTATATAGATGAACACACACATGTGGAACCTGTTCCCATGTGTGAAAATAGTGTACTTGTCATGTACCATAATCATATAGGTTGTACATATGATTTAATTCAAGTTCTAGTGGCTAAAAAGACCAAAAACTAGTTTTCTAGACATATGACACATGGCAGCAATCTATTGATTGCATGAGCCACATCCTTTGGTTTGGTGTCATATCCCATGTGTAGAGGATAGCTCACATGTGTGGAATAAGCTGAAGTAGGCGAATTTTGACTTCTAGATGATTTCCAAGTAGATCTCCATATAGAAGGAAAATGGACCAAAAGTGCTCAAAATAGAAGGATTTGTCCAAGTGTCAGTTTTGCATGATGAATCATCATATGACAAAGCACCTTCACACATGTGGGATCATAGGGATGATCAGTACCACGAGCTCCTAGTTATTGTATATATAGAGCTACATTTGTCCATAATCAATGTGAGACACCAATCTTGGTTTTGGAAGCAATTTTGAGTGATTCTCTCCATTTGTCTACATTTGTTTTGATTGTTTTGAGGTTCTATCAATGTGTACTTGATTTTCAAGTTGGAGTCCGTACTCAGAGAGTGTTTCACACGTGTGAAACCAGACTAAGGTTCTGTTTCTCAATGCCATTGTTAAGACAATACTCCTTGAGTTCGGTGAAGATGTATTCTCCCCCGTTGTCGGACCTCAATGCTTTGATTCTTTTGCCAGTTTGATTTTTTGCATGCTCTTTGAATTGTCTGAACTTGATGAAATCTTCTGCTTTATGTTTAATGAAGTAAACAACTATTCTTCGAGAGAATTCGTCAATAAAAGTAATTAAATACTTTGTATCTAGCAATGAAGGAGTTTGCATAGGTCCACATATATCTGAATGAATAACATGTAACAGACCTTTTGCTGCATGTCTATAACTCGATCTAAAAGAAATCCTAGTCTGCTTTCCAAGGATGCAGACAGGGAGGTCGACTTTGTCGGTTGGATAGTCAAGATCAAGTGCTAGGGATTGTCTGGACATGTTCGATACAGATGCATGATTCAAGTGTCCTAAGCAATAATGTCATAGTAATGCTTTATTGACAAGAACAAAAGTTTTCAAGACTTGACTAGAATCAAAATAACAATGTGCTAATCTATATAAGTATCCATGCCTCTTGCCAAGTCCAAGGATTTTATTGCTCCTATCGATAATTCTGCATTGATCAGACTAAAACTCCACCTTATGACCTAAATCTGTAATTCTACTTACTGATAACAGATTTGTAGAGAGTTTAGGAACATACAAGACTTTTGACAGTAGTTTGAATTGATCATGCTAGAACCTCAATCTTACAGAACCTTCACCTTCGATAGTGTGCATGCTATTATCACCAAGACAAACATACTTCTTTGTTTTGTAAGGCATATAGGAATGGAAAATCTCACGATGATTGATCATATGTTGAGTAGCTCTAGAATCCAAAAACCACGACTCATCCAAATTTGCATATTTGTCTTTGACCATAAAAGTGTCTTCATCCATTTTGACATCAAGAGATGTTGTAACTGTATTTGCTTGTTGATCATGTTGCTTGGTTGCACTCTTTGCTTTGAGAATTCGGCTATCCTGGATCTCATAATTATTGCACTTGCAATACCTACAAAATAGTTTCTTTTTCGACGAATTTGGATTCGATGATTGTTCTTGACCTTGAGTCTGTTTCTGATTCAACGCGGACTACTTGAAACCTTTCCGCTCCTGTCGTTTCGAGCCCTTGTTGACATATAGAGCATGATAAGAAGAGGTACACGAAGTGTCTTGACGTAACCTAGTGATAACTCTGGTAAGAGTTAAATCTGAGTGTGTCATGATGATCATCACCCAGTTCTCATATGTAGAGGACAGGCTTGAAAGCAATGTCATAATTGCATCTTGTTCGTCTATGACTGATTCGACAGTGGCCATCTATTGCAAGAGATTCTTGAATTGGTTAATATGATTATGAAGAGAATCATTGTTTGACATCTTGAGTATGAAAAATTTCCTTCAAAAATGCAACTTGGTACTTACGTCTCTCACATCATATAGCGAGCTCAGGATGTCTTCTTTCGAAGTTTTAGCTTCAGCTATGTGGCCAATTTGAGTACCTGATATATTCAGAATAATAAACACGAAAGTTTTACCATCCTTCGACTTCCACTTTGAGTCAACTTCATCGACTTAAGGCTTCACTTCGATACCTATAACAACATCCCACAACTCATTGGCTATTAGCAAGGTCTGCATCTTAAATTTCCATAAATGATAATTGGATCCATTCAGCTTGACTGCGATAAGATCGGCTTTACTTTGAAAATCCATCTGGAACATCAGACTATCGATAATTTGATTGTCATTAAGAGAAAGATATAGTGTTGTGCTACAATTGAAAATCAATTCTCTGATACCGAAATAAATCAATTTGAACTAAAGATATCAAGTATAAGAGCTTGCACGCTAATAAATAGTATTAGATCTTGAAGAAGAAAAGCTCTGATACCATGTTGGAAAGAGGTGTGTGAAAGATAGATCGAATAGAGCCGAATAAAAAAAATTGAACGACAAGAAAAAAACTTATCGTGCACAACGGAATAAACTATCTTTCTCTTTGTCTATGCATGACTACACCTATCAATTTCAAACAAAACAATATTGATAGAAATCATGTTCGATCTTAGAGTAACTAACTTTGAAATTATTAGTACTACAGTGATTACGTAGCCAAACATTAAAGCATTGAATTATCAGACAAATAGTAAGTGATTATCAGTTACAAAAGCATTACAAATTAGAATTCATACTGACATGATACTTCAGGCAATAAAAGATAGATTGATTCAATAAAAGAAACAAATCGGAATGGAAATGAGCACAAAGGAATTGCAGATCAAAGTCGTGTGCTCAACAACTCTGTCTGAATTAAGCACTTTTGCTAATAAGCAGTAAGCACAATAGCAAAACTCTGAATCAACTCTAAAGAAATGAGCTAGATGCTCAAGACTGTTCATGCTCGCAGGCTTGAGAGAGATGCTAACTATGTTTCAAAGACATTATTATGACAGAAGTATATTTGTACTAAGCAATTAGAGAGAGAGAGAGAGAGAGAGAGAGAGAGAAAGCAGCGTTTTCTCCATGCCTGCCACTGAAGCATTCCTTTACCCGAGAAAAGTATGGAAGCTTTGTCCTCTAAGCACGAATTTAATATAAATCGGCTCGTTACTTCCGGGAGGAGTGGATGCAAGCCATTAATGATTGCTTACTCAAGGGAGTCAACGAAGCTTGCTCGGTGTCTTGCATGGATGCATCGTGTTCGCATATCTACCGTTGACATGCATGTTCGTCCTTCTAAGGCGTCTCCTCAGATCTTTTCATGGCTGAAATGTCTACTCAATTTTGCAGTCTTCTCCAAACTAACGTGCCCGAGGAAATAGCTTATTCAGTGTGTCTTTTTTTCCTAAGCACTCTCTCAATTTTTGTTGTAATTTTTGTTATCTGCTTATCAGATGACTGATCTCCCTCGTCTTCATCTTCAAGATTGTAAAGCTTTCCAGTTTCTGATAGCCTCCAGTACTTTATCATATCGCTCTAAATTAGCAGATTATGAACAGTTTGGACGAGATATTAAGTTGTAGAATAGAGCACATGGATGACTTGCAGGCTGCTACATGAGCTATGTTTACTAGTGAATGTTCACCCTATCCGTATATACTTCCATGAACCATACAGCTTTATATTGTTAAGCTAGTGACATACAACGAGCTGGTCAGTTATTGTCTATAAGTTCTCTTGTATGTCCTCATTTGTATGACTACATGGATGTTAGAATTTATAGTGATTCACTAGTTATTGTCTATCATTGGTTCTGTTGTATGTCCTCATTTGTATGACTACATGGCTTCTTTGAACGAAAAGAGACTATCCAAGCAATACATGAGGTATGAGAGTCTACATCTTAAATGATGGTTTTGTTTGTTTTCTATGGTTTGTATAGGTTTACAATGAGTTTATAAATAATGACATAGAGAAAAATAAACAATAAACATTCAATTCATACATAATGAAATAGAGGTGATGAAATATTCATACTCCAAAAAAGTCTACATATTGGCATTTTCTTTAAAAGGGCTTTCATGCTAACACCCTCTTTTCTACTTTTGCAAATAAGAAAAACACATCAAATCTAAGAAGTAATTAAAAGCTTTTTAGTTATCGTTCTCTTCTCCTTCATCGTTGTCTTTTGTGTTCACCTTTGTCCCCTTCTTCTTCTTGGTTTCCTCCCAAACTTTCCTCCACAAAGGAAGTGGATGTCCTCTACATACACATTCAGAAAAGAAATGAAATACTATTAGCAAAACATATGTTTTAAAAATAAAATAAAAAAAAAATTATGTAGCAAAAAGTCAATGCTTGATATATGCCTTGTGTCGCAAGATAATCTCAACCAAGGCACCATAACCCTCGTGATATCCAATGTTGTAGATACTGCAAACGAAACAACCACGAAATACAAGACTGCCGAATACTTCAAGCGAAGAACAACAACAAAGGGAAGTTGAATCAAGTGGCAAATGCAGCTGCAGAAGCTCCACAGCCCATCCAAGAAGCAGATCATGATGCCTTCATGACCAACCATCAAGGAGCATCTGGCGACAGTTCTTGGTTCCTGGATTCCGGAGCCACTCAGCACATGACTAGCCTGATTGGCTGTTTCGAGTCCTATACATCTTACAGTACCCAGTAATTCGTTCTCCTTGCCGACAATAGCACACAAGCTATTAAAGGTGAAGGAACTGTAAAATTATACTTTGCAAATGATCAATCTAAGCTACTCTCCAAAGTTCTGTATGTACCTAAGCTATCCACAAATTTGCTCTATGTAAGCAGAATCACAGATCTAGAACACATAGTAGAATTTGAATGTGATCAATGTAAAGTAGTTGATAGGACAGGCAAGATCCAAGCACTCAGAAAGAGACATGGATACTTGTATAAACTAAGTCATTGCTTTTCTGCCTCTATTCAGGCTCTCAGTACTTCAATTCAATCAAATAAAGGCTCTAAGGAGACAGAAACCAAACAATCAGATGAAGCTTCCACCTCATGTAGTGACTCAACAAAGATGATTTCCAAAATCCCCGACAACTTTGTAGAACCACCTTTTGATCTTCCATGAAAGTTCAGAGATTTCACACTAGATGACGTTGTTATCCGGCTACCACAACAACACCGGGAACCCACACCACGTTCCAACTCCTTTGAAGGACCTGCTAAGACAATTTGCATGGAATCATACAGAAATGAAAGGAATCCCACCTGAAATAGTGGTCCACAAGATTCTTTTAGAAGACAATGCTAAGCCTGTTAGGGCTAAACCTTATAGATCTAACCCTGTCTATTGTGAGAGGATCGATGAGGATATTAAGAAATTGCTGGATGTTGGCTTCATTTATGAAGTTCAACATACTGATTGGGTGTCACTCATTGTGGTTGTACCCAAGAAACATGGCAAGCTTTGTATCTGTGTCGATCTTAAAAACCTTAATGCGGTTACAAAGAAAGACCATTTTCCCTTGCCTTTAACCACTCAAATCTTAGAGGAAATGGCAGGAGCTGAAGCTTTCAGCTTCTTGGATGGATTCAGCAGTTAATTCCTTGTTCAAATAGCCCTTGAACATAAACATGAAATGGCCTTTGCCACAAAGAACGGGGTTTATGCTTATAACATTATGCCTTTTGGCTTATGCAACGCCCCTTCAACATTCCAGAGGGTCATGCAACTGGCATTCCAAGACCTATTACTTCGGATTGTGGAGATTTATCTCGATGATCTGGGTGTACATTCCTCAGTAGCTACGCACTTTGACGCATTGGAGAAAATCTTCATTCGCTGTCGTAGATTCGGAATTTCTCTAAACCTTGATAAATGCCAAATATGGGTTATCGATGGGGTCGTACTTGGGCATATAATTATAAAGGACGATATTTCTACCGACCCGTCAAAAATCAAGGTTATAGTCGAAATGCCCTTACCTGCAACAGTGAAGAAAGTATATGTCTTCCTTGGTCATATAAATTATTATTGCATCTTTATAATCGACTGTGTCGGCAAGGCAAGCCTCGTTTATTTAGTTGTGGTAGATCCTCGTTGGACCGAAAAACGAATTATTAAAGTCTTTGAGGAGTTGAAAACAGCCCTTACCACGGCACCCATACTCCGCTCACCAGATTATACGAAAGAGTTTCATGTGCATACTGATGCAAGTAAGTATGCCATTGGAGGTCTTCTTGCACAACCGGACGAGTATGGCAAAGACTTCCCAATACGTTTCTTGAGCAGACAATTGGTGCCTGCTGAAGTAAACTATACAACCATTGAGAGAGAAGCATTGGCTATGGTCTATGTTATACAACAACTAAGACATTATTTATTAGGCCAGACCTTTGCGTTCTACACCGACCATCAAGCCCTATTATATATCGTTAATAAATCCTGTAAAACGGGACATATAGCTCGATGGATGTTGATATTAGAGGAATTTGATTTCCACGTAGTCGCTCAGAAAGGGACCCAACATTTCATGGCGGATCACTTTTCCTGACTACCAAATGTTGAAAAAACAACTGCACCAGTCAACAATGATCTCCCTGATGCATGCCTTTTTCAGATTGATGCTACACCCTTATGGGCTGAGGAGATCACTTAGTTTCTAACAATAGGCAGACTCAAAGAAGACCTAAGTACGGCGGCAAAAAAAAAATTCTTGCTAAAAGTAGCGCCCTTTCAGTTAATAGCGGGACAACTTTACAAAAGGGGCATTGACAGTATTGTGAAGAATTGAAAAAGATTATCTATGTTAGATATAGGGGTCTTATGTTTTTTCCATCAAGCATCTAGGTGTAGGATGTTGATAGGAATAAATTTGGCATAGATGGCAAATTATGCATTTCCACTTGTAATGCCACTATTGAGCCAAAATAGAGTAAGCGGCTAAACACGTGCCAATTAGAGTGTAGACAAGTGTAATGCTTTTGTTTGATAAAGTTTAAGAGGTCCAATAGGATTTAGAGGTGGAACCATAAGTGGTCCAATAGGAAATTGAGGTGTGCTTGAATATAGTCCAATAGAATTAAGAGGTGCATGGATCAATGGTCCAATAGGATCAAGAGGTGACAAAGTATGGTCCAATCATAGTTAAGCATAGTGGTAGCTCGTGGATCTACTAGTATCATTGTAGTCCTCATTTTGTATCTAATTGATTTGGTGATTTCATGGATTTTGTGAGTTATTGAATTTCTAGCTTTCTCTCTCTACCCGAGAGCTCATGATGTTTTTTCTCTCTCTATCCGAGGAGAGCAGCTTGTTTTTACTTAGATTATTTTTTGAATACTTCCCACACGTGTGAGTGAGAGTTGGACGTGATTGAATGCATGTAGTAGTGTGTTTTTGCCATAGAATCAAAGATAAATCTTGAATCTCAATCTAATCTTGATCTTGGTGCATCTACACACCTTAGGAGATCACAAGTACATGTAGTTGACAATCCACACGTGTGAAATTCAACACATTCAACGATGTGCTTATGAATCTGAGACACGACTGATCATATCTCAGGCTCATGCGGGCATTGGCAGTGGCCACTTTTCTGCTGAAGCCACAACTAAGATTATCCTACGAGCAGGATTGTGGTGGCCATCTATATTAAAGGACACGTTTGTTGTCATTAAAATGTGTGATGTCTGTCAACGAGCCAAAAAAAATACCAAAGCAAACTTCACGCCACTGACTCCCATTATACAAGGCGAAGCCTTCCATAAGTGGAGAATTGACTTTGTTGGACCAATCAGTCTAGCAGCAAAACATACCTAAGCTCGTTACATCCTCATATCCACAAACTACGCCACTAAGTGGGCTGAGGCTCGAGCAACAAAGGACGCCAACACAAAAACTGTCGCACGATTTCTTTACGAAAACATTATTACACGTTTTGGCTGTCCTATAGAGCTCGTTAGTGATCACGGCACGCATTTTTTAAATGTTGTCATTGACAATCTACTAGGTCATTACCTTGTCGTTCACATAAATAGTACACCACCATACTATCCTAGATGTAATGGCTAGGCCGAATCAACTAACAAGATGATATGTAAGATTTTGAAAAATATAGTTGATACCAGTTGCTCTAATTGGGAAACAAAACTTTTTTCAGCTATATGGGCTTATCGCACCACCCCGAAGAAAGCCACTGGGTGGATTACCCCTTTTCACTTAGTATATGGTCAAGAGGCGGTAATGCCCATAGGATTCTTAGTCCCTTCTCTAAGAGTCATGGAAGCTTTTTCTAACGATATATGTGAAAAAACTACAATTGAGAAACAAGTCAAAACCAAGCTATTTACGTTAGCCCAGTTATGCTTATATCTTACCACGCACAACTGGTTAACAAACAACGCCAAAAGGCCTGGCATGAACGTCACTTACGCAATAAAGATCTACACTTAGGTGACCAGGTGCTTCTCTATACATCGAAGAAGCACCCAAGAAAATTAAAATTCCGAATTGAGGGACCCTATGTTATTAATAAAATCTTTCCTAATGGTGCAGTCCAACTGCAAACACTTGACGGAATATTCCTAGACACTTTCGTCAATGGCGGTCGTCTACGATGGTACTACAAAGAGTTTTTTTTGTTGACCCAATTTAACACCTTTTTCCTAGTGTCTATTTTACATTTTTATTATTATTATTTTTATTTTATTTTCTTATTTCCTTGTTTGTTCTACTCATTTTGCATGCCTATTCTTAACCTCGTTTCTTGTTCATAATTCATACATGTACTTATTTACTTTCTATGCATTTTTTCTTTTTCTATAAATACCCATTTGTCATGACTGTTCTAGGTCAACAAATGTTAGGCTACACCATATGAAAAAGATTTTGACTCTTTCCCCCACCTCATTTCTGTCTGTCTGATGTCTCAATATTCCCAATTACGCATACACTCATTTATTGAGATTTTTTTTTTCCATAAGAACTTCTACTTTGAGCCACAATCATATTTTTCCCCTTGAAGTTCTTCACTTGCATCACTCAGTTCCATACAGGAGTCATGTCAGATCTCAACCGATGAATCCTGTCAAATCTCAACCGATACGTTCTCTCAGATCTCAACCGACGGGTTCGTCTTAGATCTCATCCGACGGGCACTCATTAGATCTCAACCGAATCATACAGTCAAATCTCGACCGATGCGCACCTGTCAGTTCTCGACCGATGGACCTATCAAATCTCAACCGGAGCGTTTCTATCAAAACTCAAGCGGAGCAACCTCTTCGATCTCAACCGGCGCATACTATTAAAACTCGACGGAAGTACCTATTAAATCTTGACCGGAGGTTCCAAATTCGAAATTTAATGAACCGGCACGTCCCATCTCGTCCGAAACTAGATGACGGCACCCATAAATGCCACCACCCTGACGCCATTTGCACCTCAGCAAAGTGCAAATTCTAGCATTTTCTTACGACAATCTGCTGGCGATTTTCTTGCTATTGTGTCTGATCCTGACGCTCTGTTGTTTAGTACTTTTGTCATCGTCTCCACACCATCTCCGCCAACTATCAACCATCATCGTTTGCATACCATTGAGAGCGCCATCACCAAACATCTTCAATCCTAACATCGCCGGCAGACAACACATCATCTTGCAATTTTTTGCATGCAAAGGGGTAGTGTCACACGAGCATTCACCAAGCTCCCGTTACACTATTGACTATACTATCATCAACATCATAAAACTTGTATTTACCTCCCAGTTCATTTCCCACAGATATCCACCTTCACCTCATCTCCATTCTTGACCAACATCTCCACATTAGAGGAGTTCTCAATATGGAAAAGACCCTTTAAGGAATGCCATGTACGATATAGAAAAATATCAAAATAAAAAAAACAATATTGTTTATTTGCTTGCCCACACCACTCCCAAGGCCTTCCCAACTCCCAATGATCTAACCATAGTGTCTATAGTCACATTTAAGAACTGTTAACAGTTTGCAGTATAACTTGACTAAATTCAAAAATATTCCCTCCATTGGTTACGAAAAGGGCAATAAGTTTAATGGATCTAGAATATGACCGCCATCCCCAAATTCGAATCAGGAAAAATTGCAAAATGTTTACATATGCATTCCTTCCACGAGAATGGAAATATGAGCGCCAACTACCTATTGCAATAAAAGCGACATTTCCAAATTTGAATCAAGCATACAAGCATGTAGATTGGATTGATCGTACAT
The DNA here is from genome assembly GCA_029204225.1 of Diphasiastrum complanatum. NCBI lineage: Eukaryota > Viridiplantae > Streptophyta > Lycopodiopsida > Lycopodiales > Lycopodiaceae > Diphasiastrum > Diphasiastrum complanatum. Next base: position 18,304,455 of record CM055098.1, read on the forward strand.
AGTATATAATATAATCAAAGATGAGTATTTTGTTTTGCTTCATAGAATCTGGTCATAGTACTTTGATGCAACTGATTACTCTATTATTTTTTTGATGATGACAATGTATCATCTACATGTGGATATCCCTATTGATTTGGCACCTTTGCAGAGAAGAGGAGGCAAAGGAATTCAAATATTTGCTGAGAATCGTTCTCGTTACAGTGTAGAAGGAAAAAAAAAACTTGGATTTGTGGATAGATGGAACATTATATCCACAAGATCCAAGCACTTTGACACATCCCACATTCTCTTCAATAACTCATTTAGTTACATGGATATGCAACGGGCATAGTGGATTACTAGAATATTGTGAAAGATTGCAGAACCATGGAAAACAACTTTATATGAATAAAATTCATTTTTTAGAAGGTGAGTTGATTCGGATATCCTCTTATTGTCAGAATAGAGATTGTCATTTCCAAAAGACGTTAGAAGAAGATGAACAACTTAAAAAAAATAATGAATCATTACAAAAGCTAACAATCAATATCAAATCAGAACTAGAGCAAATGCAATCAATCTTACAGTCTATTCGTATTGAAAACTTACAATTATTGAAGGATGTGGATTTGGCAAATCAGAAGGCTGAAAGTAAGAAGCAAAAGCGACAAAGTTGCAAGGATATTCAAACGCTTTCAAAAGGAGGTTATCGAAATAGAAGGATCCGTGTATTCAAGTAAGCATATTCTGACTTTTGTAAGTTTTTCAATGACATTTGGATTTAATTTCAGCTATGATGATATTCTGTTATCTGTTTTTTTTGCAGATCTGCATTAGTAGCTCCTCGGAATATTAAAGACAATGCTTCACTACGAATGTCATTGGGCACAATATTGACTGCAAATCCATGGAGCGTATCATGAGGAACAATAGGATTTCAAATGTAAAGTGTAAATTAGCAGAGTCTTTGATGGTGGACATTAAAAAAAAAATAGATAAGACTATAGTTCAAGGTGCTTGTGATTTTGCAGGTATTAGAAGGAAAGCATATGTAACAATATTTAAACTAATTAGAGAAGCTTTTAAGCAAGTTCAAATTAGAAAAGTCCCAATCCCTAGGACATATCACTTGAAAAAAGAGAGAGATACATTAAACATAGGTATGCATAAGATCACTGGAAGTCCATTTCATATTGAGGAGGTGTAAGAAACTGATGGAAGATCGATATTCTATAATTCATCAAACGATTTATTTGTTGATCTAAATTACTTGCTGAGATACATCGTCACATTCTATGATATAACCTATGAAAAGGTGAATGGCAAAATAATCATAGTACTTAAGTTAGATGAGTCCGAAATTGTTTGGGCAGAAGATGGAGAGGGTTAGTATAACTCTCATGAATGGAGCTCTATCACAAACAGAGAACCAAGAAGATTTCAAATTCAGTGTCCAGTTAGAAAATGATATATGGTGGCTGGCAGCGTTTCAGGTAACTAGCCTCATTATTACATTACATTCATTGAATAGTATCAATACATTGTAAACTAAGTCTGATTAATTCTTTGGACAGGTGTTGAAAGAGGATCATGATATATTATCATGGATGTTCTCAAGGACATCTTATCCTAGGATTATCAAGGACCATATGGATGGAGGACTTTTCAATACTGCAGGAGTTGGAGACTTCAATGTTGAATGGCACTTAGCAGGTGATTTGAAAACATTGAAATGTATGTATAATGTCTCTCACAGTGCTACATCAAAACACCCTTGTTTGTACTGCATGAAAATGGCAAAAGATGTAAATAGGAGTACAGGAATTACTAGAGAATATGCAGATCCAAACTGGAAGCTTGTGCTGTCTATCCCCTTAAAAAATGTGCATGTTTGCACTCTTCATGCAGAAATTAGATTAATAGAAAAGATCATTTATCTTCATATAGTTTTTGCTTGGAATACTAAGCCAGCATCATTAGAAAAGGAAGCTATCTCTCCATTAGAAGATGTTTTATCAAAAGCAAGACTCCATAAAGGACATGTCAAAATTCAAAAAGATGAAAAGCTTTCAGGAAAGAATGGGAACATGCCAACTAAGCCAAGCATTGGACGAGCAAAAGCACATCGTTTCCTATCAAATCATACTGGTAAGGCTTCTAATAATCAACACTCAGTCTGGACAGATATTATTGCTACCACTCAGGACTTTGAGAAAGACGCCAAAACCAGAGTACTAAAAGTTGATGTATGGAAAAAGCTTGATAGTATGATTGCTATTTTAAGAAAAGAAAAATACTTTGATATTGATAAGAAAGCTGTCCAAAGGACTTGTGTTGAGTTTGTTAATGCAGTATCAAAAGCATGGGGAGAAGATCACATCACTCATTACATGGTTAGTATAAAATTTTCAAAATGCTTTCAAATTTTCATATATATTTAGATCCAAACATAAGACTAACATTATGATTTTGACATATGCAACACATACTAAGAGATCATACAGCATTTTTTGCAAATATATATGGAAGCTTGAGTGTATGGTCATCACAGGGGATGGAGAAGTCACACTGGCAAGCACGACCAGCATTTCATCGAAATACACAACACGGAGGAACCAATGAAAAAGAAAACTACATTTGTCAATTGTTTCAGTGGTTCTATCGTAGAGTTCAGATTCAACATATAACAAAGTCCACACAATACAACAAGTTTAGAAAAGCATGCAAGTTCATACAGGAAGAGAAAGTTAGATGATTGCTAAGTAGAAGATCATCATTGTCATCGAATCATGACATGTTCAGAATTGCGTTGCAAACTCATTGAACAAGAGAGGATAAATACTCAATGTAAATGTATTGATTGTATTATACCATAATACAAAGTGTGAACTATTTATCATCAGATCTTGTGTCAGATTCTATGGCAGTATTGTCATGAAAAAATTCTCTGCTAGCATATGCATCTAATAGATGTGCATTATTCTTATTTCCACTAAGCTTAATATAAGTGGAATACAATGAATAATGGGAGCTCCTTAAAGGAACATTCCCATCAGTAAAGCCTAAAATATTCAAAACATAAGATCTTTTGACAAAAATGATCCTATTTGTTTTAACAAATTTATGTCCTCCTAGGTAAAATGATAAAGCTTTAACTACCATTGTAAAACTCTCCCCGACTGGGCTCAACTTGGAATGAGCAATACAGATCTCATCCTTCAGAAAATGCCTAAGATAGTGGCCCAGTTCACTGTCCCTCTAGAACGAGGATGCGTGTTGTCTGAAACCAGCTCGTCTCGAAGCAAGATCATCTATTATGAGAGCATCCTACAATAGGAAATATGTTAGCAAAAACACATTTAGTGATTAAAAACATTCTAAAACAAGGAATTTTTAACACTTACACATGTTCTCATATGTAGAGGGCAGGCTTGAAAGCAATGTCATAATTGCATCTTGATCGTCTATGACTGATTCGACAACGACCATCTGTTGCAAGAGATTCTTGAATTGGTTAATATGATTGTGAAGAGAATCATTGTTTGACATCTTGAGTATGAAGAATCTCCTTCGAAGATGCAACTCGGTACTTACGTCTCTCACATCATATAGTGAGCTCATGATGTCTTCTTTCGAAGTTTTAGCTTTAGCTATGTGGCCAATTTGAGTATTTGATATATTCAGAATAATAAACACGAAAGTTTTACCATCCTTCGCTTTCCACTTTGAGTCGACTTCGTCGTCTTCAGGCTTCGCTTCGATACCTATAACAACATCCCACAACTCATTGGCAATTAGCAAGGTCTTCATCTTAAATTTCCATAAATGATAATTGGATCCATTCAGCTTGTCTGCGATAAGACCGGCTTTACTTTGAGAATCCATCTGGAACTTTAGACTATCAATAATTCGATTGTCATTAAGAGAAAGATATAGTGTTGTGCTACAATCGGAAATCAATTCTCTGATACCAAAATAAATCAATTTGAAATAAAGATATCAAGTATAAGAGCTTGCGCGCTAATAAATAGTATTAGATCTTGAAGAAGAAAAGCTCTGATACCATGTTGGAAAGAGGTGTGTGAAAGATAGATCGAATAGAGCCGAATAAAAAAAATTGAACGACAAGAAAAAAACTTATCGTGCACAACAGAATAAACTATCTTTCTCTTTGTCTATGCATGACTACAGCTATCAATTTCAAACAAAACAATTGATAGAAATCATGTTCGATCTTAGAGTAACTAACTTTGAAATTATTAGTACTACAGTGATTACATAGCCAAATATTAAAGCATTGAATTATCAGACAAATGGTAAGTGATTATCAGTTACAAAAGCATTACAAATAAGCATTCATACTGACATGATACTACAAGCAATAAAAGATAGATTGATTCGATATAAGAAACAAATCAGAATGGAAATGAGCACAAAGGAATTGCAAATCAAAGCCGCGTGCTCAACAACTCTGTCTAAATTAAGCACTTCTGCTAATAAGCAGTAAGCACAATAGCCAAAATCTAAATCAACTCTAAAGAAATGAGCTAGATGCTCAAGACTGTTCATGCTCGCAGGCTTCAGAGAGATGCTAACTATGTTTCAAGAGAGAGAGAGAGAGAGAGAGAGAGAGAGAGAGAGAGAGAGAGAGAGAGAGAGAGAGAGAGAGAGAGAGAGAGAGAGAGAGAGAGAGAGAGAGAGAGAGAGAGTCTCCTGAGTGGATCCGAATACAAAGGAAATGGTCTTCTTTTATACAAAGAAATGGTGGGTTTAATCTTTTGATCCCCATTGGCCATTTTAATTCTACTTGGGTCACAATGTCAACCGTTAAGATTATTTAGATTTGTGTTTCTTGAGGTTGAATTGTGTTTCTTGAAAGTACAAGTTTAACAAATTTATTTGAATAGATTTAAAACCTTATGAAGTGTAGGTTGACAAAACTTATTTAGCTCATTTGTGCCCATGGCACTTCCTAGCCTAACTAGGCCTCCAAGTTGGCCTTACACTTGCAGAATGCTAGCTACATTGAGGGCGATACAATGGTCCTTCCAAAACAAAAGAGGATTGGAAGTGTGGCTCCTAAGAGCCCTTTCGTAGGAGAAGGGCCATGGAAGTTGATCGCACCCCCCCACCCCACAAAACAAATTAAATGAACAAGTCCTTTTTTCTCATCTCTTGTTAAATAATATACTTGTTATGTTAGTCTCAAAATAATATCACGTTGGCATTTTACTTCATATGTTTGACTTGGATTATATCATGCAAAACACAACATTCGTGTGGAAATTATGAATGTTTGTCAAAACAACTTGCTTTATGAAAAAGGACAGTACATTATCTTTTGTGAAAGGGCATGAAAAACATTATGAAACTTTGACATCCATAAGACTTTTCAAAAGCAATTTATAGCTCATAACAATGTTCATTAAAAAATTTGTGATAGTACAATACATCACGTAAAAAACCAAAATGAATTTTTTATAAAAATATTTTCAGCAGCAAGGTAAAATGTCTAACAGGACCCTTTATGTTTGAAAAACATTTTTTTAACAGAATTATGGCTCTATGATAGTTCTGAGATTGCAAAGCTCTTAAGAAAAAATTGCCATACCATGATTAATATAACTCTCCTCCAACTTCCAAGGTAACGTTTGTAGCATAATATGATTCATGGATTAATAATAGCTTCTTTGATTCCCAAATTAGGTACCTCCAGCAAAGCGTATGTCAAATAAATGTACCTCCAGCAAAGCGTATGTCAGTCTCCTAGTCAAAAAAGCACTCATGATAATACATGCATATGACTGCAAAAAATGCCATCCAGGTACATCCCCTTTCTCTCTCTCTCTCTCTCTCTCAAATAAGTCACCGAACATTCTAGATTATTCTTTTCTTTTTGACCGACTGAAGGGGCATCTGCCGGTCACTCGAAACGCTAAAACGCGTTAACTCCATATCACATACATTTCCAATCTCGAATCTCACTCAGTCTCAGTAACTTTCGTTCAGAATTTCAGACACACTCATCTCTTGAAAGATCTACCATCGATTTGTATTTCAATTTTTCAGGCTTCGAAACTGAGGCCACAAAGCTTTTTTCGGGCAATGCAACCAAATAGATCCCCTACTACACAATATAATACAAATCAAGGACTCTTTTAACGTGCAATATATAAGTTATTAATTAGTTGTTGTTAATTGTGGATGACACATAACATAGTCGATGAAGACATGCAAAGTAAAATACTGAGAGCATTATCCAGGTTCGATTTGATTGGCATGCAGGATTGCTGCATTACTTGTAAAACCTAGCAGATATGAAGAGCTACGCTGCAAGAATATGATATTTTTCGACAGTTATATGAAAAACAAAAGATCTGCAGTGGATCAAGCTTAGTCGGGTTGAGTAGCAGCACTAGACACCGTGAGGGCAGGATAAATTGGATAAATTGGGATGATATTGAGTGAGAAGTAAACCACGAAAGGACAGGTAAAAGGACGATAATTTTGCCTTGGCCTTAGATATATATCCCCTAGTGGGCGCACTATATATGTCTTTCTGGACGAATCAAGAGAGCAAAGGTGAGAAGATGCTATAGCCCCGTTTTATATGTATCTGTCTTGGAGTGTTCTGTTCCGCCTGCAATGGCAAATTTCTCGCTTTCATTTCCCTTGCAGGCCACTGATCACCTGGGGGCAACCAGTCTTGCTTTCAGTACAGCAGTGTAGGACCCGATGGAGGTAACGGTTTGACGGTCATTGAACAGGAAACAATGCAGAACACAGTGCCTGTTCATCGATGCGTTTTAGCGGCTCGCAAGCAGCGTTTTCTCCACGCCTGCCACTTAAGCGGTCCTTTACCCGTGAAAAGAAAGGAAGCTTTGTCCTCTAAGCACGAATTTGATATAAATCGGCTCGTTACTTCCGGGAGGAGTGGATGCAAGCCATTAATGATTGCATTACGCTATTTCTATGGTGGCTTACTCAAGGGAGTCAACGAAGCTTGCTCTGTGTCTTGCATGGATGCATTGTGTTCGCATATCTGCCGTTGGCATGCATGTTCGTCCTTCTAAGGCGTCTCCTCGGATCTTTTCATGGCCGAAAATGTCAACTAAATTTTGCAGTCTTCTCCAAACTAACGTGCCCGAGAAAATAGCTTATTCAGTGTGTCTTTCTTTCCTAAGCACTCTCTCGATTTTTGTTGTAATTTTTGTTATCTGCTTATCAGATGACCGGTTTCCCTCGTCTTCATCTTCAAGATTGTAAAGCTTGCCAGTTTCTGATAGCCTCCAGTACTTTATCATATCGCTCTAAATTAGCAGATTATGAACAGTTTGGACGAGATATTAAGGTATAGAATCTATAGAGCGCATGGATGACCTGCAGGCTGCTACATGAGCTGTGTTTACTAGCGAATGTTCACCCTATCCGTATATACTTCCATGGACCATACAGCTTTATATTGTTAAGCCAGTGACCTACAACGAGCTGGTTAGTCATTGTCTATAAGTTCTCTTGTATGTCCTCATTTGTATGACTACATGGATGTTAGAATTTACAGTGATTCTGTGTGGGAATTATGTAAGCATGCAGCGAGGCAGGCAGAATCCAAGACACGATTGATCTCAAAACAAAAGGATATATTAAGTGCAAAGGTAGACAGTACATATGAGTATTGATCCAAAGGAACAGTAATCAGAGCTGCAGTACGTCCTACGAAAGACGAAAACTTTCAACTATCATCTATCAACCTATCTCCTTTTATTCTCTGATTAATCCTAGCGTCTACACTTAATCGTTGCCAAGAAGTCGTCGGCGTCCTTCATCCCGCGTTAGCAGACAGTCAGCTGATCGGCGTCCTTTCATCAGCGTCCTCCCACATTATCGATCCGCGCCAGCAAACAATTAGCCGTGTTCAGTTGATAATCGTTGTCCATGGATAATCACATTCCCATTGCAGTGCACAAGTTTTGTTGCTGATCTCTGGGCAGCAGCTTTATAAATATGTTTGCAATCATTCGCTTGGTAGGGCAATATTCTATATTCAACCTTCCTTCCTCTATGAGCTCTCTCACGAATCTGTATTGCAAGTCTATATGCTTGCTTCTCTTGTGATATCCCTCGTTCTGGCTGACTGAGATGCAACTTTGATTGTCGTTCAAGATCAGCATGGTCTTCTGTGGAAGACTCCATTCTGTTAGGAGGTTTTGTAGCCACATGGCTTCTTTGGCAGCATGACACAAGCTCATGTGTTCTGATTGCATTGTGCAGATCTGTCTGACACTACCCCAGGTTACCGCCCTCCAGTGCACATGAAAATGAAGCCTGAAGTCGACCTGCTCGTGTCTGCGTTCCCCCCCCCAGTCTGCATCCGCGTAACCCACGATCCTTCTTGTGGACTGATGATAGCATAATTTCTGATCCATGCTGCCTTTCACATATTGAAGAATTCATTTGGCAGTCTTCCAGTGTGTCTTACCTAGGTTATGAGCATATTGGCTGACCTTATTGACACTGAAGGCAATGTCATGACGAGCGCATACTGCAGCATACATCAAGGAACCCACCAAGCTTCTGAATGGCTTTTCAGCCATCTTGTAACTATCATCCTCTGTTTTGGGCACATGCTTGAATTTAGATCCAATCCTCGCTCTCTTCCGCTGACAGGATTAGATTCCATCATTCGATATCTAATAAGCATTTCCCGAATGTATCTCTACTGTGATAGTGTGGTGTTGCCTTGTTCGATATTTCTCGTAATTTCAATCCCCAGACAATAGGCAACTTCCCCCAGCTTCTTAACTTGAAATTTGCAAGCTAGGGCACATTGTATCTCCCTGATCTTTTGATCATCGTTGCCAGAAATTAATATATCATCAACATATATTGTAAGCAGGACCACACTGTCATTCCATATGTAGCTATATACACTATCATCAGTGTGGCAGTTCTTCATATTCAACTTCTTGAACGATTCATCAATTCCATTCTCTGCACCCCTATTTCAAGCCATAGATGGCCCTGTGGAGGTGACAGACCAGTCCAGATTCATCATTAAACTCAAGAGCTGCACCATATAGATTGTTTTCTTGAGTATGCCATTAAGGAAGGTCGTCTTAACGTCTGATTGCCATACCTTCCAACCAAATTGAGTGGCCAGTCACAGCATCAAACGAATGGAAGCAATTCTCACTACGAGAGCATAGGTCTCGTTGTAGTCTATTCCTTTAGTCTACGAGCATTCTTTTGCGACCAATCTAGCCTTGAATCTGTTGATGCTTCTATCAGGCTGGACCTTGATCTTGAACACCCACTTGCACCCAACTGCTCTTCGTCCTTCAGGCAAATTGGCTAGGCTCCAGACATTATTCTCATGCATTGAATCGATATCTTCATCCATAGCAAGTCTCCATTGAGGCCAGTACTTCGATTCTTTGGCCTCAACAAGGGTTTTGGGTTCCAGAACAAAATCCTTGGCTTCCTCCATGATGTAGATCATGTCGTCAAACTTCTTTGGAGCCCTACGCACGCGGTCTGATTGCCTGAGTTCTGTGTTTGCAGGGGCTTCAATTTCCTCTATCTGCTATCTGTGTGTTTGCTCAGATCTTCTAGCTATTGCAGCCGGCTCCTCCATACATCTTGGTTTTGCCACATTAAGTGGTATAGCTACTTGGCCTTTGACTGGCAGTGACGACATCTCGAGATAGCTGATTTGCGCCTCTGTTGGATGAGTGTCCCCATATTTGTAGTATGAGTCAAACTTATGAAATTCTACATTTCGAGAAACAACAACCTTTCTGAGCTTTGGCACATAAATTCGATATCCCTTTTGGCCAATTGGATACCCAACAAAAAGATCTCGTCTGGCCCTTGGATCCAATTTGTGTTTACCAGGTCCCTCCACTAGGACGTGACAGAGACATCCGAATGTTTTGATGTGTGTCAAGCTAGTTCGTCTGTCACTCCATTCTTTGATAGGCGCCTTCCAGCGGATTCTTTCAATAGGCAAACGATTGTAGATGTAAGTGGTGGTTGCTAATGCCTCTCCGCAGAAAGACTTGGGCATGCCTTTAGCATGGAGCATGCATCGCATGCTATTCAATAAGGTCCTGTTCATTCGCTTGCTCAGTCCATTTTGCTGGGGATTGTAAGGACATGTGAATTCCCTCTTAATTCCATTCTCCCTACAAAAACTCTCAAAGTCTTTGCTGATGTATTCTCCCCCATTGTTCGTTCTGACAGTGGATGGAATTATGTTGTTCTGTTGTCTGCATGCTGTCACATACTCCTTAGAAGAACTCGGATGCTTGAGATTTACTCAAAATTTTTACTGAGCAATACCTGGAGTAATCGTCAGTTATTGTCATGAAATATTTTCCTCCGCCAATTGATTGAGTCTTTATTGGTCCACACAAATCATTGTGCACCATGTCAAGAGACTGTCTTGCAAAACTTGTGGTTTGTTTGGGAAATGGCCTTTTGGTCATTTTTCCCTTGAAGCATGTCTCACACTTGTTGCACAGTGCAACATCTTCTTTGCTCCATCCTTCTATCTTATATCCATTCTTCACCAACTTGCTCTAGTAGTGAAGAAAATTGTTTGATGATATATTTTTAATATCCATCTTTCTTATATATATTTTCTTATATCCATACTTCATGCCTTCTTGTTCCATCACATTCGATTTTTCCCTTATTTGTAGAGCTTTGAGCTTTAGTTTGACGGGGCAGACTTTTGCCATGTGATTATCAGTGGAGTCACATACAAAGCATTTCCTTTCGAACCTCCTTTTGCTATCCTTCTTTCCTTTGGAAGGAAACTTATCATGTGTCTTGGGCTCCTCTGTACGCTACTCAGTGCAACTGGGAGGAATTTTTATTACTAGTGCATGTTCCTGATTTGCATGACCGGATATCTTGTCTCTCCTCATCTTGCATTGAGTGATTCTCTTCATAGCTATATTTAGTGTCAATAGATCCTCCCTTTGATCAGCATACTATGCCTCTAGGGCCACGATGGTGGGTTCAAAGGAGGATGGCAGCCCTCCGAGAAAGAATGCAGCCACATCTTTCTCTTTCATAGAGAATCCTAGAGCAGTCAGCCTTTGGTGTACATCCTTGAACCATTATACGTATGAGTTGATGGACTCTCCTTCGCCAACTCTCATGTTGGTTAGTTCCTTTTGCAGCACGATCTTGGCTATCAGACCAGACCCCTGACTCGCATCCCTTAGCAGGCACCACACTCCCTTTGTCATCTTCTCATCTCTGACTTGGGCCGAAGGAGTGTCTCCTAGCGCAAGACAGATCATGATCTTTGCATGTTTGGCTCTATCTCTATATGATCTACTTTTCTAATCTAGGATCACCTCTGCAGCTTGAAGAAACAAAACGTTTTTGTTTACAAAGCCTTGCTAGGTTTCAGCCCTCTGCCTGACAAAGATGTTCGCGAACACGAAAGTCAAGAGACATGAATCACGAAAGTTTTGCGAACACCTGACAAAAAGACACAAACACGAAAGATTCGCGAACAAGAATCTTTTGCGGTCGAACACGAGAAAGTCAGACGACGGAGACGAAACCAATGACGTGACATGAAAAACGTCGCGAAAGACTTTCTGCCCTCATGCTCCAAAGAGTACCAGCAAAGATCATGCAAGTACCCAAAAGTACAGATATTTGACCTGATGGGATGACGTCAGTAGATACACTCTAGGTCGTGGCTAATTAGCCACTCTTGTAATTTCCTGATTAGTTGTAGATGCTTAATCACTCTAATCTGAAAGATTACACAGAGCGACTATATACTTACTGGATGATACTTGATAGAGAGATGATGTGATAGACAGATGAAGCAGTCTGATGCTAGTAAGCAATCAAGACGAAATACAGACAAGAAGTCCGCCTGCGTGCGAGACATGTTCTGTGATCAGGATTCATAGAGATCCACAAGTCCGCTTGTAAGCGAGACATCTATTCATGAGAGAACTGTATTTCTCTCACACCAATGCACTATGTGGATCTGCATGCAGTGCTTGAAGAATCAAAGAAAACAATAGATGATCTTGTAGCCATCGTGCACACGTGTTCTTTTATGTTGTATGATCTCGAATGCAAATGTTTGATGTTATTCGAGTGTGTGATTCTCCCATTCATTTCAATTCCGCACATTGGTTAAATTTGTTGTATGCTATATTAATTTATAAACATAGACCAGCAGTGCCTGACTACATTTTGGAGGACTGTAGGAGTGATTCAGTTGGCAGTGTCCAGTGCCCACATCTGAACTCCATCCGAGTCGCAAGAGAATCACGGTTGCTTCGCTTTCGCGAAAGTTTCGTGAAAGATTCGCGACAACCATTTTCTCATCACAACTAGAGTGCTTTCTCCTATCAATTCAGGTTCCGGTTCCTCTCTAGAAACTATCTCCTAGAGACCCTTTTTGTCAAGCAGCATCTGTATTTTCCATAACCAGCTCTCATAGTTGTCTCCTTCTAGCTTTGCGATAGATCAGATCTCTTGTTGTTGAGCCATTTCCTTCCCTGTGTTCTGGATTTATCTGAGCAGGTTCGTTTATGACACACTCTTCAGGATGATCCTGGCTTTCTTGCGATTGATCAATCCCTGAGGAGGATCTCCTGCATGTGTCGTGGGCCCATAACCATTGTTAGAACTTACAGTGATTCTGTGTGGGAATTATGTAAGCATGCAACGAGGCAGGCAAAATCCAACACACGATTGATCATAAAACAAAAGGATATATTAAGTGCAAAGGTAGATAGTACATATGAGTATTGATCCAAAGGAACAGTAATCAGAGCTACAGTACGTCCTACGAAAGACAAAAACCTATCTCCTTTTATTCTCTAATTAATCCTAGTGTCTATACTTAATCGTTGCCAAGAAGTCGTTGGCGTCCTTCATCCCGCGCTAGCAGACAACCAGCTGATCGGCGTCCTTTCATCAACGTCCTCCTTCCACATTATCGATCCGCTCCAGCAGACAATCTATTTAGCCGTGTTCAGTTAATAACCGTTGTCCACACGAAAACGCTCGTTCCGTTGAATGGCAGCCGGTTTCTCGTTCCGTTAAATGGCAGCTGGTTCCTCACGATTGTCCATTGATCGGGTGAACTTAACAATGGAATCCAACCCATGAACTCATGAAGTAGAGAGAGATCTTCACCAAGATGTCTCTTATTGCTAAAGCAATTTTCACATTTATTCTTCAGATCAAACACACTTATGGTGTGGTAGTTGCATGTTCATGCAAGCAATCTGCAGGTAAAGTAAAGACTATGCTGCTTTGGAAATGACTTGCCTGCGAGCCCAATTTTTTTTGACAACATAAGCAGTTAGCATGGTCAACTTTCTTAACTAAGTTGTTTAATTACTTGCTTAAATCTTGTAGGAACAATGCACTCATGCACTTACAATACTTCGACATGCCGTACTTCCAGCTATCTTAGCTAGTGACGTACATCAAGCACTAGGCTTTTTATAGCTACTTTGTGAGATTGTTGTATGGTTATAGTTGATGTACATTATCTCAATTCGCCTTATGGCTTTACACTTTGTACATGCATTCCCTTGTACTCCGATGGGTTTCCCCATATTTTATTAATAAAAATAGGAAGTCTCTCTTCCTAGACGCGGTTGAAAAAGATCAGATAGACGATGTTCTACAGATCATGGTAGGCACTTTCAGAAATGGGGCCACATAATTGAAGGAACTATGCATTCAAGATTTGGCATTGTCTAACGTCGACTTGTTTTTGACAAAAAGTTTCCAATAGAATTCTACCAACAAATAAGTGCTCTGCATTTGAAACTTGGTTTGTTGGACTCCATTCACAAGTACACATATGGGCGTTTTGCCACCGCACATAAAACGGGGATCAAATTTGACCCATCGGGCCTCATGTGACAATGTCCTTGGCAATTGCATGGCAATGAGCATGACAATGGTCGCGTGGCACTGCCACTACGCCAACAAACTTTCTGTCATTGGTTGTCCCTCCAACGAGGTTTTGGGAGAAGTTTTGCTAAAAAAGTTTGAAATTTAAATTCATGTGGCACACTGCCAATTACCCTCGAAAATCGCCATGCATGGCAAAATTTTACAGAGAGTTTGCCACGCTTGGCAAATTTTCAAGGAAATTTTTATGCAAATTTTGAATGGTGTGGAACTCTTGGCACTACTACGCAAAAGTTTTGAATTTATAAAAACAAAAACGCACGGAATGAAAATTGGATTCCCCCGACTCTTTTTGGGAATCAATCAAAGGAAATTCATTTGTGAAGAGAGAGAGAGAGAGAGAGAGAGAGAGAGAGAGAGAGAGAGAGAGAGAGAGAGAGAGAGAGATTTGTTGAAGTGTGGATAAATTGATTTTTGTTGATTGGTTGGTAAACTAACAATGATTCTTTGAAAACAAGATTAATGAATGATTTGTTTTTTATTGTTTTCTTTTGTAAAAAAAAACCGACGCATTTTTTATGTAAATGAGACAATTCAAACAAATGCATGAGGTATCTTATACATCTCAAATTGCTGGACATTACATTTGATTTATAAAATGCATTTCATATTAGTTTGATTTTTGTTGATTGGTTTGTAAACTAACAATGATTCTTTGAAAACAAGATGAATGAATGGTTTGTTCCTCATTATTTGCTTTTTTAGAAAGCAAAAGATGCATCTTTGAAGGAAAAGAGACAATCCAAGCAATACATGAGGTATGATCTTCTACATCTTAAATGATGGTTTTGTTTGTTTTCTATTGTTTGTAAAGGCTTACAATGAATTTATATATAGTGAAATAGAGAAAAATATACAATAAACAATCAATTCATAGATAATGAAATAGAGGTGATGAAATAGATGAGTTTATATTCATACTCCAAAAAAGTGTACATATTTGCATTTTCTTAAAAAGGGCTTTCATGCGAACACCCTCTTTTCCACTTTTGCAATAAAAAGTGCACAATGATATTCTTGTAAGGAACTTAATCAGTTATCACTGGGTAGAGCCATTTGTGGTTATCTATCGGTGATTTCTTGTGGAATCCATTGGGATCTATAAGACAGATAGCGAGTTTTTTGTGGGAATTTCTATGCTGTCGAGGTCCTAATTTTTTCCAACAAAAAGCTTCACCCCAAAATGACTTTGGAAGATTTCCTTGATCACCATAGATCCAAACACAATATGATGAACTTTTGCCAACATTTAAGATTAAAACACACTTTCCAGCAACTTAAAATCAAGAAATCGTATCAAATTTAGGGTTTCACCAAAAATGCAAAATATTGAATCAAGCAAAATCTACATGCAAAAGCTATAATCTAGATATCTCATCTAATAGGATGTAGCATCCACAATCACAAGCAATTTTTGTCTCCAAATTCTAGTAAGTGGCTTAAAAAAGCAGCCATCTATAAATATTTTGATCTAAAATAATTTTAATATCACAAAGATCCAAATCTATACTTTAAACTACAAGATTTGAATATATTTGTATGAACAACATCTAACAGACCTTTTGTTGCATGCCTATGGAAGGAATCTTAGCCTGCTTTCCAAAGACACATCTATGACGGATAGGGAGATCGACCTTACTAGAAGGATAGTCGAGATCAAGAACCCTGGATTGTTTGGACAAATTCAAAATAGATGCATAATTAAGTGTCCTAAGCGATGATGCCATAGTAACGCTTTATTGACTAGAACAGAGGTATTCAAGGCTTGACTAGACTCAGAATAACAATGTGCCAATCTATATAAGTAACCTTGCCTCTTGCCGAGTGCAAGGATCTTATTACTCCTATCAATAATTTGGCATTGATCAGATTCGAATTCTACTCTATGACCTAAATCTATAATTCTACTTACTGATAACAGATTTGTAGAGAGTTTAGGAACATATAAGACCTTTGATATTAGTTTAAATTGATCATGCTGAAATCACAATCTTACAGTATCTTCACCTTCAATAGTGTGAGTACTATTGTCGCCAAGATGAATAAATTTATTCATGTTGTAAGACATGTAGGA
The DNA here is from genome assembly GCA_029204225.1 of Diphasiastrum complanatum. Lineage (NCBI taxonomy): Eukaryota > Viridiplantae > Streptophyta > Lycopodiopsida > Lycopodiales > Lycopodiaceae > Diphasiastrum > Diphasiastrum complanatum. The sequence continues at coordinate 18,320,488 of CM055098.1, forward strand.
GTTGAAAATCTCACGTTGATTGGTCATGTGTTGAGTTGCTCCAGAATTAAGAAACCATGAATCATCCAAAAATGTGCTTTGGTCTTTGACCATGAATGCGCCTTCATCCACTCCGACCTGGGAAGATGATGAAACCGTGTTTTCTTGCTGATCAGGTTGCTTGGATGTGTTCTTCGCTTGGAGAATTTGGCAATCCTTGATCTCATGGTTATTGCACTTGCAATACTTGCAAAACACCTTCTTCTTCGACTATGGATTTGATGACTGTAGTTGACTTTGAGTCAACTTTTGATTCGTTGCAACCTTCTTGGAGCTTTTCTGCTTCTGTCGCTTGGAGCACATACAAGAGATTCACCCCAAAAAGATTTGGGCAAACAAGCATCCAATCTTAAAGCCTTAGAACATTCACATAATGTTCTATTCCTTCTTTCAGCAAGAAGAAGTCTCTTTCTTGATCCCTTCCTCCTCACAAAAGGCCTTGAACTCATTGGAGATGTATTCTCCACCATTGTCACTTCTAAGAATCTTGATGCTATGATTATGATGCTTTTCTACAAACAACTTGAACTTTACAAAAGTATCAAATACTTGAGACTTGAAGGAAAGTAATAACACCCAACAACATCTTGAGTACTCATCAATGCAGGTAAAAAACATGGATGAACCTCCATTAGATTTGGTGCTAGCAATATGCACATCCAAGTGTATGAGTTCAAGAGGATGAGATGACTTTGTGATGGAGTTATAAAACACCTTCTTATGTGCCTTGGATAAAGCACATGCTTCACAAACCTGTAGGGTCGAAGATCTCACGTAGTAGTAGCCCTCCACCTGTCAACAAGAGTTAGAACACTGGATAGGTGCCTAACTATGAATAGATGCTACTTTTAGATAGTTCTCTACTTTTTCTTTAACTCTATCACCACTAACACTACACACCCCTAACTCTACTCCACTAAACTTACATTCATCATGATTTTGTGAAGGAGAAGAATAGAATAGAAGAGAGGAAGAGAGTAATAGAGAGAAGGTGGAGAGAGAGAGAGAGAGAGAGAGAGAGAGAGAGAGAGAGAGAGAGAGAATGAGGGTGGAGGTTAGCTCAAATAAGAGATGTATCTTCACTGCAAGTGATCAAGAATGTGAGATTGTAGTTGTTGGATCCATTCCTTTATGTCTAGGATCATCTTAAAAAGTAGATCTAGACAATGTTCTTTATGTACCTTCAATTACAAAGAACTTGTTGAGTGTAGGACAACTTATGGATAGTGGATTAGAGGTACATTTCAAGCATGGAGCATGTTCTATCTTGAAAGATGAAAAATGTATTGCTAGTGGTTTCAAGCAAGAAAAGTTATTCAAATTGGATGCTAATGTGATGGTTGGAAGTGTGAACATGGCAAGGGAGGAGCTCACTCAAGTGGAATTATGGCACAAAAGGTTAGGCCATCCTAAATACAAAGCTATGGAGACCATGGTGACAAAGGAGCTAGCAAGAGGACTTCCCAAAACCATATCCAAGTGTGGCAAGCTTTATGAAGCTTGTGGACTCTCCAAATCTCATAAGCTTCTTTTCAAGAGATCTTTGATAAGATCTAACTCTCCTCTTGACCTTATACACTTAGATGTTCATTCATTTTCACATGAATCAAATGGTGGAGCTCTTATGTATGTCACTTTTATTGATGATAAATCAAAATACTCTTGGGTTTATCTCTTGTCTAAGAAAAGTAAAGTTTTTGAGTCTTTTGTAAAGTTCAAAACTCTTGTGGAAAAGCAACTTAATACTAGCTTGAAAGTTTTAAGAAGTGATAATGGAGGAGAGTACATCTCCAATAGGATGAAAGAGTTTTGTGAAACTAATGGCATAAAGAGAGAGTTTATTTGTACATATACTCCAAAATGGAGTAGCTGAGAGAAAGAATAGGACACTATGTGAGTGTGCTAAAGCTATGAGATTAGATGCATCTCTTTCTATTTCATTTTGAGGAGAAGCTATTTTATGTGAAAACTTTCTTTGTAATAGAATGACTAATAGTGCCATTAAAGGACTTATACCTTATGAATTATTGTTTGGCAAAAAGCCAAATCTTAGTGATTTGAAAGTTTTTGGATGTACTTGTTATGTACATATTCCTTTAGAAACAAAGAAAAAGGAAGATGCCACTTCTTTCAAAGGCATCTTTGTTGGTTATAGTGAAAGTAAGAAAGCTTATAGGATATATGATCCTATTACAAAAAAAGTTGTTGCTAGTAGAGATGTATTTTTTGATGAATCTCTCCAAGCCAAAGGAAATGTAACTTCCAACAACACTCAACTTGTCAAAGATCATGCTATGGCCGAGGAGGAGCTTCATGAAGATGAAGACCAAGTGGAACCTACTCCAAGTCCAAGGGTGCCAAGAAGATCAACAAGGACAAGGATTGAGCCATCAAGGCTCACTTATAGTGACAAAGGGGAGCAAAGGGAATATTCTCAACTACTCAACTCTTATACTTTCTTGACTACTATGCTTGAAGAACCAACTAGTTCCGAGGAAGCAAATAAATCTCAATATTGGAGGAAAGCTATGCAAGTAGAGTTTGATGCATTAATGGAAAATCAAACTTGAAAACTTGTTGATTTACCTTATGGAAAGAAGCCTCTTACTTGTAAATGGATATATAGATTGAAATATAATCAAGATGGTTCCATTCATAAGTACAAAGCTAGACTTGTAGCAAAAGGTTTTTTGAAAGTCAAAGGCATAGATTATGGTTCCTTGATATACTTAACCATCACTAGGCCAAATCTTAGTTTTTGTGTTGGCAAGTTGAGTCAATACATGCAAAGTCCATTAATATGTCATTGGAAAGGAGCAAAAAGCGTGTTAAGGTACATCTCGGCTACAAAAGACTTTGGCATAGTTTATGAAAGGACGAATATTTGTTTGAGAGCATATTCGGACTCAAGTTTTGCAGGTGACAAGATGGATAGAAGATCCATAAGTGCATTTGCTACATTCTTATGTAGAGGAGCTATATCTTGGCTTTCCAAAAAGGCAATATACCATCTCTCTTTCATCAATAGAATCCGAATATAAAGCTATGACAACAACAACAAAGGAGTTTCTTTGGCCTAAAAGGCTTTTGGAGGAGCTACATGTGATCAAGGATGAAGACATTCCATGCATATGGATGCCTTGTCACCATTATGCAATTTGACACTTGGATCAAAACTTTCCATTGGCATTTTTGGTCTATTTTCCTACTATATGGAGATCTTCATGGAAATCTTCTAGAAGAAAATACTCGCCTACTTCAGCTATTTCCACACGTGTGAGCTGTCCTCTACACATGGGATGTGATACCTATTCAAAATATTTGGCTCATGCAATCATTAGATTGGTGCCATGTGTCATATCTCTAGAAAACTAGTTTTTGGCCATTTTAGCCACTAGAACTTGAATTAAATCATATGTACAGCATATATGATTATGGCACATGAAAAGTACACTAGTTTCACACATGGGAACAGGCTCCACACATGTGTGTCTATCCTATATACAAGATTTTTGGCCTCTACCAAGCTTATTTTTGCATTTTTCACACCACCTCAAAAATCTAGCTTGGTAAATCTAGCATAGATCTATCTATAACTCCAAGAGCCATTCTTAATTTTATAAATGGATCATTAGGCAATGCCTTGGTGAATATATCAGCAATGCAATCTGATGATGAAACATGAATAAGTTTGATACCCTTTTCTTGCACTTTCTCCCTCATGAAATGATGTGCAATCTCGATGTGCTTTGTTCGAACATGGAAGACTGGATTGTTTGGAGCTTGGTTGAGCTACCTGATGGGCATCCTTACATGTGTGAGATCTAATGATGATCAGTACCTTGAGCTCCAAAAGTGTATATATAGAGGCTTATTTGGCCATAATCAATGTGAGACACCAATCTTGGTTTTGGAAGCAATTTTGAGTGATTCTCTCCTTTTGTCTACATTTGTTTTGATTGTTTTGAGGTGCTATCAATGTGTACTTGATTTTTAGGTTGGAGTCCATACTCAGACAATGTTTCACACGTGTGAACCTACCTTCAATTATTGATTGTTCTTGTTAGGATTTTGTATCTAGGATTGATCTAGATTGATCTTAATCTCAAGTAGATTGATCTTAATCTCAAGTAGATTGATAGATCAAGTAATCTGACAACCAATCTCTCTTGAGGATCAGATTAGGATCCACTCTTGGTCCTTTTTGTACTTTTTGCACGGTGAATAGTGTCATCTTGATTATACTTGATTCAAAATACCCACTTGGATCCAATGATATGCTTGTTGGATGGAGGATCCACAAGCTCCCAAGTGTTGTTGATCATCAAGGCTTCATACTCTTGCTTCATGGCATTATACCACTCCTTGGTATTGAGTGCCTCTTCGACATCCTTTGGCTCTTCATGAGAGATGAAATATGCAAAATGGGTGGAATCAAGCTCTACTTGCTTGCCTTTGTCATCATAGGAAAGCCTCTTATGCTCGGATCTCTCTCTAGAAGTCCTCCTAGGTGTGTGAATCCGAGGAGACTCCTCCTCAAATCTCGACCCCAACAAGTCTTGATGGTCTTCAATAGGCATGGTAGGTGATGGATCTTGAGTTGACTTGATCTTGGCCCCTTCAAATAATGGATGTTGATCTTCATGGAATATCAAATCTCTACTTTCAATAATTTGAGAGCTAGAGATCACCTAGACTCTATAAGCCTTTTTTGTGGATATATATCCAACCATGATCCCTTTGCTAGGGCATGGATCATCCTTCTTCCTTGTTTCCAAGGGAATATGTGCAAAGCAAATAGTGCCAAATACTCTAAGGTGATCAACCTTAGGCTTCTTTTTGAATAAGACCTCATATGGTGTCCTTCCTTCAAGAGCAAGATGTGGGAGTCTATTGCAAAGATAATTTGCACAATTGATAGCTTCTGTCCAAAAGTCATTATGAAAAGATGCTTTAATCCTCATAGCTTTTGCACATTCACGTAAGAATCTATTCTTCCTCTCGGCCACTCCATTTTGAGATGGCAAGCTTATGCACTTATTGATGGATGCTAGATTGATTTCCAAGATCTAGATAAAAAAAACTAAGGCATAGAGGCAAAGATGGATGCTTATGTTGATAACCAAAGTACATATTCATGAGAGAAGACGATCCTTAAAAAATACTAAGTAAAACTAGGCTCCCCTCCTTGGGTAGAGAGAGAATAGAGCTATTTTGAATTTGAGTAGAGAGAGAATAGAAAACAAGCAAATCTCACCAAACTCAAGTTTTGACTCAAAACTCAACTTAGGTTATGATTCACAAATGGATTACATATAAAACTCATGGATAATCTCCTTGCATGCTATTGGACCCCTAATCCTAGCCTCTCTAATGCTATTGGATGAGTGATGCATCCATCCTACAACTCTATTGGACCCTTCTTCAAGATTTCTCAATTCCTATTGGACCTTTTGATCAAAGCCAGCACTTTGACTTTATCACTCATCAAACTACATTAATACAAGTGTCATAAACCTATTTACTAGCCTACATTATCTCGAGATTGCATCACAAATGACTTTTGGCTCAATAGGGGATTTGACCAATTTGCCATCTATGCCAATTTTTGGCCCTATCACAAATCTACACAAAGAAGCTTGACATAAAACTTTATGAAACCCTTAAGACTAAGATAAATAAGTTTTTATAATTTTGACATAGATTGTGTTGTCTTTCTAACCAAAGATCAAGGGACACATTTTGGATCTTAATGATCTGAAATTCTTCAACTGTATAGGTAGAGTAATAAGTGCAAGGGCACTGGCTTCCTTGCACGTATAAGTCCAACCCAATGAGTACAAGTAGCAAGTTGTAATGCCTAGGAATAAGCTACTAGGGCCTTAAAACTCTAAAATGACATTAGAGGCCCTAAGTAAAGTTGTCTTCTATGGTCACAAAGTTATATACGCTCTTTGATACATCATGAATGGTTTCTCCCTTATGGTACCAAACTAGTAAAAATGCTCTACCTTGTTAAACTTGAAAATATGACCCCTTATGAAAGTTTTTTTTAATTATGGTCTAGTTGGAGGGAAACTTGTTTTCCTTGAATAGTTGTGATTAGTGCACATTATAGGCATACAGTCTAATGGTAGGCATCTTCAAACACCTAGTGCATCCAGATGTACTGATATTTCTATATAAGGGAGGATGAAACAATCCTAAATCCCACTCTTTCTACCTTCTCTCTCTCTTGCTCGCTCTCTTTCTCTTGTTGTGTCTCTATACTGCGACTTACTACGACTTGGAGGAGTAGATGCTTGTGAAAGAAATCGAAAGAGTATTCGTGTGGGGAAATACTACGAAAAAAGATAAAGCTATGAACAATTTTGTGGCTTAATAACCTTTCATACATAGAGAGGTTTTATACTTATTTGTTGTGCTTAAAGTTGAAAAGCTTACATAAGTTATGATATTGTGGTTTGGTGTAGCATTCTAGACTTTGAAAGTACATTTGGAATAAGCACACTTGGGCACTGTCTCAAGAATGATCTCTGAGCAAAACCAGAAGTATGCTTCTTAGAATCAGGATCATTGTTGAAGTGTTTCTGACTGCAAACAGCTACATGCTGTCTAATCGCAGTAGGATACCTTGAAGAAGAAAAACATTTGATGGCATGTGGGTCGTTGGCCAACGATCTGGTTTTGGTTACACGTTCGTGGAATGAGCATTGATTGCGCCATGCATATTAATCAGCATCCTGAAACACGATGGACCGCCCATATATCTATTAACATTTGATAAAATCAAACATCATTGCTTGCATGATCATGCTTGATATGTAATATACATATTTTGCTCATAATTTACTATAGTTGGTCGCCCTACCAAGGCTCTGCCTGTCTCATTGTTATTCGTTGATAATGTTTATGGATTGGATGTGTACAAGCTTACGGAAACCATCTATACATGTGAATGCTTATGGCTTTAAATAAACTTACTTTTGTGAAGCACTAAAAGTAGTGTGCTATGAGCATTATGACAACCGTAGTAACAAATACATTGTTGGAATTCAAGTAAGGTGATATATAGAATGAGTTTTTAGCATGTGATAACACATAAACGGCTTGTGTTTCACGAATGGCTATTCCTTTTACCTTTCTTGAGAACGTGATAAGTCTGATAAGGAAGTTGCACAATCATTAATCTAGCTCTTTCGATTTAAAATCGTTAGTATAAAAGGAGGGTTTCACTTAAGCTGTTGAAGATGAGTAGCTCGCAGGAAATGTCATCATCTCATATCCAGGTACGAAGCCATCATCAATATGTATTGCTTTCTCGTTTAAAAATGAAATACGATGCAGTAACATATAAAAGATGTCTTGACATGGTAAGAGAAATTGGTTACAAGTATGTGATCCCGTTAAACTTACATTTCTTGTTCTAATCAAAAAAAGACTGGTTTACGATACTAAATACAAGATAAGGATTTGTAAATTTAAAAGCAGTTATAGGTTGTAATTTTTAATGTTTGAGTTTGACAAAAGTGGCTTGTTTGGCATGGATTTGTCAGAGCTGCAAAGTGCTTGGACTCCTAATTACCTTCGTGGGAGGTCTTTGCGGCTAGTATGGCACGGATCTACCCTAGTACCTAGCAGTAATACTTAGTGCCAAATCTCGTTTCATTTGTGCATTGCAAAATGGCTTCTTACGTGTTAAATTAAAAAGTCTTTTTAAATACATTCTTTTAACCCTTATGCTGATCAATATGGCTTCTGCCCTAATAGGGTTTCATAAAAAGGGCAAAATGTATTACAAAGTGCTTGGACTCCTAATTACATTCATGGAAAGTCTTTGGGGCTAGTATGGCACGGATCTGTCCTAATACCTAGCACTGATACTTAGTGTCAAATCTTGTTTCATTTGTGCATTGCAAAATGGCTTCTTACATGTTAATTGAAAATGTTTTTTTCTTTTAACTCTTATGTTGATCAGTATGGCTTCTGCCCTGATATGTTTTCAATAAAAAAGATAGAATGTATTGCTAAGTATAAACTGCATGATAGGAAAGATTGGACATATCACGTATAACTGCAATCTTGCTGATAAAGTAGTGAATCTTGTTTCAGACATCGCGTGACTAAATTGTGTGGTTGTGTTTTGTGGGGTGGCAAATAACAGTTGGGTGTCCTAAAACCTGCTTTGCTTTATGGTACTCTGTACTGTAAGACTTTATACAGCTTTATTTTTACCTATTACGCTATAAATTTAAGGGTTCAAAGGGTTTGGCCTTGACTTGTCAAGAGGGACTATGTGAAATCTTTTTACTCTCTCTACATCTTTTTAAAATGTAAACTTGACTACCTTTTGGTCGGTGTAATACCTTACCTTTACCTTCACTTATATTTTATGGCTAACAAGGTCTGTTCTATGATGTAGTCCACATGATAATTTTATGACGTAGTTGCTCTTGGTTATGGGGAGCCTTTTCCTCCACCTAACCCTTTTGTTCAGACTATTATTTGTTGCATGAGGAAAGTTATTGAAGTTCACAAACTTATTACCTCTTATGATATAGCTACATGTAGTGTTGTTGGCCCATTCACAGGACGACGTTCCAACATGTGTCAACATGCAGCACAAGTGGAGTAGCAACACTCTCAATGGTTGCCCCATAGCTCACATGTGCTTGGGCCACTCAAAGATGATTACACCACTCTACTAGCCTAGGCTATGGAAGGTTGCAAAAAATTCATCCAAGAAATCAAGGAGGCCAAGAAAACAATTTTGGCAAGTCTCGAGGTTTAAACTTAGACATAAAAAAGTATGTAAAAATCAAAGTCAAGCTTCCAAAAAAGAACTTGCGTTGTATTTTGAGACTTGAAATGTCATAAGTACATATGGAAAGGGAACTCCACAAGCTTTTATAAAAAGAAGCTTTTATGTAATTTTCATCCTTAATGCAAGAGAGCTAAATGATGCTATTTAGGATCCATATGTGCTAAATCTGGTGTTTGGCTAATGTTAGTATGACTTTGTGTAGAATGCATATTTTTTTAAGTTTCTTGCTACTTTAGCCTCTTTTTAACATGTATGTCTAATCTGGAGTCTTTCTAATTTAGTTATAGGTATGCTTGTAGAAGAGTGAGTGGAAAAGAAGGTAAAGAGACAGAGAGTGTGTGTGTGTGTGTGAAGGTGAGAGAGGTGTTGAGAGTGAGAAAAAAGAGAGGGAGACTGAATGCTATTTGGTTACATTTTGAATTTATTTACTACATTGTAAGTAGAAGTAGTTCTTCCTTTTTCTTGTTGTGTAAGCATCTCCAAGGCTCCTAAGATTGAGCCCTTCCCTAGACTACACACGATTTAGGAGAAGGTTGGGAGGACCGTCTTCTTCTTGACAACCGGAGAGGTATGAACATGGGACTTTAGAACATCAAAAACTAATATATCAATTGGATATGTATAGAAGCAAGAAAAAAAAGCGCCTTAGAAATATGTCCGTAAATTATTTGCAAGTTAGTGAGTATAGGGTTTAGGGTAGCAATCCAAAAAAAGATCAAGTTTTTTTTTACATTTTCATGTCTAATAATTGATCTAAAATATCATTCATATGTGGTAATGGATTTTTTTTTTCTTTTGAGCTTATTGCAAACTCAATAATCTACACAAAATCACATAGTATCATTATTATTCTTGACCATTATTATTTGTACATATGGCCAAGTTGAATATTTCCAAGAATACTGATTAGATTACCAAGATATATCTGAATTATTGGGACTATATAAATTGGACTTTATAAGATAGGAGGTGAATGACCATGATAGCATAGTCAACTTTCCATTTGAGGTGGAATTTCAAAGGTAATTCCTCAGACCAAAAATATTCCACAAAATAAGGAGCAAACAATCGATCTATTGTGTAGATTGAAGTTGAGTGAGCTAATGTTAAAAATTCATAATTAGAGCATGCAATGCATATCACCATCTTGAGTATTAGCAATATAAACTAAGAGATGTATACGATAGAGCATGGAATTACTCTCCTATTTACATGTCACCAGTCTTGAGGTTCTTGTGTTGGTACTCATATAGTTTCTAAGGAGCTCATTAATGGTTTGGTTGGTGAATTCACTTTGTCCATTTGTTTGAAGGTGGAAAGAGGAAGGCTATTTCTGAGTTGTGCCTAAATTATTAAACATAGCTATTCAAAAGTCGTTAGTAAATATGGCATGCTGATACAATACCCTTGGGAGCCACATGTAAATTAAAGGCATGCTCAATGTATAAGCATGTGGCATCAAGTCCCTTGAGTTTCTTTGTACATGGCATGGAATCTGCCTGCTGACTAGAACCTATCAACAATTTCCCAGATCATTTAATTTCCTTGGTAATATATTTCCAAGAAGCATCTATTCTGGGTAGGGGATGGAGTATGTTGGAAGTATTTCTAGTTTACGCGATGGCTAGATCTACTCACTTATGTAGTATAGTGTTAGAGAGGATCGTCCACTTTTTAGGAATCTATAAAAAGCTTTCAAACGAAAAATAAACAAGAAGGACGGGAGCACCAAGGCTTTCCCAACTGGTACCCGGAACGAAAATAAAAAACTAACTTGACTAAGGCTTACCCAACTAGCCAAAATTAACAAAACAATATAACCTTGCTAAGGCGATACCCAACTAGCAAGATCACTAAACTAGATCCTATGTTAACACCCAAAAGGGCGATAGAAAGAATAGATTGCGGCTAACTAAGCAAATAGCAAATAAAGAACATGCCACAATAAATCCAATGAAAGGAAGCAAGAGGAGGCCCGAACACCTTTCCTCAAGCTATCCAACTTCTAATGGGAACACAAAGAAATAGAATGATAATCTCCAAATAGAGAAGCATAAAATAGCTTAATCTCAAAGTGTTGTGTACATGAAAAATACCTCTCCTTCCATAAGTATCCATTAACTTATGTAATTAGTTTAAAACTAGCCATTCTAGAACTTCTAACCTAGGACTTAGAACTTTTAAAAGTTTCTAACTTTGAAACATAAGATAACTTAAGACATATATTTCTAAGCTTAAGTTTCTTAAGTCTAAGTTTTAATCCTAAATTTGAGTTATTTTATTATTTTAAGCTTCTACTCATGGACTTACAAAACACATGCCATGGTGGAAGTTTATTGACAATTACTCATACGTGGACTTACAAAACACATGCCACGGAGTTTTATTTCTCTTTTTTATTTTTTTCACTGTGTTTGAACAGTTGCTGACATTATCGCCCTCCTTATTGAATTGGTGGTTCCACACTAATCGAAGCTTTTTTGTCTTGGATTTTTTGAACCTCTTGGAGGCGAGATTGTTGTTGTCAGGATTGGTAAATTTTGTTGTTGATGCCCTCCATCATTTGCCATTGTAATTTATTAAGGAAGGGCATGGGTTTGTAGTAAAAATAGGTTAAAGAAGACAACAAGACAAGTTGTAGAGAAATTCAATATGAATAAGAAATAAGAATGTATCCAACATACCCTATAGGAAGTTATGGATTTTCCATAGCTCCACCATATCAATGTGTAGTGCCAAAGTAAGGGCTGCACGATAATAAAGCTTTGCTACGTTGATGTGGTCATCTTGCATCCGCAGTGATTTACTGATATCAATGGCTATTGGTGGTAGCCCTCGATCCCAAAAAACCCTTGAGTTCTGCCAAAATGCCACTAGGCCACAATTGTCTGCAAATATCTGATGTCGCGATCAGGGTTGTCATGGTGCTTTTGGTAAAATACGTGGACCATGTCTTCAGCTAAATTGTTGGTATCCACTCTTGTGAGCTTGGGCCAAAGGATCTTGTTCTTGACCTTTGTGACAGGAACGGTTCTCGTCGTGCTACTAGATAATAGTACAGATTGGTGCGCATGTAGGCGGGTGCTTCGAGATACCGTGCCATGGAGGTCTTGCTCTGTAGGAAGTGCTGATGGCGTTAGAGAGGTTGTGGATCTAGGAACTTTACTGCTTCCTTATGGGTTTTGCAATGGTCCAGATCTGGTAGTATGTAGCCGCCGCACTCCTTTGTTGGATATTTCTTGGCAAACTCTTGAGACGCAAGCAACTCCTTGCTCGGTTCAGTGGGTGTGATCTTGTGCCTTGTAATACCATATTACATGCCTATTTTTCTTGAAGTACTATTTGATGATGCAATATCTCAATTAACCTATTCAAGTGATGAAGATAATCACCGAATATAAAGAAATATCTAATGGACCCGACAATGACAATTTACACAAAGATATATTGAATAAATATGACTAAAGAAAATACTATATTTGAAGGGCAAATATGAAATGACACAAACCTTAATAAGAAGGGTAGCCCTAAGAGAAGAACATTCCATGAGCCCTACCTATTGCGCCTCAAACTAAACATTGTAATCTTCCACGTGCTTGCTTCTCATTCGAGCAAAGCTGCGTGACAAGGATGCCACTTAGGAAATGTACACTTGTAATTTTCTTATTCGTTGGAATTAGTTAATTTAATTAAAGAATAAGTGATATACCGGTTACTAGAGAGTCGCGTTCTCTAGCGCTTGTTCTCTATATGTACTCCACTTACACTTCAATACAATTACCGAGTTATCAAGAGATCACAAAGAGTGTTTGAGTTTTCAAGTTCTCTCTTCTCTTTGCTTTCATAAGTCTTCTATTTGCTAAGAACTTCTGCTTCTGACAATTGGTAAGGCTCACTTTGTTGAATGTGCTTATGATCGAAACTCTAGTCAGACACTTTCTTAGCCTTGATATTGTCGTATGAGAGCTACCATAAATTCACTGCCAAGATTGTCCTAAAACTCATTGGTTATTTGATTGCCTGTGTGATCGAATAATTGATTGTTTGGAATTTAATCGTGATGTTAACTTTCAAAATCACTGTTACATTTCTCTGATGTATATTCAAACTTACACATCCTCAAGCTTGTTCTGTGTTGTTGTAAATAAATGCTCTGAACTTTGCATATGCTTACTCGTGTATTTCAACATAGTAGTCAATCGTTCTTATGAATGAGCACACTCTATTGTTGAGGACAGATTGTCGGACATCATTTGAAATGCATTGAGACATTTGCATCTTTCTTTGCCTTGGTTTATCTGATGCAACAGACCTCACTTGTCTGACAAACTTTATTAGGAGCACAGACCGATACATCGGGTTGGCCGATAAGTCGGATACACTAATCAGAAGTGCAATATGTTCAATAGGAGATTGTCGGCATCAAAAGATCTTTTGTTTGTTTGAAATCACATCTAACCGATGATACTGGTCGCTAATACTCTTGAATGTCCATTGACAACCATCTTTTTAATCCAAGAATAATAAAATGAGTTAAATACATCTAAAATCACAACATGAAGCAGTCTCTTTGGGAACGACAATCTTTTATGCTACATATCCTTACATTTAAGATAAGTATAAAACGACATATGCTTATTTTTTGGCGTCGTTGCTGGGGATTGCTAATCTGTTGGACTTAGATGTTTATCAATTAAAGATGAATGGCAACTGAAGGAAGCAGTTCAAGCAGTTCTAGAGTAGAGCGTTTGGAAAGATATAGAAGCCTTCGTGAGAACTTTTTCAAAGGTCTTCAACAAGCTTCTTAGCGCGGAACATCACCTTTTGCCACTTATCAGAAAGCTAAAGTTTACTTCAACAACTTACTCGATAAACCTGAAACTGAACCTGAATTTGAAGTTCCTGAGACTATTGGTAATCCTGATCCAAATCCTAACCCATATCCTGATCCAGATTATAGTTTTGAGTCAAAGCCTAAATCAAATCCTAATCCAGACTCAGAACCTGAGCCTTATCCCAATCTTGAACCAGAAATGGATCCTCCTCAGAACCGATTCAATTCTAGTTCTAAAATTAAGTATGATTACTTTAAAGGAATTTTTTCAGATGATGTCGATAGTTATATCTCCTAGTTTGAATCCATTGATGTTTTCAATAGTGAGGGAACAAATGTAGACAAATTACATATATTCTCTGGTCTGTTGCAGCTTTTTGTGAAAAACCCAACAATGTCCTTAAATCTCATTTAGGATAGCCCCACACTTTGTCAGAGTCATTTCCTTAACATTTGAGGCACTTTGAGAAATGTGACTCTGTATTTCTACTCGCAAATCCTGACAGGCAAAAAATGCGAAAAAGACGATACTGCATTTTTACATGAGATTCCTTACAGGCCAAAAATGCGACATTGTTGTCAAACTCCATGTATTTCTACAGACTGTGTAAAAACTCTTGTAATTCTGCAGACTATGTAAAGACACGGAAAAATCTACAAAACTGGATAAACAATGGATGAGGATTAAAACCGATTAGTCGATTAGTAAGAAAGAGAATAATCCAACACTCCCCCTTAATCTGAATCATTGGATGCCTTGACCTTCAAACTTAGTTCTACATAGAATCTTCTGTGTGATTCCAAACTTAATGTTATGTTAAAAATATCTGCTGTCATATCTTGCATTCTACAATACTACAATATGACCTCTTCGTTGAGAACTTTGCTTCTGACAAAATGATAGTTCAATGTGCTTACTCCTAGAATGAAATCTAGGGTTGGCTGATAAAGCAATAGCACTTTGATTATCACAAAATAATGTCATCGGAGTATACTGATTCAGACCGATATCTGAGAGTAAGTTTCTCAACTAGATTGCTTCTTTATAGCTTGAGAGGCTGCAATATACTCTAATTCAGTGGAAGATAAAGCTTTTGAAGATTGCTTACAACTGTTCCAGAAAATTGGACCACTGTTGAAGAAGAATGTAAATCCGAAAGTGGATTTACGAGTGTCTACATCTCCTACCCAACTTGCATCTGTGTAACCACTGAGTATATTGAGTTTGTTGTTGTCGACTGCTTCATAACAAATGCAAAAGTCCATAGTAGCTCGAAGATATCTCATGACTTTGATAAAAGCCTTCCAATGTATTACACCAGGATTAGTCATAAACTGATTGCAAAAGCTATGTCTGGCCTGGTACAGATCATGGCATACATAAGAGATCCTATAATAGAATGGTAAGGATACTCGCGCATCTGCTGCTTCCCATAAATTGTTTGGAGACACTGGTTCTTTGACAGTTTGAGACCTAGTTTCATTGGTGAGAGAGCTAACTTGTGATTAAATAGATTATATTTGACTAACATGTTGTAGATGTACCTATGTTGTGTAATGTAAATCAACTTCTGTTTTCTGTCTCTATGGATTTGTATACCAAGGCAGAAATGAGCTTCGCCCAGATCGGTCATGTCGAATTCACAAGATAGCATTGTCTTGGCCTCTTTTATCAGATTGGTATTGTTGCTAAAAAGCAATGTATCATCCACGTATAAAGTGATAATAATAAAAGACTGTTGCATTGCTTTGAAGTAAACATTTGAATCTGAAGAGCTACGTGTGTAGTCGTGATTAATGATGAAAGTATTGATCCTTTGAAACCATGCTCGAGCAGATTACTTCAAGCCATAAAGTGCCTTATGGAGTCTACACACATGATTGTGTCTACCCTCGATAATATAACCTTCGGATTGCACCATGTAAATGTCCTCTTCAATAACTCCATTGAGATATGTTGTCTGTACATTTGATGTATTTCCAAATCTGCTGCAGCGGAAAATGATAGCAAAAGTCAAATGGAAGAATGCTTGACTACTGGACTGAAGGTCTCAGTGTAATTGACATTGTATACCTGAGAAAATCCTTTGGCGACAAGTCGTGTCTTTCTCTTGTTGATGCTTCCATCTACGTTGTACTTGACTTTGAAAATCCATTTGCAATCAACTACGATTCTGCTACCAGGTAATTCGACAATGGTCCATGTCTAATTCTTGATAAGAGATGAATATTCTTTATCCATAACTTCTTTCCAAAGATCTGAATCAGGCGGACTGAGTGCCTCTTGGATAGACGTCGGTTCCTGAACAAGGTAGGCTGCAGATTCATCGATATATCTCACAGGTGGTCTGCTAGTCCTTGATGATCTTCTGGTTAATAGAGGAAGTTGATCATTTCCATCATACTGTAGTTGCTAAACTGCAACGTCATCATCTTCTATTTCGTCGTTGATTTGTTGTTCATCAACAGTAGAAGAGCTTGGACCTTCAATGGGAATAGTCGACTGAGCTTTGGTACCTGTCCAAACTTCGAATGGTGTTTTGTCTGAGAGACCTTTAGTAGGACATCTATTTTGAATATAGATTGTTGTTGAAACAGCTTCAGCACAAAAGGACTTCGAAAGTGTCACATGCGATGCAACTAAGGTTCTGTTTTTTCTCTCAGCAAGACCATTTGACTGAGGCGAATAGGAGGTAATGTATTGTTGCTCAATGCCATTGTTAAGGCAATACTTCTTGAATTCAATGGAGATGTATTCTCCCTCGTTATCTGACCTCAGTGCTTTGATTCGTTTGTCAGTTTGATTCTCAGCATGCTCTTTGAATTGTCTGAATTTGATGAAAGCCTCTGATTTCTGTTTAATGAAATAAACAGTTGTTCTTCTGGAGAATTCGTCAATAAAAGTAATGAAATACTTTGCATCTAGCAATGGAGGAGTTTGCATAGGTCCACACATATCTGTATGAACAACATTCAACAGACCTTTTGCTGCATGTCTATGGTTTGATCTAAAAGGAATCCTAGCCTGCTTTCCAAATATGCAGCTATGACAAACAGGGAGATCGACTTACCAAAAGGATAGTCGAGATCAAGAACCATGGATTGTCTAGACATGTTCAGAATAGATGTGTCATACGATATCAACAAGGTTAATATAGATTTTATAGTAAATAGTATCGTTCCCACAGAGGACAACGCTAGAAAGTTATATTTTTGGTACAATTTATGATAAGTGGTTTCGAGTGTTATTCTGGTTGTCGACAAACATTAAAAAGTAACCAGTATTACTTGTGTTTGGAAAATGTAATATTAATAATTTCAGAACAACAATCTGGCCTCTATCAAATCGAATGAAACGCGTTCTAAAGATGAGATGTTATCAGAGTAGTACAACAGTGCTACACTCTGGCTGATTAAGGTGTCAACAGAGAATCGAGAAATGTTCGATGTATTCGCGACTGTGCAGACAATTATTCAATCCCGTTCGCGAATGTTTGTTTCTAGACATAAGTCTTCAACAACTTAAGTCCAATTTAATGGTTAAAGCACACAAATAGTTTTAGAGCACATTAGAAACTTATGTCAATTACAATCAGGAACACAGATCAAAGACTCAATTCTTTAGACAAGGAGTGGCATCTCATATGTATACATACAGCTTTATTCAATCAATGTGCTAGACTACACCAAAGGTAGTCGTTATTCGAGTGCTGAAAAGAAAGTATTCACGACAAATGAATAAGATGGTTTTAAGACAGTTCTTTAGAGCATGTTTTACGGATACACAAAAAACGACTTTAATACACTAGAGAAAACATTCTTGTTCTTCAGATGTTCGTTAAGACGAAAAGGTATTTCTTCGTATGATTCTTCCTTTAGATATTTCTTCGTCTTAGAGAATATGTGTCTTTGGTGTTTCTTTAATTGAATAGGTTGTTTTGATTTGATCTTTGAATTGTTGATAAGAACTGAAATCAAACTTCAAAACATCTTCAAAACTTTCAAGATCTGAATTCAGCATCACATATAAAAACATCACCACGACAAGGGCACGAATGAATATTGAGGAACGATTCAATTCTTCCTGTAATTTTTGAGCAAACTCCAAGTTTTGTTGAGCCTCAATCAACAACAAGTCCTCTTTTGATTTTGTGTATTGGCCAATTGGTAAGTTGCCGAATTCTTCTAGCTTAACCGGGTGCAATGTTCCATCGAACAGCTCCTGAGTTAACTTTGTATCTTCGTCTGAATCACTACGGAGGGTGATTTCTTTATAGTAACGAGCTGAAAATCTAATAAAAGAACCTTTAACATAAATATTTTGAACGAAAAACAATGTCTTTGCCGCAAAGGTACCAAACTGCCAAAATGAATATGTACAGAACTGCTTGTAACGAAATGACTTCCTTCTATCTTGCAGATTATGTCGAATCTCCGCAAAATATTCTACAAGGTTGCGCTCCCAATTTACATGTGATTTGTACAGTTGAAACTGCGACTTTTGCTTCCAAAAATGTCACTTATTGTCTTCGTTCCTCACAAACTGAAATTCTTTGATTCGAATATATTCAAGAGCATACATAGCTGAAGAGCCTATGTATAACTCTGTTGATCCAAAAGGTACGACCTAAAATTTACTCTGGTTATGCCCCATAAGAGACATCATTTTTGCTCGATAGAGACTTGGGCCCATAACCAGAGAAAGTTGTCCTTGTCCCAAGGTCGCTTCCACTCGTCAAAGGCGATGCCTACTGCGCCTTCGTCTGATTACGACGTGTTCGCTTTGGCTGTATAGATGCAGTTGCCAAATCCTGAGTTTGCAACTCAGCAACCAGCTTCTGATCTTCCAATTGTTGTTTGACATCTGACAGCTGCTGTGCGAGCTTGTCAATCTTCGTGACTGCCTCCAAATATTTAGGATGGTCTGAGGCTCCGGAGCAGGCAGGCACACTTGAGGTTGTTGTGTTGAGGTCATCAATGCGGAGCAAGGCCTGAAGGTATTCTTCGTGTGAATCGGGCCCGTTGCAAGATGGGGTGGCTTCACTCGAGAGCTCCTTTAGCTCAGCCAACTCTTCCTCGACAAGTGCCTTCGCATCCTCGAGCGGTTGCAAGAACTCGACTCAAAAATTTTGACTCAATAGATGTATTCTTGTTGTCAACCTGGTTCTTGTTACCAAATTCGTGTTCAGATTCTTCACTCGAGTCTGCAACTTCAATTTCTTCATACGAAACATCCGCTTCAGCGTTGCAGGCATTGAAGAATTCTTCTTCGTCAGCATTTTCATAACATTCAAAGTACTGCACTTTGATGTCAGATGCATTGGAAAAAATATTTAAGGCATAAGAAGATTGGTCGGCAAGGTTCCGGACAGTTGGGTGAATATTGTCCTTGTGCACCACAGTTATAACAGCTGCCCGTAACTCGCTTCGGCAACAGGTTTGTAGGTGCATAAACAATCTTCTAATTTTGACTCATATTCTGAATAGGTACAAATAGTTTCGGTGCAAACTTTGGCTTTGATTGCACAGTTGTGGGCCCGGCGGTTATTGAATGTAATGGAAATGCTCCTCTGAATCTGGTTCATAAATATATAGAACATCTCCTGAAGAACTTTCCACATAAGATACTTGTTTTGCCTTACATTCATTATTGGTGTGGCTTGAGGAACCACACTTAGTGCACCAAACATTAGGATTGGAAAATGGAGCTTTTTGCCTTTTGTCCGATTCTGCAGATATTTGAACTTTCAAGTCTTGCATTTGCTTCGACAAATCGGCAATATTCTTTTTTCACACTTTATCGATC
Organism: Diphasiastrum complanatum; assembly: GCA_029204225.1. Lineage (NCBI taxonomy): Eukaryota > Viridiplantae > Streptophyta > Lycopodiopsida > Lycopodiales > Lycopodiaceae > Diphasiastrum > Diphasiastrum complanatum. Next base: position 18,339,991 of record CM055098.1, read on the forward strand.
TTCGCAGAGGTTTCTAGAAAGGCTTTGATTTCATCTCCTTCCGATGATTTTTGTCGTCTCCTGAAAAATCTGAATTCTTAGTGTCCGAGTTGTCGCTTGGTCTGGACGACTTCAAACTATCGGATAAATTATTGTCAGAGCTTGAATCTTCAGATGAGGCTGATAATTTCTTTTTCGTCTTTTTAGTAGAACGTCGTTTCCTCGCGATTTTTTATGTCTCATAATTCTCAACTATCTCGATAACTTTGTCCAAACTATTCATGGACCCTTGTCTGCAATATCAGTCAATCTTTGATTGACCTGCAAGGTACCATTCAATCTGCATAACAACATGATATATACCAACTAGTTTTTTGATTAAGTTCTTGACCTTCCTGGTGTATCATCTCAAAGACTCCTTCTCCTTCTTCTACACTGAGTTTAATCATGCAAGCACTCTGGTTGAATAACCAATGAGCTTGGTTGAGAAAGGTTTCTCTTAATAGCTCCCAGTTGTTGACAGCTGCACGGTCCGTTTGACTATACCATATGCGGGCTTGTTTTCATAGTAGACCAGGAAATATTTGTACCTTGTCTGCATTCGTTCCCTCATTATTGGAAACAACAATTGATTCGAATTGAGAGACATAGTTGTCTGCATCGTCTGAAGAAGTGCCTTTGAAATAGTCATACTTGATCTTCAAACTAGCAATATATCTTGTTGTAGGAGGCTCCATATCTGGTTCTGGTTCTGGTTCAGAAATATCCAGAACCTCTGTATCAGGAATATCAGAAACCGTCTCAGATAAGTTATCAAGATGGTCAACAAGAGCGTCGAAGAAGGCTTTAGCTTCTTGAAGGGTAGTGAAAGGTGTTGTGCCACTCTGAATAAATTACTGAAATTTTTTGAAGAATTTCTCTTGGTGTTTCCAATATCGCCCAATCGCTCAGCTTTGGTACTGCTTCATGCGGTTGGCATTCATCTTCAACTGGTAATCATCTAAGTCCAACAAATTAGCAATCACCGGCAATGGTGCCAAAAATAAGCATGTGTCTTACTATACTTATCTCAAAAGTATGAAAATGTAGCATAAAAAATAGTCGAAAAAGGGACTGCTTATTGTTGTGATTAGAGGTGATTTGGTTCATTTATTGTTCTTGGTACTTAATCTAATTGTCAACAGGCATTCAGTGACATTGGCGACCAGTATCAACAATTAAAATGTGACTTTGACATGCAATAACAAAAGGATAATTGATCCCGACAATTCTCATATCAAACGTATTTCATTACTGGAAAAGAACATCCGACTCATCGGCCAGATCAATATATTGGTCTATGCTCCTAATAAAATTTGTCAGACAAAAATGGCACTGTTGCATCAGTAACTCCGATATAGAGAAACTCACAAACATCTCAGAGAATGTAAATGTGATCCGACAATCAGTCCTCAACAAAAGATTGTTGCTCATTCAAACAAACGAACGACCACAGATTTACAATGTTCGAGTATCCATAAGCAAACTTCAACCAATACAGACTTACAACAACACAATGGATTCTTTAGGATGTGTAAGAAGGAACATTCTGCAGTGATAATAAAATAGTGATTCTGAATGTCATGATCATAGTTAAGTTCAAAACAATCGGTTAGTTCAATTACACAAGCAATTAAATAGCCGATGAGTTTAAAGACAATTTCAGCTTCAAATTTACGGTTGAACACTTACGACAATATTGAGGCTAGAAATATTGTCTGTTGTACTACTCTGATAACATCTCATCTATAGAACATGTTTCATTCGATTTGATAGAGGCCAGATTGTTGTTCTGAAATTATTAACATTACATTCTCCAACCACAAGTAATACTGGTTACTTTTTAATGTCTGTCAACAACCAGATTAACACTCGAAACCACTTATCATAAATTGTACCAAAAACATAACTTTCTAACGCTGTCCTCTGTGGGAACGATACTATTTACTACAAAATCTATATTAATCTTGTTGGTATAGTACGACATATACCAATTTTTGGCACCGTTGTCGGGGATAGTCTAGAAAAGGTATAAGAAATCTGACACATCCATCTCCATCTCGTGTATGTCAGATGAAGAATCTCGATTAGAACGATACCGTAAGCTTAGAGAGGAATTTTTACGAAGATAGAGTGAGAGTACACTTCTATCTCAAAAATTAAGTACGATTATTTTAAAGAGACTTCTTCCGATGATGCAGATAGCTATGTCTCGCAATTCGAGTCAATCGCTAATGCAAATAACGAAGGAACTGACGTAGATAAATTACGAATCTTCTCTGGTGTGCTAAGAAAGCAGGTGCGCATATGGTACAGTCAGGTTGAACCAGGCCGTGTAGGAACCTGGTATCTGTTGAAAGATGCGTTTATGGACCAGTTCAGATAAAGCAGTTATAAACCTCAAATTCTCGGACATCTGAACAATGTTCAAAAGAAGAGTAAAGAATCTCTTTGCAAATATACACAAAAGGTTAAAAATCTTATAGGAAAACTAACCGGTATATATCCCGTTGATATGCAGATCGAATGGTTTTTGGCTGGTTTACCACCAAAAATTGATCAGTATTGCAGACAAGGAGACATGACCTCCTTAACAGCAGTAATAGCTAGTGCAGAAAATTTTGAGACCTCAAAACTAGCACAAAAGAGACGCTTAAAACTGATTCCAGTGATAGCAATGATGATTCAGATTCTGACTCAAGTACTAGTTCTTCAAGCTCAGAATCTGAAAGCAGCGATTCATCAGAATCAGAAGCTAATAAAGGAGAAAGAAAGAATAAACGATGAACCAAACGAAAGGATGTTACGAAAGTTGTCGAGGATAAGTCATCAACTTCTAAAATTGAAAAGCTTTGGAAGAGTAATATGGCTGACCTTAATAAAAAGTTTAATGACTTGAAAGTGCAGATCTTTGAAGTTGCAGACAAAAGACCAAAAGCATCTTCTTCCAACTTAGGAATGTGGTGTACGAAATGTGGAACTTCAAGACACACTAAGGAGGACTGCACCACTGTGAATGTCAAATATATTGAAGATCCTGCCCAGGAGGTACTTTTTATTTTTCAGAATGATGCGACTACTAACTATGTTCAGGGTACTGCAGCATCAGCCCAGCAGAACAGACCCAAGTTCGCACCAAGAAGACATAATCCTCCTGAATTTGTTGGACCAGCGAAGTCTCAAACCGTGACTAAACCAGTGTCGGGCAACTGCTACAACTTTGGAGAGCCGAGACATTTTTCTCTTGACTGTCCTCAACCACAGAAGCCGATTGGTTATACCGTTATGCTCGAATTGCAGAGAGCCTGGCCACAAGTATCCTGACTGCCCTCAGCCGCAGAAGTCGCGACCCGAATATCAGTTTGTGGCAACAGCAGCTGCTGTAGACACGAAAGCGATAGCTTTGACTGATGCTGTTGTGTAGAGAATTGACGTTATTGAAAGAAAATTGGTGAAGACAGAAGACCAGTCACTGGCCAAGTGATGTGGAGAAGATTCTCAAAGTCACAACGAGAAGCTGATGTGATTTTTGTGTGTGTGGATTTGTATTCCTAGGTAGAAATGGGCTTCGCCCAGATCGGTTATGTCAAATTCGGAAGATAGCATAGTCTTAACTTCTTTTATTAGATCGATATTGTTGTCGAAAAACAATGTGTCATCCACGTATAAAGTGATAATGATAAAAGACTGTTGCACTGTCTTGAAGTAAATATTCGAATATGAAGAGCTTGGTGTGTAGTCGTGATCGATCAATAAGAAAAGTATTGATCCTTTGAAACCATGCTTGAGCAGATCGCTTCAAGTCATTAAGTGCTTTATGGAGTTTACACCATGATTGTGTTTACCTTCTATAATATAACCTTCGGGTTGTACCATGTAAATGTTTTCTTCGATAACTCCATTGAGATATGCTGTCTGTACATCCATTTGATGTATTTTCAAATTTGTTGCAACAGCAAACGATAATAAAAGTCGAATAGATGAATGGACTACTGGACCGAAGGTCTCAGTGTAATCAACGTTGTATACTTGAGAAAATCCTCTGGCAACAAGTCGGGCTTTTCTTTTGTCGATGTTTCCATCTACCTTGTACTTGATTTTGAAAATCCATTTGCAATCGACTACGTTTCTGCTAGCAGGTAATTCGACAATCGTCCATTGACAATTGTCCATGTCTGGTTCTTAATAAGAGATGAATATTCTTTATCCATAGCTTCTTTTCAGAGATCGGAATCAGGCTAACTGAGTGCCTCTTCGATAGTCGTCGACTCCTGAACAAGGTAAGTTGCAGACTCGTCAATATATCTGATAGGTGGTTTGCTAATTGTTGTCGATCATCTGGGTAATGTTCGAAGTTGATAATCTTCATCATGCTGTAGTTGCTGAATTGCAACATCATCATCTTCGGACTCGCTGTTGATTGGTTGTTCGTCAAGGGTAGATGAGCTTGGACCTTCAATAGGAATAGTCGACTGAAGAACTGGAAAATTTGTTATGTCGGGAGAATCTGTTATGTCGGCTACATGAGCTTTGTCCTTTCCTTTGAGGTCAAAAAATTGATCTTTGATGAAGATGACATCCCAGCTAATGAAAATTGATTTGATACTCTAAAAGTCGAGCTTCTTTTTGAGATCATGCGGTACTTGCGCATAAGCGGTACATCCAAAAACTTTTATATTTGATAAAGAAGATTTGGTACCTGTCCAAACTTCGAATGATGTTTTGTTTGAGAGACCTTTAGTAGGACATCTGTTCTGAATAAAAGTTGTTGCTGAAACAGCTTCAGCCCAGAAGGACTTCGGAAGTGACGCATGTGATAACATGCACTTTGCCGATTCGACTAAGGTTCTATTCTTTCTCTCAGAAAGACCATTTGAATGAGGCGAATAGGAGGTAATGTATTGTTGCTCAATGTCGTTGTTAAGGCAGTACTCCTTGACTTCGGTGGAGATGTATTCTCTCTCGTTGTCGGACCTCAGTGCTTTGATTCGTTTATCAATCTGATTTTCTGCATGCTCTTTGAATTGTCTGAACTTGATAAAAGCCTCTGATTTTTGTTTAATGAAGTAAACAACTGTTCTTCGAGAGAATTCGTCAAGTAAATCTCATAAAAACAAGTCTCGTTGTTGTCAAAAGTTTATTATAAACATTCTTTTACAACAGAAATAATTAAACCAAATCATGTTTAAATCAACAAGAACATAAAAAAGAAGGCAAATAGCATAGTATTTACATCACACAGTAGATCAAGAAAAATTTTGGAGCTCATTGGCAATTTCAAGCTAGTTCACTATGTACATTGAGTTTTTGTGATCCAAATGAAACCAAATCTATTTCTACTTGTTTCTCAGGTTGAAGGCTGTACTACAGCCTATAGTACACACATGTGGGCTCGGATTTCAATGTTTATCAATGCTTTTTTTTGGTAATGCTTGTTGTTTGTCAAATTGCCAATCTAGATCAACCTTTTTGTGTCTAGTTTTTTGATAAATTGTTAAGCAAGCATCCAATCACTCTTGTGGATCTTTTGTAGATCCATTTATGGTCCTAAAGTACAGTACTTTCACATGGTATCAGAGCCAAGTACAAGAGCATGAGCCGTTGATCTAATGCAAATTCATTTTTAGCAAGTTTTGGTGCTAAAAACTATTGAGAGGGCAAGCTAGAATCTTGATTTTGGTGAGAAGATTTGATCCCAAACTTGGTAGAGCTCCAAATCTATACTGTCCACATGTGTGGGCACCTTTGAACCTGCATTTAATACATGGTATTCATTAAATCCAAAGAAATTCAATTTGTGAGTTTTTTATGTAATTTTTGGTAGAAATCTTAGGATAAGCTACCAAGATTGAGTGCCATTGATTAGATTTGACATAGGGTCATGAAATGTAATTAATCTAGGCTGAAATCAGGTCCTCTAAACTTGTTTTACAGGTCTTGAAAGTACATCAAAAAGTGTGAGGGTGATTTAGTCATGTTATTGTCCAAAAATAGCCAAAATTGACAAGATTTGATTGTAAGTAGATTTCACATCATCTTATCTTCATTCCAACTTTGTGAGGGAGTGCTAGAACTGAGATTATAAGTCCATTTGTTGGATTAGAAATCTAATTTGAGTGAAACACTACAAGAGAGAAACCTTAGTGAGTTTCTAGAGACAATCAAATCCATTTCTTGGCAAGATTTGTTTGAAAGTAGTTATCACTTCATTTAATCTTCATTCCAACTTTGTAAGAGAGTGATAGAACTGAGATTATAAGTCCATTTGTTGGATTAGAAATCAAATTTGAGTAAAACACTGCAAGTGTGAGACCTTTGTGAGTTTCAAGTCAATCAAATCTATTTTTTGTTTGTAGAAATCACTAGTAAGATGGGATCTACTGGAGCATAGCTTCTAGAAACTAGTGAGAGGTTGAATTCTACAAATTATGCTATTTGGAAGGTAATAATGGAGTCACTCTTTGTGCTCCAAGACCTTTATGAGTTCTTGATTGAAGATGAAGATGAACCTCTAGGTGCACAGGAGTTAGCTAGATACAAGAAGAGATCTAGGTTTGCACTTCATTGTGTGAAGATGAATGTCAGCAATGATTTGTTGAGAGAAGTATCAGCTTGTACTAGTGCTAAAGAGGCTTGGGAGTCTTTAAAATCAATCTATGAGTCTAGCAACACTTCTAGAGTTCTTATGCTTAGAAATCAAATTTTGCAAAGCATGAGAAGAAGTGAGAAGAGTGCACAGGATTATGTACTCAGAATCAAGTCTCTAAATAGGGAGTTGGCTTCCATTGGAGAAAAGATTCATGATGGAGATCTTGTACAAATTGTCCTTAATGGTTTAGGAGATGACTTTGCAAATTTGGTCCAAAGTTTTGCCATCCAAGACACTTTTCCAACTATAGAAAAATTTCACTGTGTATTAGTGGCTAAAGAGTGTAGGATGTTCCATGCAAAATCTAGGATGAGTTCTTTGTCTTTGCAGGATGGTGATGAGAAAGCCAATTTCTCATTCAAGGACAAAAAGAAGACCAATGGAAAGAAGAAACATCCAAAGGAGGCCAAAGAAGAGGATGATGCATCAAGCTCAAAGGACAAGTCAAAGCAGAAATGCTTCTTTTGTGAAAAGAAGGGGCATTATGCATCTGAATGCTATAAGAGACTAAGAGCACAAGTGGAGGAGGACAAACAAGGAAACCTTGCAAAGGAAGAGGAGGAGGATGAAGTAGATGTATCCTTGATGGCATCTACATCCTCACCAACAAACAATAGCAATTCAAGAGACAATTGGTGGATCGACAGTGGGGCTAGCTCCCACATGTCTTGTGAAAAGGACTTTTTCTCGACCTTACACTCTTTCAATGTTGCTAAAAAGTTTGTCTTTACTGCAAATGATGAAGAGTGTAGGATAGATGGTGTTGGTACCATCTCTTTGTGTCTAGAATCCTCAAAATGCATGGATCTAAAAAAATGTCCTTTATGTATCATCAATCACCAAGAATATGCTTAGTGTTGGTCTACTCTTAGAAAGTGGTTTGGATGTCCACTTTAAGCATGGTGTTTGTTTCATCTTGAAGAATGATGTTTGCATTGCAAAGGGATTTAAATATGAAAGATTGTTTAAGTTGAAAGCTAGTATTGCTTTTGAAAGAATGAGCTTGGCAAAGGAGGAGATCTTGGCAAAATGTGACCTTGCTTGCATTGAGGAGGAGCATCAAAAGGAGGAAGATCTTGAAGATCAGCCTCAAAGCATGAGAGTTCCAAGGGAGTCCTCAATGACAATGGCAGAGTCATCAAATTGCATGCAAATTGTTCATTCAAATGTGCATCTTGCAAGGGTGGTGAGCATTGGAGAGTCTACTATCTTTGAATACTTTTTGGAAAGTAGTAGTAGACATGAGGTGACTTGTTTCTTACCTTTAAGATTCATGATATTTATTACTTTGTATGACAAGACAATGAAATGGGATGCTTTGAAATCTATATTTGTTGTTGATAAAGCAATTTCATTGAATATCTATTTTTGTAATAGTTTGAATAAAGTCATAGAAGATGAGACATCATTTGCTTTGGAAATCTTTGTGTCCACATGCTTTGTGCATGATCATTCCAATGTAAGGACTAAAGATTATCCTATTTCAATGATAGGAATAATGGTAGTGTTTTGCTCTTCAAGTAGAGATTGTAGAATCTACCTGTTTTCCATCAAAGAAGTTGTCAATGGTGAAAATGTGATCTTTCAAAAGTGAAAGACTTGTAAACTTGAAGAAGCACCTTTAGATCAACACCTTATTCAATTCATTGATGATTTGGAGTCAAGTCAAGTGGAGGAGCAAGCTCAAGACTTAAGGACTCCAAGAAAAACCTTGAGTATCAAGATGGAGCCATTAAGGCTCAATCATATGGATCAAGCAAGGCAAGTTGTCTTTGGCAACATTATTTATGCACTTAATATTTTAATTGATGTATCTTCAAGTGCACAAAATGCCTTGGAATCCATGGCTTGGCATGATGTTTAGTTTTGAAGTGTGCTACATGTATATAGACACATTTATGGAACATCTTGTAAGGGATCCTCTAAGAGGTGGTGAAAGATCCTTCATGGACAACATTCTCTATTGGAGTCTCAAATAGTACTTTCACATTTTGTGATAATCAAAGTGCCATTGTCTTGTGTCTGCCAACCCTAGATTTCATTCTAGAAATAAGCACATTGAAATTAAGTATCACTATGTTAGAAGCAAAGTTCTCGACAAAGAGGTCGAATTGCAATACTGTCAAATGCAAGATATGACAGCAGATATTTTTACCAAAGCATTAAACTTGGATGCACACAAAGTTTTGTACAGAACTAAGTATAAAGGTCAAGACATTCATGAATTCAAATTAAGGGAGAGTGTTGGATTATTTTCTTACTAATTGACTAATCAACTTTTTAATCTTTGTCTAATCTTTATCCAGATCTACAGCTTTCTTTGTGTTTTTATACAATCTGCATAATTAATAAAAAACGGCTCACAATGTCAACATTTTTGGGATTTTCGTCTTTTGACATTTTCTCTCACTTCGACATTTTTGCAAAATGTCGGATGTCTCAAATGTTAAGAAAATAACGCTGCCAAAGACATTTACATTTCTCGCATGACAGTTTACGTTCATTTCTGCAAAGTTATAATTTACGTTTAAATATGTAGACAGATTATTTACGACCAAAGCCACCAACTTGTATTAAATCATCAACAAGTAATTTCTAAAAAAATCTAACTAGATGGAAGCCAATACATCACAACCAACTGGATGACGCATTTGACAATCTAATTTTTTAGTATAAATAGTTGATCATGTTTTCATTAGTTATAAAAAAAAAATGAGAAGTATTGAATAGTTAGCGTTCACTCTCAAGCCTACGAGCTTAAACACTCTTGAGCATTCTAGCTCATTTCTTTAGAGTTGATTAAAGATTGTTATTGTGCTTTTGCTTAGCGCTTGATTCAAACTTATATTTATTCACTCAGAGATAGCTTAGAGTACGTGGCTTCGATCCGCAACTTGTACTCATTTACATCTGTTTCCTTTTAATATTGAATCAATCTATCTTCTTATTGCATTCAAGTTCGTATCAGAATGTATGCATCTCTATAATTCTTCGCGACTGATTATCTGTCTGATAATTCAATGCTTAATGTTTGGCTACGTAATCACTGTAATACTAATAATTTCAAAGTTAATTACTATAAGATCGAACATGATTTTTATCACTATTGTTTTGTTCGAAATTGATAAACGTAGTCATGCATAGAGAAAGAGAAAGATAGTTTATTTTGCTGCGCACGATAAGTTTTAATTTTTGTCATTCGACATTCGAATCTTATTCGACCTATCTTTTCATACCTCTTTCCAATACCTCTGTGGTGAGAGTTAATAATATGACACTAGAGGCCTCATTGCCTTACCTAAGGACATAGTAATATTCTTAAAACTTGGTAAGGCCATATCAATCTCCCCTCTTAAACTCTATCCACAGAACAAGAAGGAATAAAAATGTAATCCCGAATCAAGATTTACTTATTATATGTAAAAATCATTGTCTTTCTACACAATCTTCTAGTAATAGACAAGTGTACTTTTATGATTTGTCAATCACAAATATATAGAATCTAACATCCAACTCAAGAAAATCTAAAAATCATTCCAAATCTCTTTTATTAGGAAAGTTCTAGACTTCAAAAATATTTTTTAGCTTTAATTCTTATTAGAAAATATGAGTTGTCTTAATTACATATCCTATCTAGTAGTCAAAGACATAAAACATAACAAAAAAAATTTGATAACACCTCTCTTCAACTACAAGATCTTTTGAAGTTTTAGTCTAGAATTGAATCTAGATATCCAACATATCACTCAATTTCATCATAAATTCAATTGTTACTCTTGGTATTATTAGACATTGTTATCCAATAGAGATCTTAAAAAATACTTATACTAACAAAGTAATTTACTTCTCTTTCAAGAAATGATCCACTACCAAGAAATGCATTTATTCTATGCACATCACATTTCCAATGAATCTATAATGACTCACAAAGTATGTGTCTTATAAGCAATACATATACAAATAACAATATCTAGTGAATTCTCTTTATACTCGTCTAACTAACTTTAAAAATATACATGAGTAGCTCTTCTACTCAAGCTAGTTGCCAAAGATCTAGAAATCTTTGAATGCTTGAGTGTAGGTGCCACTTATACATGTGAAACACCACATTTTTAGATCCACTGTAAATTCCATCTAACTTAATATGTTGATTTCTAGATGGAATGCCTTGTTAACCTGCAAGTAATTGTCTCCAGACAGTACTCACCAATATGTGATCTATGTTCACCTACTAGGTTTTAAGTGTACCTAATAAACCCAATAACAAAGGATGCACAATAGATCCAACAAGATTAATGATGCACAAAAGAAAATAATCTCAATATGAATCTCTACATAAACATATATATGTTACTTGAATAGCTAACTGAAAATCTCATATACTATTAATTCCACAAGAATACTATTTTTCAAGCATATATAACATTATTGGAAAATCTTTGTGTGGGAAAAAACATATCCATTCACACAAATCTTCCCGAAGAACTTATCTTTCATAACAAATTCTCTTTGTTAATAGATCCTAATACACCTACTAATATTAGGTCAATCAATATTGACGAGAATACAAGAGTAGGTCCAAAATCTATTCAATCCTGATACAAGTTACAGTAGATTCGTAATTGGTATTCCTTTTTAGCACAAAATTAGATTCGGACTTCTCCTCTACTATCCATACATATGAATAATTCCCTTATAAATCAAATTTCAATTGTCCTCTAGTACTAGATTGTTTACAATAATCCCTTAAGAGGATCCTTGAGATAGTTTTACTTCTATACATATAATTATGTATCCAAAAATCAATGTAACAAAGGAATTCACATACATAACTATGATTGTCATTTCACCACCTCGTGTGAAACTAACATAGTTTCAATACAAGATACGTTAGGAGATGCTATAAAAAAACATCCAAAAATCTTAAAAAGTTAGTGATAGATGTACAAATGAGTAAGTCCATAGTCTCTCTATTCTAAACAATTACATATGACGTTTCCTCAGATCCTAAGTTATTCTATACTGAGGGATAATGCCACTGGAGGCCTCACTGCCTTGCCTACGAACATGATAATATCTTTATAATTGGCTCTAACATAACAAACACTATATGTGTTCATAGATTACTTTCTTTACATACTTGTTTGATGGTACCTTCTACATATTGTGTATATATTTGTACATGGTTTCTAGTTTCAATAAAAGACAGAAAAATCCCATGACCGAAAATTTCATCTTAACATTTACAAAATAAAAATACATTCATGCACATATTAATATACAATATGCTGTATGGGCCTATATTAAGTAGGTGTAACTATTTGTTTGCCTATGTTTACATATGTAACTATTTGTTTGCCTATGTTTACTATGTTGCTTCCTATTGACCTAGACTTCCAAAAATATTCCTCATAACTTTAGTATGCTAATATATATATATATATATATATATATATATCCCTACATAACACAAATTTATAAGAGTGAATTATAGGAGAATATTGAGAGAGACATCTTAGCTATGAGCAAGAAATGCATTTATACATATAGAAATTGAGATCAGTTGGCATCTCGTAGTTCCTCCAAAACCTTGCATAGCTCATTCACCTGCCAAAATTAGAATAGGCACTTGCCAAGATTAAAATAGCCCTAATCGAATTGCCATCTTTATGCGTAATTGCATGCATTGACCATGCATGCACATGTAAATAGCTATTTCCTCTAGGCAAGAGACTTGTACATATGATAAAAAGTTGTTGGCACCTTGGAGGAAGATAGAGCACGTTGCTTTTCCATTTCTACTCGTTTTATCTTTGCTTCCTCCTCTAGTTGAACAATCCTTCGATTAGATTCCATCAATGCTTCATCCTTTTCTTTTAATAAGGATTTCCATGAGGTTTCGTTGATCTAGAAGACAATATACATGATATATAAAATCTCGTCAACTAAGTGCTTTGACATATGGAAAGTTTATATTTTGAACTTGCTAAGAATTTAAGAATTTGATAACTAGCCTAACATAGATAACTTTCAATTGATTTTCATTATAGCTAGCTTAAATACAGCTTCTTTTGATTGCTTAGTTACTATCACACATTCTAACATGTTTATAGGTGTCATGATTGCACACAAAGATTCTTGTTGGCATTAAGGGTGAGCTTCTGAGTTGGCATTAAGGGTGAGCTTCTTAAGTATTGTATGTAGTGTAGTTATAGCAACTCTCAAATCCCAAAACTTGCACAAATCGTGAATGAAAACCACTTACCTCTAGCATAGTTGCAAATTGTCTTGAACTCTTTCCAAAAATAGCATCAAATAACAATATATACTTTCATACAAAAGCATTCTCAATTATTCAATTAGCACAATTTGGTAGTCCACATCGCGATCATCATAATAAACTCACAATAATTAGCATTTGCTATAGCTAAGCTTTGAAGTGAGATTAAAGGATAATGCATATACTAGTAGTCTCAAACAAGTAGCATCTTCATCATCTTGTGATAATTTTCATATCAAAAGGGTTACATAGCCACACATAGTGGGTGCCATTACAATCAAAATGATAATATATCAAAGTCTTAAAGCTTTATCAACTCGACCAGTTCTTGGCCTATTAAAGAGACTTGTAATCTAAGAACATGTTATGAACTCAATATGGGCTACAAAGCGCTAGTGCACACACGCATAGACAATCCAAACTTCTAATAAAAAAACTATTTACTACATCAATTCAATGGTTACGTCTACATAATTTGCTCCAACAACACGCTAGAATTTTTTTTCTAGAAGCTACAATATCAAAAAGAATAGTGGAGTCACCAAATACCACATAATAGTGATATACTAATATGCAAGTTAGACTTATTGTTGGTGAGATAGGCAACTACAATACAATCACAACCAGGGGTTATTATTGAGCCTTTCATTGTTATTATTACCTTTAGTTGTAGATTTATATTTAGTGTTTCCATTAGTTTTGCTACTACATCAATGAGACATCCTTACTCAGCATTTGAAATATAAAATATATAAGAAAAGAGGACTATAGGCCTAATACCAACTTCATGATAAGGTGATGGTTTTCTCTTGTAATGAAAGACTATCATCCCATCAAAAATTTAGGTTACTAACTAAAAAAAGCCTCTCCAAAAATATAGCAGTATAGTCAAAAGAAACAAGGTTCTCAATAAGAAATAAAAAGATTTCCATCATCACACTCTTGGTTTTCATGAAGAGTGGAAATCAAAGAAATATCAAGGTTTTATATCAATGCTACGTAAGGATAATAGCATTTTCTCTTGATATGCAAAACCTATATGATAGAAATCTCATAGTATTATTATCAACAACTCTATACCCTATTTTGAACTTCTACTCCTAGTACAAGTGGCTTCTATATTTAATAACCTTAGATTCTGGCTTTCCACTTTTGTTACTCAAGTTCCAACAATTTTAACATTATGCATAGACAATATTGATGGTACAAATGATATTTTGTATTAATGGAGATGAGGATGCTAAGTATTTACAATGAAACACGCATGTTATATCACAAGCTATGAGGTTCGCAAGCACAAAATGTCGACCAATTGTGGCATGTTAATGTAAGAGACTTTAACAAACCACACCCCCCCCCCCCCAACACACACACACACATCAACTCTATGTCTAGGAGAGTAGAGATGTGCAATCTTTGACCCTATTGAGTCCAACCATAAAGTTATAATTCATCCCACCAACCTTAGTATTACGGTCCTTATAAGCTAGGAGGCCAAGAAAGGACAACCTATGCATTGGAGTAGATATGAGAAATGTGTATCCAAAACTTGAATATTTGTTTTGCTATCAAGACTATGTTGGAATTACCTCAATATAGTTTATCTTGCTACGACAATTTATTCTTGGTGATTGGTGCTTAATCGAAATAATGAACGCAACATCAACATTACGTGGGAGGTTCACATCACATAAACATAGAGCTCTTTTGGAAGATATTCACATGAAAATCTAGTCATAGTTTGTAGTAGAGCTTAGCTTGTCAGCCAGATTCTAGTTGAGATAGTTCATTCATGTACTTAGCCACCAATCAAGACAATTGATTCTAAGTAGAACTAGAGGACATTTGCTAAATCCAACTAAGGGTCATTCTATTGATGACGCCAAAGAATTGTCACTAAGACCAACCTTGACACAACGGTCATACATCATGTCTCAAGGATGAATGTCATGTCAAAAATATGGAGACCTCTGAGATATGTTAATTGGGCATCTATGACTAATAAACCATCCAATGTCGTCCAAGTACTTTTCAGAAGGCAGCTTGTGGAGGTGAAAATTAAGGATGTTATCCAGTACTACACAAAACTCTATGGAAGAAGATGATGTATGTTCTATGCTGAGGCCACGAAATCATAGAGGTTGGAGTCGATTGGACAAGCAAAATTTGAGGTAATAGATAGAATTTGTTTTCCACTTGATCGTATTGATTGCCCTAAGTTGTTGCATCTTTGTAAGAGTCTCCAAATGGGTTTAAACCGACCTTAATGCTCTGCCTCACATTTTCATGATTGTTTGTATTTTTATAAATAATGTATAAATGCTAAACTATAGCACACCATCGTGAAAAAGGTGGCCCATTTTACCTCAAAGGTCTTTGTCATGGCAATGAATTCATTATGTTTGGTCTCTGCTTGTACAGTTGCTCTAGCTTCCAATTCATCTTTAGCCTGTAATGATATAAAAGAGAAGAGTGTTAGGATTCCAAAATGATAACTCACAACTTTGAAGAGTTATAAAGTAGTTACAGTCTTAACGGCTTTAAGAAATACCAAGAGCGTTGACTGCAATTTCTTCATGGCTTCATCTCGTTCATTTGCAATTGCTTTTTCCCGAGTTTCATACAAAACTTTTACTCGCGTAATTTCCTCTTCCACATACCTGCAAGTTTGTGCATCACAGCAGCCTCAAAGTAAATACAAAACAAGATTGCAAAAAGCATGATATTGTTGGGGGGAGGGGGCCTTCCCAGCTGTCAAATTGAGCCTGAGGTTCTAATCTATGCAATGATGACCCATTCCAGTAAACTGGAGTCTTCAATTGGAAGGCGTACCAAATTGGACAAACGTTTTGGATAAAAGTTTGATCAAAATAGTACAATTATCTTGCATTGGGTGAGGTGGCCCAAGATACCAAGAAAAATGAGTGCTTGATTTCTCAATAGGTAAAAGGAGAATTATCATTTGGGTACTTCCATTTTTTTCATAGTTATCAACATATAGTAGCAAGCAACCATAGTAGTTATCAATACATAGTAGCAACCCAACTTGTTTGAAACCTGTCCTATTTGAAAGTTTTTTTTTTCCTATATGCATTTTCACCTATTTGTAACAATAGCATAAGGTTGTGATCTTTTATTATTGTATAACAACTAATGAACAATTAGTTCTGCAATAAAGCAAAGATTCAATTAAATTTAATTTTTTTTTCTGGACGCTTGGTTGATTTTATCAAACATTTGAAAAATGTTTCTAGCATTTCAAGTTTGCACGTTTTAAACATTTGGTTGCTATACTACCGTGTATCAACAAAAGCACATATGGCACCGAACAATTTAGTCTTACCAGGTGCTCTATCTTCCCAAGCCCCGATATCATACCTGAGCATTTCATCTTTCTCTATGATTTTTTTTTGAAGCAGGCTATAACTACTTTCAGCTTTCAGCTTGGCAGCTTTCTCTAATTTTAATTCCTCTTCAAGCTCAGCAATACTGACATCTTGTGCTACCAATTCCCTCCTTAGTTCTCTGCCCTGGATATCAATATTCCAATTCTCATGACTAGTTAATAAACCACAGCTCAGCTTTCATTTGAAAAGACACAAAAGTGGATGGACTGTGGAGACTAATTTATATGAAAGAAGTTTTTACACAACCATACTACCGTAGCAGACATAATGAGGTTGTTCCATACAGCATACGGAATGTGTCTTTTTTCCTTTGTTAAAAATAATAAAATTAAAAAATATTAATCAAAACCATAGTACCCCGTGGTACCGCTGGTATGGTACCGCCGGTACCATATCAGTGGTACCGCCGGTACGGTACCGCCCTGGGATCCGCGGTACCAGGGCGGTACCATAATATAAAAAAAAATAAAATTCCCGTGTTATTTTCGCAAAAAAAAAAAAAAAAAAATTTGGTACCGCCGACCGATATGGTACCGCGGTACCATATATGGTCCTGCGGTACCGGGATCCGCCTGACCTGGTACCACGGGACCTATGATCAAAACACATTTCATATGTAGGAAACAGACTCAAAAGAGCATATAGCATAAAAAATTTCAGAAAGGGTATCAGTGACATAACCAATAAAATGCTTGAGACTTCTATCAAGATACCTGATGCACCTCGTCATCTAGACGTCCACGCCACTCGGCCTCAAGGTTGCTGAAGGTGGTCTGGGTATCTTTCAAGATGTCTTTTGTGTGTGATACCTCGGCTTTCAGTTCCTTGATTGTTTCATTTTGACTATCCAGCATTTTGTTTTTGATCTGTGAACAAAAGCATACTTGACTCACAAGCATGATAAAATCCTGAACGTTGATTACTAGGACCATTATCACGTAAAACAAGAATGATGTACCTTTTGGGATTTTAATTTTGTTAAAAGCTCACCTTCAGCCAGCCCAACCAAATTCATTGACAAAAAACAGAACTACAGCTTCAGAAATAAGTTTCATTCTTAACAGTAAAACAATGGTCCTCATTTGAGGAAGATTTGGGCAAATTCAACAAAAAATGCAAATGACATACATAAAGGAATAAGCAGAACAGCCCTAAACCCCATGGTACATCTCTACCAGAGGATGTTGCTCATATGACATAGAACTGAATTGTTGTTAGTAATTCATCTCAAGAAAGCACGAATTGTATGTACTAGTTCAAACAGCACTTGTTTTATTACATAATTCCCAGCCGTATGCAACAAGGTTGTTCTAAATGGCATATGAAATGCGATTGCCTTTGTTTCTTTCCCACGTTAACAAATTGAAAAATAGTTTTTTGTGTTTTAGTCATGTTCCATACTTATGTAATACATTGCATTCCATGCATACAGAACACAATGTACACAAAAAGCATTTCTATGAATTAATATGCCATGACAGTTTTGCACGCACGGGAGAATTCTGTTTCTGTTATAAAGCACAAAAAATTTCAAGCTTAAGAAAATCTTAGAGAATGGGCTTCTAAAACAACCGAAATGAGCTGAGCCTCAAGACTCTCTAATCCTCTTACAACATAGTTCGTGTGATAGAACCTCATAGGTGTCGATGCAGAGGCCTCCCAAGTAATGATAGCTATGATAAAAGGACGTTTCTTTATAATTAAATCAAAGAAAAGAATTGAAGAGATATAAAAGTACATAGAAGTACGAACAAACAGAAATTTGTTAGCAAAACTGGCATGGAAATTTGTTGCCTTAGATTATGGTGCCTTGATCATGTAAGCACCTTAACAGCATCCTCACTAGCCATGAGCTTTTCCCTGCATGTACTAGCTCCTTCTTTAAGATGCCGATTCTCTTCAACAAGGGATTCAAGTCGGTTCTTGAAAGTCGATTCTGCTCTTTCCCATTCTACTTTGGCAGATTCTTGCAATTTCTTTTGTAAGGTTTCAAGCTCGCTTGCTAGGCCGTCGGATTGCGCAGCACGCTGCCTCAACTTGCTAAGTTCTTCTCGAAGTTCTTGGCAATTCTAATGTAATTGTCAAGCATGTAAGTTTCCAATCTTCAAAGTACAGCAGTACAAGTAGCAACTAGGAAATTGGAAAAATGAAACTGAGTTTGCTTCAAGATCAACAACATTGTACTGGATTGATTATCAAGAAGAAGGTACCTCCTGTGGAGATGATGCCTTTACCAAGTCAAGCTGGACAACGTGCAACCTTGTCTTCTGTTTCACATTACCTGCTCTTTTGTTAGAAAGCTAGCCAAGACCATAGTCGTGAACATAGTGGCAACAAATTGCCTCCTTACCAATTCAAATTGAAATTTTAAGAAATGTTTTGTTTCCAGAAAAAAACTAACCATTACCACGTTCTATTAAAAAAAATCAAGTTTTCTTGAATCATTTTGCCCTAGGAAGATTCGAATAGGTTGAAATTGACTTGTGACTATGGTCCCAAATTCATATGCAAAGTCCATGAAAAACTTTTGTTAACACAAAAACTCAATAGCCAGCAGATGAATGTGGATTTGAAGTCTGATTTTCATAGTGATGGTAAATCCTAAAGTTGCATTTACATCAAGATTTATGGAATGCAGATTGCCCTTGAAAAATACTTGGTTAAAAGTTAAAACTCTCCCCCACCCTTACTTCCCTTCTTCACCCTCCGTGCTGTCTTCTAGACCAGCTCCTCGCTGCATGATGCCCCACCAAACCTGAGTCCCCATTCTTATACATCCGCGACTTACTGCCTAAATAGCACATAGATCATCAAGAATAAAGAGAGCAAAGCCATTATTATGAAGGTTCATTGCAGCACACAAGATATCTAAGAATTGATGGAAAACAGTGACTTCCATAATTATCTTATCTACCTATCCTGATCTAATGCTATACTGAGTTGTCTCCTACTTGAGCTAAAAACTACAAGTTATCTTCATAGAGTAAACAATCATCAAAGACACAGCATGAAAATGAGACAAAATCATCACATACAGAAAGCAAAAAAAAAAAGGATGAAGAGAGCGGCATTCAGCATCATACCACGGGGGGTGTAGGCGACGGGGCGGTGAAGAATGTGTGGATTTGCCTTTATGGGGCTTAGAAGGAAAGGCTAGAGAAGTGGCAGTGTGAAGAGAGGTGGTAAAGAAAGCAGCTTGTGTTTCAACTATACTATCATGGGGAAAAGAGTAAAGTAATGAAGCCAGAGACTCCTGGTAGACTGGCATGTGTAGAGGGCTGAATGTGTATCTGGGTGCATGGGTAAGCATGGACGGGAGGATGACTAGGAGGGTGGGAGGCAACCAATAGCGAAGGAGACGAAAGAGTGATCAGAGAGGGTGGTGGGAGAGGTATGAAAATCAGAGATGAGAGGTATGGAGGATGGTGATCCCATGAGATAATCAACAGAGGATGCTAAAACTGTGAATAAAGGAATCATAGATATCAAATGACTCAAGTAGGAGGTGGGATGCTTGAGAGAACCATGATAATCTGTAGCCCTGATCATGAAGATGTTGTGAGGAGGATAGTGCAGTCTGTATGTATCGTCTGTCTATCTCTAGTAACACTTGTACCCTCTGTGTATACGTAATGAGTTGGAGAGCTGCCTCGATCTGGATAGGTGGAACTCCAAACTCGGCCAGGAGAATCTCATGTGGAACAGAAGGCTTCGCACAAATCAACCGAGCTAGCATAGTGGTCTATAGTCGTGAAAGACTGGCCCAGTGTGAAGAGGGAAGACCTGTACACCATGCCTCTGTCGCATATAGAGCCATCGGGGTGACAATGGTATCAAAGAGACGACACTCACTGCAAGCATCCTGGATGGACTTCAGGTAACTCTCTAGCTAAACAAGGGAGGCATGTCCCTTCCCTAGTCGAGTGGTAGCGGCCTGTCTCATGCTAAAAGGACTTGAGTAAGGGATCCTCAGGTATGTGTAGGAAGGGACCACCTCTAGAACCTGTCCTCCCAAAGTAAGCTCTTGTTGCTGCATGAATGCTCGAGAAGTGTTGAAGACCATAACCTTAGTCTTCCCAATGTTCACCCCTAGGCCCCATCTGGTGCAAAACTCATGCAAGCAATCCAACTGTCGTTGTAGACCCTCTCTGGTCGGTGAGACCAATACCACATCATCGACATAAAGGAGGATAGCAATCAAGATGTCCCCAAGCCTTTAACCAACACCACCACACTGTGTAGTGACTCTCTCCAACTCATCAATATACAAGCCAAAGAGGACTGGTGAGAGGGAGCAACCCTGCTTCACCCCAATTGTTACGAGCTCGTAACCAGTGCCGAACCCTAGAGAACACAGATAGGTCAGATACCACAGTCAGGGTCGTTTCCAGCGTACACGACCAACAGGGCAAGACAGTGTGAGTAGTGTGCCCAGCACGGTCCATAGCCGTGGCGGGCCTAACACAGCCTAGGGACCCTGTCAGCAGGATAGAACTCCCGACGTGCAGTCGGCCACGTCAGTGCCACGTGGCCGACACTTGGCAGTTGCATGCTACCAGTCCTCACACTGGGCTAGGAGGGGCTTACTCCATATCAGGGAGTAGGCAAGGTTGGGTGAATCAATTAGTGTTTGCCCTACTGTGGTGTTAGGATCTATTACATATCAGACCCATCTCCATCTTTGGGAGCTAAGTAGCAGCAGGGAGAAAGTAAAGAGAGTGCTCAGAATCTCTTAAAACTTTGGTAAATAGGAGAGACAGATCTAGCGCTGGAGGAGTAGCTTTCTACTGTGAAAATCTCCGTTGAATCATCTTCCTTTCAGTTGGAATATGAGTTAGATTTCTGAGACAAATCCATCGCTGTAGAGACAGCTATCTGACAAGGCAATTTCAGTAGAATTCTGAGTCATCTGAGCAAAATTTCAAGGGAAAAAGATGGGCAGATCCATCGCTGTATAGCTAGCCCTCAGATCTAAAAATTGTAGCAAGTTCTGAGTAGATTAGAGTAAGTTCTAATCAGAAATAGAGTGGCAGGGTCAGCGCTGGACAGGGAGTTGAAAAATTGGATTTTCATCCCTGATTTCTGAGATTTTTCAGTAGTTTGAACTTCAAACTAGATTGCTTCAGACCAGCGACCTACTACTTGAGGTCAGATCAGAGATTCAAGCGAGTATTGGGCCTTGAATTTCAGAAAATTGGGCCAGACAGGTGGCTGTCCAGTCAGCGAGGGCAGAGATACAAAAAATTCCGGATTTCTTGTTGTAAAATTCCGGTTTTCACTCAGTTTGTTGGAGCCCCACACCTGAAATCAGATCAGTCAGCTGCTCAACTCAAGCACCGGAAAATTTGGCACCGTTTTGGAGCTTCAAACTGGCGGATTCCGGGACAGCAAGTCTGAAATCTTGGGGAAAAGAGCTGAAAGGGTTCCTCTTCGAAATTTCTTTGGAAGTACAGTCCTCAGAAACAGCTAAGTCATCTTTCCTTTCCCTTGTACAGTTGTAAATTAGTCTTTTTGACTTTTTTTCATCAAAAGTTAAGGTACCTCTCTTTCAGTTTCCAAGATGACCACTCCTCAGGGACCTGATCAACCCCCGGAGAGAGGCTTCGACGAACTTGAAACAGAAGCCTTGGCTTACAGTAAAGGGAAAGAACCTATGGAAATGGAAGAACAAGAACAGTTCGCCGACGAACTCGACGAACTGGTTACCAAGGAGCAGTTTCTCCAGTTGGTAACAGAAGTGGATGAACTGAAGTTGGCATTAGCCAATTTCAAGTCCAGTGTGGATGACTCGTTCGCTGAACTCAAGAGCTTGATTTTGAGTTCCGCGAAAGGAAGCCTTCCCTCCACTTCTCAGTTGTCTCCTTCTCCACTTCCATCAGTTTCGGGTGAGACTTTACGGTCTCACCCTAGTGTCTTTAAAGATTTAAAGCCTCCTACTTTTAATGGGGAAGAGAAGGATAGAAATGCAGACATTCTACAAACCTTCCTCAGCAAATGGAAGAACATTCATGCTCTTAAACAGACCCCTGACCATTTGCAAGCTATTGAGGCCAGTCTTTCCTTAGGACCTATGGCCTATAAGTGGTGGTTAAATCTCCAGGAGACTGGGCAGACTCCCCGGTCATGGAAAGCTTTTGAAGAAGCTTTTTTAAGAGAATTTCTACCAGAAAATGAACTTGATAGAGCCTGGGAATCCTGGGAAAGATCAGTAATGGACAAGTCCCTCATCCAATATATCTCGCCGTATCGAGAAGCAATTTTAAAGATTAAAAATATGGATGATTATCAGAAAATCAGGGGATTTGTCCGTGGCCTCAAAGATGAATATAAAGTAGAGGTCCAGAGAAACTCGCCTACTACCCTTGAGCAAGCTCTCAGATATGCTCAAATCTATGATGATTCAGTGGGTAGGAAGAGGGTGAGACAGCAGCCACTTTCTAAGCAGCCTCCTTAGAAAGACTTTCAATTTAAAAAGAAATTTTTAAAAAGAAAGAAAGAAGATAAATTTAAAGGTGAAGTTCCTTAGAAACGCCCTTCACTCATACAGCCCTTAAAACCAGATGATTTTGAGAAAGCCAAACAAGAACGTTTGTGTTTTCTGTGTATGGGCAAGGGACACACAGTCAGACAGTGTCCCAAGGGGCCTTTCACTAAAAAAGATAAAAAAGATAAAAAAAAAGTTCATCTTGTTCAGACTGTATGTTTCCCAAAGTGTATCATGAAGATCATGAACACTGTTGCTAGCTGACCTCTGCAATGCTAGCGAGACCCTTCAGCTTTGGGCCGCATGACCTAGTACGTATGCATGGGAAAGTTGGTAACCAGTCAGTAAGAGTTATGGTTGATGATGGGGCAACCCATAATTTCATCAACTACACCCTGGTTAAAAAGCTTAAACTACCAGAAGTACCTAGTCAGCATAGGTACATAGTTTCATTAGCTAAGGGTGAAGATAAAAAAATATGGGAAAATATGGTAAGTAATTTGAATCTTGGTATTCAGGGGTACCAAGATGAAATAAACTTTCAGATAATGCACCTGGATCGTACAGACATTGTTCTCGGGAGAGATTGGCTCTACAGTTTAGGACCTTCCCTCCACATAAACTATCAGGAGAACACCCTCAGCTTTCAGCATAAAGGCCGAGAGATCCAGTTGCATGGGGAGCATGATGTTCCCAACAGTCCTATGGTCTGCAGTTCAGAGCTCTGTCAGCTAATCGGAGACGAAGACCATCAGGTATTCTTATGTGAATTTCAGTTTATTCTTGAAGTTTCTATTTCCAGTTCTATTCAGCAGAAAATCAGTAAATTAGAAATTTTATTGTCTAAATTTAAAGATGTTTTTCCTGAAGATTTACCACATGGTTTACCACCTAGCAGAGAGGTAGATCATGTAATAAACCTAGTACCAGGTACAGCACCTGTTTCTAAACCTCCGTATCGGGTCAGCCAAACAGAGGATGAAGAAATAGCTAGGCAGTTAACAGATTATCTTGGGAAAGGCCAAATTCAGACCAATAGTTCACCATGGGCCTCACCAGTCCTATTGGTGAAAAAGAAAGAGGGGTCTATGCGTCTTTGCGTAGATTACAGAGCCCTCAATAAAGTCACAACTAAGAATAAATACCCTATGCCTCGGGCAGACGAGTTGTTTGACCAACTCGACGGGGCTAAGTTTTTCAGTAAAATAGACCTCAGATCGGGATATCATCAAGTCTGTATTAAGTCAGAAGATGTCTCGAAAACAGCTTTAAGGACTCGTCACAGTCATTATGAGTTTAAGGTGATGCCATTTGGGCTCACAAATGCTCCAGCTACCTTTATGACCTTGATGAACAGTGTCCTCAGACCATACTTGGGTAAGTTTGTAGTCGTATTTCTAGATGACATCCTCGTTTACAGCAAAACGAGGAAGGAGCATCTAAAACACCTTAGAAAGGTGTTTCGACTGCTCAGAAAGCATAAGCTCTATGCTAAAAAATCCAAGTGTGAATTCTTCGTTGAAGAAGTAACATATTTGGGTCACATTATCTCTTCAGATGGCATTAAGATGGACCCAAATAAGGTTAAAGCCATACTCAGTTGGCTGAGACCTCAGAATATTTTGGAACTTCAGATCTTTCTTGGTCTGGCGGGATATTACAGACGATTTGTCAAGGAATATGCTTAGATAGCAGTTCCTATGACAAATCTCCTTAAGGGGAAGGGAAAAGAGTTCATTTGGGAGTCCGCACAGCAGGAGAGCTTTGATGCTCTCAAAACAGCCTTAGCTACAGCACCGGTTTTAAAAGTCGTCGACCCCAATCAGCCGTTTGTGGTCGAAACAGATGCTAGCGACTTTGCAGTAGGTGCTGTGCTAACTCAGGGCGGACGACAAGTTGCGTTCGAGAGTAAAAAACTCGAGCCAGCTCAGACTAGGTACAGTGCCTATGAAAAGGAACTCTTTTCTATAGTACATGCCCTTAAGACTTGGAGGCATTATTTGTATGGTGCCAACTTTGAGGTCCTGATAGACCATGAGAGTCTCAGATACCTTTGCAATCAACCTGAGCTTAGAGGTCGGAAAGCTCGTTGGGCAGAGTTGATGCAAGGGTTTGACATGTCTATCAGACATAGGCGTGGAAATTTCAATACAGTAGCAGATGCCCTTAGCAGAATGCCTATGATAAACGAGCTGAGTTTTACTCAAATTCGTAATGAGTTACTCGAGTCCTTGAGAGGGAAATGCCAGCATGATGCATTCTTCTCTATTATCTGGAACTCAGTCCAGAATTGACAGTTACAGACTCTAGAACCAGTTCCCGAGGCTGGTGCCAGTTCATCCAAGAATACGACAGCTTCCGTTGAGGATGATGATGAGTCCGAGTATACGTCGTCAGATGACGTTGAGGATTCTGAGCTTGTACTACCCAAGCAAACCCCAGTGGTTGAGGGTCAGTTGACTCAAGGATTCAAATGGAAACAGTATTCCATTCAGGATGAGTACTTGCTCTATAGAGATAGAGTATGTGTCCCCAATTCAGAGGATTATAGGCAGCAGGTCCTATATGAATGTCATGACAATCCTAGCGCGGGACACCCAGGCATACAGAAGACCTATGAGCTTCTTCGTAGGCAATTTTTCTAGCCCAGTATGAAAAAGGACGTCCACCAGTATGTAACCAGTTGCCAGAAATGTCAAGTATACAAAGCAGAGCGTTTAAAGGCAGGAGGGTTGTTGCATCCCTTAGAAATACCAACTGGTAAATGGGAGAGTATCTCCATGGATTTTATAGTAGGCCTGCCTAAAACCCAAAAGGGTAATGACGCTATATGGGTCACAGTTGACCGTCTGACCAAAATGGCTCATTTCATTCCGACCAAAACAATTGTTAGAGCTCCAGAGTTAGCGAGGTTGTTTGTAGTCGGGCTATTTAAATTGTACGGTCTACTTTCCGGCATAGTCAGCGACCGGGACAGTAAGTTTACTGGAAATTTTTGAAGGATAGTATTCCATCATCTCCATACTAAACTTAATATGAGTACCACCGACCATCCACAGACGGACGGTCAAACAGAGAGGTGCTGGAGGATATGCTTCGTGCATACGTCAGCAAGAAGCAGACTAATTGGGAGGAGTATCTCTCAATATTAGAGTTTGCTTACAACAGTACCAAACATTCAGCTACGAGATACAGCCCATTTATGCTGATGTACGGTTTTCAGCCACGCTCACCCACAGCTGTAGGGTTTAAACAAGAAAAAGTTGAAGCAGCCAGAAACTTTTTAGAGGACCTAAACCAGATGATAGAACATGCTAAGTCCCAGGATCGAGCCAGGCATTATGCAGATTCACAGAGACGAGATGTGCAGTTCTCCACTGGTGAGAAAGTCTACTTGAGAGTCCCAGTCGACTCTAAAACCCTCAAATCAGGAGTGTGTGCTAAGTTGTCTCCAAGGTATTGTGGTCCCTTTACCATCAGTAGGAGACTAGGCGAGGTCACCTATGAACTAGAACTCCCACACAGCAGTAGGGTTTTTCCAATCTTTCATGTAAGTCAGTTACGAAAAGCCTTAACCAGATCAGACAATCTGGTAGGGGACAGTGTGTTCTCCCATTGGATCCTCAGCAACCTCCACATGAACCAGAGGAGATTCTTGACAGTAGAGAGACGCATACTCGTCATACTCTATACCGAGAATATCTGGTTAAGTGAAATGATTAGCCTATTGAGAATGCCACTTGGGGAAGAGGCAGCGTCCTTCGCAAAAAAAATTTCGGACTTTGTCTTAGAGGACCAAGACGGTTCTTAAGAGGGAGGGAGTGTTACGAGCTCGTAACCAGTGCCGAACCCTAGAGAACACAGATAGGTCAGATACCACAGTCAGGGTCGTGTCCAGCGTACACGACCAACAGGGCAAGACAGTGTGAGTAGTGTGCCCAGCACGGTCCATAGTCGTGGCGGGCCTAACACATCCTAGGGACCCTGTCAGCAGGATAGGGCTCCCAGTTGAGTCCCAACGTGCAGTCGGCCACATCAGTGCCACGTGGCCGACACTTGGCAGTTGCATGCTACCAGTCCTCACACTGGGCTAGGAGAGGCTTACTCTATATCAGGGAGTAGGCAAGGTTGGGTGGACCAGTTAGTGTTTGCCCTACTGTGGTGTTAGGATCTATTACACCAATAGTGCTCCAAATCTGATCGGATATGCCACTGCTATGTCGGAAACATCCCAGGACACGCTCATAAAGTGCCATCATAGCAAGAACGATGTCGGTGGAAAAGCCGAGGTCGCGGAGTCTTTCGATGAGTAATGAGCGAGGAACAGAATCAAAGGCTTTCCTGGAGTCCACAAAACAACTGGAAACACTCGCTCTCCTACGCTTAGCCTCCTCAATCAAGGCCCGCAATGTGAAGATGTGATCTATGATAGAATAATGGGCTCGAAAACCTGACCCATAGCATGTAGTCTCCTAGTCTTCGCCTCTGAGCTCACAACAAACTGAACAATAGTACCATATAGTTTCGCCAGGACATGCCCAATCATGATCGTGCGGTAGTTAC
This sequence comes from Diphasiastrum complanatum, assembly GCA_029204225.1. Lineage (NCBI taxonomy): Eukaryota > Viridiplantae > Streptophyta > Lycopodiopsida > Lycopodiales > Lycopodiaceae > Diphasiastrum > Diphasiastrum complanatum. The sequence continues at coordinate 18,367,392 of CM055098.1, forward strand.
TCGGAATCATGGGGTCACCATTCTTATGGATGGGGTGGATAATGTTAGTGCACCAGGATGATGGGAAACCGGAAACAACTGCGGAATGAAGAAGGGTGGCTATAGTAGGAGCGAGTAAGTCTGAGGCATGGGAAATAAGTTCAGACTCAAGGTCTTCAATATCTCTAGCCTTGTGGAACTTCATCTTCTTAATGGCTGCTACCATGTCATATGTGAAGAAGGAGAACTCAGATGGTCGTGGAGATATAGAGATAGGTGAGTCGGTAGGGACGGTATACAAGCTAGTAGCATAATCAGTCCAGATGCGAAGGTCCTCCAGGAGGGGTGGTGGAGAGCGAGGAATGAACTCATGCCAAAAAGCGCCCGAAGAAGAACCGAAAAGGAGGTCAATAAGATGTTTCCCTTCAGAATCATCATAGGAACGCTTCTTACGGAAGAGAACACGATGGTAGGAGCGTTGGGAAGATCGAAGCAGATGTGGAGCATGAATACTTGAATAGGTTACTGACTGGTGAAGAGAACGACACTCAGTATCCTACCATGGAGGGTGCAATGGTGAGGTGTGCATCGAGTCTTTTTGGGATGGGGTTTTGTGGGGAGAGTTAGTGATGTAGCCGTGTGGAGAGAGGTGGTGAGAAAAGCAGCCTGGGTGTCAACTGGACTGTCATGAGGAAAGGAGTGTAAAAGTGAAGCCAAGGACTGCCGGTACAGTGGCATGTAAATGGGATCAAATGTGTACGTGGGTGCTCGGGTAATCATGGGTAATGTAGATGAATGAGTGGGTGGGAGGTGGCCGATATCGAAGAAGAGAAACGAGTGATCAGAAAGGGTGGTGGGGGAAACGTGGAAGTTAGAGACTATGGGTACAAAGGATGGTGACCCCATGAGATAGTCAACGACACTATGTCCTCCACTGTGAGGGTGGCATGTATAAATGTTTGAATGTGGCCAGCAGGGTAACCCATTATAAATCACTAGCTCATGTGCCTCTCCAAACTGCAGTAAGTGCTCACCATATGAAGTAGTAGGTCCCAAACCGTCCGCGAAGGTCCTGGTAACCTCAAGCATATCACTGTCAAGGGCACGAACAAGCAGCTGATCAGAGGTGTCGAAGAACTCTGTCTGTCTCGAAGATGTCCGGGCATTAAAGTCCCCTGTGAGGAGAATATGCCCTTGCTTTGGAAAGTAATGTGCTGCAATAAAAAGATCTCTATCCAAACCAATATCCTGACCCACGATGCGAGTCCATATGTAGCGGGCCTGCTCGTCATGTCAGATGAAGTCAATATTCAAATGGAGAGTCTCTCTGTACAAGCCGGTGACCCCACCTGAACCTCGGCCACTGACAAATCTAGTCTCTCGTTGGAATACTGAGTCCCATCTATATCCAGGAAAGGAAGGAGGTCCTTGCCAGGCTCTCGTGTGTCTCCATGAGGAATAATATATCTCTGCCTGTGATAAAATCAACAAGGTCCCCTGTCATGGAAGATGAACTCATCTGCCAGACTCACAGGTTGCCTGAAAGGCCTTACGCCTCTCCTCTACCTAGATATATGTGAGGTCCATGTAGATAGTGGTACCACGTAGCTTACTTCTACACCGCAAAGCATCTCGACGACTCTCTAGGGAAGTGAAGCGGATGATGAGTGTGGTTGCATCTCTAGTGGTCCTCCAAGCAGTATCTAACCCATCTGTCCTGTGCTCGAGAGTGGTGTCGAGAAAGCGTTTGGCATCCTGTGTATCCGGGATTCCGCGAACTCTAATGTTGTGCGCTTTTTGATCTCGAGATTTCTTGTCCGAAATGGTGGCTGAGATAACTGAGGAGATGGGAGCGCTTGGTTTGGTGCCTTTTTTAAAAACTAATGCCCAAGAAAGGGCCTCTTCTTGCTGCTTTTTAATCTTTGTCTCTAGTTCCCATATCATATTGGTGGTGGACGCCGAAGCCGCAGCATGCTTGGTCCCAATGGATTGTTCGAGTGATGCAACTTTGGACTGCAGCATGTTCTTCTCATGAATCAAAGACGTAACCATTCCTTTCAACTGCAAGATTTCTTGCCGCAAAATCTGGAAATCTGCCTTGATTTGATCGATTTGCCAAGAAGAGAACAATTTGGTTGATTTGGAGGGCGTATATGGGATGCTAGCTGTAGGTTGTGAGCTAGCAATGGTCGGAGTGGGAAGAATGGGATTGGAAAATGGAGGAGCAGATTTGGGAGAAGGGATGGGCAGGGCTACAGGTAGGGTTGATCCATCAGCGGAGGTAATGCCAACAGCGAGGGTGATGCCATCATCGAGGTCAGCGGGGGGGGGGGGGGGGGGGGGGCAGGCAGCCAGAGAGAGAGAGAGAGAGAGAGGCAAATTGTAGCATAGGAAGATTTGGCGATTTGCAAAGTTAGATGTTTTGCAAAAGATGCAATGACAACTACTTAGGAGCTCTTAGTATACCAAAATTTTGTAGAGATCACCAGAGAGTCCAAACTTATGTCATAGTTGATTATTGTACCTGAACTAGACCACATTATAAATTAGGTTGGGTCTCGATAGCCCATGGATTTGGGTGCAAACCTAAGACTACCACTTGTTCAAGGTGAGTTGGACAAGTCGGGAAAATATTAATTGTTGGAAGAAATTGACACCACATGGATTCAACAGAGGGGTTGTGTGTCATTGGCTACAAAGGGTGTGGTTTTCAAGTGCTCAATTTGAAACGATAATCCATGATCTAGACATTGAAATACAAGTTTTTGGTTCATGAAGGAGAACCAAGGGACATGACATGTTTCGCCCGTTAGTGAGCATAATGTGGTAGGGGGACGTAGTTCCATTGAATTCAAGGGAAAAGCTTGCTTCCAATGTGGACAAAATTGGGTCACCTTAAAAGCGACTATTGGTCCAAGGGTAAAGGTGGCCATTACTAGAGATATACCCAAGGACAGATTGTCAAATGATGCAAACAAGGGCTGTGTTGCCAGGAAATCCGGGTGATCATAGTGAACGTATAAGGAGAAGGTCATAGTGTCCCTATTCTTGTTGACACAAGTTCCTCATACCACTTCATTAGTAATGCACTAGTAAAAGCGTCAATCACACACCATTGATTTGTGGTTATAAGTACACGCTTGGGTACAATAGTGGCTAAGGAGGGGTTCTCTATCGTAAGGTAGTGCCAAAGATGGAGATTTTTATTCAAGACTATAAAGGCCACTTAGATTTCCATGATACCATTTTTGGAAAGTTAGATGTGGTGTTGGGCATGCAGTAGTGGCATCGGTAGCTACAACCCACTACTGACTTCAAGACACATAAATATTCATTTGATGGGAGTGAAGAACAAGTGGAGATCTTTGAGAATGATGGTCTTTTGGAAACGCCAAGGATTTTTGTATGCAAATCAAATGGTAAACAAGAAACAAGTATTATCTTGTTTTTTGTTATCATCTCAAGTTCCAACTTTGATAAGTGTTATCAACAACTTATTAGTAGATGATGCATGTTATCTTCCAGCACTATTTTTGTAAACTTTGTGAATATATCTTGATGATAAAATTGGATTTTAGTAAGAGGTTGGTTGAACATGTTTTGCATTTACAAACGATGTTCTAGATCCTATGGCATCATATTTGGTAAGGAATCCTAGTGTGAGTTCCTTATGTGGGAGGTGGAATATCTTAGATATTTGATTTTGAAGGATCAAGGGCGGATGGATCCACTGAAGGTAGGGGTTATAACCAATTGGAATACACCTTGTATTATTCAAGATGTGAAGTCATTTCTTGGGACGGACAATTGGTATCACCGTTTTATGAAGGGTGTCAACATATTGCAACATTGTTCATGAATGTCACAAAGAGAGGGTCTAAGAAGAAACTTCTCATGGATATATGGGAGGGTATGAGCATGACACCTATGATCGACTCAAGCCTAAGATGGCTAACACCCTTGTATTGTAAATAATAGATCTAGATGCATTGTTTGTATTGGATGCAAGAAGCACGGATGAAGGTGTTGTGTTGAGCCAAGATGGTCAATTTGTCACTATATTAATGAGATCGTGTGAGCAAACGAGGTCAAAAAGCTCAATGGGAAGAGCTTATTTTAGAGTTTTGCATGGCAATCAATCAAATATGAACTTAGCATCCAAAAAAATGTGGCAAATGTCTTATAGCAACTTGTTATGCTTTGCATGATAAGGAGTCACCATTTTGGTTGAATAAGAAAAGCTTATTCAATGGATGATAATGCAGCCAGGCTTTAAACTCGGTATAAGATGAGAAATGCCTCAATTTTAAATGAGTGATGTGCCTCATTTTGTGCAAGCACATATTGCAGAGGAGGGATTTCCTCAAGAGGCCTCAAAAAGAAGTAAGAGCTAGAAGGTCTCACAATGTCTGAAACACTTAAAGCAAGATGGGTTACTGTTTTTTGGGGATAAAGTGTTTGTGCCCATGGATGTGAGCCTGAGAAAGCACATTTTGTACCAAAGACACAATATGCCAAATTCAACTCATCTAGGTTTCCAAAGAAACCTTGCACTAGTTTCAAAATTTTACATTTGGCTAGCCACGAAAGTGGAAGTGCAACATTACTGCATGGAAACCTATCAAGCGGTAAGGTTGACGAGGGGAAGCCAACAAGATTGTTGAATCTGTTAAATACCAGTTGGGTCGAGGAGAGTATTTTCATGGATTTTGTTACTCATCTCTCAATGAAAAAGAAGGAAAATGACGCCTTATGCACTAAGATTGCATATTTTATTTCCACAAAGACTAAGGCCAAGGCTTTTGAATTGGTAGATAATCTTTTCAAAACCCTCTTTTGTCTATATGGATTGTCACAAGTTGCTACTGTTAAAGATGATATTAGCCATAAGTAGTAGGGACCACCATTAGGGCCAAACTGAGTGTGGGCATGATACACCCTTTTGAATTGAAGGCCTTGATGACCAGTTTTAGCTCATTGATTATAGCTTAGCAAAATTATGTCAACTTATTTTAATGGGTCAACAAGGTGGGACAAATAGGTGCAAGCCTAATTGGGCCCAAGCAGATATGAGAATGAAGTGAATATTGCTATATTGGGTACGAGAGTGAATAGCTTCTAGGTTTTTGCCTTTTACAAAGTTACAAGTGGTAGGCATAGGAGACCACGACATGTTTTATTCCCAATTGCACTTCCTTTAGCTCACAGGGAGAAAGTTCAATGTAGTAGGTCACTGTGACGTTCATGGCGAGGTGGCAAACAAGTCTCCAGTTGATTTTTGTTGATTATTTCACATACAACTGCCATGCAGGATGGATCAAAAATGGATTTTTTGTAGGGTTGTAACACAATATGTGGTTGCTATGAAAATGAAAGTACATGGATAGGATCCTCATTTAAAGAATCATGAGGTTCCTTGGTAGAAACAATTACCTCATGAAAGACAGCATGTGATACTGAGGAATTCATATCCATATGTTGGCATTGCGGGGTAACATAAGAAGTCTTGGGAGGAATCAAGGACAAAAAGAGTTTAAATATTGAAGTTATAGACATCCATGACTTAGTAGATAATAAGTAGCAAAGTAAATCACTCACCTTACATATGGAAGACATGAAATAATTGAAAATGTTGAACCCTCTAATAACTCTGTGAATGTGCATCAATTTTTAGCTCCACATTATGAAGAGAGAACACAATGAAGTAGTAAACTAAACTACTACATTTTCCATTTGAAAATAGGAGCACCTGCTCGCGAACCACATTAGTTAATTCAATCACCAGAGCCTCAGCATCCTGCTCCTACAAATAACCGAAACAAACTTTAGAATTAGTCAAAGTTAAAACTCAATGTTGAAAAAGATATTCTAATATTTAACAAACCAATGAACCATTTATTCACCACTGAAAATAACCATCACTTTGTATATAGACAACTTGTAAGGCAAGTTACAAGGACCTTGATAATAGCAACGAAAATCCTTTGTCTCATAAGGTAATTGGGAAAAATAGTTGTAACGTGAACTAGGTGTCAAATTCAAATACAATGAGTCCAGGAAACTAACTTTTTGTAAAATTGTCTTGAGTGCTCGCCTTAGCTGAGCAGCTTCTTTTTGAGCCTCTTCTTGCACTCTCTTCATGCATTCCATGTTTTGTACACAATCTGCCCAATTATCGAGATCATGACCTTTTCAAAGGGAAAATGCTATCGATACTAATGATACATATTTTAATTGTAGAATTCAAAACACTAAAAGCCAATAAGACTGTTCACAACAGATTGTCATTTGACAATGAATCTACTTCCTAACAGACCATTGCTAGAATTCAAATATCTACTCCCTTTGAGACTTCCAGACCATATGGATACATAATAGCCATGTTTTATGAAGCTTCCTATCATTGGACTTCTTTTAGTCCATAAGAGATGAACATTTGTTGGCCCAAAAAAGTATCGACCACATTGTAATCATATCCATATCACATTTTAGAAGAACTAAGTTCCAAAACACATTCGGAATGCTCAGTTGAGAGTTCTATAAGAAATTTCACAATATTCCAAATTTACACATTCTTTTATATAGTATTAAGGTGTTTCATATGCATCCATGAAGATATGCACATAAGCATAGATATTACACATAGAAGGTTGCAACATATGTGTGCATATGATACAATATGTGGTAAGTTTTATGGACACACATAGTCCATATGTCTCTATTTTTGGCCATTATTAATGGACACACTTTTTATTATATTTTTTGGGCCGCAATATTTAAATTTTCAAATTTCTCTCCAATTCAATTGAAGGGAGATAGCTTTTTTTTAGTTACTAAAGCTATTCATTTGTTAGTTGAGCTCTTTGTAAGGGAGTTCCAAAAGATCTTTGTTGGAGGTATGCCTGAGCTATCAGCAGCCATTGATTTCATTAGACTTCTTTGTTAGAGAATGCTTGTGAATGATTGTTTTGCCACTTTATGAATGTTATTGGTAGACACTTTCTTTTTGGGCCACTTTCTCTTTCTAGAACATTTTTTTTCACAACATTTTTGTTTGCGAGTAGAATTGAGTTCTATTAGTTGCATTGGTGTTGTAGCTAGTCGTTGCCCATGATGATGTGATTTTCTTTGCTGGCCATTCTCCAAGAACCCTTATTTTCAACTTTTGGGAGAACTCATCATTTTCATCAATTTTTGTGGCAAAAGTTAAAAATAATCACATGGATGAGAGCGCTAGGCTGAGTCAAGACTGTTGATCCAAGTTTCATGTCAAATATACTCTACATCAAAAGATCTTGCAAAGTTTTTAAAAGGGATAAAAAACAAATTCTCATTTAAATAATTTTTAGTTGGCTATTTTTTAATGTGATTGGATCTTGTTAATTCCTGTCGTTTCATGATCCATAAGATCCATTTGACCTTTCAGATCACATTCTACAGATGATTATTGCTACTTATCTTAAAGTGATTCTTATATATCCATGTACTCTTCCATATCTTTATCCTTTCATATATGGATTTGCTCATGTCGATGCTAACGTTTTACACCTTGGAGTGCTGATCCTATTTTTCTGGATACTACTATACATTTTTGGGTATTACAGATACCTTGGGTTGCTACACAAGTGTTCATTCCATTTGTTTGTCAAGGTGATCCATTCCTAGTTGCTACCTATCACTTAATCTCTGATGATGTTGCCGAGTTGGTGCTATGGTTGCCACGTATACATTTTTTTGTGGTGTTCTTGGGCCATTTGACTAGCTTTTGCATATCTCAATTGTTGGGATCCTACATGATGACACTTTCTTATGGCATTCTTGAGCTATTAGAGTGCTTTGAGAGACTTACAAGATTGTTTTGATTCTTTATGTCTTGCATCTACATCGACTTATTATTGGTTTACTGTAGTATCATGGTGCTTTTGGAATACTTGTGACGAGTTATGTCCTCTCCTTCAATATCTCGATTGGGCGATACATGTGATTCTAAGTTCACAATTGTTTATAATTGGCTAATAATTGCTTGTGGCCTCTCTTCTAGGTTGTGGGGTGTTACAACTCCTTAAGATCTTCGACTGCCTTGAAGGTTCCGCACACCCCATACCAATGACGATGCACTGTATCCACCCATCCATAGGGTCACAACCGACCCACCCCCATGCACTGGAGCTATCGACATAATCATGCCCGGTCAAGCCTCCTACGATAACTGGCATCCCATACCACCAGCCATTGCACTCAGCTCTCCCTAGCACACATCTCCTGGCCTGGAGATACATCCTAACTCATGCACGTGCTCTCCATCCACCAACTCCCGGGTAGACTGAGTGAATGGCAAGAGGGAAGCCCCACCACTATATAGGCATAGCATGGTGAGTCCCATCAAGCACGGTCCTGCTGGTGACACTTGACCACCTAGGATGGTGACGCGTGGCACCCAAACATGTCGATAACGCCAGACCTGCGTCATGCCCCTTGCGAGGCCGTCGCTGAAGGGCGTACCGTTATAATACATAACATTCCGCCCCCCCCATAAAAACTTCCTTCTCTGGGAAAAAACCAGGGAATCTAAGTCTTAAATCATCCTCCTTCTCCCAGGAGTCCTCATCATTTGACTTACCTTTCCAACGAATCAGATGTTCAGAAATCAAACGATTTCTCAACTGATGTCGTCGAGTATCCATGATCCTTTCCGATTCATGGGGTACAAAAGCAGTCAAATCCTCCAATAGCACTAGATCATTTGTGGGAATCAGGTCATCTTTTCCACCAAGTCGTTCCTTTAAACAACTAACATGGAATACAGGATGAACCTTAGTTCCAACAGGGAGTTCTAGTCTATAAGCAGCCCTACCAATCTTGTTAAGAACTTTGAAAGGACAACTAAAACGTGGAGATAACTTCAGACATTTCCCCGTTCATAGTGTCTTAGAGTCCTTTGGGATCTAAGATACACCCAATCACTGATCTCAAATTCTCAAGGACCGCGGCTTCGGTTGGCATAGAATTGGGCTTGATCCTGAGCCGATCTAATGCTTTCCCTAGCCAACTGCAACATTTCCTGCATATCATGCAAGAAATCCGCTGCAGCCTGAACCTTGAGGCCTTTGAGTCCAACGGAGATAGGGGAACGAGGCTGAATGCCGTACAAGAGCATAAAAGGACTAGAACCAATGGCAGAATGCTTCATACTATTGTATGCGAACTCAACCATTGGGAGAAATCTGATTGTTGCCTGGAAACATATGCGTGAAGCATATCTTCCATTGACTGGTTGACACGTTCGGTCTGACCATCAGTTTCAGGGTGATCCGTAGACGATAGACTCAAAGTAGTTTCCAGTCTTTCAAAGACTGCCTGCCAGAACTTGCCAGTGAACTTGGAATCACGATCACTAACAATATCGTTCGGCAAACCATACAACCTGAACAACTTTTCAACGAAGAGTTGAGCAAGTTCTGAAGCTTTGACAGTAATTTTTGTTGGATTAAATTGCGCCATCTTGGTAAGCCTGTCAACTACTACCCAAATGGCATCGTGCCCTTCCCAAACTTGGGAAGTCCGACCACAAAATCCATGGAAACACTTTCCCATTTCTTGCTAGGAATTTCCAACGGATGTAACAGACCAGCTGCTTTGAGTCTTTCTGCTTTATTTACTTGGCACTGTTCACACTTTTGAACATATGCCTCGACATGACCTTTCATTTTTGGCCAATAAAATTATCCCTTAACAAGGTCAAGTGTCCTTCTGTATACCAGGGTGTCCCGCACTGGGGCTATCATGGCACTCGCGCAGGATTTGGGCCCTAATGTCCGCGATATTTGGTACACAAACTTTTCCTCTATGGAAGAGTAAACCATTCCTAATGGAATAATCATCAAGTATCTTCTCTTCGTGAGATTTCTTGAAATCCTGCTTTCCAAGATTATTTCTCAAAATAGAGCTTCTTGCCAGGAGTTCTTGCCAAATACGACGATGAGTTCCTGCCAGGAGTTCTTGCCAAATACAACCGAAAAACTCATCGGTCCGACAAAGATCTCGTAGAGAAAGATACAACTAGGATTGGAACTCAGCAAAGCATAACTGATTAACCCCTCCAATCCGGCTCAAAGCATTAGGACACAATTCGACGAACCTCGACGGTACTTAATGTCGAATTCGAACTCTTGAATGAGTTCCGAGACCAACGGGCCTTACGACCCCTAAGGTCTGAGGCATCACAGATATACTTAAGAGACTCGTGATCTGTCATAACCATGAATTCAGATCCGTACAAATAATGTCTCTAGATCTTCAACGCATGGATGACAGCAACAAGTTCCTTCTCATAAGTAGAATATCTACTTTGAGCTGGGTCCAACTTCTTGCTTTTGAAAGCCACAGGTCTACCATCCTGGTAAAGGACTGCACCCACTGCATAGTCACTAGCATCCGTTTCCGCTAGGAAAGATCTGCTAAGGTCCACTATGTGTAAGGTAGGGGCTGTAAACACTAACATCTTCAAAGCTTCAAAGCTGTTCATCAGTCCAGACAACAGGTGGACTGATTTTCGAACGCCTTCCGGCCTTCTTCTTATTACCCTTTTTAGTTTTCCTTTTGGCTTTCTTCACTCCCTTAAGAAGATTTGTTAGAGGCAATGCGATTAAGGCATAGTCTTTAATGAATTTATGGAAAAACCCTGTGAAGCCCAAAAAGATTTTACTTCTCTTATGGTTTTCAGGATAGGCCAATCACGAACTTTCTGGACCTTATCGTAATCGATCTCAAAACCTCGACCGGAAACGATATGTTCCAAGTACTTGAGTCTTGTCTGAAAGAACTCACATTTAGACTCCTTAGCATAAAGCTTTGTCTGCCTTAGATTATCTAACACTGTACGCAAATACGCCTCATGCTCCTCAAGAGTCTTACTATAAATCAAAATGTCATCTAAAAATACCACGAGAAACTTCCCTAGATATGGACGAAGAATAATGTTCATCATCTGTTGGAAGGTTGCCGTTAGTTAGACCAAAGGGTAAAACTAAAAATTCATAATGGCCATACCTAGAACAAAAACCTATTTGGGAAACATCCCCCTCATGTATTTTGATTTGATGGTACCCCGACCTAAGGTCCAATTTGGTCAAATACTTAGCACCATTCAATCGGTCCATTAAGTCGTCCATCCAAGGTAAGGGATAACGATTCTTAATTGTCATTTTTACTAAGCTTTTTGTAATCGACACAAAGACGAATACCGCCGTCTTTCTTGCCGGTTAACAAAATAGGAGCTCCCCAAGGGGATTTACTAGGCCTTATATGGCCCTTACGTAATAATTCCTTAAGTTGACTAGCAACTTCATCTTCTTCCTTCGGGCTCATCCTGTAAGGAAAAAGCGATACAGGAGAGCTGTCAGGAAGAAGACCTATGTGATGGTCTACTCCCTTAGGAATTTAGAACTTAGTAACTAAGTTTAATTCAAACTTAGCACCAAAATTTATTTTGCTTTGCATATAGGAGGTGACAAGGGCCGTGGGGAGGCGTGCCACTCCCCTCCCTTGTCCCATCAGAAGTAAAAGTACCACAGTAGGGGGAGGTATTATCCCTCCCCTCCCTCACCACTTCTCACAAATATGCGCTGCAGAGCGCTGCAGCACCACGCTAGTCAACTCGGAATCCGGGGGAGGTAATACTCCTCCCCTTCTTACAAAACAAAAGCAACCTACCTACAGGTACGCAATCGTACCAGCAAATCTTTGTGCCATAAATCTGGTATTCACCTCACCTCCTAAGTTTCGACTTCCAAAACGCGGGCGCCAGCCAACCGCAAAAAAAATTTCTTTTGAACTTGAAAGGGGGGTTACCAACCATGGGATAAGGTTAAACAAACTTATTCAAAAAGTGTTAACCATTACCCCCAACGTTTCTTTTAAAAAAAACTGAATTAAAAGAAACGCAACCATAACTCTAAATTGTTAATTGATAACAGATGTTTATTTCCTTTCATACTAAGAACCTTAATAAGGATTCAAAGAAAAGAGATGAACAAATGATAACAACTACTTTAAAAAACTAGTTCCAAAAACCAAAAGAAGCTCCATCTTTTCAAGAATAAACTTGAATAAAGATTTAAGAAGACCAAACAGCCACATTCCAATAAAAGGAACAGCAAACCGCAAAAGCGAATAAAGGAACGTGTGCACCTAATAAAGGTAATCGGCGGCTCTGATACCAACTATTACAACTCCCTAAGATCTTCGACTGCCTTGAAGGTTCCGCACACCCCATACCAGAGACGACGCACCGTATCCGCCCATCCATAGGGTCACAACCGACCCACCCCCATGCACTGGAGCTATCGACATAATCATGCCCGGTCAAGCCTCCTACGATTACTGGCGTCCCATACCACCAGCCATCGCACTCAGCTCTCCCTAGCACACATCTCTTGGCCTGGAGATACACCCTGGCTCATGCACGTGCTCTCCATCCACCAACTCCCGGGTAGACTGAGTGAATGGCAAGAGGGAAGCCCCACCACTATATAAGCATAGCATGGTGAGTCCCATCAAGCACGGTCCTGCTGGTGACACTTGACCACCCTAAACCCTAAACCCTAAACCCTAAACCCAAACATGTCGATAACGCCAAACCTGCGTCATGCCCCTTGTGAGGCCGTCACTGTTATGGTACATAACATGGGGGATTAGTGATTTTTTAAACCCAACATTGAAGGCAATGTTTTATTACTAGAAAACGACAAAAATATCCCCACATTTTTAGGCATCCATATCAAGATTCCTATTTTTTAACTTCCTTATCATGATGTATTTATGTTTGAATGATATAAGATTTATTGTTATTAACATTATACGCTTAAATAATATAGGTACATACAAGCATGCACACACAAAGTTTAAGTGCATCATCTATCTAAATTAACATATAAACATTCAAAATCTCAATACATGTAGCTAGACTAAATAGAGTTCAATATCTTGCCTACAAATGAATACGTTGAAATATGACATGATCCATCAACACATCCATATTTATGTACACAAGTTTACCCCCAAATGTTGCGGTAGAGAAATTATGGAATGTGCTATCTAAGAGAAATCCATGCTCGATTCTACATTATTGAATATTTAGAAACAAGCTAAGTTCCAAAATGAATGTTGTTGGGAAGAGACTGTAGCGTACATATTGTGATTGTACATATTTGCTAACATCATCCCTCTTCAATTATCAAAATACATGTGTGTGTGTGTGTGTGTGTGTGTGTGTGTGTGTGTCTCCACGTATCTCTTCTGTTATTTCAGCCACTCTTTTAAAGGAGAAACTTCATGAAAATAAGTGTCTCAATTTTAGGGTATGCAGTATTGTGGATACCTAGAATACTATTGAGGAAGCGAAACGGTTTCTTGAGGACCTAGACATGGCATGGTGAGCAAAGAGGGATAATGCCACCTTGATTAACCATTTTTTTACGTCATCCATTAGTTGTAGAGGTGCTTTGCAAAAAAGAACCAAATTAAAAGATACGCGAATTTTCATGGATGACGACCTTACCTATATATAGGTGGAAGAAAGGTGTCAAGCCTTCCAGAAAGCCAAGGTGACAGGTAGACATGTGATTTACCGAGATGGTCAAAATCATTCTTGATGGTGCAACTAGTCACTCTCGTCACAGAAGAGCCAAGAGAGAGGACTACATATATTCCCAAGCTATAAGTGGGATTTAATATATACAACAGAAATGATATCTGCGAGGAGCAAAGGTTTTGGTAGGGTCACATGCTTATACAGAGAGTCACTACATCCAATCATGGAGTTCATCAGACATAATGAACTAGCATCAAGTTTCGATGTCCTCAAGGCTCATTGATACGCCCCTCGTATGCTCGTTGAAAGATGAATCTTGATGGGCTCGAGTGGGGGCCTTCTTGGAGGGCGCACTATTATCCCTCCCAGTTGGGCCCTTGCCACTGGAAGCTTCCATTTTAGGGCTTCCTTTAGGCTATAAGTAGGGAATCTGTGTCATTTGTTATTCAGCTGATGATATTGATCTCTCTCTTTAGTCTCCTTAATCTCTCTTTCTTGCTTTCTAGGGTTAAGTCTTGCTTATGTGATGCTTTCATAGCGTAGCTAAGGTTAAGTCTTGCTTATGTGATGCTTTCGTAACTTGGTATCAGAGCACTTTCCTGATTGCTGAATTTCAGATCTGATTTTCTGATTGGGCGCCCATTTTCCTTGCTGATTTCTTTTTTCTCTCTTTGCTGAGGGCTTTCATCTCTTTGCTTCAGCAACATTCAGCATAGTTTGGAGGAGGACCAACGCCCATCAGAGCATTTTCCTTGGTGGAGCTTTAGGGGATAGTTAGCGGAGCTTTAGCGGAAGTACTTCCACTAAATTTGGCGGCCAGAAATTTTTTTTTTTTTTTGGCAGATTAATTCCGACGCCCAAGTCCAACTTGTTTGCAGGCTGTCCAAGCCCAATTCCCTCATCTCTTTCATCCGTTTCTCCTTCCATATTCAGCCCTCTCCATTTTCTTCACTTTTGTTTGCAGGCTGTCCAGCCCCTTCATACTTGTCACTTTCGTCCGTTTTTGTCTCCGTTTGCAGCCATTTTTCACACCTTGTTTGCAGGCTGTCCAGCGCCCATCTCCCTCCAATTTTTACTTCGTTCCGCCTCCGTTTGCTACCCCAAATCCACATTTGATTGCAGGCTGTACAACACCCATCTCCACCCTCATACTTGCTGTTTTTTCAGCCTACTTGAAGCATTTTTTTCCAGCATCTCTTGCAGCATTACTTGGTGGTTGTCCAGCGCCGCATTTGGCCCCAATACTTGGTAACCACCATGTGTTGCTTACCAATAGCGGATACTGAGAGTAAGTTTTTCTTAATTCTTGGTACATAAAGCATGTCCTTTATGTCAACAATCTTCCGTGAAGGTAGTTGAACTTGTACTTTTCCAACTCCTTTTATATCATATGTGTAATTGTCTCCCAACTTCACATTTAACCCATCATCTAATTTTTGAAAATTAGATAGCCACTCTCGCCTAGGTGTCATATGTTTCGAAGCTCCTAAATCAATACCGAGAAGCCACCACCAGAAGATGTCGATGCCGAAAACAACTCATAGTCTTCAAAATCCAAAGCACTCAATTTTGCATTCAATGTTTCTTCTTCTTCAGCAAATTCCCGTCCTGCTTTTTCTTGAACTTGTTGTGCCAGCACTTCTTTGCATAATATTCTGATTTTCCGCAAATAAAGCAGTTTCCTTTTCAAACCACTTTCTTCCCATCTTCTGATCAATTTGATTGATTCTCTCAATATCTAGCTGCTTCTTCTTCTTCTTCTTCCCTTTTCCACCCTTCTTGGAACTTTGCTCTTGCTTCTTTGCCAGAAATGCCTGTTCCTTGAAATCGTCCCTGTTGACAATATTTTGTCGTCTCATTTCTTCCTGTAATGCTATGGCATTCAGTTCATCGAAAGAAGGCCTCGTTTCTCGTAACAATAGCATCATTACAAAGTTCTGATAAGCCAAAGGTAGACTATTAAGCACAATGGATACCAACACTGAATCTTGAACACTTTCTCCAACGGCAATAAGTTGTCCTCTCAGATCTTTCACTCGAGTAAAGTAGTCCGTTACTGATTCACCTGTACCCATCTTCAATGTGTGAATCTTATTAGTCAAGAACAAGATTCGTGATTGATTTACCGTCTCATACAAGTTCTTCAGTATATCCCAAGCCTCCTTGGATCCAGCAGCATCTCTGATATGAGGTATGATCATATCTCTAACGAACAAGTTAATGATATGATGACCTTTTCTTCTACGTCTCTGATACTCCCGCAACTCCGTGTCAGTGGTAGGAGGTATCTCAACACCTGTGACGATTTCCCGATATTCTCTATCCCGGAGAATATTCCTCATCTTGAACTTCCATATGTTGTAGTTCGTTCCATTTAGCTTGCTAGACTCCGACAATACAACATCATTCAACCTTGCCATAAAAATGATCTATAGCAACTTCCACCTGATTTTTAACTATGCAATCTTCTTTGCAAGTCAATAATCTGATTTTGCTCCAACCAGCAAGCAGATCTATCAGAAAACTAGTGAACAGGTATGTCAGACAACCAGTGAATAGATCTGTCATGCAACTAGCGAACAGGTCTGTCAGACAACCAGTGAACAGATCTATCAAACAACCAGTGAACAGGTCTGTCAGTGAACAAATCTGTCAGAACAGGTTTGTTAGACAACCAGCGAACAGATCTGTGAGACAACCAGCGAACGGGTTTGTTAGAAAACCAGCGATCAGGTCTGTCAGACAACCAGAGAGAAGGTCTGGAGGTGGTCCATTTCATGATTCTTCATCTTCTCCATTTCTTTCTGGATCTATGAGGCAAGCTAGTTTTGTGGTTGCATGGCATCTAGGAAGTCCCAAGTGATGAATTACAAGACCTAGCTATGGAGTATCTTAACTGCAATACTAGATCAATCAAGAAAGCTTGAGAAACTTAGCTAGGGAAAACATCAAATACAAGAAGAATTGCATAAGCACGTCACAACACCAAAAGTTAGAAGATAAAATGAATTGCTAGAGAGAGAGAGGAGGGTGTGGCTCCTCCAAGAGGCAAGCACCTCAACTACATGCATGGAAAGTCTAGGTGTCGATTATATGAGTGAGCTACTTGGCCCAGTCGGCCACTTGCACTAATTTACTTAAGTTAGAAATAGGGGGTCTCATGTATTTAAAATAACATCCCCCATGTGTAATGTACAACTTACAATATAATTAGTGCTTAGTCAAAAGGGGTAAACTAGGCATTACTCTTCAACACCCCCTTAATGGCAATTTTATTTAAGCTAAC
Organism: Diphasiastrum complanatum; assembly: GCA_029204225.1. Taxonomy (NCBI): domain Eukaryota; kingdom Viridiplantae; phylum Streptophyta; class Lycopodiopsida; order Lycopodiales; family Lycopodiaceae; genus Diphasiastrum; species Diphasiastrum complanatum. The sequence continues at coordinate 18,384,248 of CM055098.1, forward strand.
ACCCAACAAAGTTTGAAGCAAAAGCACGGCGTAACACTCATTGCTCGATATCACTATATTTATGTTATCTTTCATAAGATTGCCTCCAAGGACCTTCTAAAGTACTCTAAGACATGCTTTGCTTACAATTTTATGTTGGAGCATCTCCAAGAAGAGACATTCTTTGAGGTAGCTTGTCGTTTGTGATGAGCGGATTGGTTGGGCAAAATCTCGTACCTCCGTAGGTATTTACAATGTACATTGTACATTCATTTGTATTTCAATTATCATCAAACAATCATTTCTTCAAGATTTTACTCATTTTTTTAATTTCGAAAGTCAAATGAGCAACAAGCTATGCATCCATATTGTAGACTCCCCTAAAGATTTATCACTCATGAGTCTTGTTTTGTTGTTGTGAATGCTAGGTAAAAGGTGCGCAAGTGTATGTTTTGATGAAATTTTTTGGGAATCCATTAGGTTTATGAGGGGTTGGACAAAATGCTTGAGCACATATTTAACTTGGAAAAAGCTCCTAAGAAGTTTGACGAGTTGAGGGCATTTTGCCAAAATAGGTGGGATAGCTACCACTCACCTTTGCAGGCTGCAGCTTTTTTGTTGGACCTAGAATTTCAGGGAGAAGACAAAGAGGTGATGCATGGTTGGGACAAGACATTGACAAAGTTGGTACTAGATGCTACACTGAGGTGGACAATCAGAAATCAACTTGCTGATTATAGGGCAAAGATGGGTCTCTTTGGGTATGCAGATGCACTATGCAGATGTACAGTGTGATAGATTTCTCATAGGTTCTGCCTTGTGGTGGGAGAATTGGGGAGCTGGTACTCCAGACTTACAGACATTAGTTGTTCGTATTTTGAGTTGAGGGGCCAGTTCATCTCCCATTGAACGTTTGTGGAGCTCACTCAGCCACATAGCATCATCTTGGCACAGAAAAGTGCTATCAAGCTTAGGGGATGGCTCCTGCGAGTCTAGTGGAGAGAGAGATATAGAGGACCAAGTGCCTAGTGATATACTAGATGCTCTCAATTTTGAGGATCCCGAGTTCATGTTTGCATATATCACTCTTTGAACTTTTATCATGGCACATGCACTATATTATTTAGTTGCTAGTAGATCGTTAGTTACTACTTACGAGTAGTTTCTAGATTTTGGATTCTGAAGGCCTATGAGCCTCCTATTTTGATCTCTGCTATGATATGTATGACACTGATCTTTGATACATCAAACTTCAAAATTTTGGAAGGCCATTTAAATGTTTGAGTCTCCTATTTTGTAGTGATTGATAATTGATTGCATGTAATAGTTAAGTTGATGTATGAAGTTTTATGATTCATTAAGTAGATTTGGACTTGGAGATTGGAGTAGTAAGCACTTCACAGTTTAGTAATTCACATAAATTATCATCAATTTTAAAACTTGCCATTCAAAAAGTTAAAATTTTGTATAAATTTCATTTTTTAATGTTAATATATAGAAGCATGTTTTTGTGTATTACGTTCCCATTTTCTCAAGGACATTTTAAATGTCATTGCCGTCCCGTTCCCTAGTTTATATGCCTTGTAGTGATGTGGCATTCCTGTTCCTGTTCCCACTCTCTCTAGGATTATTTCGTTCCCATTCTCGTTCCCTAGTAACTATGCTCATACCTCACAACCCCCATGCTACATCATTTGTGCATCACAAATTCCTATCTACTGTGAAGCACTGTCATCACTACTTAGCCCTATGCCTCAAGATGCCCCTTTGAAAACACAAGCCAATCTTCTCATAATCGTTCTCCACACAGTTGCATCACTCTCCTTCCCTTCCAAACATCATAGACCACAAATTCCTTCGTAGTACATGGTATGATAATAAATATTTTTCAGTTCCACCTCAAAATTCTCCAAATCTGTGTATCTTCTCCTTCCTTTGTGAAAACAAACGCTGATACTGTGCTCTACTTTGACAAAAGAAAATTCTTAGATGGAAGCTGAAAGCAAGAGACTCATTGACCTCTTGTATAGCTTTTCCTCAAGCTCTTTGTAGCGTGAGTTCCACCCATGTGGGACCCCTCCACCTAAGTGATCTATGTGTTTGGGTCCAATATGCCACCATGTTATATACAACTCCCACTACCCCCATTACCATTTCTCCTAGTTCTTCTGAGCTCTCCTCCTTCACACCACAAATGGTACAGGTAGCCATTGAGAGGATGAAATGTAACCATTCCCGTGACATCGAGAACCTCGAAGCAAATTCCTTATCCATGTCGTGCATATCATATCCCCCTTTTTGGCTACTCTCTTCAACACAACAGTCATATACGAAATCCCATCCTCTTGGTGCACCAATGTCCCCATAAGAGCGGAGATCAAATGAGAGAAAACTCACACTATGATGATTGATCATGTCATGGCTAAGCTTTATGAGAACAATCTTGAGACTATAGTAAGGAGTGAGGCAGAGGCGACGGAGGTGTCGCAGCGACATGCTATAAAACACATGCTCAAGATGGTAGATCTAACATGATTGCCAACACTAGTGGGGAAAAGCAAGGATGTCCGTTCTCCCCTACTCTCTTCGACCTTAATAATGACGAGCAACACAACTATTAGTCACAATGAGGGATGGGGATGTAGAATTGAAGACGTACTGATTTCTATTCTGCATATGTGGATCAAATTGCTCTTATCACACGTAGAGAGGAATGCAGCAACACATAGATACACTACATGCTGTTCAAGGAGAGAGGGGTCGATCTTATATGCAAAGACAGACCTTTACTTTGGATGGACAATCACTCAAGATAGCTTTTTCATGTACATACTTGGGGGTATATTCTAGTTCTCTAATGTAGATGTGGTACATTGACATTCAGCAAGATGTGCTATAAATAATTCTCATCAATCATTAATCTCAATGGAGGTGAATACAAGTATATTATTTAATACTTCGCTATTGCTCCCTTCCATCGTTTAAAAATACCTCTAGTGAAAGACTATGCCCCCAAAAAAGTTATCCAACAGAACTAAGATTGTAGCAAAATTACAAGCAATTAGCATAAGCATAGATACCATCAAAACATTTCATGAGAATATTACCATCCAAAGCTTGTCGGAGGTTCTTTTCTTTGTTTGCTAGCTCCTCCTGCAAGCTACTCATAGTCGCCTCAGCAGCTGCCTTTGCTCGCATTTCACTATCTATTGATTCATATGCCAATTTTTCTCTCAAATCTTCTTGGTGTGACCTGAAAAAACTCCTTTGAGTTATCATATGTAAACACTTACCTGCAAAAAATGAGTAGAAAGTAGATAATAGTTGTTCACAACTAGATACTCTTCCAATTTGTCTTCATAATAACACTAAAGAACACTAACCAGTGTTGTATCCTTACAAACATCACAAAGTCACAAGCGACTAGGGTACATGTCTTTCAAAAAGTTAGATAATCATGCCAGTTCTTCTATTTTAAACCTCTCACTAAGTGAAATGAAATTAAGCAACTTTCTCAAGAATAGGGGCAAGGCACACTTGTGTTATTTACTTCTAAAGGCAAACAAGAAGTGTCTAATACTCCAAGATCAATGATTTCGAGCCCAAACAAAAGATATATGAGTTGTATTCTTGCTTTCATTAGGCATATAGGTAGCAGCTATGACAATCTACTTCAAAGTATACTTTTGAAACACTTCAGGCTTACGTTACCTTTTATGTCCTTAAAAATAAGGATTTGGTAAGTTTGAAGTAGGATAGATGCTGCCTTTTACTTTTGTGGCTTTTACATCCGGTACTCAATGTCTCCTTGTTGTTTTTACTTTGAAGAGCAATATAGTTTGAAAAGCTGTTGAGATTCTAGTGAATGGAACTAGGCTTATTCATCATACATGAACCTTTTTATCATTGATATCAGAATACACACCTTCGTCTTATCTTCAAAAAAAGCTCCTGAAGAGATATGGTGAACTATGTTTCCACATATATTGATGTTATGTCCAGGATAATAATACCTGACACTGCAAAGGAGACGTGCAATCTGAACCCTATGGAGTCCAACGACAAAGTCTTAGGGGCCTTCCCCAATTACAAGTTAGTTAATCACAGAGTGCTAACTTGTACTAGTCAACTGGCATCCTTGCTACAATTATCTGCCTCAATTATGTTTGCTGTAATTGAGGTGCTGCCCTACAGAATTGCCACCGACAATAGCAATCCGGAGTTTGTTGAAGGGGACAGGAGGGCAGCCACAGCTTCTACTTCTTCCAAGTTTTGCTCTCATTCATCCTCCACAGATCTCTGCTAAAGGGTGCAGGAGACCAACGAAGGAGCAGTTGTAGAGGCGTCACGGAAAATCCCACAAAAAGGTAATAATGGAGGAGCAGAGAAATGAAGCACAACAGCAGCTCCGGGAGGTTCCCAAGGAAAAACAAGCAAGAAGCTAAGAGCACAGGAGCAGAGATCGTTGGCTGTTGGAGTCATCACTAACTGAAGTAACTGCCATGGCTCTTAGCATATCTCTCAGAAGTAGAATGCCAATAGAAGTATCCAAGCTCTAGAGCACTACCAACAAGATGGATTTCCTATATCGACTAGCAACTTAGTATTGATCTTTAGCTCTTTATGGTCTAGAGGAGGATGATATCCTTCAAGACAGATGCAAGAGCAAACTACTATCCAAAGACAGACTATACACAAATAATTAGCTTAGCAAGTTTTATTGAAAGTAGCTGGAACATTTGTAGAATCATAACAAATGTCGTGTTGACAAGTCACAATATAATAGTTAGGGGATCATAGTAGGCAATTGTTCTACTGATAATCGCCACAGTTGAAAGTTGCTGGAGACCTATGGAAATCGAGTGCCAGGCACAGAGGCGAGCAAGAACATAAAAGAGAGAGAGGCAGCTGACGAAGTGGGTGTAAGAACTTAGAAGAGAAATCAAATAACTAGAACTCACGTGGGAGGTGCCCCTGAATTGGAGTGTCGCCCAAGGGCTGCAAACAGGGAAGAAACTTGAAAGGAGAGCTGGAGTGTGGCTGTAGAACTGTAACAAGGGAGAAGAAGAAGATGATTTTTGAAGCTGCCATGATGCAATGGAAAATAGAGTAGTTGTATGTTGGAAGGAAAGTAGAGTAACGGTCTTGAGTAGAAGAATAGTTCCTAAGAAAGGTTCTGGAGAAACAGTGACTGCATGAATATTGTGAATTGTGATCGATACATGTGTTGGTTGAAGGATTTCACTTATCATGAGGAATGCAATTTACAAAATTATAGCATGCAACTTGCATAAATGTCTAACAACCTAAAAGAAAAAAATTCACCGAAAGGTGAAACCTTTAGAAGACTTAGGCAAGAATTTAATTATGTTTTCCCAGAACAACTTCTTGAGGGTCTTTCCCCAACCATGGTATTAAACTCCTTCTCGGTAGCTCGCCTGTATCCTTGTATCCTTACAGGATGAGTACTACCAAAGAGGATGAAGTTTATAGGCAACTGCAAAACTATCTTAAGATGGGCCATGTAAGGCCTAGTAAGTCCCCTTGGGGGGGCCCAGTTATTTTAGTTGATAAAAAAGACGGAGGTACTCGTCTATGTGTAGACTTTAAAAAACTAAATAAATTAACGATTAAAAACCGTTACCCCTTACCTCGAATGGATGAACTGGTTGATCGATTGCATGGTGCAAAGTACTTCACCAAAATCGATTTGAGATTAGGGTATCATCAGATTCGAATAAAGAGTGAGGACATGGAAAAAAACAGGTTTAGGACCAGGTATGGCCATTATGAGTTTCTGGTTCTACCATTTGGCTTGACAAATGCTCCAGCAACTTTCCAGCAAATGATGAACGATCTTCTTCGTCCATATCTAGGAAAGTTTGTCATAGTTTACTTAGATAATATTCTTATCTATAGTAAGACTTTGGAGGAGCATGAGCATCTCAGGACTATCTTAAAGTTACTTAGACAAGAGAAGCCCTTTGCCAAGGAATCCAGATGTGTTTTCTTCCAAAAGAGATTGGTTTATCTCGATCATGTTATTTCAGACCATGGGCTGGAAATTGACCCAAATAAAGTCCGTCAGGTTCGTGAATGGTCAATTCCTCAAACCATCTAGGAGGTTAACTCCTTTTTAGGCTGTATGGGATTTTTTCATAGAGTTATCATGGGTTATGCAATAATTGCACTACCTTTGACAAATGTCCTCATAGGGGGAAAAGAACTAGCCGGCACAATTAATATAGTCCTCCGGTTACTTGGACTGAAGAGATGAATCAAAGTTTTGAGAACCTCAAACATTGTGTGTCTACAGCGCCTATGTTACACATATTGAATCCTAACAAGCCGTATGTGCTCGAAACGGAAAGTGACTATGCTATAGGTGCATTCCTATATCAAGATGGTAGGCCGACCGCTTTGAAAGCAAGAAGTTAGATCCTACTCAACTGCGGTATTCCACCTATGACAAGGAACTTTTTGTTGTTATTCATGCTTTAAAAGTTTGGAGACATTACCTGTATGGCTCCCAATTTTCCATAAGTATATTAACGATGTGGTTGACCTTAGGGGTCGTAAAGCCAAATGGTCAGAAATGCTCCAAGAATTTCATCACTGGTTAGGTAAACTGTCATTTGGCAGCAAAATGAAATGCTGTGTTGATCGCCTCCTTTCATGTCTCCTGTTGACTTCTGCTCATTTATTTTCCTCATTTCAGATGAGTTTTGTTGGTTTCTTCTGCAGTGTTCGATACAGAAGAGTTTAAATTCTGCTGATGGTGAGTCACTAGTCCTGACAGAACAACGGTGAGTCACCATTTCTGAATCCCAATTGGGGATTGTTGGAAATGGTTCTCAATTCAGCTCTGAACTGAACTTTGCTCAATCACTGGTGAGTCACAATCGGCTTGGTTGGACTCTCCAAGATTCTCAGCGAGAGTTCCACTTTGTTTCAATGACAAATCCTCTGATGGCGAGCCAGGAGAATTTCAAGCCATTGGGGAAGTTTTTGTACACGATTTTTCTGGCCTCATTGGTTATGGCGGAAGGATCAAGCAGGTGCTACAAGTGTTGATCTCATAGATTTCCTTGTGCTTGCTTCGCAGACTGCAGGCTTAAGCGTTGCAGGCAGAGCCTGTTGTCAAGAAAAGGAGCATTGGATTGGATGCCAGTTCAGTTTGGTGCTAACGGGGAGAATTACTAACAGGGTGCAGAGGGGCATCCTGGGGAAGACCAAATCCTCACTTAAAGATAATAAGAGAAAAGCATGCTGTTTTTCGCAAAAAATAATCAGAAACTACTAGGGTCTAGAATATTCTATAAGCTAGTAGCTGCCTAAGTGGGTACCCTGGAATTCTGATCAAGGGGCCGAAGGGGCCGGTTCCCCATCTGTATCGTCGCGTACTAACCAAAAAAAATTGAAGTCATCCAGGATAGGAAGGAAGGCCGCCTTGAAGGCTTTACAAAATCCTTCCCACGTCCTAGGTGCTTCAGGCTTACCTGAAGTCCTGCCACTAGGTAAAAGCTTTACCACGCAAGTACACGATAGCTAGGTTGCTCTTATTCTCATAAGAAGAATCGTGCATGGAAAAGTGCGAGTTCCACTGATCAATCCACGATGTGACCACTTCAGGGTCTCTATCTTTCTTTTCCCCAGTGAATATTTCGGGAGTAAACAAGGGCTAGTGCAATAATTGCCTTAACTGTGTTAGCTCTCTCAATTCCTGCTGATTCTTTGCATGTCTTGCTTGCATATCAGCAATCTGTTGTTGTAGATCCAACAACAAAGGATCAGAATCCAAGGTAGGAGCAGCTGCCATAGCCTCAGTAGGAGGAGAAGTAAGATGTGTAGAAGGCCTAGGATCCATATTTCCAACTGTGAATGAAGATGGGTACAAGAACAAGAAGAGAAACTACACTCACGCTCTCAAGCTTGCAAGCTATACACATTCAAGATGGTATTGTCAACAGTTGCCATCTAGAATGGTAGCTAATAAGAGAGAGAGAGAGAGAGACAGAGAGAGAGAGAGAGAGAGCAGTTGGGTGGCAATCCACACAGCTTTCACATGGAATGGGCCGAATGTCACACAATGATCCAATCTAGATCCACCCTCCGTGCCCTTGCCCGTGACCTGTAACAAGCGAGATCCGACCTCGAACCCTGACAGCGTCCCATACCACTGCCAAGTGCATCGGCCATCTCCCACCTCAGGCTAGCACTCATCCTAGTTGTGCAGAAGCGCTCCCCATCCACCTTCCCCTAGGTATATAGAATGAATGGTAAAGTGAGACCTCCTCTCCTTGTATACCTTCAAGGTAGGAGTCTCCAAGCCTAGCGCACATCCTAGATCACGACACGTGACGACCATGTAGGTCCACGAGTCAATGGTCAAGTCACAGGCCCAGACGACTTTCAGCTTCAAGTTGGGTTTGGGACCTGAGGGAGTTGGGTCCCTAACACCACTCTTCAAGTCAATCTTGCTAAACACTATAGCACCATGAAGGCCATCTAAAAGATCATCTAAAGATAGCATATGATATCAATGCTTAGCAGTTATCTTGTTCAAGCCTCAATAATCCACACATCCTCCAAGACCCATTCTTCTTCTTAACAAGAATGATCATAGAGGCAAAGGGGGAGACTATAAGTCTTACTTGCCCCCCTTGGCGAGATATTCTTCAATCATGCTTCTCACCTCTTCCTCCTCTTCCGGACTCATTTTATAAGGTCTTCTATTCACAAGAGATGATCTGAAAATTAACTCAATTGTATGTCCACATTTCTCTTAAGGGGTAAAGTAGATGGAAGTTCATTAGTGAACACAACTATAAACTCCAGCCTAATCTGACGATCTAGGTTCTTAGTAAGGTTAGCTTGTTTTGACACACATCATTTTCACAAGTAGACATTGACATATTGAACAAGAAACAAATACATACACTTATAGTGAACATTACGCAACTGCGTTGCTCTGATCAAAGGTCCTAGAGGCATATGAAACTCACCACATAGGAAATGGATCCTGCCATCTTACTGGAACTCATACACATGAGTATCCCAAGTGATGCAGCCACATGCAAACAAATTCCAAGCACCGCAACGAGACGAGCCAAACAAGTTATCTCAAAAATCCAACTCTCAAAATAGCTTTTAATGGTCAGAGGCATACCCACAACCCTAGCATCTCACACTTCCGCACCCTTTTCATCAGCCATTTTGATTGTGTATTGGTATAGGGATACTCACTCTTAACCATTTCATCAAAGCAACATTAATAACATTATGTGAGGACCCAGTGTCAAATAGAATCAAGACATCTCCACCACATTCAGAATCATCAACACATTCATGAGTCATGGAGCACCTTGAGGTTCTTCCTATTCCATCTCTTCAATTTGCATCACAATAGCCTCCTCAACTTGCAAGCTATATGTGGTTTGTGAAGAATTACATGGGCACTCCTTCCACCTATGCCGCCCTAGAAAACTTTCCTTCTTGACCCACTCCAAATTTCGTGACAATAGCATTGAAAAGCGTTGGCCTCCTTGGACATTAGACAACCCATACCGCCCTTCTTCTTCTTCTTTTTTGAGGTGCATGCACCTTTATTCTTTTTGGCACTAACCAATTCTCAACCGCATCCACAACAACACCTATATAATTCAATGGCTTCTAGTCTTTGATAGACGTCTTTCTAGTCTTCGATGGAATTTCGGCGTCCTTCTCTCTTGTAACAAGTTCAGCTACAATGATTGTCATTCCGCATCTTTCAGGTTCCTTTGGGGTCTTTGATGTCTTCAGTTGCTTTAGAATTTCTTGCAGGATCACTTCCATGGAGTCCCTTTCTTGTCCACATTGCTCCAATTCCCGTCCACTCTAATACCAAATGTCAAACTCTCTCTAAACTCTATTTACAAACAACAGAATATCACACTAGTTGATCACAAATCTCAAACTTTATTCAATTCTCAGCACGTACATGGCATCATCAAGCATGGAACCCCATGGAGTTGGTTGACTTGTCTCCTCCCATTCCTTGTTGCATGGAATGTGATCCAAAATGCCTCTCTCTTGGCTAATTATACATAATCCTCAAGCACCCCTTAACCTTGACACATCCTGACGCGGTCACATGACAAACTCCATGCACAGTTGACACTTTGGCAGTACCATGACAGAGGCAAGCAAGTAAGCTAACACGTGTCACCGGACCAAGTGTCCTTGTGAGCATATGACATCTGGCATGTTGAGCAGTCAACCCCTACTTTTTAGGAGGTCAATTCAACCACTCCTAGTTTATAGCCCAACAAGCTTATGATGTGTCATGTTGACGAGTCAACTCCTATTTTTAGGAGGCCAATCCAACCACTCCTAGTTTATGATCCAGTACCCTAAACCAAAGCTTAGCATGCGACTATGAGGTCTAGTAGCGCTAATTACAGTTTATTTACAATTTACTTGCAAAGGTCACCATAGACCGGCGACTTAGTCATTTCAATAATTATAGTAATTACAAAATGTGCATTTGGCCATAATAATTATAAATAACCGGGATAGGGTGTAAAAGCTGTAACATTGGTAGATTGGTAGGGCTAGTGGCTAAGCAAGCCCTAACCTCTATTAAGCTTGTAATTATTCTCTTTGTTGATTAGAGTGTAAATCAAAAGCTTGTTTGGTGTGTTGCTCCTACCTCTTCTGCCTTGGATGTATTAGATCGTGGGTGATTGTTGTATCTTTTCTCAAATTATTAACTATGTTGTGGATGGGGTGGCGTAGATAACGATGAGAGAAAGAAAGAAAGAAAGAGTTTATTGATATCTATTAGGTGCCCGTGGGCACAAAAGACAAAATACAATACATACAAAGTAGGAGCAATGTCCATATGAGGACTTATTTCTAGAAATTATCTCTCTACCGGATTAAGTACGAATAAAGCAACAATCTCACATCATGCAAGAAGGAGATGCAAGAGCTTAACCAACGGCTCTGCTGAGGTACAAAAGCAAGAGCTTAACCACCCGCTCTGCTGAGGCAAACATCTAAAGAAACACCAGAAAACACTGAGTCACTGAGTGGCTGATCTGAAGAAGCGAGTGATAGGCTATGGCGTGCGTGCTGGAGGCTGACGAACAACGCCGTCGTGAGGCTCTGGCTAATTGTGAACGGTTTGCACGTCTTGGTCTGGAAGGTGGTCGCTGAGTCTTCACAGCCTTTTGCCGTGTCGGGGTATCAAGCTCATCCTCTGAAACCTCCTCTCTATCCCTCTTCTGTAAGAAATGTGTGATGAGAGTCTGCTGACTGTAAACATCATCTGCCTCCGAAGGGGAGAGAGCGAGAGAGAGAGAGAGAGAGAGAGAGAGAGAGAGAGAGAGAGAGAGACCCATGGTATAGCATCCTCTCATTGTGCACTTATGCACAAGGTCTAGCTATACTATTAAGCAATCCTTTTTAGCTTATTGAAGTTCCAAACATGAGGGTCCGGGCCGGAATGCCCGCGTCCGGCGTCCGGACCCGGACGCGTCCGACCCCCGGACGCGGGGTCGGACACGTCCGATTTTTTATTTTTTATTTTTTTAACTAAAAAAAAAAAACGGACACATCCAGGGGTCCGGACGCCATATTTTTTTTTTTTAATTTTTTTAAGTCTAAATTTTTTTTTTAATTTAAAAAAAAAAAAAAAAAAACCAGACGCAAACGAACCCCTTGCACGTCCGCGTCCGGACGCGCGTTCGTGTCCGGGTCCCGCTTCCTTAGGCTTATTCTAATCGTTGCTTAGCACTTCCTAAGCCCTTGGCTTAGATTAGTTCCAATAAATAGTAAGGGCATCGATTTGGACACATTGATACAAAATGCCAACCCAGCCACTTATTATAACTAATGGCAATGTGGAATGTACCATGGAATATCTCTACTTATTCATTGTGGGAATAATCCTAGAAGTGGCCAACTATAAAGCACGCTGCAGTGTAATTTGAAGAAATGGTTTGGCCTCAATAACATGGCAACACATTTAGGATAGTTTCACATCCTATGTTTGATGTAAATGATCGTAGATAGATTATTTAAAAGTCTCATTCCTCACCTATTTCTCTTAGTCAATAATGTAGTATGCTCACATCTTTCAACAAAAGGTTTTTATATTGAATCAATTGTCTTATTCTATATTATAAAACCCGTGAAACTTTAATCAAATGGCACAATTTTATAAGCCAAAATTCCTAGATTGTGAGAGTCAAGACTTCCATGGGCATTGCTGATAACTTTTTGATGGTCAATCGAAAGTCCTTATTGGCATTGGAGCACTAATTATGCACCTTATTTCAGCAAAGGTGTTCGATTGGAACTTTTGATAATTTTTGGCCAAGTGGAGCCTATTAGTTCAATAAAACCACTACGACCTCCCTTTTTTAGTCACATCAAAAGTTCATCACCCTACTTCGACGACATCATTCTTCATACAATTTTCATAGCATACGGAATCACTACCACAATTTGCATGATGCATCTACTATACGTTCAAAAGTATATTCTTCAAGAATGCCAGCATGACATGATTGTACTTAAGATGCAATCGCATGGATAAGTGTCTTGGAATCTTCATGGATTTGAGGTGAAAGAAATTGCAATATGAGGCCCTTAATACTTACCATAGCTCCCTCCTTTAGTTCCTTGTAAGATATTCACCAAGGATTTCAAGTAACAAATAAGCTTTGCTTTTTTATCATGTGCTACTTTTCAGGTCTATCTATTTAAACGGTAATGGCTAATTTGATGGCTTGTTTAAGTTGAATCTACTATTTAGGCATCATTTAAAAATTTGGGTCCAATGCCTACTAGCCTATCATATTAAATGAAGGTTGGGAAACCAAATTTATTTCTAATGTATTCTCGAGCAATTGATCATTTGGCATGACATTCATGACCATTTAGTTAGCAATAAGGCCAAGGGAAATAATTTCTCCTAAGAACAAGAGGATAATGGTCATAAATATTTGGATCTATTTATAAATGCCCTTTGAACCTTTACTAACATTTTGGAAAATTCAGCCCAAGTTCATTGTTCAATATGGGCGCCTATTTCATCCAATACATTGCCATTTTAATCAAAAGCACTTGGAAAATAGACCTACCATTACAAGGAGGGAAGTCTCTAGTATTGTTGGGCCTATTCAATGATATAAAGGAGGTTTAGAATAACTAGAAACCACCATGGGGAGCTTTCTCCTACAATGAGTTGGTTCATTTCTAGAATAATTCCAATAGTAAATGGTTAGGGTTATGATATTCCATTTAGAAGAAATACTTGTTTTGTTGTTTTATGAGGTGATGTGATGTTATTAAGTAATCCATTATTCTTGTGACAACGTCCTTCATCAAAGGTGATAATCTGTGTGAACAACAAAATGTGCAGTCTTGATGTCATGAATTTGTTTGAGAAGCTTGACAATATCCTACCTTTTGAATGTTAAGAGTTATATCGATCATGTGCAGCTTAGCATTCAAGAGTAATAGCACATTTCTTGTGAGAAGCTATTGCTCAACTAAAATAGACCAAGTTGATACACAGATATATATTGAAGAGGTCATATTTTTAATCCTATCATTGGTACGAGACATTTATTCTCATTTTTCCCTTCAACCTTAGAAACCAATCTCTTGAAATCATTTCAGACAAGCACGTTGATAGCTCAAAACTACTAATAGTTGCACATGGTGATTTCAAGTTATTGACGACAATGATGAAGGGCTGCCAAGAATCAACGTGGCCTTTAGTTAGGAAAACGTACCATGGCAAAAGTTGAACATCTCAAATGAAACTTACAAGAATATCATCTTTGATTACAATAGCTTACCAATCTACTATAATGCTAGTCATCCTATGAAAGAATATGGCAAAAAATTTCCATTTCAAAGTCGTGAAACACTTTAGAAAGAAAAAGTAACGAGCAAGAATTCTCCAAATGTAGGGACAAGTTACAACATATCAACAAAACTGATTTTCTCCACCCTGACAAGCATACCAATTTGAAGTTACAATACATCAGTTAAACTTGAAATAAATCTTTTCAAGAAAATTATCACTGTTAGTTGAAAGAATTTTTAGTAAACAAACATTCCATCGAGAAGAAAACATAAAATTTTTACTTATTTATTATGCATATATAATTCAATTGTCCATTACTAGATAATTTTCTCAAATTGATGACATGAATTGGACGTGAAGGAACTCACAATTTCAATTGTTCAATTTTCTTTTTTTGTTCAACGCGATCAGCAGCTATCATATATGAAAGCCTTTTCACTTCTTCTTGTGCTTCAACTTCTTTGAGCTTGCAAGCAGCCTATCATAAACAAAAATAGGTTCAAGAAACAACTTTCACTTTAAAAAAAAGCTAGCAATCATGTATGTACTGTATTCATTGTACTTTCTCTATTTCTATGAGAATCCAACAAGAACATAGTAAATTGAAGCAATTCTTGAAAAAACTTTCAAGAAAGAAAAATGAAAAGCTACATTCAAAGGGCAGATGCAATATTACCAATAATGGATCAATCCAATAGATCTAGACAACATAGAGAAAGAATTTATCTATGAATGTGTGTAATTGTCTACACATTCATGTACTGATAATGCTAAGGATTGATGCATACAATCATTCATGTCCTCAGAATTATTGTTCTTTGCAAAGGTTGTGATCTTGTGGCTGATTTTTGTACTGAATTGTTACACGATGATTGCAACAAGATATCATTGGGGAACACCACAAGTTAATGTATGCATGATCCTAAGATGTCATTCATGAGACCCAGAAATGTAACGAGATCATTGGGTTAACCTAAACATCATGAGATACACATGAAATGAGCTTTACAGGAGAAGGCAATGCTTAGAACATCTACATTGGTATTTCAAATTTCATAGTACTTGTTGTGAAGGTCAATTTGGTAAGCGTCCTTCAATCTTTCAAATAGGTCTATCTAGGGCAAGATTCACAGATATAGCATCACATTAGCTCAAACGTCACTAAAAGATGAACAAAAAGTAAGCTCCAACTAAGATTATTGAATGAACATCAATTACAAGCCATAAAATGGTAGATCCCTCCAGGAACTACGATGGAATTAACAAAAATGAACTCCGAAACTTAATGACATCAAAATTTGTAGTCCCAATAGCGACTACTCTATTTATACTAATATGGGAATCCTAAAGGAAGCTTCCAAAAATTTCCAATTAGGGCAAATAATAGTCCAAATAGAAAAGTAGCCCAACTAACTATGAGCTACCTTTACCAACCCTAATCACTATACTTAGAAATAAAGATATGCCTTAAGGGCCCATTAGGTAGTGAGTGTACAAAGGTCATATGGACTACTTCAAGTGATTCCCCTCAAATGTGGGCTTGAAAAAGAGAGCATATGCAAAAGAAAAACTATAGTGATATTGTTGTAGGAAAAGAAATAAAATCATCTAAGGGTGAGTATCGCGTGATACCAAAGAGTGCAAGGTGGGTGCAAGAGCTTTGGCCTAATCTTATAAGAGCAATGTGTGTGCAAATAGAATAATAGATTCCCATGTGGCCTCATCAATAGGTTCGCCATCCCACTACACTACGAACTTAATCTAGTATCGCCTTCGACTTTGACTAATGCAAACTTGAAGTATGGCAGCAGGGAGAAATGGGAATCACTCTAGATCATGAGCAAGATCTGCATGGTCACCAACACATGAAAGATGTCACAAGTGTCAAGTACTAGTAATTACTAGTTGTTGTAAGCGATAAGTAACTGAGCTAAGCTTTTCCACAATATAGAAGAGTCCATAGTAGCATGGTTCCACTTGTTTGTCTAAGATTTCTCTTGAACAAATTTGTGTCAAGCAAACTGCAACCGTCCATAAATATTTTGGCCTTGCTCAAATTCAACATATTGTCAATGTTTATCAATAGTAGCTTATTATTCTTGTTGTTATGTTGCAAATGTTTTTGTGCCCTCATATAGTTTCTCGAGTGTCAAAAAAAAATGTCGTCACATGAATTGGTGCATCATCAAGGTGTGTAGGTAAGCCAAGTGGTGTTGGAGTGTAGCCATGAGCCAAAAGAAATTAGGAAATATATTTGTGTTGTTGCTAACATATATTCATTATAACTAGCTTTGTTGAACGTAAATGTTGGTCCCAACCATGCCCAAGAAATAATCGAATGTAATAGTCTTCAATTATGTAATTCAAAACCTTGGATTGATCATCTACCTCAAAATGATAAGCAGTCCCCAATGTACTTGAATAGATAGTATTTGCATTAGTTTCATCAAAAACTCTAAAGTGATTCGCGTGTCTCAATCAGCAAGAAAGGAGTATCGTAATCTATGGAAGCAAAAGAAAATTGATACGAAGATGCAAGCACATTGAGCAGTAGTTATAGCAATGCAAAATAGGTGTGTCTACTTTAAGAACCGGTCTGTCACAACCAAACAAGCATCATGTCCACGGAAGCCCCATAATAAAATCATGGAGATGTCCGTCCAATATCTATGACTTGTAAGAGTCCTTATGTATTTCCTCTAGAGTATTTACTTCTTGTGCAAAAGATACATGATAGAATAAATTGGTGTAGGCCTCTCTTCACACTAGGCCAATAACCAAAATGTCCACCAATAGAAGAAGAATGTGCATCAAAGAATCAAGTGCATAAAACAAATGGAGTTGCTATGTACAATGGTACATATCATAATGGTAAAACATTGTCGACATGGAATAGACTTGGTGGGGCAAGGTATCTCGACTCTTGAAGTCAGGACATTAAATATAAGTATCAGAAAAGGAATCAAACCGGTTACTTGTAAAATGTTCACTGATCTTTCCCTTGCTGAAATTATTGGTCATTATATAGCTGGTTTATGTGGTGCCTTATGTTATGATGCTAGTCTTTTTTAGCCCACCTTTTTAGATCGTGCTACATCGCTTGCTTCTACTGTGCAGCATAAATATTTGGATCGACAACTATCATCCTTGTCTCGTTCTTTTACTTGTCCACTTTTTCTCATTCCATTACTCCTCTTGTGTCATCCCCTTCTTTTTCTCAATCCTCTCCTCTGTCTCCGCTAGTTCCTTCTATGAGTCCTCCTTTTGTTCCTCGTAATGTTGTTTTTAAACACTATTCCTCCCAAGAGACGAATGAAATTCGTTCTAAGAACCTTTGTTTTGATTGTCATAGCCCGGATCATCTAAATCATAATTTTCCCCGTCCACATGCACCTGCTACTTTACAGGTCCATAAGATTCTTAATCCTGACGATCCTTCCATCTATCTTGTTGAAAAATTCCTTAACCCTCCACCTTTTGATGATTGAGTGTTTAGCTCAACTTGTTTATGCTACCTGGTCTGGCACCCTTTGCTCTCATCATATTCGTCTATGTGTCCATACTATGAGTCGTCAGCTCATTGCAATGGTCGATACTTGTAGTACTCATTCTTTTCGTAGCCGGTCTCACTCCTTGGTACCCACCCACTATGTGGTTCTCACTCCTGACTTTTATATTATTCCTATTGAGCGGTACAATATTATCCTTGGTGTTAAGTGGTTTGCCTCTGTAGGAGATGTTACTATCAACCTGGCTAAATAGCGTATCTCTGTCCTAGTTGATAATTCTCCTTTTATTTTTCTTGCTATCGATTCGACTTCTTATTATAACCTTATCACTACCAAGCAATTTATGCGTAGCCTCTCTAAGGCTCACTTTGTCGTCTTTTATGTGTCCACATTGCTGCTACATCCCCTACTCCTATTTCTATTCCTTTAGCTATTTCCGACTAACTCATGACATATCATTCGGTTTTTGTTGAACCCTCTATCTTAGCACCTTTACATTCTATTAAGCATCAATATTGATCTTTTTCTTGGAGCCTATCCTCCTTTTTGAGCTCCTTATCATGTCTCATCCTGAACAAGCTGATTATAGCTTATGAGTCCCATCGCCTATGTTTTTATGAGAGTAGGTATTCTACTCATGAGAAAGAGTTATTAGCGGTTATTCATGCCCTCATTAGGTGGCATCATTATCTACAGCCCTTGCCTTTTGATTTACACACTAATCATCAATCTTGGCGTTACCTTGAGACTCAAAAACATTTTCCTGATAACCAATTTCGTTGCCTTTTGATTTATATGATCATTAGTCTGCGCATTACCTTGAGACTTAAAGACGTCTTAGTGATCGCCCGTTTCGTTAGATGCAATTCTTACAACATTTTCATTACCATTTGCACCATCATTTGTATGAAGACCTCTTCCAAGGATCAAAGACTAGGATGTTGATCCCATAGAACAAAAGTGGACAAACCAACCCAACCAAACCTAGATCGATTGGATCTACACCCAAGCTACTGACCTACCAATGCTCAATAGGAAAGAGATGTCACACTGGTAGCATACTACTACCATCACGACAATAAGGCATACACTAGTGGAGCTCAATGGGTATACTTATACCCTCCAAGGCCCATGCACCACTAGTAGTGCATTGTACCACCTCACTGGACACATCTGCAGCCTAACTGGGCCACATCATCCAGTTCCCCTATGAGTTACTGATAGAGCCATAAAAATCCACCATCTTGAGTTTTAGGCCTCCAACTGTTACGGCCATATTCAACAAAGGACATGGAATGGTCCTAATATGGTAGACCGGCCCTCCAGCGTTCGAGATTATTGGTCACGCCTAGATTTAATTCCACGTCGAGGCCTGTTGGTGACTAATGACCTTGAGAGGACCTAAACACTCTAATTGAGACATATGGAGTAGTGCATGTACGTGTGACGGATATAGGCAGGAGGAACGCATGAAGAGCTATGACCTATTTATAGTTGACCTGCATGGGGATTGCATGGGTTCATGCACAGGATCCTACTCTCTATATATTGAGGTAGAGATTATCCCGTCGATAACTTGGGTCTAGGTTACCAGTTGAGCTCTTCTCCTCTTGCTATCACATGGCATGGCTTGGGGGATAGATCCAGGAGGGATCTAGGTTTGGTTGGGTGGTTTTGCTCCATAGTCTCTCTTGTTGTGTTTTCCTATCCTCATCTTAGGGGTTTTCCCTAGTGGTCTTTACATTTCATCCAAACCATCAATAAGTTAATGAATTATCCTTTCTACAGAAAGATCCATTAACCTGCAAGTAAATGTGATTGTGTTATGTAATTTGGATTGGTAAACAATCCCTGTAAGAAAATCGCATAGCACTAGTTTATCAAATTCATGAAGTTGAATTTATATCGAATATCTATAGGACCATGAGTTGACGCTATTTGTTATTGGAAATTGTGACATGGAATGAGAATGGACACTTGGTTCACATTTGTACTGTAAAGAGCCTTATTCCTAGGAGTTGGAACTCTCAGATGGTAGGGATTCGGGAATGATAGTACCAACCAGATGGGTTGTTTTATGTGACGGTAAAACCATGTGCAGATTCTTGTTAAATCACAATTTTGGCAATGGATTATTGTGGTTCATTAGGAACAAATATGGGGGTACTCCAGTACTTGGTGGAATAGATATGTGCATATCTGGTATAGGAAATCCAAATGGAGTTTTTAAGATCTCTGGATTATTGGATAATGCAATTAAAGATCTTCTTGAAGGAATTGAATTCCTTGTACCATTTCGGATATAGATATTGGATATCTATTAGTTATACTTCAGTTGGTTTGAATTCTTAATGGTTCCTTTTGGTTTCTGATGAATACGCTTGGGTTATTTCAACTGTTTATGAACGACTCCTAGAGATTTTAGATGACTGAATTGTGGTATTTTAAAATATTTGGATATTCCAAGAATATTTGTACTAAGAAGAATTATTTTCTGCAAGAAATTAAAATGGAATTTCTTTAGCTTTCAGATTTGATTTCTGAAATAAGTAAAATCACCCAATGTTTTATGTAATTGGGATTACATGAAGGTGATGAACTTTTTTTTGGAGAAGATCAACCCATTTCAAGGTTACATGTCGATTCGAATCGGCCTATTCGAATCGGCCTTTTCGTCCTCCTTTTCTACAAGAGGGTTTCTAGCCATCTCTCTCTTTCTTTTGAGAATGCTTTGTGTGATTGAATAGTTAAGATTCTGGATCCTTAGGCTTCTATTTCCTACATGGTATCAGAGCTTCATCATCTTTTTGTTTTGTTGCATCAAGTTCACATTCTTTGGAGTTGGCTGAATTATGGCATGCTAGGATTGGACATCTCAACTTTGCTAGCTTGAAGATGTTGAAGAGATTCAATATGGTTGAAGACATTCCTAATATTGAGCATCCCGAAGGACGTGTATGTGAAGGATGCATACTTGGAAAATTTCAAAGGCAAGCTTTTCCAATTGATGGAACTATTAGAGTTGATGGCAAATTTGATTTGGTTCATAGTGATGTATGTGGTCCAATGAGGACCGAATCCATTGGAAGGTGTAAGTACTTTGTTACTTTTATTGATGACCTTTCAAGATTTACATGGATTTACCCTATGAAGGCAAAATCTGAAATTTTTCAACGCTTTTAAGGATTTTCTAGCAATGATAGAAAACCAGTTTGGGCACTCTTTGAAGATCTTACGTACCGACCGAGGAGGGGAATATATAAAGCGTTCGATACTTATCTTCAAAGCAAAGGTATCCATCATCAAATGACAACCCCTTACACACCTCGACAAAATGGTGTTGCCGAAAGAAAAAATCGCACTATTATGGAGATGGCTCGATGCATGCTCAAGGCAAAGGGCCTACCTCACAAGTTTTGGGCTGAAGCGGTTATAACGGCGGCTTACATTAATAATCGGTGTCCTACTAAAACCTTGAAGGTATTACCTCCTTATGAAGTTTGGTATGGTAAGAAGCCTACTGTTTCTCACTTACGCATCTTTGGTTGCACGGCTTATGCTTTCATTCCCGATAAGCTAAGAACCAAGCTTGATGATAAAGGAGTTAAAATGCATATTTGTTGGCTAAGGGCTATAGGTTGTTCAATATGGATACTAATAAAATCATAGTAAGTCGTGATGTTCATTTTGATGAAAAGACCTCCTATGATGTTGCACCCACTCATGTCATGAAAGGGGACTTCCCCCATGATGCATATCTTGAAATATTTCCAGATTTGGTTTTGCCATCTAATCATGAAGAGAAGGGACTGCCATCAACTTCTAGTGGACGGCCCACTACTCCTTCAATTTTACAGCCCATAGTTCATCAAGAAGAACCTATTTATGGTGAAGAGCAGCCTGTTGAAGACATTGGACAGCAAGGTCCAAGTTCGGAAAACATTGGACAGCAAGGAGTTCGAAACACTTTGAACAGCAAAGTGTTGACAAAGGTAAGGCTGTTGGACAGCCCAAACCAGTCCCTAAATGGTTGTTGCAGACTTTGCAGGACAGCAAAGTGGATCATTTCTATGAAGGGAAGACTCGTGCCTCTACTAAATCAGTAGAATTTGCTGATTTTTCTAATTTTGCTCTTATTTCTATTAAGGATGGTGCAGTAGAACCTGTTTTTTATGAGCAGGCCAGAGGAGTAAAATGTTGGGAGGATGTGATGCAAGAGGAGTACAACTCACTCATCAAGAACCACACGTTCTTGTTGATCTTCCACATGGGGCTGGAATCTTCATCTCTCAACAACGATACATTGAGCAGATGTTGAAACAATCTTCTTTTTCCAACTCACCGCAAGTTGATGCATATGATGGATGCATTAGTGAAAAGTTTCATGCGAAACCTTTTCAATTTGATGTTTTAGCAAAGTCTGAAAAATTCGAGCACTCTTTGGAACCATTTTGTACTAATCGAGGAGGGAATCAACATGTGTCAATTAGTACTTTTGTTCAAAGTGTTAAGAGTGAGCATTTGATTGGAGAGAATTTTTCATTACTTGAAGAATCTTCTATGTCATCCCATTATCCATACCTCTTCGAGAGACAACTTTGATGACGCCATCATTGATGCATCTCTTGATAGTTTGCCAAATTTTTATGAAGAAGACGTTGGACAGCAGGTTCAGTCATCTTCTTTTGGCCATTTACAGCCCATTTTACATCATGAGCAGTCCATTATGCTTCAGGAATAGCCTGCGGAAGATTATGGACAACATGGTCCATGTTGGGAACACTTTAGGCAGCAAAGTGTTGAACAGCCCATAACAGTTCCTTGTCGGCTATTGGAGACTTTGCAGGATAGCAAAGAAATATCTTACTACGAAAGGAAGGCACATGCCTCTTTAAAATCAGTACCTCTTGCTGATTTTTTTGGTTCTACACTTACTCTTCATCATGATGTTGGTACATCGCCTATTCTATGTGAGCAAGTCATTGATGGTAAGGTTCGGGAGGATGTGATGCCAAAAGAGTTTGGTACTCTTTTTTATTGTCCTTATGGTAAGAAGTATTTTCGAATGATGTGGGAGCCTATGATGGATTACAAGTCCATGTTTCGACTTATTGCCGAGTTTATGTTGGTTCCCTACTTCGGATGGAGCATGCAAATCCTCACCCTTCGACTTGATGCTTCATTATTACGCATTCTTTTCCTTTTATATGTCGGACACGATTGGGGATGAGATTTCGACTACTTCGGTGCGAAGTTTATCTGGCGACCTGAAGTTCGGACAGCAAGTTGCATTTTTCTCTTTCGAGAAGTTACTTCATGTTATGTTATGCATTTCCATTTAAGGAGGGTGTTGGAATGTAAATGGAATTGCTCACATTACCATAGGTTACTTTGACCCAAAAGGTCGAGAGTTGTGTAACCATGGTCATTTATTATATTAGGCCTACTAAACTTAGAGTTAACTAAGTTAGTATGAGATTAACTTGGTAGGGACTCATGGGTCCACTAGGCCTAATTGTGACATTAAGTACCCCAACTTGACATATTGGAGGTACCTTATTCTTTCTATGTAGCTTATAGAAAGTTGGATAGTCAATAGTCAAGTAGTTGGACAGCCAATAGTCAAGTAGTTGGAAAGCCAATAGTCAAGTAGTTGGATAGACTATATATATGTGTGCATCCCATTTGTATAAGATACTTTTGTAAGCAATATTGACTATTCTCCTTGGCTGTCCACGAGTTTCTACAAGAGGGTTTCTAGCCATCTCTCTCTTTCTTTTGAGAATGCTTTGTGTGATTGAATAGTTAAGATTCTGGATCCTTAGGCTTCTATTTCCTACAGAGATTATCTCGTCGACGACTTGGGTCTAGGTTACCAGTTGAGCTCTTCTTCTCTTGCTATCACATGGCATGGCTTGGGGGCTAGATCCAGGAGGGATCTAGGTTTGGTTGGGTGGTTTTGCTCCATAGTCTCTCTTGTTGTGTTTTCCTATCCTCATCTTAGGGGTTTTCCCTAGTGGTCTTTACACCAACCATTAATTATGACCATATACACATGAGGGCCAATTATGGGTCGAGCTAGGCCTACTGACCTCCTAACGGGATAATAATCTGAGATCATTCCAGTTGTGGGCATGACAATCCTGGTAAGAATAACAAGGGCGCCAATGCTTTTATATGCACTCTCACACTATTTTACCTTATTGGTTTGATCCCTTTTGGCTGCATATTCTACTTGCCCTGATTTTTGCGATGTTTATCCTATAGCTCAACCTCCCTCTTCTCTTTGCCATCAGGTTTACTCTCTTGTTGATCATTGCTTGTATCATTATGGCACTCTATGTGTTCCAAGTCTTTCCGATATTCGTTCTAGACTATTATTTGATTCTCATTATTCTCGGTTAGTGGTCATTACGTTTCCAATGTCTTTTGCTTGATTAAAACCCTACTTTTATTGACCTCCTATGAAGTTTGATTCAGTCACTCTTATTCAATGTTGTACTTTTTGTGCTACTCCCGTGCTAAAATTCCTTACCTTCTTCAACATTGGCCTATTCCACATCGTCAGTGGACTGATATTTATATGGACTATATATTAGGCCTGCTTCGCACACAACGTGTTACACTTGTCCTGTTGTGGTAGATCGTTTTTCCAAACAAGTACATTTTCTTCCTATCAAGTCTACTCTTACGTCTAAACAATGTGCTCTCATTTTCTTATCTGAGATATTTCACCTTGATGGCCTTTTAACTACGATTCTCGTTTTACTTTTGGTTTTTGGAAAGAGCTTACGCGCATTTTGGATGTTCAACTTTTTATGGACATTGCTTATCATTCATCTGCTAACTTTCTCTCACCTTCTCGTCAAGATTGGGATCAACATTTGCGTAACTTCGTCTCACTAGATGTTCACTAGTTTTACCAGGTATACTATTATTCCTTGATGATGTTCCTCTGACTTTATCCTCTTTTCTTGCTAATGCTCGTGATTGTATCTACAAGCTCAACATCATTTAGCACACGTTCATCATCAATATAAGTTTGTGGTTGATTGTCATAGGTCTTTTCTAGAATTCATTAAGGGCCTTACCTTCGTCTTTCTTTTACCCGCCATAAATTTGTTCACCTCTCTTACTAAAAAGTTGTTTGCGCATTACTATAGTCCTTTTTTATCTCGAAAAAACTACTCCCATCACCTGTGATATCTTTCATGTTAGTTTACTTCGCTCTTCTCTTTTGCCTGGTGGGCCTCATGATCCTTATTTTTCTTTCGACCCTGAGCTCTTTCCTTTTTTACCTACTGCTATATTGCAAGTTCATGTCCTTATCCGTCATCGTCATCGCGTAGCACAATTACATGCTCGTACTGTTCTTGCCTTGGTACACAATTCTCCTATTGATGATATTTCGATTCCTACTGTACCTCATGATATTGTTGTTGTCTCTCCTCATCGTCATGCTAATGTTGCTATTGTTTCATCGGATATTATTACTATTTCTCCTTTTGATGACTTACCTGCTATTGATGGTCCCAATGCTCCTGCAATGGATACTCCATTTCTTGTTGACGATGATCTCTCAAGTGCTCAAACTCCGGCATTGATTACTTACTGATATGATTTTTTGACTACTAGAAATAAAATCAAATTCTCTATGCTCAAAATTGCATAAGCTTTATGATACTATAAGTGGGTTTCCACTGTTGTTGGGGATTTGGCTCTTGGACTGACACCATTCACACGAAATCATAACCCAAGAAAGAAAATGACAAAACAGTGGTAGAAAAGTAGCTCTTGTAGTTCCTATATGCAGCCCACATTGAGGGCAATGTTTTATAGAGGATTGTTATGGACACATTTTCCATGCTTCTCTTTTGACCATTATTACTGGACAGGCACTCTTTTATCACATTTTATAGGCCTAAACGCATGCCAATGCTTATCAAGCACTACATCAAAATGTGCCAGCTTGGTCGTCGCAAAATCTACAAATTTTGTGTACGTCTGTATGGTAACTAGATGTTGCACGACTATGTGATACCATATTTTTGGACCCTTCCCATTTGGCATTTCGACTGTATATCAATAAGCTGAAGGTACTGTGGAAAATTTAAGCTTCTTCACCAACATGGAATTTACGACATTATGAGATGAACTTGTGTCAAAGAGGATCACCACCTCGTGACCTGCCAGTTGTCCTTGCATCCTGATTAGTTCGATATCATCAAAACGATCACCTGTTTGAGCCTTGATAGAAAGATAACAAATAGGAGCTATAGAACTAATTTTCTCAACTAAAATTACCATTAGTTTAAAACAAATGCCTTGAATACTAAGCAAAATGCCTCCCAAGCTAGTGGTTGTTTTTCCTTGGCTACTAGATCCTCCCACCAAACTAAGGCTTTCCCATCTAGAAACAAAGTGGCGGTGGAGAGTTTCCCACTTTCAGAAAACATATTCACGGCAAGAATATTTGTTCCAAACGTTAAGCCATGAATAAACAACTTGTAGGCTCCTCTCTTTCTTTTCCCCTTTATAAACTTTAACGGGAGGAGGGACTACATGTTTTCTATGATTGCCCAATCTTGATTCAAGGGCTTGATTCTTCAAGTTAATTTCAAGTAATTGTTGGTTTGTATTAGGGGTTGATTGATCCATGGGAGTGTCTTGATCTTGATCCATTAACACTTTGGAAGAGGCTCTGATACCACTTTAACGAATAGGAAGAGCAGCCCACCAAGCCTTTGAGTAGATGTCCACCAATGCCTCCAAAAGCCTCCAATGTGCCTCTCCTCCAATGCGCCTAAGATCCTTCCAAAAGTAGACAAACAAGATGGCCTCAAGAATTTACCACCCAACCATAGCTAGATCCAAGCTTCAAGCAAGACCTATCTAGCACCCCCTTGCTAAACCACAATCACTACCATCACAAACACAAGCACGCTCAAGATCCTACCCCCATCTAAGTCCCATACCAAAGATGGTGATCCTCACAAGAGCAAGCAAGCCAATACTATGCACTCTACTCACTAGCAATCCACTAGAAAATAAAATCCAGCAACAACACAAGAAACCTCCTCTCAATTGGGCGACCTCTCCCTCTCATATAGATGGCCAATGACACACTCCAAAGCACTGTGGAATGCCTGCACAAGCCAATAAGAAATGGGGAGGCAAATGAAGGACCAAGAGGCCCAAAAGTTAGTGGAATGTCAAAAGACACCTTCCATAACTTGTGGTCCTTGAATATAACTTCTTGGGTTCTTTAGGGGCATCTTGGGACCCTAGTAGGTGCGCCCTCCTACTAGTTCCCCATGACCCTTATGTGATGGCTAATTTTGGCCCAAGGCCTATTATGTGATTATGGCTCAAGGTTGAGGCCCAAGGTTTAGGAAAATGACCAATACCAAAGGTAGGGTCCTCCTGACACCTCATTAGGTTCCATACCTCCGACCAAGGCATAGTCACCTACCTGCCCTTATCCAGGATACTAGTACCTTAGTCTAAAGGCACCTATCCTTAATCCTAAGGGTACCCCTCATCCAAGGGTGATTCGCCAATTAGTCCCCCAGACACTAAATGGGCAAATAGGGGTTAAAGTACTGCTAGTTACATAGGTATGTAACAGATGGGGTCCTCTCCTTATTGTCAGGACCTTGGACAACCATCAAGGTGCACCCAATCACCTGATAAAACATCTTTTGGGCCTAGACACCTATGCTAAGATGGGTGGCTATTTGCTTCCTCTCACAAGAGTGTTGTTCATCAACCCCGAGAGGAACTAGAGCACCTAGGTGCTTTTTCACAAGAAGAAGCGTAACAAGTTGACAATGGAGCAGTGCCAACAATTCGTGTATTACAGCCCCGATCGACGGCTTCTTTGTACTTTGCAAACTGTATCCGAGCCCATAGAGGAGAACAGTGAGATGGTCCTCTGATATAGCAGTAGCACAAATAGGCCATCCCACTGCGGCACAAGCCGCTGATGAGATCATGGCCACATTTTATCAAGACCTACACCAAGATCTCTTTGACACAAACGGGTTACCAAGGCTACATCACCACCACCACCACAAGTACATCTAGTTTAGTACCACACTAAATTGTTTCTTTCTTAACAACTTGCAACAACAACTATGGTGTATGGCAAATGATTAACCAATTTTTGGTCATCCATTCAATTTGGCTTGCAGGAGGAGGATGCTCTAGGTTCACCGTTGTGGGAGGAGGCAATGCCCTGGGACGACAAGCCATCATCCAAACTCCAACACGAATTTGCTGACCCAAATGTTGAGACAGAGGTGAATGGGCCCGAGGACACCTTGATGGACACTAAGGTCTTCTTCGAGCAATCGACGTCCTTGTGGAAGGCCTAGTGCAAGGACCAAGCTTTTAGATGGCACCAAGAGCAACGCCATAAGGT
The DNA here is from genome assembly GCA_029204225.1 of Diphasiastrum complanatum. Taxonomy (NCBI): domain Eukaryota; kingdom Viridiplantae; phylum Streptophyta; class Lycopodiopsida; order Lycopodiales; family Lycopodiaceae; genus Diphasiastrum; species Diphasiastrum complanatum. Next base: position 18,412,023 of record CM055098.1, read on the forward strand.
AGCAACAATAACAATAGTAGAGGCTCCTAGTTTCTCCCAAATCCCCATAGCATCCGCCTCAGGAAGGAGACCAGTCACTATCGGTGTCAAGATATAGCAAGGTAGAGGCAGGCCACCTGCCAATGGTAGGGGTCGAGAGAGGCCCAAAGTGCAATCAGCCTCTTCTAATAGCACCAAAGAGAACTCAAATTTTTGTGTCACCAATGAGCTCTTAGACTAGTCATTTTGCTTGTTTTTATAGTCATTAGATAGACATGCATTGTCTATACAACGAACCTATTGAGCCACAAGGCTCTAGAGTGTACAAGCCACTATATTTTTCTTTTATGAGCTTTTGATGAGTGCTTCATTTAATGCAGGGATTTCAAAGTTTCAATATGGTATTATATTTCATTTACAAATGTTATTGTCATTGATATACTTTAGTTTTTGTGAATAGTTCATTGATTACATTCATCATTTGTTAAATTCTCTACAATCTAATATTTTTTCAAGGCTTAGAATGTATCTACCCATCTATCTTTGCCAATCTGCCTTGCTATCCACCTATCTACCTTGCTATCAGGCTTCAGCCACTCTATCTACCTTGCCATCTTCCTATCTTCCTCGTCATCTATTATTTGCCCATCTACTTTGCTATATGGGCCTATCTACCTTCCTATATGTGTCTATCTACCTTGCTATCTCCAATTTGTGCCTATCAACCACGCAACATACTTGGTGAGGAGGAGTGTGGAATATGGCTTGGCACATGTGTCATGCACCAGGCACTAGCAAGATTTTTTTGACCATTGCGCTCTTGCAAAGCCTTTTGGCCAAGTATCCAGAAAAGGGTATTGATCATTGCCCGAGAAGGCATGCTTCTTCCTTGGGTATATGAGTTCAAGAAAAAAGAAGTAGAGCCAATACCTTAACAGCTAGAGAGAAAAATGTGGAAGCCAAAGAATAACCAAGCAACTGACTTTCTATCTTACACTCTCCCTATCCATCTATTTGCCAATCTTCCTTCAATCTCCCTCCCTTATTTGGCTCCCTATCTACTTCTCTAGCTATGCCAATATGCCTTGTCTATTTATGCCAATCCAAACTATGTTTTCTCAAGGCTATAAAAAATGCTTACACAAAAAATGTTAACATAAAAAATGCAATATTTAGAGGCCATATAATTTCTTTTAAGGCTACAACATATCTATCCCTATTTATCACTAATTTCTTAAAGAATTTAAGTATTTTCTATTCCAAATATAGAAATTTTACCACATTCCATTTGGGAACAAGTCTCTATGTCATAAGAAAAAGATGAATATTAAAAGCTTACCTCCAATCTCTCCAATAAATATTTAAATCACAATTTGCACAAGGTTCTCTAGCCCCCAACTGTAGTTAATCTAACTATGTGATTTTTGCCTAATAATGCCTTCTTATAAGTGTCAATGAAGGTGATTGTCATCTAAAGATGTCTTCCTAAAATAGATGAAATGGTGATAAACTTAAAAAACTTGATTTTGTAGTGCCCTAACTTCTGGTTGCCTATTTGCAAAGGATATTTTGTCCTTGACGCCAAGAGTCCCAAAATACTATATGACTACAAATTTGGCTTCTATGCTGAAATTGGAGCTGAAAAATCAAAATTACCCTAACATTATAAGCTAAGAAACCAATCCTCGCTTCCTTACTCCATGAAGATATGATACCTATAAAAAGTCATATCTGCTTCCTCTTGGCATAAAAAGTGCTTGACGACAACTCAAGAACACATTCATGCAATAGCAAATCTTAGTTCCAAAGTCGTTACAACAACAAAACATAGATGGGCTGCTTTTAGTGCTCCAACATTTAACATTCTCTTCAATGCCAAGTGTGCAAGAGGTGATATAACAAGAACTACATGAGACCTGCCCTATATAACTTCAATTATTGCAAGATGAAAATACACAAAATAACAAAAGCGAAAGCATTGTATTTTTGAAAAAGAGATAAAGGACAAACATTGATTGGAATATGAAGAATTACAAACCAGCTCAATTTTGCAAGCATTCAATGTTGAACGTTCGTGTTCCAGAGCTTTTGTTAGGGCAGCTAAAGACTTTACTAAGCTCTCTCTTTCAACATTGGCATCCCTTAGAGCTCTCTCTGTGTCCTGAATAAGTAGTGCAGTTAAGCCATAATCACATGCTGCTTGAAGAAGATGTTTCTACACTAAGCAATATCCTAAACTTTAAACCCTAAAGCATAGTCCTTAGGCAGCTTACATACCTCATGCAAACGATTGGAAACATCAAGTGCTTGTTTCAAGGTGCTTGTTTCAGATTTTATGCCAAACAACTTAAATTTTATCTTTTCAGGGATGAAACTTGCTGCCTCAATGTTTTCTTCCATGAATGCAAGATTTGTGCATGTTGGAAAATCTCGCTTCTTTGCTATTGTAACTTTTCCCTACATCACATTGTTTTCTTTCTTAATATATATATGTATTCATAAGACACCCAAAATACCTTGCTACAAATATACTCTCTGCACCACCATCCAATGAAAAAATTGTGAAAAAATAGTTCAAATTTCGTCAACTAGTTGGAAGTCTTATATATCTTACCACAACTAGACCAGATATATGTCATGTTGTAAGCTTGGTTAGTCAATTCATGGCATCGCCGACTATAGTACATTCGAAAGCAGCCAAGCACATTCAAAGGTACGTGAAAGGAGCACTCAACCTCGGTCTAGTCTATTCAAAACAATATCACTTACCTAAGTTGAAAGGCTATGTGGATGTTGATTGGGATGGTAGCATAGATGACAGGAGGTCAACTAGTAGCTTCTGTCTTACTCGCAATGTTATGATAATGTATGTTTCAAAATTTAAATTGCAAGTAGCTATGCTATCATGGAGGCATGTTCCATAAATAGTTTCTTTTAATAATTTTGTAAACGTGAATTATTGAGAGAGAGAATTAGAAAAGCAATAATTGACCGTTTCTTTCTCTCTCTAAGCTACTAGACGGTTGGGCTAATCTTCTTCGAGCCCTTAGCAACTACTTATGTACTCTTTCCTTTTGCTTTGTGACTTAGGAGAATATAGTTTGTGCATGAGAGCTTTGTGTGGAGCAATTCTTCTATATGTCTTGAAAGAACTTGGTGTGTGTGTGTGTGTGTGATTGAATCAATCCTTTACCATTGTCAATTGCAACCCCACTACATGCAAAATCTCCAGTTGAGTTACTATTGATACTTCTTATCATGCACATAATCGTCAAACACCATGCTACTGCTCCAGATGTCACTAGTTGAGTGCGTGGGTCCTCAGAAGGTTACTAATTACCAGCATTGGCCTTGAATGGAATATATTCAGGCTGTAATAAGTAATCTTGACTCACTGGAGTTCCGTGTATCCACGTCACGGACTATTCCAATCTTATTCACTGGACATGGACATAACACTAGCTCTCTTGTCATACCTGATCCTGTATCACCAACAAAGATTCCATTCTTCCAAATAGAGCAATTAGAAGAAGTCAATTCATCACGTACCTGATGCGGTTGGAAACTTGTTCGCTTGGAGCCATCCTGTTTTTGGTGTTGGCTGACAGTAGACACTGAAAAACCTTCACTTAAACAATCTTTTTTCATCAGAGCAGAAGCTTCAGTCAAGCTATGGACCTCCATATTGGTTTGAACAACATCAGATTGGGAGTCGTTGCTTTTTAACATTTGAACTTTAAGATCTGCCAACTCTGTCTGCAACTGACTAACCTGGACATAGCTAGATCAATCAGATTCTATTCAAGTTAAAACAAAAACTATGTGAGCATTTGGATAAAAGACAAAGTGCTCAGTTTATTCTTATTCAACTGAAATACATAACCAAAAGCCTTGACTAAGAAAGACAAATTACTGATTGTACTTTTCCATGAAAGAAACCTCGCCATAGATGTTTTCTAACAATTGTTTTTCAGCAAAAGTTGTTTGTGTATAAGAATCCTTTGCTGAGCTCTGATCAACCTGCACCAAACGAACATGTAAGAGGCCTTCCTTCACATGGGAATATAGAGTACTTCTGGCATGCATCATTAAATGGTTGCAGATACTGCGTTTTGGTCTAGCAGGTCTGATCTGAACACGCTGATGAACTAAATGCACAGTTACCACATTTTTCTTTGGGTTTTTTTGCTGGCTGTTCATCGTATCAGTCTGATCATTATAACTAGTATGCTTTGATGGATCATTTGGTCCTGTGCAGTTTCCAATGTTGAGATTCGGACAACCCGTGGAACTGCTTTTGTCAATTGCAGATGATTTGCCCAACAAGTTCGGAGACCAGATGGTCTTTTCCTTGAGATTCTTGAGCAAATCCGACATCTTTGACTCCAACAAGCCTAACCTAGATTCTTGATCCTTTTCGAATACAGGCTTTTTAGTTGACAGCTCCGGAGGCGACATCTGCAATCTCTTCTTTCTGTGGAATCCTTTCAGAGCATGATCAATGTGTGGAGTAGGTAGTTTTGTAGTTTTACCTTGCAAACACAACCCAGCACCTGAAAGGGGAACTCTTCTGGCAGAAGCTGGTTCGTGATCATAACAGTGACCTGATTGCTGGAAATTTGTGTTTAGATGAGGATGCAATTTAGCCGACTTGGTGCACTGAAGATCTTGCCAGGTGGGTTGCGGCAAAAATGGACAAAAGTTATCTTGGTGAGCTATTTCACCATTATGAGCCTGCACACTGTTGACAGATTTGACATATGGAGTCACTGGCAACTGTGGTGGAAACTGGTGCTGACTGTAACTGCAAGGTTGATAATCTAGCAGGATATTTTCAACTTGATCCATAGATTCACATTCATCCAATTTAAGCTGCTCCTGTTGTTGCTGATGAAATAGCGATACTCTACTTTTCCGGTAAGCTTGTGACTGACTTGTCCGCACATCTTGGCCATCGAGAAGCTTTAAATGAGGAAGGGCAGAAATAACACTTAATCTGTAGGCTGCTGTTTGACATACAGGGTTGGAATGTTTACCGTGTGAAAAGACAAGTTCCACCAATTGTATGCAGCCAGAAAGAGCTTGAAGTTCTGTCAATAATGCAACTAAATTGTCGCGCATATCCACATACTGAAGGGAGTGCCTGCAGTTAGATGGCGAGTCGGGCTTAAACGTATCATCTCATTGCAACCTATTTAGGTCGAAAAACTCATAGATAGGTTTGAAGTCTATATTTTCATTTACACCTTGCAAAATGTTTCCTTACCATACATTACAAACACAGTGCACAGCAAAGGGGGTAGGAAGGTCCCCCACCATGGGTGAGTTGGCCAAGGGTGTTACCTGAGGCAATGGAGACCCGAGCTTGAGTGCAATCTACATGTGGGAAAAGGAACTCCTAGGAGCTTATTCTCCAAAAAGTAAGGGTATATACGTGGGTTTTCGGCTTCAGCTTTTCTATGACCTAGTTTCAGCTTTGGCCTGTAACAATGTGGTTCGAAGTCTCTCTATTCCCTAGTTTTCAGCTTCAGCCCGTGACCATGTGGCTCATAACCCTGTCCATTGCTTAATTTTCAGCTTCAACCTGTGAACATATGTGGTTTAAGCATTAACTCTAGCAACAGAGACCCAGGCTCTGAGTACCGGTCTGTGCAATGGAAGAAGGAACATGTAGGAGCGTACGCTCTAAAATTTAATTCTATATAATGTGAGTTTCGGCTTCAACCTGTCTATTACCTAGTTTTTGGCTTTGGCTATATATATATGTGTGTGTGTGTGTGTGTGTACGTGTGTGATTTTGGCTTTGGCCCTTGTAAATGTTGGGAATATATCTAGTCCATAGTTGCCCAGAATCGTATTTCTGGGCAGGAATGTTCCCAGAAACACGATTCTGGGACCAGAATCGTTGAGGAAAAAAACAATAGATTTTATAAAATTTGAATCCCTTGACAGAATCCGACAGGGATTGATGCACCTAAACTGGACCACATTGTACCCAAAACATTCGGCAACCTACATAAATGCACTGTCCTTAATTAATGCTTCAATTTGATACCCATATTGCTCGTAGAAATAAAAATAACAACAAAAACGAAAAAAAAAACTTTTTTGAGAAACACTCTCCTAAATCAGGGACGCGTTTTTAGAAACATGGTGCAACTATGATGATATTAGTCCTACCCTCTGTGTATGTCATGTGCCTTACAAGATTGAAAAACCAAAGAGCTAAGAAAAATTAAGCAAAATTCTCTAAAGTGGAAATTATAGCTCAAAGTACCTTGGCCCATGCACATCCTTCAAGCCATCAAGTCTTAATATTTGATTGTGTGACAAGATGAGCTTCCTGAGAGCAAAAAGGCCTCCCAGACCTGCAATTTCCTTGATTTGATTGCTTGCCAAATTTAAGACCATCAAGCTTGAGAGCCTCGAAAGCCCTCTCATCACACTTATGTTGTTGGAAGAGAGATTGAGTTCTTCCAGTGAAACCAGTGCCTCAAGCCCTTCCATATGCTCTATCCTGTTGCTGTGAAGACTTAAAAACTTTAGGTTTAAGAGGCAGCTCAGACCCACAATGGAGCTGAAAGATCGCAACCCCGTGCCATATGCATACACTTCTTTGATTTCTAGATCTGTCCAAGAAAGGAATTCGATAGAAATTGAGTCTTTCTTCAAAGTTGAGCTCAATGCAGAATTTGAAGGCAGCCCATTGGAATCATATTCAAGCCTTTCCTCAAATTGCAAAGAGATTAGAGCTTCAATGCAGAGTCCCATTAGCATAAAATTCAAGTCGTTCTTCAAATTTCAGAATTATTACAGCTTCAATGCTGAGTCTGAAGCAAAGATCAATTATTTCTTCAAATTGCAAAGGAATTAAATCTTCAATGCACAGTATGGTATATTATTAGCATCAAATTCGATTGATTCTTCCAATTGTGAAAAAGTTACGGTTTGCCTGAAGGCAGACCACTAGCACCAAAGTTTGAGTCTTTATTCAAATTGAAAAAAGTTTGAAAACAAACCATTAGCATCAATTTCAAGTCGTTCTTCAAACTGCAAAGAAACTAAAGCTGCAACAAAGAGTCTGAAGGCAGCTCATTAGCATCAAATTCAAAGCCTTCCTTCAAATTGCAAAGAAAACACAGCTCGGTCCAGGGTTTCAAGGCAGCCCATTGGCATCAGAGCTTCTTGAACCTCTAACAACTGTTGAATCATAAATTTGAGAAATGTATGAGATAGAAATAGAGGGGTTACCTGATTTGCCTGGATTCTGGGCACGGACGTCCAAGCTAGGGCCTTCAAAACAAACAGCCTCTTCTATATCTTCTTCTTCTTCTTCTTGTTCCATGGACTACTGAGTGTAGATTACGAGTCCTGCTGAGGAATTGTTGGGAGTTCTCAGGGGAACCATGCTCACCATGATCGTCATCAGCCCATGTGTGGTGGCTACCTCGAGGGTGAAAGAATGAAGCAAGATCAAAGAATGTACTAGTGCTAAAGCAAAGCATTAAAGCGAGATTGAAGAATAAATTAATGGTAAAGCAAAGTGTTGCACTCCATAATTGAATGTAAAAATTACTTTCTACGGATCTAAGCGCTTAACGCTTCAGTCGAATACTATATGGAATATGAGCAGGCTGCTCACCCTATCTCTCAATTACCCACTAACAGACACGATATAGAGCCTAAGGGCTCTCGATGATACCCGAGCCATTAAAGGCATTTCAAAATAAGTATCAAAGAAGTTGCTTGTTGAGATTGTCATGCACGTAGGGTGTGTGAGAATTTTGGGGATCTCACAAATTTGTGATAAACAATGGACTTGTGATCATCTTGCTCTTCATTAATGGTGGGTTATGGGTAATGCTAATAGCAAAGCTTAGCTTTCCCAGCAAGAATGACTCCATGCTACCATCATCTTTTTATGAAAATAGAATAAAATGAAACCTCACAATCAAGGTTAAAAAAGTCAACACAATGAAACCTCACAATCAAGGTTAAAAAAGTCAACACAATTCTGCCTTGGCATCATAGCTTTGTCAAGGAAGCATCCACCTCAAAAACGGCCCGATCATCCTTCTTTTTTCAGTTCTTTAGACTTCATTTGAGTTGGACTCCATCAATATATGCCAAATTTAAGTTTGGTTTCCATTTGTAGTGACTTGTGTCCAAATTGCTACATTGGTTTTTTGCAAATGTTCATATAATTGCCAAGTGAGCGTGAAGGATTGCAAATTCATCTCTTATTAATCATTTACTATTTTTTATAAGTGTTCAAATTTGTTTTTTCTAACACATATAGAGTGCTTTTGGAAGCACAAGATTAGGATTTATGCATTTCACCTTCAATTCATTGAGTTTGATCCAATTTTTCACATTCTAGATGGAACTTTACGGAACATAGCTCTTGGAACCATAAAGTTCATGGGCATCTATGATACAAACATCAAATTGGCCATTAGCACACATAAGTTGAAGTTATGTGCATATTGTCGCCAATCTCATTCTAGACTTAGATAGTCGACAACCTCATTCTAGTATTCAGATAGTTGATTTCAATAGATTATGTTGATGTAATGAATTCAATGTTTTTTTTCTTGTTTCCAAGCATTTTAAATCTTCTTAACAGTATTGAGGACTGCAAAATGACCACTAGCATCTTCTGAGTGTAAAGCTAGAATAACTTTTTGAATATCAATTTGTTCGAGACAATATCGAAGTTCTTCATCTAGGCCCATTCTTATCGTGTATAGTCCAACTTTATGTTGAAAAACCGTCTTCTGTTCTGAGCCAATCCTAGGAGGATAGTTCTGATTTTGTAGATAATCATTAATCTCTAGAACGAATGTTTAGTTGAGAGAAACATAATGTTCTCATCAAGAAATTCATTGCCTAAGTTCTCAACAGATCCAGTATTGAGGTGCGCTGCATTTTGTGTGGTACTTTCCTTGTTGTACCTCCACTTGCTATTCGAAATTTTGAAGCAACAACACCCACCTTGATATTCGACCTGATAAATGTGGCTTGTTCACCAAATGTTTTAGCATGTAATGGTCGACATGAAAGATAAAAGGATATCCCAGCAAATAATGTCGAAATTTCTTCATAGAAAAAACCATCCCAAGTCCTTCACATTCTGTGGCCAAATAGGTATTTTTCGATATACTCAATTGACGCCCTGCATAATACACAGGATAGTCTTTCTTCTCATCCTCCTTTTGGCTGGTGGTTTGGCAAGAGTCTAGGTTTGGTTCTTGATTAGTGAATTGTATTCACTATCCATCACTGCTTTCCACATGTGAAAATTTGCATTTCATAGTGCATCATAAACAATGAGTGGCTTCTCTACTGCTACCCATAAAGCTTGAGGTGTATACCTCTCCGGTTGATGCATCATTCAAGCAAATTTTCGAATAGTTGGTTATTCATCACGATTTGACTCAGAAGAAGAATGAGAAAGTGCAGAAGTGGAAGGAATTGAGATAGAGTTATCAATAGTTCATCATTGGAACCAGAAATAAATTCATGTTTCTTCATCTTGAAATCATAAAATTTGTCTTCTAGGAAGACTAGCACTACATCTTTGCTAATAAGTGCCTTACTAGATTCTAGATCAAAGACCTAGTAAGCCTTATGATCTGATGGACATCCAAGAAATATGACCTTGGTGCTTGTTTGGTCGAATTTCTTCCTTAGATCTGATGGGATTTTGAATGTAGCATACACATTTGACAACTCGTAGTTGGTCTATGGATGGCTTTGTACATCACCAAACCTCCTACTGTAATGATGGCCTTGCTACTATAATGATTCTGAATGTAATAGGTTGTTAAAAACATTGATCCATCGCATGATGGGGTTTGCATCGGACCACAAGGATCACAATGAATCAGGTCCAGAATGCCTTTAGCTCTATGAGCTTGGCCTTTGATAAATCTTGACCTTGCATGCTTGCCAAGAATACAAGTCTCACAAGTCCGTTTTGGTGAGGACTTGTTGATGTCTAAGCCTTCGACAAGTTTGTTGCAAAACATATAAGTTATAGCTCTCATATGGAGATGTCCAAGGCGTTGATGCCATAGGATATCCTTGTCAGCTGAAGGTGCACACAAAAATTTTTTTTCAGAAGTAAATGCACATTCATGACTTAATGTATAGAGATGTCCATCTCCATACCCCTTGACTAGAAGATTCAAATTGTTGTCTCGAATGAGGCATTGATTTTCATCGAATGTAATAGTGTGCCCTTGATCAGCAATTCGATTGATAGATAGTAGATTCTTGATCAAGGTTGGAAAAAATTCTCGATAAGTCGAGGTGAACCATCATTGAATTAAATGGTACCTATTCCTTTGCCTTTGATCTTGAGGGAGTTTGAGTCTTCAAGATGAATGCTATTGTCATGATCTATTGAAGAAAAAATTGTAAACCAATCTTGTCGAGATGTCATGTGTTGTGTCGAACCCAATTCGAGATACCGACAACTAGAATCTGAATGATTGTTTGATTCGGCCATAAACAGCTTTAGATTGGATTTGTCTTCAGAAGCATCAATAACTACAGTATGAACCTGTTGGTTCTTGTTCACAAGAATTCTGCAGTCCTTTATATCATGACCTTTCTTCTTGCAATATTTTCAAAAGAGTTTGGCATGTTGATGTTTTGACTTTTCCTGTTGTGATGGATGTTGAGTAGCTGACCTTGAGGTATTGATAGCAGCCTTTTTCAAGAACTATTTCTTCTTCGAATATAGTGTGATCGATTTGTCTGATGTAAAAACATCATTTGACTTCCTTCGAAGTTCTTCATGGAGAAGAATTGATGTGACCTTCTACATTGTTAAATTCGGTTGTGTCAAGATCAACATGACCTGATTATAGGAAGCAGAAAGACTTTCTAAGAGAGTCATGACCACATCGTTGTTAGCAATGGGTGATCTTATTACAACAAATTGATCAATTGATGATCTAATGTTATTAACATGGTCATTGATGGAGGTTGATTCTAATATTTTGCAAGAGAAGAACCTCTTTTGCAAGAACAAATGAGTGGTTACATCTTGGGTCTCATACAAACTTATGAGAGTTTCTCAAGCTTGCTTGGATGTTTCGTTGCTACCAATATGCGATATTTGTGAATTCTTGAGATTCATGGATATTGGCAATAAAATCAACATCTTGTTGTGGTAGGATTGAAGATCCATCTACCACATCCCATAACTCTTTCTCCATGAATATCATCTTCATGTGATACTTCCACATGTGGAAGTCTTCGCCCTTGAATCGCTCGATGAGTCGGATTCCAAAAGACGATTGCTCCATGTGTCTGAAAAGAGAAAGGACTGGAAATGCTATGACAATCAACACAAGCTCTGATACCACTGTTGGGAAAAGGCACGAAAGATCGAGAACTCAAAGTGTCGATAGACATCATCAGACTGTCACGTTTGATAGCGCTGTAGAAGACTTAGTGAATTGAGGCCATCGTGTTTAGATCATCTGTCACAGCAAAACCAATTGCTTAATCGACAAGTCAGTAGGTGTCGATGGTTCTCTAGGTGGGCCACTTTTTGCTTTTGCTCACTTCCATGCGTTGCATGCAACATCATAACTTTTCCCACATGTTTATTTCTCTCAATTACGTATGATACTCATTGTGCAACCAACAAGTGATGTAGTTCCAACATTTTCATTTTTTTCAAAACAACTTTCATCTTTGGGACTTAATGTAAATAAGTCCAAATGTGTGGCCTGGAGTCCTCGTGGCCTTTCGTCGAATATTTGTCTAAGTCAAGATTTTCTTACTCCTAACAATGATATTAAAATGCTTGGTGTCCGTATTGGCTCTCTTGATTTTGTCACATCTTTTCTAAAGAACACTTTGAAAGAAGTGTCCTTTTGACTTATTGCCCAAGTTGGCAAACACTCATGTTGCTTGCGACATTTGTACACAATGCTTTGCTCAATGACCTAATGGTCTTCTATGATGTGTTCATCCCACTCTTGAAGTTATGTCATTATTGAAAAAAAGTTATGATAGTTTATTGGATATATTTGGTCGAGGCACTTTTGACACTCATGACAAATGATTTGTGAAAGATAGATTCCACTTCTAGCTACTTCTAGTGGAGTTGATTGAATTTCTACATTTTTTATTGCTCTTGCTTTATTTTTGGGAATTTTGGCTTTGTTGCTCATATTAAGCATAGTAATTAGTCTATTCTTCTTGATCATGTGACACATGTGAAAACAAGAAATTTTCTTATTTGGCAATCCTTTCATGCTACTAGAGATTCACTCCCTTCAATTGCAAGGTCTAAATTGTCTTTGTTAAAGCTTTCATTAGTCAACAAGAAGTCCATTTAAAAAACTTATGGAGCAAATTCACTCTTTTACATTCACTCAATTGGTTCATAAATCTCCATCAAATGTACTTAAGGCTCATCTTCTATTCTGTGCTGGCCCGCCCACGTGCAAGTGCATGGTTAGTTGTGCAACCTATGATTCCACACTCACAACTTTTATCAGAACAATTTATTATAGCCCTTGACACTCGTCTTGGACTTGAACATCCAATAATATCAAGTTTGACTAAGTGCTTTTGTGGTGATGAACTTGATTTGCTTGGAATTCATCTTTCAAGGTATCCTTCCGATGATGAACACACTGCAACACATGACTCTATTCATGATGTATTTGCATCTATTGCATATGATAATGATTTCCATGTTGTTCGATAACATATTCACATTAGCTAGTTCTCATTCAACATGTTGAAGAGTAGATCTTCTTCTTTTATTAGAAAGAGTTCGCAGTCTTGGTGTTGTTGTTATTGTGTTGATCCTTCTCGACATGATCTTCTTAGTTGAACATCCACCGCTCAAAGGGATTGTCGCATCACCTTCGCTTTAAGAAATAGAAAGACAATATCATACTACGACACATGGGCAGAATCTATTTCTTTTGCAATTGAACTGTCTTCAAAAGAAATTTGATGCTTTCATGTCTACATGTGCACATCAAGGTCACACAACAACCACATTGTCATGCCCACAACTGATCTCAGATTGTTTATCTCGCTAAAGGTCAATAGGCCTACCTCGACCCGTAAGTTAATTATGATTGTCAGGGGTTTGGGGCCCTCATGTGCATAAGGTCATAATTAATGGTTGGAGGCCTAAACTCATGATGGTGGATTATTATGGGTCTATCAGTGAGTCATAGGGGAATTGGATGATGTGGCCCATAAGGCTGCATAGGTGTCCAAGGAGGTGTCACAGTGCACACTAGTGGTTCATGGGCCTTGGAGGGTATAAGTATACCCATTGGGCTCTCACTAGTGCATGCTTGATGATTAGTAGCTACATGCTGATGGTGTGATTTCTCCTTCCCTTGTGATAGATTGATCCATAGCTTGGGGGCTAGATCTGTAAGATCTAGGTTTGGTTGAGTTGGTTTGTCCACCATTTGTTTCCCTTGTGTTGCTTGTTTGTGGCTTGCTTAGCATTGGATCCTTGTTAGAGGACTTTATACACATTATCTATTATTATATTATTTTATCGTCAATGGATTTCAGTAGCTTTACAAAATTCTCCATCACTTTCAATTTTACGATGTGTTGTGGTTCATATGCTTCACAATTACATCCATTAACTATTACTAGTACGTACTAACTGCTAGTTTGATTAAGAATGTAGGTTTTGATTGATTTGGCCTTTGTCATAACACGAGCCTTGTTGGCTATTACACTTATTGTTTTACTCCATTAAATTCTTATAGGCTTTTCCCATTTTTGGCCCTGCTTTGCTTTGCAAGGAGGACTTAGCGTTCGTGTGCAAGATTGACCTGCTTGTGTTGGGATTTCATCGAAAACACATATTTAAATATTTTCAATAAATATTTTGGGCTGTGCTGCGCAGGACATGTGGCATTTATATATGAATTGTCTAATCTTAAAGCTTTTTTCTAAGCTATTGCTTTTTGTTTTTCTAGACTTTTAACTATTTGTTTGTGTTATGGGTTTTCTTATTATCTGGTGGTTCATATGTGGATTGGTATTTTCACGTTCCTTGCTATTTGCGTGTTCTGTGTTCATGTTCAAAGATTTCCTGTCTCTTTTCAGATTCTTGTTCTTCTGAAACAGTTTGGATGAGCCCTCTTCTGTGCCTGTACTTCTGGGATTGTTAGCTGCGTTGTTGTGGTTCAGAGATTTGTGGTGCCTGTGTTAAAGAGACCTGTGTTGGTGTGGTTCGAGAATTTCTATCGGATCCACTTTTTCACGTTGTTTCTCGGTCAACGTCTGTCTCTTTCAAGTGTACATATTTTGGTACTAATCCTCAACACCAAGTTAGCAACTCTGCTTTCTGATTTCGCTGTTGCACCTCTTGTTTATTTAAATTTTAATAGGAAACGTCGCACTCGTTTGTAGTAGTAGTGGAGAGTACTAAAACGGGTACCCCACCTTCACAAATGACAAAATTTGTGCGTTGTCAACAGATTGTTATTAAAGTGAGCTCTACCTGAGTAATAACCAACTACTCTGTTCTGTGCTGAGTTCTAAGATTTTAGAAATCCCAAACCTATAGCCTTTCGGAGACTGGTTATGAACTAAAATTTTCGAATTGTTAGTGAAGAAAGGATTTTTAATATGATCCGACGTCAGTTTTCAGAAACTAGGCATGAATAGTGCAGACATGAATCAAACGAGTTCGAGGTACTTTTTAGTGCGACATCTTCCTTTTCTTCCGTCCAGACAGCTACAAGTGCCTTAAATACGAGTTTTCATGATTCTTCTCGTCTAAAATATGCTCTATTATAAGAAACGTGAAATATATTTTCCACATCTACTCCAATAAGGGCTCGAACTTCTTCTACTCAATTCTTACAGTCCTGTCCTAGCTTTCCTAAGAGATAACCAGGCCAAGATTCCTGGTTCAGAACAAATCGCCCACTGTTTTACTCTTTTCTTAAATCCCCATATCTTGAAATATAGTCCTGATTGTCACTGCGTTAGGACTGGATTTTGCGCAACCAACCAATCGACTATCGCAGTAGCAAACTATATGTGGGTTACAAATTTACATGTTTCCCAGTAGATCCCGCACATCCATAATAAGTTGCTCTTCCTGTTTTGGAAATTTCTCCGTTTTCAAATCAGGCGGCCTATTCAAAACAAGAAACTAGATTTCGATTTATGTCGCAATCAATTTACCATAAATTGTAGTTTACAGCAACAATTTTATTTGCAACCATTGTTGGAAGTGATTTCCAATTTCCATAATCATTAGGAGGAAGGCAGTAATTGAAGAGGCTGCACACAACACATAATAGGCATGAGTTCTTTTATTCCCTGTGGTCACCTTCCACGCAATAACTCAACAAATTTTTGTGCTGACTTTACCAACTACCTGTACCTTTACTCTGAACTATTTTTCTGCCTGTCCCCTGATCAGAACCAAATTGTAAGCCAAATACCTCATAGTTGCCAGGAAATTTAAATTGGAAAGATTGACATGAATTTGAAATTTCTTCAAAATTTGGGATCAAGTTCTAGCAAAGCAGATGAAAAAAATCCTAGAATTCCGAAACAAAACTCCGAAAACCCAAACATATGATACTTGCACCTGTTGTTGAGTAGATTCCTTACATCAACCAGATTGTTGTCATCTACCTGTCCCTTGATACTATTCCATTCCCATGTTCTCTAAGGACATTAGTCTCTGAGAACCTATCTATGAGACCAGTAAGGTCTTTCAAAGTCCCTATTCTAGATGCTCTAAGAGTTGAGGGATGCTGGAGGTGGATGCATCTTCAGATTCTAAGTTTCCAGTGAGATGCGTACCTTTATCTTGAGTCTGAAAAAACTTGGTGAACGCACTTTCGAAAGAGTTGCACAATCATTATTTCGCAATGCCTTTTGCTTCAGTAATATGATAATGAAAGTGATT
Source organism: Diphasiastrum complanatum (assembly GCA_029204225.1). Classification (NCBI taxonomy): domain Eukaryota; kingdom Viridiplantae; phylum Streptophyta; class Lycopodiopsida; order Lycopodiales; family Lycopodiaceae; genus Diphasiastrum; species Diphasiastrum complanatum. The sequence goes on from CM055098.1 coordinate 18,427,945, forward strand.
TGATTTTGCCGTATTCGTAATGTTCATGCATTCTTTGTTTGAAGTTGCATGTTCATTGTTTCAAATCGTTATGTTGATACAGAGAAGGTCGTAATACATAATGAGGAAACAGTTCCGCTTTCGGGTTCAAGTTCTATGATTTCTAGAACCTTCTCTTCTACATCAACAAGTGTCGATGTTGGTACAAGTGTCGATGTTGGTACCAATAATCTGAATATTGATCACGAAAACCAGGTAGACTTTTTGGATACAGGGTTAGTACACAAAAAAATGAGACTTGTTCAAGTGCCTGTTACACCTTCGCATCCATTGCCACTTGCATTGACTAATGCAATGACACAGGTTTACATAGAAGATATGCATATAGGCATAGAAAACGTATACATTGAAGGTAAAGTGCTGGCAATGTAAGGTAATTATGGTGCTGACTCAAAATATGGAAAGTACTTAAAGCTTGATATAACAGACAAATACGGTGATGGTACCATCACTGTCTCTGTTCAAGAAATCATCCATGTTACATGCAATCAATCTACATGGCTGTATTCGAATATAGTGTTTTGATGTCCAGAGCAAAACAATACCCTATGATTGCGGTACTTCAGATTTAGTTCTGGTATATGGATCAAAGACTTCGATCACAAAGATTGAACCCTTTGAAGTAACCGTCGACTTCCTTCAAGAAATATTGATATCAGAATTCCGAACCCATTGTGAGAATGTAATTGCTGAAAATCCGAATGTGCATGCATCTACACTTTTGGGAACTGTTGCAATCACAATAACGGAATCGGACCAAGCGGGTACAATAGGAAAACTCTTCTTATTGCAGATGGTTTCAAGCAAGAAGACTAGGGCCAGGTGAGCAACCTCAAACATGTTCTTTGTATATACATGTATTTATATTTTGGGCATTCAGCATTTGGTGCAACTGCCTAATAACAAATATGTGCAGGTCATATTCTGGGAAAAGTCAACTGAATTGTTCCAAAATCTTGTTGTTGCATTTCATCATGAGAATCGCCGAATTTACTCTATTAAAAATTTGGGCGTATGAAAGAATTTAAAACCTCTACAGGTTTCTGTATCCAAAAAAATAGTATTTGCTCAATTACCGAAAGGTCACTGTTACGATAAACTTGTACGCGCGTATTATGAGCATACAAAACACATCGAAATCAACAAAGAGGTATGAACAGATACTAGTGTTACTTCAAAAACCATGATTTTAAAGAATATTTAAAATCATAATACTAATTTGTGGTTTTGTATGCCAGTTGTTTGGAAAACTTTGGGTATATGGAATAAATGGACCCTTCATTGAACGGGTTTGTGACAAATGTGCTGGTAATCGGTTTTCTATGCGCAATTCACAACCTTTTTGTTTGTACTCCTGAACAATATCAAGCACTCCGCATGTTACTTATTAAGTATCAAGATTATTTTGCATGGACTTATCATAATCTAAAGGGTATTCCGACATCAATGATTGAACATACCATACCTTTAGTACCTGATGCATTTTTAAAGGTTACAAAGATCTATCGTTGTAATCCTAGTGTTGCGGACCTGATAAAAAAAGAACTTCAAAGTTTGATGCCAATTTCATTTATGAGATCGAGCATACCGAATGGATCTCACCGATTCTCATTGTTCCTAAGAAGAATGGGAAATTGCGAATCTGTGTGAATCTCAAAGTGTTGACCAAAGTGACGCGAAAGGATCACTTTTCGTTACATTTTACTGAAAGCATTTTGGATCGCCTTGCTGAAGCATAAGCTTATAGTTTCTTGGTGTTGCTTCTAAATGCAGTTTCAAGTGTAATTTGAGGACTTGCAGTTTCAGTGTAATGCTCGTTGCCATCTTCGCACGGATTGTAAGGGGCTTAGCTCTGGACTTCGTCCATCTGTTCTAGAACTTGTTTCAATTGCCACAAAACAGACCGAAAGCTGCCTTCGGGGCTAATTGGATTGAGAGATGGTGCAGATGTGAGCATATTTTTTCTTGATTAGATTTGGGTTTGGCCTGAATGGCTAGGTAAGAGGCTTCATAAATCAGCTATGCAAAGGCAAAGCACACATTTGTTGCATGCCAAGCTCCTTACTCACTTCTCGGTTGCCATTGACAATAAAGGCACGTTGCGCAGTTTGGTTGACAGATAAAGCACCTTCAATGCACATCAGACATGGTTCGCGTGTTTTTTGGAGAAGAAACTCTTGCTTAACATCGGCATCGAGTTTTGATATATTGGCATCTTGATGCTTTAATCATATAAGGAGCTAAGTGAACTTATGTGCATGCATAGCTTGTGAGGCTAAATTTAAATGCTTTAGAGCTCTACAAGGACCCATATGTCTTGATATTGCACACACGAGACTATCTGGTTGATTTTGTAGCCATTGAGAGGTCTCATCATTTTCCATCTCTCCATCTTTGATGAACAGTTCACTTGCGCGTGGACTTGAATAATCAGGCCGTATAGGGGCAGTTAGTGAGAAAACTTGTTTTCCAGTTTAGAGGGCTGTTTTCGATAGGTTCAGAATAGCAGGAGGAGCAATTTTATTTAAGCAATTCATAGTACATAGAAAGTCTATTTATAAACCTTATGCATACTTGAGTCGAAAGAAAACATGTGGATTTGAATTTAGATTACCAATTTAACAGTCATGATTTATGTGTTCTATTTATAGATACTGTGTGTTGCTTTCAATCCAATCAAGAATATGTCTTTTTTTAAACATACGATGCTAATTTCTGATACCCGATTGCTTGTGTACAAAGCAGGTGCATTTGTTCATGTGTTCGAAGCATGTTTCGCTATAAAGTGTAACTTTATTCTTGTTATTGAATGATTAAAACTAGTAATTGTTTTGTTCGACAGAAAAAGCCACATTCTTACCCAGACATTTTCAGATATCGTAAAAAACATGCTACACAAATCACAAGGCCAAAATAACTAGACCATAGTTTCTGATATGATCGTGGTTCTTCTACACAAATAATGTGTTGTGAAATTGGATCGTTGCTTGATATTGAGTGCTTGGTTGGTATTTGTTCTATGTCAACTGCAAACTTTTCTTTGTGTCATGTAGATGGAGTCAGTTGAAAAACACGATTCCAATATGTCCAATGTTAATCTCATGTCCGTAGACGACGTTACTGATGGTAAGTAGAAAGTATTGTGTTCATAATGTGAATTATAATCATAATAGCGAATCTGTTTTTTTTATCGAAACTCCTATATTTTTGCATACTTTATAACTTGAATAAAATATTGGTCTTGTTTTGGAACAGAAGAATTACACCAGATAGTAATAGATATGTTGCACGAGGATAATCTCGTAAAACATGCGGAAGCAAACTGCATCAGATGGTAAATCTGAAATCTCGAATCTACGGACTTGTTTTTGGACGAACGCACTTTTGAAAGAGTTGCACAATCATTATTTCGCAATGTCTTTTGCTTCAGTAATATGATAATGAAAGTGATTTGATTTTGCCGTATTCGTAATGTTCATGCATTCTTTGAAGTTGCATGTTCATTGTTTCAAATCGTTGTGTTGATACAGAGAAGGTCGTAATACATAATGAGGAAATAGTTCCGCTTTCGGGTTCAAGTTCTATGATTTCTAGAACCTTCTCTTCTACATCAACAAGTGTCGATGTTGGTACAAGTGTCGATGTTGGTACCAGTAATCTGAATATTGATCACGAAAACCAGGTAGACTTTTTGGATACAGGGTTAGTACACAAAAAAATGAGACTTGTTCAAGTGCCTGTTACACCTTCGCATCCATTGCCACTTGCATTGACTAATGCAATGACACAGGTTTACATAGAAGATATGCATATAGGCATAGAAAACGTATACATTGAAGGTGAAGTGCTGGCAATGTAAGGTAATTATGGTGCTGACTCAAAATATGGAAAGTACTTAAAGCTTGATATAACAGACAAATACGGTGATGGTACCATCATTGTTTCTGTTCAAGAAATCATCCATGTTACATGCAATCAATCTACATGACTGTATTCAAATATAGTGTTTTGATGTCTAGAGCAAAACAATACCCTATGATTGCGGTACTTCAGATTTAGTTCTGGTATATGGATCAAAGACTTCGATCACAAAGATTGAACCCTTTGAAGTAATCGTCGACCTCCTTCAAGAAATATCGATATCATAATTCCGAACCCATTGTGAGAATGCAATTGCTGAAAATCCGAATGTGCATGCATCTACACTTTTGGGAACTGTTGCAATCACAATAACGGAATCGAACCAAGCGGGTACAATAGGAAAACTCTTCTTATTGCGGATGGTTTCAAGCAGGAAGACCAGGACCAGGTGAGCAACCTCAAACATGTTCTTTGTATATACATGTATTTATATTTTGGGCATTCAGCATCTGGTGCAACTGCCTAATAACAAATATGTGCAGGTCGTATTCTGTGAAAAGTCAACTGAATTGTTCCAGAATCTTGTTGCTGCATTTCATCACGAGAATCGCCGAATTTGCTCTATTAAAAGTTTGGGCGTATGAAAGAATTTAAAACCTCTACAGTGTTCTGTATCCAAAAAAACAGTATTTGCTCAATTACCGGAAGGTCACTGTTACGATAAACTTGTACGCGCGTATTATGAGCACACAAAACACATCGATATCAACAAAGAGGTACGAACAGATACTAGTGTTACTTCAAAGACCATGATTTTAAAGAATATTTGAAATCATAATACTAATTTGTGGTTTTGTATGCCAGTTGTCTGGAAAACTTTGGGTATATGGAATAAATGGACCCTTCATTGAACGGGTTTGTGACAAATGTGTTGGTAATCGGTTTTCTATGCGCAATTCTCAGCCTTTTTGTTTGTACTCCTGAACAATATCAAGAACTCCGCAGGTTACTTATTAAGTATCAAGATTATTTTGCATGGACTTATCAAAATCTAAAGGGTATTCCGACATCAGTGATTGAACATACCATACCTTTAGTACCTGATGCAGTTTTAAAGGTTACAAAGATCTATCGTTGTAATCCTAGTGTTGCGGACCTGATAAAAAAAGAACTTCAGAGATTGCTTGATGCCGATTTCATTTATGAGATCGAGCATACCGAATGGATCTCACCGATTCTCATTGTTCCTAAGAAGAATGGGAAATTGCGAATCTGTGTGAATCTCAAAGCGTTGATCAAAGTGACACGAAAGGATCACTTTTCGTTACCTTTTACTGAAAGCATTTTGGATCGCCTTGCTGGAGAATAACCTTATAGTTTCTTGGATGGATTTGGTATTTACAACCAGGTTAAGATTGCACCTGCCGATCGTCACAAAACTGCTCTTGCAACAGAATGAGACACCTATGCTTACAAAGGAATGTCGTTTGGACTCTGTAATGCACCAAGTTCGTTCCAAAGAGTAATGCAATTTGCTTTTGAAGATTATTTACATAAATTCCTTGAAATTTACTTGGATGACCTGGGAGTCCATAGTACAGATGCAGACCACCTGGATCGATTAGAGAAAGTATTTGAAAGATGCCGCAAATATCAAATTTCTCTAAATCCAGAAAAATGCTAGATTTGGGTTTCCCATGGAGTTGTGCTTGGACATGTGATATCGAGACATGGTATTGCCACCGATTATTCTAAGATCAAGATTATTGTGAAATTGCCACGACCAACAATGATTCGTGGAGTTTATGTGTTTATGGGTCATGCGAACTACTATCGAATTTTTATTCTTCTTTGCGGATTTAGCACGACCTATATACAAACTGACTATTGTTCCTATTTGGACAGTAGAGGCGTTAGAAGCCTTTTAAAAAAACATTAACTTCAACACCAATACTGCATTCTCCAGATTGGACGATAGAATTTCATGTTCATACAGATGACTCAAAATATGCCATTGGATCAGTCTTGACGCAGCAGAAGGATTATCCTATACGATTTGCAAGCAAACAACTTACAGATTTGGAGAAGAATTATTCAACAACAGAACGCGAAGCGTTAGCCATGATTTTTTCTGTTCGAAAATTTTGTCACTACCTCATGGAAATGCACTTTGTATTTTATACGGATCATTAGCCGTTACTTTACTTGGTAAACAAGATGTGCAATACTGGATGTATTTCAAGATGGTTATTGTTATTGATTGGCTTTGACTTTCGAATTGTGGTTCGAAAGGGCAAGCAACATTATCTAGCCGATCACGTTTCACGAATTGAATCTGCACCAGTTAACACTGAAGTGGATGGTGAACTACCAGATGCTGCATTGTTCTATGTTGAAGCAGTACCTGAGTGGGCAGTGGATATTGTTGAGTATTTGATGCTAGGACAACCGAATGACTCCCTGACAAAAGTACAAAAGAGACAATCGATTCATAAGGCTCAACCTTATCAATTGATTGCAGGACAATTGTATCGTCGTGGATTAGACAATATTCTACGAAGATGTGTTTTACCACATGTGTTTTCACATGATGGCATGGGCAGAGGACACATCTCTACAGATATTACTGTTTGCGAACTTTTGCAATCAGGTTGTTGGTGGCCTACGCTTCATAAGGACACAAAATTTTATTCAGACATGTGATGTTTGCCAACAAGCACGACGGCCTACTCGACAGAATTATGAACCCTTGCATCCGGTTTTATCGCAAGCACCGTTTGAAAAATGGGGACTGGATTATGTTGGTCCTATTCATCCTGCCGCACAAGGATCTCAGGCCAGATACATTATCGTAGCAACTGATTATATGACCAAGTGGGTTGAAGCCAAAGCTGTCAAAGTTGCTGATGTGAAATCTACGGCCAAGTTTTTCTATGAAAATATTATAATCAGATTTGGATGTCTGATCGAGATTGTTAGTGACCGGGGTACACACTTTGTTAATCAAACAATAAAGTGTTTACTGGAAGGATTTTTTGTGATACACAGATTTAGCACTCCCTACTATCCTAGAGGGAATGGCCAAGCTGAATCTTCCAATAAGATATTCTGCACCATTATGACAAAGACAGTTGAAGTGAGTCGGTCTGATTGGGAACATAACCTGTATGTAGCGTTATGGGCATTCAGAACCGCTTACAAAAATCATACAAATCAAACACCTTTTCAACTGGTTTATGGTCAAGATGTTGTCATGCTGATTGAATTTTTAATCCCATCTTTACGTATAGCAGCAACGGAATGATTAAATGATGATAAGTCTTTACAACTACGTCATGAAGATTGCACAAATTATGTGAAATCCGATTGATGGCAGTTCACGCGTTAGCAACAGAGAAAGCCTGCCGCAAGGCATGGCACGATCGTCGATTGCACAAAAAAGATCTGAAAACAGGAGATCTCGCATTGATGTACAAAACCAAGCTGATCAAGAGAAAATTGAAGTTTACTGGTGAAGGCCCGTATAAAGTGAAGGAAATCCTGAAGTATGGCGCAGTAATTCTTGAGCATTTAGATGGAAAACGATTTGATACTCCGGTGAATGACAGCCGATTACGCAAGTTTTGGCAGCTTGCTCTGCCAGTTCAGCTAGCCTGATCTCAATGGTTTTTTGCTTTTATTTGTTTTTCAATTTTTTGTTTTCACTATTTAAATTGCTAAGTTTTTTTTTTTTAAATTACAGTTAAAAAAAAAACAAAAAAAAAAGAAGAATTTTTTTTTTTTTGAGAAAAGACTGATGAGCAAAAGTCAGAAAAGTCATCAGCATGGGGGGAAAGAAAAGACATTATTTTTTATGAAAAATGACTTAGAAAATCACTATTTTGGTCAAATGTGGCCTATAAAGTATCAGAAACCTTCGCTAAGCTCTTAGACTGTACATCCACTTCAGATTTATCTAATTTGAGGTGGGCAAAGGTTCCTCTTCAGGAAAAATCTAGTTTTAGAGTCAGGCGACAGATCATAATATGCCATTTTGGGATCCTTCGCCGAGCACCTTAACCTCATTATGAACCTTTGCCGACCTGCTAGATGATCTTAAAATGTCAAAATTAGGTTGTCCATAGATTCAGATTGTGAAAAAATGCATTTATGACAGGACTTGGACGAAGGACCCTCTTGGGCGAAGGTTCATCCTTCGCCAGCCCTGGAAAACGTTTGCCTGATATGTTCAGATCCCCAGAAACCTCCGCCGAGATTTTTATAGCCTATATTCACAGTATTGTACATGCTTGCAAATTTTTGTTCCAAACTGATCAGCCAAACTAGTATTCAGTGTAATGGACCCACCAAATTCACCTATAAGTTGGCTGAATTCGATTCATTCCTCACTTGTGCTAGCGAAGCTCTTGCGAATTTTTCCCATGACCAAAGCCTTCCAAACTTCCTGAACTGCTTTCTGATATACTTTCGCGCGTCTTACGTTTCATTTCTGATCATCATGTCTTCTACTGATACTTTTCAGTCTCCGCGTTATACTATCCATCGTGATGTCCCATCTGCAACGGACATCACGATACTTCCTAGCACAAGCATGGTCACTCAGTGGATGGCCCTTGCGGAGCCTGTGCTCACTGTAATGGGTATTAATGAGAGAGTTTTTTCTGGCAGAATCAGCATGGATTTTCTCACTCTTGCCTTTAGTACGTGGAAGGAAGAGAAATCCAAATTTTATATCAGTTTTCAAGGAGCCACACACAAGGTGCACGTCACTGAGGCCGCCCTTGCATCCATAGGTATAGCGTCCGGTACACAGGCCTCACCCAATCATAAGCAGGTCAAACATGCCATAAAGCCATACATTGACCTCACCAATGATCTGCACGGGACCAACGACGGATACCTCCTTGATGCCATCACCGAGCCTTCCATCCACGCTGTTGCCTAGCTACTGAACAACTTCATGATGGTTGAGAACCTCAGAAAAGATCGCATCACTTCACAAATCCTCCATAGGATAGTTGAGTCCTATACCAAGTTGGCCAAAGCCCCTCTTGACCCATATAATTAGTTCAAGACTGTTTCTGGTGAGCTCAAACGAGCTATTAAGAGCAATACTAAGCAACAGTTTGATGCTGGCTCTTTGTTGTCTCTTCTAGCCGCCTCTCACCTAGAAAACAAAATCCATGGTTTCCACCTGGATTCTGTGCTTTCGGTCTATGAAGAAGCATCGGCCGAGTCATCCCACCAGGCCTCGAGTTTCCATAGTCGACGTTGTCCACGCAGCGAGATCGTCATTCATGACTCGCCTTCCGTGTCACGACGTCGCACTAGGCATACATCATCAGCTACGCTTCCGCCCCCTGCTGTTGTTCGCACTGAACTTCCGATTCCCCCCGCCTCTGATGCTTCCCTCGCCTCTGCTTCCACACAAGGACAGTCTGTGACCTTTGGGGCTACCATTCCCATCACAACTGCCCAGGCCACCCCCGCACACCGAAGCTACTTCACCAAACACGCAGTTTTTCATGGATATGTTCGATGATTCTGACCCCCTTGGAGCTGCCAAAATTTTTGAAATGCCCCAGAGCCCTACGCCCTTTGAACTCCAATCCCCTGGAAGAGGATTCAAACAAATCCATGACACTACTGTCGGTGTTGAAGATTCAAGCCAGCAACCTCAAATTGAGGATAGCCCAGCCACACTTTGGGTCGACCACGCTGTGAAATCACCGAAGCAATTCAACGCCACCGTGCCTGAGGGTTTCGAGGAAGAAGATATTTTTGAAGAAGAAGAAGTACTGGCACCTACTCCACGCCAACCAAGGACGGTATCATCAGGTCCTACTGTTGTTGCCGCCTCCACAACAGTAGGTTCTGGTGATGCTCTCGGTTTGGTCTCAAGACTTGCGCAAGTGATCCAGTCTATGCTTGACAAGAAAAAAAATGGAGCAGAGAATTTCATATATGGAATCAGAAAACACTCTAATCAGCTAGAAGATTGTCCAGCTGGATCGAGGGTTAACAATTGCCAAGCAGCATGAAGACAAATCTAAAGCTGAAAAGAAGCTGGCACAGCAACATGATGATCGCCTTGAAGGATATGTCAGTTCCCTGCAAAACGCTCTGACAACCGCACAAAATCAAGTGGATAAGACCGTGTAGGATGCAAAACAACAGGTGCAACTGCTGAAGGGTCAATTGCAAATGGCAGAGCAGGATCGCACACGTCTTCAAGGTGAATTGGATGCGACCACCCTTGAGCATGATGCGTATCTTGAGACGCAAATACCAAATCATCCGGTCACACCGACGGAGAAAGTAAAAACATACAAAGTGGCCCTTTAGGGATTCCAAGGCCGCTTTGACAGGTTCAAAGGAGCAGCTTCAACTGAGTTGGCCAAGGCTAAAGAAACCATCAGCGCCTATGAAAAAGCAGTCGCTCAGGTGTTGGAAGCCGGACCACAAATCCCCGTACCGGTCATGCCGCGATTCTCTCCTATGCGTCAAGAAGATGTACCAATGGATACAAGGTTAGATTCGGGCATGGACCAAGGGGGAGCTCCAGATATAGAAGAACAACCGCCAATTTTACCGGCAGTGCAAGTGGGTCCAATTTTTCCGGCAGTGCAAGTGCAAGTGCACCTGTATCTCACAGGTGTCGTGGGACCGCCACCAGTTTTGGTGGGGGATACTGTTGGAGGGTTTGCGGATCCCAAGGCAACCCTAACCCTAGTTTATAAGTGAGAGGGATTGGGCACCCTACGTGTGTAAGTCCAACCCGATGATCACATAGAGATTTGATTAATTAGAAAGTCAATAAAAGGACTTTAGGCCTTTTTGAGGGACTTTTAATGTCGCAGGGCCTAAATGTCAAGTTAGTGAATAAAGTTGGGTTTTCCTCCAATTCGGATGGTTCCCGCTCTTTTTTAAATTTGAATAATTAGAGAGACAAAAATGGACCAATAGGATTCAGAGGCCAGGGTCCTCCTCTCTACTATAAAAAGGGACCAACTTGAGTTGCTCCTCGTGTTCATCTCCTCATTTCAATAAAGCAGATTGGTTCTCTTCAGAAATGGATTGATGAATGTCCTTACTCTCTATCACTTTTCCTCCATCTCTCATGCTTTCTTTGGTTTTTGCTAATTGTTGGATCTGAGTGTTATTGGGATTATGTGTTATTATACTTTTTATGAGAGAGAAAGGGTAAGCTATCTTTGTTGGGGATTGTAGTGTTAATGGATCGTAGGGTTAATGGATGTTAGAGTTAGATGTGAATCCTCCATTCATGATTGAAATCTGAACTATACTATCGCTCTCATGGGAACGAACCTACGCGTGACAACTAACTTCGTCTCTTTGATGCTAGATTGACTAGATCTTGGATTCAGGTTAGGCAAAGAAAAAACCCACTACAGTTTTTTTTTTTATCCGTGTTAAAATCTGCTTCATGTAAGCTAATATAAAATATTGCTACCAAATCATTCAACATGTTACAATTGTTTGTGTCATGATCAGGTCTTTGTTTGCAAATGTATTTTCAGATTTACATTGCAATCAACATTACCATGCTGATGTTCTTGATGGAAAGGGTATGAAGACTTTTTACGATATTCTTTTCTTTGTGAATTGAACTCAAACAACAAAGAAATATGGAAAGTTTTTGGAACAGTTATGTGTCTTATTGTTAGCTAGTTCATGCAAGAACAAGCTTGAAGATTAAGTCACAAAAATCTCCAAGGACAGGTATCCTGGTACTTGTTAGAAGACAACGGTCTCAATCTTTACCATATAATGAGAATAAGATAGTGATAACGATGATTACATTCTGTTCAAAATTCTAGTTTGTTTGTCAAAAGAACCTAGTTTCTCGTAATGTGAATACTTATAACTTAGTGCTCCATACGAAGCTAATGTCTTTCAACTATTTGTATGCATTTATTGGCTGTACTAGAAACTTAGAACGAGTTGTCCAGACAAACCGTAGATATTTGAATCCAAAGCCAAGATTCTATACTATAAAACTGCTTTTTTTGCTTTTGGTATGTCGAAACAACTGCGAAATTTGTTTCAATTTACGTAAGTGCAATAATTGAGATATATTTTTAAGGAAACATGGTCTCCAACTTGTTTTGCATTGACAAAAATATGGATATCGCTACCAGCTCCCTATCCTCTTTGTTAAGTATAGTAATTTATCCATTTCCACTGATTAAATAACTGGCTACAATAAGACAATCTCAAAACACCACATGAAGGTTCAAGCATCTCTCTCTCTCTCTCTCTCTCTCTCTCTCTCTCTCTCTCTCTCTCTCTCTCTCTCTCTCTCTCTCTCTCTCTCTCTCTCTCTCTCTCTCTCTCTCTCTCTCTCACACACACTCACACACACACACACACACACACACACACACACACACACACACACACACACACACACACACACACACACACACATCTAGTAACTAGTTTATAAAATATCATGTTCTGTTTCACTCATCTCACTATCATTTTCCTTATCCATCACTACTTGTTTATTTTTTCTTCAGTCTAATCTTCTTCTGCATCATTTCTCTTAACACAATCACATTAGTTTCTTTGATTTAAAATTTATGTCATTTGTTTCAAGGATACTGATAACTTAACAACCAAACCCACTAGCATATTTCAAACAACCTACCTATATTTGCTTACCGACTCTTTACAAGAAGATTATGTCCAGTATTTGCATTGACGTCAATTGTAGTCCAATAGCTCTGTTACCAATTACATGTTTTTAATAGGAAAGTCGTATACTGGTTACATAAATTTAGAAATTTTTGCATACGATCTGTGCTTTTCCCTAAAAAATTAATGAATCTAAACTATTTTGCATATTGTCGTTGTTTTTTAATAAGATTGTTACAAAAGCAACCATATTATGTCCAAACCAAATCGGACCTACGCGAATTAGGAGCAACTGGAAGCATTATCAATGTACTTGCCAATCTTGACAAAATACAAAACATATTGCCACGTTTCATTGACAACGACAGTGCTATGATTATTGGTTTTAAAAGAAAACTTGAATACAAAACAAATTACATGATTGGTTCACCCCATGAAACTAATGGTTGCTAATATTGATCTTTCCAAAACACCGTTGCACCAAAAACTAGGAATTGAAATTAATCATTCATGGAAAACACACTTTGACAACATAGCTCAACATACGAATTCATCAATCATAAACGAATCCAGAAATCACGAACCTAATAGTGAAGAAGATATTATAGATGACACGCTAATACATCCATTCATAGGTAATGAATATGTTATCGACTACGAACATTCTTACAAAGCTATTGCTCCCTGTGAAGGTCAAAATCCTATCGGAATATTTCAAGATCCATATGTTGAAGAGCTTAATTATCCGACTCTATACCTTGGGTCTCGTCGCGTAATACCTACCTCCGACAAATATACAATCAACTGTTGAAAAACGGGAATTGCTTCATTATAAACACAAATTTGCACAACATACAACAAACTTAGTTTTCAAAGCAATCAAAATACTTATCCAACAAGTACTTAGTTCTATATGGATAAGATTACGAAAAGGTACACTTGAACATAAAAAACTAACAGCGAAAGATGTAATTCATGACACAAACATTGAACAAATATTACAATCTAACTTAGGATATCGAGATTTTGATCATGTTCGCACATCGCCTGATTATAAATACAGATTATGTAAAAACGTTTTTGCAATGATTCGACAACTAGGCCCACCAACATTTTTCATAACACTATCTTCAGCAGAACAAAAATGGTCGCCGCTCATATATTGCTTACAAAAATTGAATTCAAACATCTTGCAACATAGCACATACAAAACAAAAACTTAATTAGACATGATCCAACAACGTGCAAGGTATTATATTATGAAGACCAATGCATTACGCACATTGATATTAAAAAAGACAAATACTTTAGTAAATATCCAAGATTATTTCTTTGTCACTGAATTTCAAAATTGGGGTAGTCAACATGAACATGGATTACTATGGCTTGCAAATTCACCCATTTATGACAAAACTTCAGAAATTGAAATTACAAAATTTATTGATTTATGCATATCATACAACAATAGTAAACTCAGTATGCAGAATATGATATATAGACTCATCATCATCGATCAACATGTTATAAGACTCAAATTTGTAGACAATGTCGCTTCCATTATCCACGACCACCAATGCCATGTACAAGTATTTTGCATCCATATTCTAAGGCAGAAACACACACCAGAAACCTTTACCAAAATCTGTATCGTGTTATCAAGGAAAAATTAAATTGTATTGTCGCAATAAAACATACAGATTTTCCGTCATGGCTTGCTGCAATGCAAATATCGCTTCCTGATTATATAAAAGCCATACGAAGCAACTTAACAAAACCCACAATATTCTTACAACGCAGTCCAAAAGACATATACACAAACAATTTTAATCCATCTATAAGTCAACTTTGGAACAAAAATATGGATTTGCAATATATTCTTGACCCGTATGCAGCTGCAAGTTACTGCACATCATATTTGACAAAAATTGATACTTCACTTTCGCAATCCTTAAAACGTGCATTTACAGAATCTTTGTACCAAAATGTAGATACATTCACAAGATGAAAGAACATGGGAACCGCATTTTTAAATGCACACCAAATGAGTGCACAACTTGCATCATTTATTGTATTATCATTACCTCTACTGCACAAGAACATTTACATTTATCAGTACCAATCCAGACCCAACACGAACATTTGTTCTCAAAAAAAAAATTCCTTCATCCCGATTTAACAGATATACGATATCCAACAAAAATTGAAAAATATGTTTGTCGATCTGCTGAGTACTTAAACCTTTGTTTAGCAGGATTTATTTCTACATATCGATTAACATCATCCCAAATATACAAACGTCAAAAAAGTCAAATTATTAGATATGTCAATTACAATGAACATAAAGATCCTGAAATTTTTTATCGAGAGCAACTACTTCTATATAGCCCATTTCAAATATCTGAAAACATGTTAACAGAATCGCATTCATCATACAAAGATGCATATTATGCAAACTATGACACAATACAACACAACAAACAAAAGCTAAATTTTAATCTAGAAACAAGTACATTTGCATTTTCCAATTGGAAAGATCTTGAAAACAATTTATCAAGTAATGAAACATCAACTCAAAATTCAAACCCTCATGAAATAAACAATAACTATGACTTGAGACTTGAACTCTAAAATCATACACAATATAACACAACAAAACAAATCGATATGACTCCAAAATTGACATACAAACTCATGAACCAAGATACATATTATCGTGAACTTGCAAAGCTCAATCATGAACAACGTTTACTTTTCGATGACATAATGCATAGAAAACGTACAAATCCAGCAAACCAGATTCACCTTTTCCTGAAAGAAAATCCAAGAGCATTAATAATGGCGTATACAGGCAGAGCAGCTTTTAATGTTCATGGAACCACAATCCATTCAACATTACACTTATCTATAAACACAAAAGACCTAACTACTCTTTCTGGTGAAAAATTACAAACATTATCAATTCACTATCAAGATTTGCAACTTGTAGTATTCGATGAAATCCCTTTAATTGGCGAAAGAACTTTTAAATTTGCAGATCAACGACTTCGAACTATCAAACACAATTCATCACAATTTTTTGAGGGCGTTGATGTTATAACTTGCGGTGATCTATTTCAAACAGCTCCTGTTTTAGAATCCTGTATCTTTAAACAACCTAAAAATAATTTAGCTGTATTTACTGATTCATGTTGGCATGCTATATTCCAATGTTATGAACTTCAACAAGTAATGTGACAACAAAATATAGAATTTATAAATGTTTTAAAAAAAATTAGAGAAACCACACATACATTTACAGATATTGACTGGTTAAATGAACATTGTCATAAAACACCACCATCAAAGCCCAATTTACCGTACTTGTTTTACACAAACAAAGATATACAACAATACAACAACCAAATTTATGATACAATGACAGGTGCAGAATTTTGTTTAGAAGCAATTGACATTTGTAATTCTGCGTGTAGCCCTACGATCATAATACCAGAAACATCACAACGTCTTCATTAACAAAAAAAAATATGTAAAACAAGGCATGCTAGTAGAACTTTGTGCAACAAACATATATATTGAAGATGGACTTGTTAATGGAGCAGATGGCATTTTCCAAACTAGAACCATGACCTCTACAGAAGACATTGTATGGATACAATTCAACAAACATGAAATCGGTAAAAAAGCTCGACAAAATCACATGCATACGTATAAAACCAATACCATAAATAAAACATGGACTCCAATATATCGTCTTACGAAAGAATTCCAAGTTGGCCAATCTATATTTAATAAAGTTACATGAAAACAATTTCCAATCAGAATAGCAATAGCAAGAATAATACACCGAGCACAAGGGCTAACAATAACTGAACTAGCCTTTAATCCTAAAAAATTTCAAAACATGGTGTGATGTACACAGCTCTAGCACGAGTCCAAAGGCCTGAAAACTTATACATCACCTCGCCATTAACCTCCGAGCACTTTAAAATCGACAAATTTGTCCAACAAGAAATGACACGTCTAAGAACAACAACAAAATGGACTTCCCATATTCCTAATATGTATACTTACACAAATACACATCTCATTATTCAATCACTGAATACTAGATCATTATCTAAATACAAATACAATATTCTAAATGATCACAATCTAATGGCATCTCACATACTATGTTTACAAGAAACACAAGCTCATCATCATCACAATTTTTTACAACAAGCTTTAAAGCCATTGGCAATTATGTCTTTTATAGGATTAACAATATTGTATCGTACAACTGAACACCTTGAACACGTTCAACTATATAATAAATTGCAAAGTGAAATCATTCATGCCACATTCGCTTATAAAACCTGCAGTATACATATAATTGCAATATACAGACAACCAAATTCTAGTATTTCCACATTTATTGAACAATTAAACACAATACTTACCAACATTCCAAAAACCACACCAATTGTTATAGTTGGCGACATTAATATTAATACACTAAGCCCAAATAACAATTACCAAAAACTTGAATCAACTATGTCTACACATAATATACAATTGGCTTTCAGACCAGTGACAACTATATATGGCACACAATTGGATCATGTCTGGACAAATATACAAAATTCACAAAATCTGTTAGGATTTACATACGCATATTGGTCAGATCACTCACCAATATATTACATGTGCAATTGAGAAAAAATTCTACAAAATGCAGTTTCCCACATATTTGGCTTTGTTGTGGTAACGATTAATTATTGTGACGATTCATTAAGCGTTAAGTTCTTCTTACGTGACTCTAAGGATTATAATGAATTTTTGTTTTGATTGCTTATTCTTTGAAATTGTAAAATTTGTCTCTTAATGTTTCTAACATTGAAATGTACCCTCTTCTTGATAAAGCTTGAATTAATAAAAGTGGTAATTATTTGCCACTCCCTTGGCCCTCAACAAGTAAGCAAGCTAGCGCTATTTTCCTTAGCCCCAGCTGTGCTATTTGGTAGTGGAGATTAGTTAGGGCATCTTTCTTTGTGGCCCATTCACCACTGCATCACACACTGAACTGCCGTTGGTGAATGAGTTCACCCATTCTCTCTAGCACCTAATTTGTGGGTTTTCTACCCATTCACCTGGAGACCACGTGTTCTTGCAATTGAGGTTAGCTTCACCTCATTGGGTGAGCATGCAAAGGTGCTCCTACAAAAGGGGGAAATAAAAAATATAAACCATAGTGTGGAGGGTTCCACGTATATATGAAGCATACGAATTAGGGTTTTGGTTAGGGCAGGGGAAGAGAGAGAGAGAGAGAGAGACACACACACACACACACACACACACACAGGAGCCAGAGCCAGAGACAGAAGTTCCAGACTTTGATTGCAGAGAGCGAGCGAGCGAGCGAGGCGCGATGAGGTTGGAAAAGTGCTGGTTCTGCTCCTCCACAGTCTACCCTGGCCATGGAATCATGTTCGTGCGCAACGATGCCAAGGTTTGCAACTTCGTCTTTTCGTATTTAGCTTGGACCCAAGGTTTTGCTGTCCTGCTTTGAGACTTAGGCATTTTTAGAACCACGTGCGCTTCACTGCTTTTGGTTCCATGAACCTCCAATTTATTCTGTATCTCATGCTGCACTGAATCTTTTGGATGTTTTCATATTGCATTCTAGTTGAGGTTCTGCAGTTCTGCTTTGAGGTTTAGGCATGTTAGAGGTATGGACAGTTCAGTGCTTGTGAATCCAAAGGGTTTTCTTTCTTTTCCATATCCCAAGTTGCGCGACAAATATGCTACTACTGGGGTTAGCTTTTTGAGTTTTCCGCTGCTCTGAACCTCCCATGTTTTAATAATAAGGCTTTATACAAGAGTCCTGTGTTTTTTTATCGTGGATTGTGCAACATATCTTTCGCTTTCGTTTGATTCCAATCCAGTTAGGGCTTTTGGCGGAAACCTCTAAACTCTTTTTAGGACAATTTCGGTATATGGTACACAGTAGTAGCGGATCTGATAGTGGAATTTTTCAACCGTGGTTCAGATAATGTAAAATTGAATTCTGGGATGCAGGTATTCCGATTTTGCAGATCAAAGTGCCACAAAAACTTCAAGATGAAGCGCAATCCACGAAAGGTGAAGTGGACCAAATCATACAGGAAGCTGCATGGCAAAGAGCTCACTCAGGTAGAATATTTCATTCATTTCAGGAAATTGGACGTCCAGTGAAGTATGGGGAATCGGATGAGTATATCTTGTATCGATTCACTTGATCTTTTTACTCTTATGTTGAGTTACATTTTCCAATCGATTGTATTGACTTGCTGCATATCAGAGATGAACTATTGCCTATTGCCAGCAATAGGAAATTCTAAAGTGAACCTTGTGACAATAAAGCATTGCGGTTAGTCTCAAAAATTCACCTACAAACCTCAAATTTGCTCCTAAAATTTTCAGTATCATTAGCTGTTATTGAAAAGGTTTATGCCCTGAGGTTTTGTGGATCAGCTTGCTGGCCTTTTGTGAGGGA
Source organism: Diphasiastrum complanatum (assembly GCA_029204225.1). Classification (NCBI taxonomy): domain Eukaryota; kingdom Viridiplantae; phylum Streptophyta; class Lycopodiopsida; order Lycopodiales; family Lycopodiaceae; genus Diphasiastrum; species Diphasiastrum complanatum. The sequence continues at coordinate 18,447,020 of CM055098.1, forward strand.
GGTAGCGTTTTCTTTCTTTTGTAGAAGAACATGAAATGTGTGCTTTTGGGGAGAGGAAAGGAGATGCATATGATATCATCCACTTAGTTTCGGACATGACAAGTCTAACTGACAAAAATACTTTATGCAGAAAGTTATATAGTAAATCACTTAATTGATCGTTTTCAATTTGTCCCACAAGATTCCCAACAAGACCTAGTGTGTCTTTTACTTGCTCAAAACTCAAATAATTATATGGTAGACCTATGCAATGTCCACATGTGCTTAAACAGTAAAGCTAATTGCACATTCGGGAGATGGCTAGCACCATGGTACAATGAGGAACCATTCTTATGAAATACAAGACTCAATGTAATAAAAAGTTTTCCAAAAAAAAAATGTGACGAGAAGAAAAATGGAGGTATGGAGATCTACGTGGCGTAAAACACTACAAGCCTTCATATTGGTCATGTTCATTGAAATGACTCCTCTCTCTCTCTCTCAAATGATCATGGATTAAAATATACAAAAATTGGTGACTTCAACAATCAACCAAGAGAAGGGAGGTTCAAAGGGGAGCTAGTGGTGTCTTTTATTGTAGAAGCAGATGAAATATGTGCTCTGTTGGAAGGGAAGGAGCGAAAAATAGCATGTAATATGTTATTACATATCTCTTTCCTCAAATGTGAAGCACCCCAGCAAACATAAAAAATTCAATAAGATCGAACATATTGGAAATAGACAAAAGATATTTCTTCATATTCTTTCAACATTTGCACAAAGATATTTCTTCATATTCTTTTAGCATTTGCACAAAGATATTTCTTCATATTCTTCGAACATTTGCACAAATATTTCTTCATAAATAACCTTCGTATATTTGAATAATGAATGTAATACATTAGTATAGTGTCATTTGTCAAAAGTTCTTGAATTTGAGAACTAAGTTGCCTGTCCAATTTGACTTGTCGAGAGATCCGCAACTAATTTGCTTCGGTATACTGCTCGATAACTCGATTGCCAATTTTTTCCAACTTGAATAGCAGATAAGTTCCTTTCATATACTGCTTGTGAGATCTTTTTGTTATAAGGCATTCCTCTTTAGGAATGATCTCCTTCAGCAGCTTCGCGTTCAGCTTCACAAAAGAACCCTGCATGTATAGACTTTGCATTTTGTCGAGAACCTTGGGTATAGAAGTGCCAATTCCTTGCAATGAGTATGTCATAAATCGATCAACTTATGTCACTTGTGGTGTTTGTCACACCAACAATTATTCTTTTGACAAATTCGTTGTTTACTTCAATCAATACAATAGAAGGGTCCAAAATAAGCAAATAACCCAATCTGCATTAATCCTCAATCTGCTGTATCTGCACAATATTCATCTAGCTTCGAACTTTCCAGTTGATATTTGCTAAAGTTGCACTGTCTGGATGCCATTGCTGATAAATTGATTTGAAAGCTGTGAATGCTTGATAGCGCAATGGTCGAGCACAAAAAAATGATGGCATAATTGATAGTAAGCACGAGAGCAGGAGCTCAGAGAACCTATAAGTGTAGGAAGTAAAATGTGGAAGTGAAAAAAGTTTAAGTGTAAGCGAAATGTAGTTAATGACTGTATGGATTGGTACAGGGTTTTGAGATGACACGCTTCAGCCGTAGGTTAAACCTCCGTCATGCATTTAATGCAGCGTATAATAACATCTAACCAACTTCCCATAAATAAATAAAATAAAATAAAAATATACCCTTAATTAAAGGTAAGACCTTAAATAAGTATGCTTAAAAATGTATACGTGTCATATACTTTCAATAGTTTGAATAGTTGATGTATATGGTTAGATAGACTATCAAATGGAAGGTGAACGAAACTAAGTCAAAGTCAACAAATTGTTGAATAGAAAAAATCCTCGATAAAATAAATTCAAATAGAATAAAAAAGATAAAACAATGCCAATTTTTTTTCTTGTTATGAAAAGTACTTTTTTATTCTGGAGCCATTTACCCTTTGTAGGTAACAAATTTCCTTCGAGCTCAGCTAACTATATCGACCCATTGTCGAATATCTCGATAACTTTGTATGAACACATCCAGCATGTATGTAATTTTCTTGGAAATTTGATTTGTCGACTGTCATACAATAGAGCAAAGTCTCTGTCTCTTAAAGTGACCGGCTTTATGTTATCATCGAAATTTTTCTTTCGCTTTGCTTGGATCTGTTTTCTGTCTACCATAGCTTTGTTTCGATGTTCTTCAAGTTTGTCGATAGTATAAAGTCATTCTTCTTTACTTCGGTCTTCTGAGTATTGATTTTGAATTTGTATCCAATAGGTTGGAACTTCAAATTCAACAGGTAAGATAGGATACATTTGGTACACCAAATAAAACAGAGTTCGTTTAGTTGTTATCTTTTCTGCATTTCAATAGGGCCAGAGTACAGAAGGTAGCTTCATCCCAATCAGAGGAATGCGTATCAGTAATTTTATTCAATATTTTACACAAGATTCCATTCACTCTCTCTGTCAATCCATTAGCCTTTGGATTGTATGGAGTAGTCTTCTGGTGCTCAATCATAAAGTTCTTCGTTAGAATTCGAATGGTATCGTTTAGAAAATGTGTACCTTTGGCGCTGACTAACTCCAAAGGGCAACCTTATCGAGTGATAATGTTGTGGAATATGATTTGTCTGGTTCAACTTCCACAACAACTGTATCATCTGGATTTATCACCCCGACAGTCTTGTTATTCGATATAGCCTTGAATTCCGTGCATAGAATGAGTCATCAGATTTGAAACTCGTATCTGACATAGGAATTTAGCCTTCATACTTATTATTGCTCCAGGTGATGTGATTGCTCCAACAGGCTTTCGCCTTGTCGAATCTGCTAATTTAATTTTTCTTTGCATCGGCTTGATATCTGTTAGTCCGAGTGCATGAATAATCTCTTCTGTCATAATATTGACACTGGATCCAGAATCAATAGGAACGTTTTCGATTAAACATCCTTCAAAAGTATTGTCGATTTCAAGTGCTCCTATCTCTCCAAGATCCACTGCTAATAGAGATATCTCCGGTAATTTAACTTTTTGTTTGCGCTTTGTTTGAGAAAGACTGATAATAATTGTTATCAGACAATAGTTGTTCAAAAGTAATATTGGCTTTTGAAGACCCAATATTGGAACCAATATCATATTCAAGCTTTTTACTCTTTAGTGGAATGTCCGCTATCGCATTAGATAATTTAGGAGAGGACGGTGGATAATCGTCTCCCTCCTCAAAAGTTACTTTCTTCGAGGAACTGTTTTGCAACTTCAAATGTAGCAGCGTCCGAGGTTCTTCAGATACATCCTTCTTGAATAGCTTCTACCCATTCCGGTCATAATCTGAATCATTCTTTAGGTCTGCTTGTGTTAACGATTTATCTACCTTCAAATGCGACTGCTTATTCTTTGGAGTTTTAACAGCATTGTCCTTATTAGGATTTTTAGAAGAACTTCGAGTCAATACTTTGTTTACTTTGTGGATATCACTAGGCCATGATGTATCGGTTGATAGAACAGTTTTTTCTTCTTGAAATTCAACTTGCTACACAACAACATCAGCTTGTTTAGATAGTGCTTATATATCTACTGTCACAGAAGTTTGAACATATTTGTATAGAACCTTCTGCTTCGGAGGTTTCTAACAGCCAGCAATTGTATGCCCTTCAACAGACTAGTTTGCACATCATGGAACATATCCAATAGGTCTTTGTGGTTCAGGACACTCTGTTGAATAATGGCCTGGTGCACCACAATTGTAACAAGTGCCTTGAACGCGCTTAGGTGGGGAAGTTGTTGATTTTGTATTGTTGTAACTGTCTGAGCAAGATCAAATCACTTCGGTGCAAATTACGGCTTCGATAGTGCGTCCAAATTCCATGGTGCTCCTTGAATGTAATGACAATATTCCTGAAGTTCAACTTCATATAAATATAAAACTTCTCCGGAGGAGCTTTCAACATACGATACTTGTGGTACCTTGCATTCGTTGTTTGAATGCCCTGGCAATCCGCTTTTCGTACACCAGATACTTGTATTTGAAAATGGAGCTTCTGACGTTCGTCAGATACTTCCGATAGTTGTACCTTCAGATCATTCATCTGCTTGGTGAGCAGCAATGTTCTTCTTCCAAACCTTCTCTGTCTTTGGCTGGTCCTTATGAATCTTTACTTTCTTCTTTGATTTCTTTTCTCTTTTGTTGTCTTGCTCGTCAATAGAAGAATAAGAACTTTCGGTATCTGACTTCTCATTGGAGGATCTGGAAATTGAATCTGGCGACGATTCACTGTCAGACTCGGATGATACCTTCGCAACTTTCTTCTTTGACTTACGACTGGATCTTCTTTCCCTCGCAATCTTCGAAGTGTCATAATTCTCTATAGTTGCAATAACTTCTTCCAATGTGTTCATAGGTCCTTGTCTACAGTAGCGATCAATCTTCGCTGAGAGTCCTACAAGAAACCACTCAATCTGCATTGCAATTGGATATACGCCCACCAGCTTTTTGATAAGATTCTTCACTTTTCTGGTGTATGGCCTCAGTGATTTTTTGTCTTTCTTCTGCACAGAGTTCAATCTGGCCAGCACCCTTGTGAAATATCCGATTTCTTGGAAATGATTAAGGAATGCCTCCTTGAATTGTTCCCATGTGGTAATGGTTGTACGATCCATCTAGCTCTACCAGATTGACGCTTCTTTCCGCAGCAAACCTGGAAATATGCGAAGCTTGTCTGCCATGGTTCCTTCGTTGCTAGATACAACAATCGATTCGGACTGCGATATATAACTATCAGCATCATCATCAGAAGTGCCTTTAAAGTAATCATATTTGATTTTAGAACTTGAAGAAAACATTGAGCAGGCGCTTCCATTTCTGGTTGGTTTTTAATAATAAAAGGATTAAATAATTGTTGAGTTGCTCTCTCAAGCTCATGAGAAGTGCTTGCTGATATTTGGCCACTCAGAAACGAATCTTAAAGTCTCTTAAAAAGTCTTCCCTTAGTTTTCGAAAGTGCTCCAATTGTTCGGCTCTGGCTCTATTGGCTGTATCTGACGTGAGCAACTATAAAAATATGTTGTCCCCGGCAATGGTGCCCAAAAAAAAAGCATATGTCGTAGTGTGCTTTTGCTCAATTCGATAGAATGTATAGTATAAATGATTATTATTCCCCAAAGGGATAGCTTTTCTAGATAGATTGTAGTTAATAATGCATTTGATGTGCTTTGGTTAAAAACCTGGTCAATAGACTAACTTTTAAAATTGGTGACCAGTATCACCAGTGTAAATGGTGTTTTCAATAAACTGTTTCGAATGATTGATCAAACAAATTCTTATCAAACATGTTCATTCTGTATCTGTACGAAACTATAGACTTGTAAGACAACTGTCAGCTTATTCCAATCAGATAAGTGGCATCAACATTCGATTTATTGAGTCTAGTGTTCTGTCCTCAACAACAGAACAACTACCCTGCTAAGTAATTAATCTTCCAAATCCTCCTCTTACGATTGAGTATTTGAACCTTTAGAATGTAAAGTCTGTGTTTTGAGTTTCAAAATAGAACAATGATTCCATAAGTCTGAATTATAGTGTAATGCATAGATCAATTGTACTATTCAAACATAAGGATTACGTTCGAATATGACAACCAAATAAAGCCATTAGTTCAGTTTATGGTTGAACGAATACTGTTGTAATGAATTAAGCGCCTGACCTGTTCAACAATCAACAACTCATCTCTAAGTGCAAGACACTCAACTGACAACACAGAAGAATTTAGCACAGACAGAGACTAATTTATGAATGCAAGGGATTCGACAGCTCCATTGTCCAATGAACTCGGTAATGCATCAAATCTAATATTACCTTTAAGGATGAAAATTGGTAAATTTTCAATCTATGTGGGTCATAAAAGTCAGGACTTGCTAGGGTATCGGCTGAATTCATATCCATATTGCGGATGAAGATGCTAAAAATTGAAGCTTCTCCTTCATATGTGGTCATTTTAAATTTTTTGTAATTCTCTTTTGACTAAACTTTGTGTTTTGACTATTGTCCAACCATTTTTGGGTTGAATCCTTGAGATACTTTCATGCCATAGCAAAGTATGGATAGTACTTGCGATTGATATTGCCAAGTCTCCATGATTGTCATGTGTATGACAAGCTTTCTAAATGCGAATTGTATACAGCAGAGCTGGATTACTTGGGACACTAAAATTTATGCTCATTTTATCCTTATAATGGAAGAGAAAATTAAGGCTATTCAGAAATTTGAACAAATTGTAGAAAAGCTAATGTGGTCAATTTGTGTTCTTGTGACCTATACCTACTCTTGGGCACTGACAAAGTGATAGGGATGTTGTAGCATTTGGTCCACTCTTGAATAATGGAGTTGATGGTCTAAGAGTTTGGAATTGACTCCGTAAGGTTAAAATTGCACGTCTTTGTTATATCAATAAAACTCCAGTTGGTTGATTTTTGGTAAACTAGCAAGAATTTAGTGGTGCTTTATGTTAAAAGGCCACTGCTGCATATATATATATATATATATATATATAGAGAGAGAGAGAGAGAGAGAGAGAGAGAGAGAGAGAGAGAGAGAGAGAGAGAGAGAGAGAGAGAGAGAGAGAGAGAGTAACAGTTTCTGTGGATGATCAAACAGGATGCTACCTTTGAATTCGAAAGGAAGCGAAATAGGCCTGAAAGGTATGACAGAAATGTTGTTGAGAACACTTTGAAGGCCATGAAGAAGATAGAAGAGGTCCGGGTGCAACGTGAAGCGAAATTCTGGGAGAAGAGGTTTGCTTAGTTCCTGTGCTTTTTTAGCATGCTCTAAGTGTTGTGATGACAAATTCCTCATTTGTGCATGTAGTTGCTTTTTAGATTGTTGTGCAGGAAGCATTTGTTTGTTTAGACTTTTCTAATATCTTTGACAGCATTGTAAAGTATTATGATTATTTCCATGTTTGTTACTGGACTTACGTTGTTTTAACATATTAGTATCACTTCATTGTGATGAAGATATTCTTGATCATGTCATCGACAAAAATTTGGCCCCTTGTTCATTTGTCACTGTATACATTCTTATAATGTCTATGCTAGTCTTAATATCATGATTGACATAGTTAATAAAAAACTGACAATGTACTGCATCAACAAACTTTTCTATGAAGCATTTACTAGAAGCTGTTTTGATTTACTGCATTCTGGGTGGTTGAATTTGACAGTTCTCCGTGTGCATATTTATTTTTAGGTAAGCAAAATTTTTGTATACGTTTATGGTTCTCAATCTTATTGGAGTCTCTCCCTGTACTCAAAATTGCATGGTCTATCCATACAGGGATTTGATAGACTTGGCATTAGTCAAAGCTCATCAGAACTCTGTTTTGAATCTAGGACGTACACAAATGCCAGGACTGTTCGGGAAAACGAGCTACTTTCCTGAGCATATGCCATACTTCCTATGCGTTCCTCTGTTCTGAGTTTGCACGAGTCCCTCCCTCCTGCCCTTTCCAGTGCTTGCATACTACCTTCTTTAACCTTCCACACCAGTGACTTCCTCCATGGTATGTTCACATTCTGCCTCGCGTTTTTCAGCATCCTCCCTATCTCTCCCAGCCTCAACAGTATCCTTTGTGTTTCCACCTGGACTTCTTAGTTATTGTGGCATCATTCTTGCTCCTCCCTCAGTCCATTTCAAATTGCCGTTACATTTTTGTATTTACCAGTATGTTCTGAATTTGAAACTTTTTCCAGCCATTCTGCATTCCTAACAGTACCTGAAAAATGCTTGCTTGCCTCTTGAGTAACTATGGCATTAATACAGTGCCCAGCATCTAGGATTCTAAGTGATGGAAGCTTATTTATTGCAATCAGCCAACATGATGATAAGCTCTAAAAGTGTGCCCAAAGTTGAACACCGAGGGATTTGTGCATTTTGGACTCTCTCTTACATGTGTGGCACTTGAGCTATTGGACTTCATTCGTGTAGTTTCTTTGATAGTAAAATGTTTATTGAAGGATAAGTAATTTGTCTGCTCCTTCCTTTATAACATTGATTGTATGCGGTGCGACATTTTCTGCATAGACACATTTTCGAACGTTCAGTATTCAAGTTGGCTGTGTGCAAACTGAAAATAGTTTCATTTAATAAACTAGGTGACAGGTGTCTTAGAGACATATGGAATAATGTAACACTACTAACAAATCACCGCCGTTACTCAGCTATGCAAAACTCACTTCTAAGGTAGGTGATTCATATACTTTGTTGTTATATTGGTTGATACAGAATGAAGGGCAAGAAATCTAAAGAAAGAAAGGAAGCTGCAGTGGAGTTAGGGCAAGCCATCCATTTGGTAAAAGCTCCTTTGGCCATGCAAGCAGAGCCTAGTCTGACACTCCCGAAGGTCCCAGAGAAGATGAAGGTCAAGGTTTCTGTATCAAAGCAGGATGAGTCACAACCAATGCAGGGGTGATTGTTGCACGCTCTTCATTCTTTTACTCAACGTTCTGGTGTGCTTAGAGCAAGATCTACAGGATGTTTTTGCGTTATGGTATCACATCAAAAGTTTTACCTAAAATGCATCATGTAATGGCATTGACCCTTCATTTCATCTATTCGGGACTCGTAAGGATGAATCGGGAGTCTCTGCTTACTGCTCAAATAAGGTGTATCACCTAAGGATAATGTTGCAAAGTTGGTAGATACTTTCACCCTAGGTACTTAGTTGGGCTACTAATCAAGAAAAAGGCTCTTCATTATGATTAACGTGTGGATTGGGTATTTTATCATTGAAAATATGAACACATGATGAGTTTTAGATGCCCATGTACACAGGTAAGCGAGAATTCTGAACGATTAGGTGTATCACAGATAATGTAGCAAACCAAGCTTTTGGTTAATCACAGGCACAAATTTATTTTCAAGACAATAGTCTCTAAACGAAATGCTGTATCTGGTGCAAAATGGTAGCGTTTCATTCTGCTTTCTAATCAAGGTTATTGCATGATGTTCAAACTGTGATAGAACCTTTCAGCTGCTTGTGAATTTAGGTTCTGAAATATGTGATATGTATGAACGCTTATACCATGAAGTTCGTTTCCTAAGACAGGAACAAATGTTCACCTTCATTGACAGCTATTGATTGATTGCTCCCTACAATAAGACTATTTGTGTGTAGTTTCGTTTGTAGTAAATTTTGGGCTCGTGTGTGCCATGTGGATGAACACGTCTTAGGGCTTAGGAAAGTTCTCAAGAAATATGAACAGGAATCATGTATAATTCCTGCCTAGATCTTTCTGTGCCTCATCTAGGAATGATCGGTCACTGTTGTCATAGTTATGCATTTCATTTCCACTATTAAGGTATTAAACTTCAATGTTGTCAGTATGAATGACATTACTACAACGAGATGCAGATCTGCAGTTTGATGAACTACAATAGGGCTAAAAGGAACATCAGTATGTGTTATGGAACACAATGCTGTATCTTACAAGATAAAGTACCAAAAACAATGAAATGGATGCACAAACTTGTAACACGAAGCAAGTTAGAACAAAAGCAAGCCATTTGTGACTAATTGACTTTTTGGCCAATTGTACATGCCAATCTAGTTGTTTGAGAATAGAGGCAACCTATGATTTAGATCGTGATAATTATCTTTTACTACTAATATTGAAAAGCTTACAACTCAAGGAACAATTGTGTAGCAATTTGGTTGAGATTTTGATGTGTTCATAAATTGAATTCTCATAAGCACTAGAGGAAGGGGAGCTTAAGGGAAATTCCCTTTATGCTTATTTTTCTTCCATCGTGTCCAAATTGGTCCCACAATGGACCTACAAACTCTTATGTTTGGGAGCTACATATATTGGTACTTTGTGAGAACTAGAAATTCTTGATCTATGGTACCACAAAGCATAGCTCAATTGAACTTTCTAGTGGTCAAAGCAATGTGCCAGCTAGGAAGATCAAATCCATTTCGAAAGAACACATGGAAATGTGTGTAGTGAATTAATTTTTTCATGTAAGCCCCAAAATATCTACTATGGAAAGGCAATGGGGTTGGCTCAATTGGTTAGCTTGACATCCAAAGCTTCTTTGGTCCCAGGTTTGAGCTTCCCCTTGGAATCCAAGAAGCATATCCTTCTATGTTGAGTTTATGAAGGTCATAAACTCGAGAGGAGAAAAAAAGCAAAGCTAACTCTAATATTTGTGATTCTATTTTGGCTTTGCTTCTTTCAATTCACTTATTTGTTACTTGTGTTCTTTACTCTCTTTTATTTTCTATGCAATTTCCACTTTGTGAAAAGTTGTTTTGTTTATTCTTTTTCACCTAGTATTCCTATCATTTATTCAAATATTTGTCATAAAACATATATGTTGCTAATTATGTTGACCTTTTCTAGAATCGGAACAAATTATTCTTGACTTACTATCCAGGAAATCTTTGGCCTTTTTGTTTGCCATATCTAGCTTGTCTTCACTCATTTTTTTGCAAATCATGCCTCATCCTATGTCTTTCTCCACCACACTATCATGACACGAAAGCCAATGTTTAGTGTCTGCTTTGAAGATTACACTTGGTTAGAGTCCACAAATGTCAATAGCTTGTGAAGGAGCTACAACTTTTGATGACTAATTTGTTCACCCATGAGCATATAGCCCCTTCGTGCGGACTTTATACCTAATATTAAGGCCCTTAATTTCATATTTTGCCATTACTTTTGGATCTTACCATTAAATCATCCCTAATGTTTCTCTCTTAGCTCTACAAGATGCTCTTCATTCTCAATCCAAGTATTATCACTTGTGCTTTTGACATTTCTCTTCTAATCTTTTATTTTTTATTTATTTTATTTTATTATATATATATATAATGCACAAACGCAAACACATTATTTGTATCTTTAAAAACAATATAATTTCATCAAAAAAATTTCATCATATGAATTCTCTTTAAAATGTTTGAGTAGCCCAACATTATTGTCTTCTACCATGTCAGCTTCCACTTTCCAAAACAATCTTCAAGCTTGTGTGTTTGTTGTTAAAATTAAAGGATCTAAACCTCATTTGGATCTACAAACATTAATTAAGCATCAAGGATTGCACAAAAACTAGATTGATTGAAATCTAGACACCAAATCTAGGTTGATTGCGTCTGATTTGACAATTGCCTTTGAACACGACAAACAAATCAGCACTTGCTGATCCTCATGGCCTCTCACACGTGTGAACAGTACAGATCTTTGATCAGGTTTAGATCAATTTATAAGACAAAAAATTACACATTCATCATGCATCAATTCTACTTGCAAAAGCAAATTTGCCAAAAATCTCCTCAAGATCAATTTTTCTCAAAGTACGTATACAAATGAGCTCTCAATCCATAACTAATGAGCTTGGATATGAGATTAGGTCTGAATGTACTTAGAGTAGACCTTATTCCTAGCAATCAATTCCTTAAATCAAGCAAATTAGACCTTAGGTCAAGGTTCCTCTTCTCGGAGGTGGCCGACCTCATGAAAAATCACTATAATTTAGGACCATGTGACTAGGCCTTGACATGAGCATAATTAAAGGCCATCAAGGGTGACTTGACACAATCATAAGCTAGTTCTAATTATGTACATGTGGATGGCACTTGGCTATCCATCAAGATGCCACATGACAAGAATCTTTTTAGCATTTTTCACACTCCTTAAAAACTAGTCACTAGATTTCAACATGGATTTGCTAATAAGAGTTAATCTAAACTTAACAAATGAAGCTTTCAACAAAGTTTTAGTAAGAATGTCAACCACACAAAGTGATGAGTCCACATGCTCCAATTGATTTCTATAGATTGTCTCTTTGTCTCTATCAACATGACATCCACTAGGTCCATTAGTAGAGTGTGGAAACAACAATGCACTGTGAATGTACAAGAATTTCAAATTTATATTGATCAATGTAATATCAATAGTATTATGCATTTGAATCTAAGTTCCATTTGCACACATGCAATTGATGAATTCATCATGGCAATGTTTCTATCAAGGATGAGTCGATTACTACTAAAGTTGTTATTGTGAATGACTTTTATTTTGTCCAAGTTATGTGCTATCAGGTGTTATCCATCAGGTGATTACACCACTAAGTTGATCGGCGCATAAATTCTTGACAAAGATTACTTGCTGGGTGTGGCTTACTTTGATTCTCAAGGATATGAAATAACATTGCTTCCGATAGTAGTTGGGTTTGACCCCTAACTGGCTATGCCATGCGTTACCAAGATACGCTCTATATAGGAAACATAATCCTAACTATGAAGGTGTTGGGATTGTTGCCTGGGTATGCATGTGTTTGCTCATCCATGGAGAACAAGCTGATCCACTATATATATGTGATAAGTTGAAATATGGCATCCAACTATAGGGGTGGGATTGGAAACCGAGAAGCAAAAAGCAAACCCTTGGAGGATCCGAAATGAAGTGCTTGAAGACGGAGTGTAGCACCAATCCAATTAGCTGAGAAAGGCTAAAGCAATGGGCTTCTAATTTTAATAAAATCAACGAGTATTGTCAAATAATATAACGTTGGAAAATGATTTGTTGCATGATCATGTGGCCACCTTGGAGCAACATATTGCTTAAATGCTCCAAGGCTTATGGCAACTCACCCACCCTATAGGCTCCAAGCATTGCGACTACAATTCAATCAACTTCAACAACAACACCACCAGTTCAAGAGACAATGCCAACTGTTAAAATACATGTCGTTCTACAAGGAACAATAGGGCCAAGGAGGTGTGAGCCTTTTCGATATTAAACTTTTGTTCCAAACTCCTTTTCCAAAATATTGAACATCATGGTAATCTATATATTCATGCCAAGGATGATGGGACACATGAAGGACAATCAAAAGAAGCCCTAGTGGGAAGAGAAATCTCATAGCCTCTAGGAAAGTTTGGAGATTAACGATTGCAGAATTTTGTCATGGGCAATTGTATGGGCCATTTTCACTTTCAACATTTTGATTCTATTAAATACCTAGACCAAACAACACATTCTTGTGTGCACTTAAATTTTTTTTATGAAGCTGAATCACAATTCATTAGAACCAATAGCAAGCACTATGAGTATGTTCCAAAATAATATCTGCATTCAAAAGCTTTTGTTGAGTCACTTGTTGGACTTAAGAAATTAATAGCAAGCACATCAATTTTTCTAGCCCGTTTGAACGGGAATTGTATCTGAATCAAGAAGATAATTATTCAACAAAGATAAAGCAACATTTAGATTGGACACATAGCACAATGCGAATCAGCTTTATTATACTTATAGTTCTTCTCAAGTTAGCAATATTTTGCTGCTAAGATTGTTTTGAATGTGATCTGTTTGTGAAAGAAAGTCTAACAAAAGTATGTAGACAATAAATAGGTTTGGAGTGGGACTTGACCAACTAACCCATCAAGCAAAATGTGCCTACTGTAATCTTCACTCTTGAGGCATATTGAGCCCGAAATTTTGTAATGAATCATCTTCAGTTCTGGTTAATTAAGCACATGACGAATGTAAGAATAGGATTGTTGGTTAAAAAGTAGGTTTCAATCAACGTTAGAATGCAGTTATGGTACGACTAGATGTAACATTAGTCGTAATTTTGACTCATGAGATCAGTTACAAGATCTAACCATTTGCAGTCTGTTGCAAATAGGCAAGAGGAATGGATCTCAAAATAGCTAGCTATGGGTTATATTACATTCTGGCAACATTCTGCTGCCAAGTCCCTTTGTTGTCCTCTTGCAATTTCTTGATGCAATCTTGATGCAATCAAGAATATGAATACATGTTTCCTTTTATAATGCTTCTGAATTGTTTGCAATTAAAAGGCTGTTGATTAGTAGAGTACCCTTACAATTCTTTGCACAATTACATATAGTGAATGTTCTGTGAATGCCAGAAGTTGTAATCAGATTTGGGTCTTTTTTTATTGACGTAATGTTTGATGATGAAGTTCTGTAAATCAGTGGAGTCAATCCAATAAGTAAACAGAAACCACAAAAGTTGAGACTTAGGACCTGAGTGTGAGTTAATTGTTAGGCTTCATTAAAATGAAATGATAGCAATAACCAACCCCCTATTTTAAATTAGCTTTTTTTTCCCACATTGTTACAGATTAAAACTAGACTAAAGCATGCCATTATTTCCGAAGCTAAATCCCATTGGTCATTAGCAGGATTTTGCTCCTAACACTACTTTCCTTCATTGCCTTGATTGTAATTTGGCTTGCTTACAGATGTTCGTCTCAGGTGATCTTGTGTTTCACGTCACTTTTCCTTGATATGTATACTTTACCAAGGCAAAAATGCAGCATTGCATGTCCTATATCCTCAAAAAAAACAGAGACAACTGATCTTTAAGGCTCTAACAATCATTTGCTGATAAAATGAGCACAAACACCCCATAAGCAGTACATGTCTACCCATAACCAGTATATCTCTACACGAAGCACTATACTGTCTAACTACAATTTAATGAGAGCTTGAATTTGAGTAGAAAACGGTCGAAAATAAGTACTTGATTGATCAAACTAATCATCAAACAAAAATTTGAAGTTGATTCAAAATCAAGGCTTCAAGAGAAGCCTTTATCTTGTGCATGCTCACTTTATTACAAATGTGGCTTTTCGAAGACAATCGCTAAGACCGAACAAATGAGCTATGGATAGCATGCTCTGCATCTGTAAGGGGCCAGTTATGTAGGGCAAATGGTAGGATTTGAAGTGTAACAATTTGCTTGAACAGCCTTCGTCACATGATACAAGTGATCCTTTCACATGAACCTCCATAGATAAGCAATCTTGTAGCACCTGCAATCACAATTGAAGGACTTGGAGCACACTACGTAATATGTGGATAGCAACAAAATTTCCTGATGGAAGATTGGTCTTTCTGCTAGGATTCATACGTTGGAATCCCAATGCAAAGATTACTTGGACCTCAAGGTTGTCAGAGATTCTGTAGGAAAAGGAATTCTACTCAAATCGTGAAGCCACTTCATCGTATCGAGGGACATGGACAACTGTAAACAAATGCCAAAACAAACTTAAGGGGTCAAGCAATGCGAGAGTCAACCAGTAAGAACCGAAGGAGAATAAAAACCAAAACAAGCACAAATAGAAGTCCCACAACTTGTGCAGGAAAATGATTCAACATTAAACAATCAAGAGCTGATGATTCACTACAGGCTTCATTTAAAGCATAAACATTAAGAGTGGTAAAACTAGTAGCATACCATCACCCCAAGAAGCCATTGTCAAAGGAGTTGTGATAATTCTTTCAGCAACATCTGAGATATCCTTCAACGTTATAGAATTAACTGCTTCAACTAACTCTGTCACAGGCTTTCTGTTACACAGAAAGAATTGCAAACGTTGATCAAACACTTCAGTACAAGATGGAATCGAAACAATCAGCCCAAGTTGCACATATCAGCTTTCTTTTTTTTTTGAAAATGTATTTTTATGCGTTTTGGGGTTTAGACATGTCATAGAAAGACTAGTATTTAGACATGTCATAGAAAGACTAGTACAAAGTAGATACATCCAGTTTCATGAGAATGCTCTAGAGAATGCAATTTCAAGCGGAGAAACTATGTATGGTGACTATGGTCGCTTTCCTCAATCAATTATTGATATTTTCGTGGATAGGTTATGAGGTTGCGAGAATCTGTTCATGCCCATTGCCAGCACAAAGCTTATGGCCCTTGAGAAATCATGCTCAAGTCACAAGTGCATTCAGGAAGTACACAAAGACACGGCATCATCATCTTTACAGTCTTGTCAACAATCACACTTCTATGCCCAATGGCCATTGCCTAGCCCTTATCTTATAAACTCTAGCCCTAATTTGGGCCCTATCATTTATGAGACCCCATAAATAGGTGACCATACTGGTAACTGTATACACTTGTAGAAACCAGATACCACCATACTCCATACATATTACAAGACTGAGTTGAAAGTTCTTAATTCACAATGCTGAGTGGCAAGTGCTTCAAGAGTTCACACGCAGTGAGTCGTCACGTGGGTCGTGAGTCATGACCAATTCCGACTTACCAGTGACCAGAAAATTGAAATGCAGATTACAATTACAATTTACAATTTAAATGAATCACGATTCATCGAAACTTATAAGCTATAGTACAGAAAAGATAGTCCATATATGATAGTAGTAAGTACATACTTGAGTCTTGACTACTTCAAATTTCACTCATAAGTCATGACACATGCACGCAACATAGCACAGTCTCAAACATCCAAGAACTTCCAAAAATTACAAATAGTAAAGTTATAAACTCTAGTGTGCTTGCTCGAAACACATTTCGAACGCGTGAAACACGTTCGAAATGGGATGTACAAAATGACCCCGTTTCGAAACGGCGTTTCAATGTTCGAAACAACTGATGGAAAATGCAAATTTTTTTCTGATACAGCATGGGCCCGCGCTTTTTTCACTTTTTTGGCGCGATAGAGAAGCCTGAGAGCCCGAGAGAAAGAAAGAAAGAAAGCTTTATTAATGTCTTTTCCATGCCAAAAGGCATATAAGACCATATGGAGTACATGTCAAGTATGTGAAAACCATGGGAGCGTATATAAACGTCTCCAAGAAAAAACTATGCATAAAAGAGAAATGAGTAATATAACTGTAAACTACAAACTGCAAACTGTCCATAAGGGGGGGAGCAAAATAGCTGCCAGGAGTAGAGTAATATCATGTAGTGCTGCTGCTGAAAAAAGATGTGATACGAGCTGCAACAAGAGGCAACATGGGCCGTCGCTGACGTCGTCTTGGAGGGTGAAAACTGTGTGCTCTCGTAACATGGTGTGAAATGCGAACTGCTGCAGCTGCATGACTGAGTGATACAGTCTCTAACATCGGTGAGGTGGTATGTCGTCGTCATCGTCATCAGACCGTGTCCGTCTCCTGGTGAAGAAAGACGTACTCTGAGCCTGAGAGCTAGGATGTGGCTAGTGAGCTAACTGGTACATATCATGGTGCAGCAAGACCATCTCCCGTAGCATAAGTGTGACACAGCGAGAGTCTTCATATCCAATCAATGCTCTAAGTGTAGTAGGTATGTCACGAAATAAACAGTGATATCTCCCTCTAATCTCATAATAGATGGGGCATCTGAAGATGAAGTGCTCCTTGGACTCTATCTCATGTAGGGGACATAGCAGGCATAATCTCTCCGCTCGTGGTGTACCCTGGAATCTGCCTGTCTCAATGGCCAACTGATGTGAGAAGACTCTGAACTGTCCCAAAGTGAAACAGAGACCCTGTGATAGTCCAAAGGACAAATAGCGAGGTAAAACTAGAAGACCAATGGCATCCTGCTCTAGAAAGTGAGTCCGATGGTAGTCATGCTCAACTCCCAGTTGGTGTCGCCAAGTACGGTCGAGATATGCTCTGTATAACAAACGTCTCATGTACTGGTGTGTACCCAAAGGGAGAGCAATGATAGTGATACCAAATGCTTCCATGAGGAAGTGTGATGCCTGAAAGAACCATGATAGTCGGCAGCCCTAAGTTTGAAGGTGATGAGAGGACATGAGTGCAAGCCGCGTATATCTCTGCTCTGTATCAGGAAGTGCCTGAGCTCTCTGGATGTATGTGATAAGCTGGAAGGCTACCTCAATCTTAATAGGGAGGGTGGCAAACTCCGCAAGGATGATCTCATGTGGAACAGATCATGCAAGCTAACATGGCGGTCTGTAAGCGTGAAATGCTGGACCAGTGTGAAAATGATAGTCCTGTACACCATATCTTTGTTGCATACAAGGCTGAAGGGGTGACGATGGTGTCAAACAGTCTGCACTTACTCGAGGCATCCCAAATAGACTTACAGAAGCAGAATCTCTCCAACTGGACTAGGGAAGTGTCAGACTCCCTCTTTGATCTTCTCTTCAAACCTTGCTAATTTCCTATATACAAGCATCAAATTACTTCTAACACAAGATGGAGCTGGCTGCCTTGTCTCCTCCCAACCTTTGCTGCATAGATTATGATGAGGAATGCCTCTCTCTAGGCTCACTTATCCAAAATCCTCAAGCACCCCTTAACCCTGACCCTTCCTAAATCTCGACACATGGCCAACTCCATGCACAGTCGACACTTGCCACTTGGCAATACCCTGACACAGGCAAGTGAGTAGGCTGACATGGGTCACTCATCCATTGGACCCAATGTCCCAGTGGGCATGTGCACGTGTCATGTTTGACCGGTCAACCCTGACATGTGTCACTCATTCACTGGACCAAGTGTCCCAGTGAGCATATGACATGTGTCACGTTGACTAGTCAACTCCTACTTTTTAGGAGGTCAGTCCAGCCACTCCGAATTAATGACCCAGTACCCTATACCCAAGCAACATGCGACTCTGAGGCTCAGAAACATCATTAACAAATTTCTGTTACAAAGGTCACCACAGGCTGGTGACTTAGCCATTTCTGTATTTACAAGAAGTACATCTATAAGTAAAAACAGTAAACAACTGGGACAGGGAGTAAAAGCTGTAACATCCCTTCCCCCCTCAGGTAACATCGTCCGCGATGGCAAAGCTAGGGTACTGTGCACACAGACTATGCGCAGTCTCCCAGGTAGCATCAGAAAGAGGCCTGCCATGCCAAGTGACCAAGTACTCACGGATCAGACGGTTGCGTAAACGCCTCTCCCGCCTATCCAATACCCTCACTGGCCCATGGGTTACTTCTCCCTGTAATGCTCCTGTAATGCAAACAAACCATCAGACAACAAGTTATCACCGTTATGTAAAACCCGTTTCAATCTAGAAACATGAAATACAGGATGCACTTTACAAGTTTTAGGAAAATCTAACTTATAAGAAACATCATTGATTCATTTAACAATTTTCCAGGGTCGACAATAACGCGGGGACAACTTGTAACATTGGCCCGTCTTAAGGGTCTTAGAGTCTTTGGGTACTTGGAGAAACACCATGTCTCCTACCACAAACTCTCTAGGCGTGTGATGCTGATCAGCATATGACTTTGCTCGATCCATCGCTTGCCTAATATGAACCTTCGCTAACTCAAGCATTTCATTCATTTGAGTTAGGACAATCTTCCTACGCAGCTCCTCACAAGCTGGAATGAGAAGTTTGCCATTTCTCTTGATCATACCATCTTCTATGGTATATTTAAGGTAAGTGTGAGTCAAGAGACCAGAACTCTCATCCTGAGATTCTACTTGCGCAAGATTTGCCTCCCTCACAATTCCTTGACAATGAGGATCCTCTTGCTGAGCCTGTCTAATCAGCAATCAGGTCATTTTCTATGACCACAAAAGACATCTGATACAATATCCGAGATAATGCATCGGCCACACGATTTTCAGCACCTTTCTTGTACCGAATTTCCATGTGAAATTCCTGCATCAACTCAGCCCACCTGGCTTGCCGCCCTCTTAGGTCCGGCTGGTTGCAGAAATATCTCAAAGTGTTATGGTGGGTGTACACATAGAATTCCGCACCATACAAATAATGCCTCCATGCCTTCAAAGCGTGGATAATGGCAACCAACTCTTTCTCATGAGTTGGATAATTCTTCTGTGCAGGGTTGAGCTTCTTGATTTCAAAGGCCACAGGCCTACCCTCTTGCATCAGAACAGCCCCAACGACGATGTCACTTGCATCCGTTTTTACGACAAATGGTTTTTGAGGGTCAACAATTTTTAAAGTGACAAAGTCAACCATAGCTTGTTTCAAAGCATCGAAACTTCGCTGCTGAACTTCTGTCCACTCTTTCCATTTATTTTTCTGTAACATATCGGTCAATGGTGCAGCTACGTGTGAATAATTCTTCACACCTTTATGATAAAACACAGTCAACCCTAGAAAGCTTCTTAGTGCCGTCAAGTCTGTAGGAACAGGCCAGGCAAGAAGAACAGCAACTTTCTGCGGATCCGGTTTTATTCCATCTGCTGACACTATAAAACCCAAATATGTTATTTCTTTTTTAAAAAATTCACTTTTTTTATCATTAGCGAACAATGTATTTTCCCTCAAAGTTGATAACACACTTCTTAGGTGATTAACACGCATAGCATCACCACAACTGTAAACAAGTATGTCATCAACAAAATTAACCACAAACTTGCCCATAAACGGTCTAAGCACATCGTTCGTTAACATCATAAATGTTGCAGGGGCGTTCGTCAATCCAAAGGGCATAACTAAAAATTCATAGTGTCCAAAACAAGTCCGGAAGGCAGTTTTATGCACATCCTCTTCTCGAACTCTCACCTTGTGGTAACCACTCTTTAGGTCAATTTTGCTAAACACTGTAGCACCATGGAGGGCATCCAAAAGATCATCTATACGTGGCATAGGATATCGATGCTTAATAGTAATCTTGTTCAAGCCTCGATAGTCCACACACATTCTCCAAGACCCATCCTTCTTTTTTACCAGAATGATCGGAGAGGCAAAGGGGGAGAAGCTAGGTCTTACTTGCCCCTTGGCAAGATAGTCTTCAATCATGCTTCTGACCTCTTCCTCCTCTTTCAGACTCATTCTATAAGGTGGTCTATTACAGGAGATGATCCAGGAA
Source organism: Diphasiastrum complanatum (assembly GCA_029204225.1). Lineage (NCBI taxonomy): Eukaryota > Viridiplantae > Streptophyta > Lycopodiopsida > Lycopodiales > Lycopodiaceae > Diphasiastrum > Diphasiastrum complanatum. The sequence goes on from CM055098.1 coordinate 18,467,659, forward strand.
TTAACTCGATTCTATGCTCTACATTTCTCTTAGGGGGTAAAATAGTTCGTGAACACATCTAGAAACTCCTCCCTAATTTGGCGATTTAGGTTCTTAGTAAGATTAGTTTGTTCTTGACATACATCAAACTCATTGGCAGAAACAGACATATCATACAAGAAACAAACATACATGCACTTACACTGAACCTTACGCAACTGCGTTGCCGTGATCAAAGGTCCTAGAGGCATATCAGGCTCTCCACGCAGGGAGTGAATCCTACCATCGTGCTAGAACTCATACACATGAGTATCCCAAGCGATGTAGGGTTTCTTAGCCACATGCACACATCAAAGCGAGCCAAACGGGTAATCTCAAAATCTAACTCCTCAGTATAGCTCTGAATAGTTGGAGGCGTACCCACAACCCTGGCATCCCACACTTCCGCACCCTTTCCATCAGCCATTTCGACTGTGTACTGGTACAAGGATGGTTGTGTGCTCACTCTCAACCGTTTAATCAAAGCGGAGTTAATGACGTTATGTGAGGACCCAGTGTCAAATAGAATCAAAACATCTCTACCACACAGCTGTCCACGCATAACAATCAAAGAAGTGCAAGGAAACTGATACCCGTGTTGTGCCGCCTTGACAACTGTGGCAAAGGAACCGAGTCCACCTTCCAAATCACCGACACGTTCATTAACCGTGGAACATCAGGAGATTCTTCTTGTCTCAATTCCTCAATTTTCATAGAATCTGCCTCCTCAACTTGCAAACTCCGTGAGGGATTGCGAGAACACTCCTTCCACCTATGCCGCCCTAGACAGCCAAAGCAAAGGTTCTCTTTCTTTGCCCGCTCCAAGTCCTGCGGCGATAGCGTAGAAAAGCGCTGGCCCCCTTGGGCATTGGACGTCCCATACCGCCCTTTGCCTTTTGAGGCGCCTGCACCTTTACTCTTTTACGCACTCTGAATTTGCTCTTGTGAGGATTGACCCTTCCATTTTTTAAACTTTCTTTTCCCCCAAGGCTGAAACCCTCCTGAAGTAGGTGTCTCAGACTCCTTGGCCTTTTTTCAATCCTCATAGTATAGGGCCATCTGTACCGCCCTATGGAGGCTTGGAGCCTGCTCCTTTCTCACGAAAGGCCTAAGGCTCTCACGCAAGCCCTCCACAAACTAGAATACTTGCAAAAACATTGGCACTTCTTTTGGTATCCGCATCAGTGCTTCTCTGCAATTGTCCGCATATTCCTGTACGGACGCATTGCCTTGTTTGAGGATTGACCATGCTTGCATCGCCTGGTTTTTCTCATCTAATGGCACCAAATTCTCAGTGAACATCTGCTTGAACTGATCCCAAGTTACAGGCACCAAATTATCCTTCTCAATTTTACGCCACCAGCGTTGTGCCATCTCTTGCAAGCGATATGTGGCTTCTGCAATCTTCTGTTCATCATCATCAATACCAAACATCTGAAAAGCCTTTTCCCACTTCTGAATCCAATTCTCGACTGCATCGGTGTTGCGTACTGCAACTGCTCCTGTGTATTTTGGCGGTTTCAAATCTTTAATTGTGGGCAATTTCCGCATCTTTGATGGTTGTTTGACTTCTTTCTCAACTGTCACAGGCTCAACGGCTACCATAGCCATTCCACTAACCCTTTCAGGTTCTTGTGGAGATTTAGCCGACTTTAGTTGTTCGAGAATTTGTTGTAAAATCACCTCCATGGCATCCACCTTGGCTGCCACTTCTTCGATTCTCAAGATTTCTGTGCTTGCACTTCCTGATGGATCCATATTTGCAATGTTGAGGGCTGTCCACCTGTTTAGAAGTTGAAATTATTGGCAAAGATGAGTTTACAACTCTCAAACCCTTTTTTCCTTGTATTTTGGCCCAAAAATCAAACCAACTTTGGATTGCTATAACTTTTCCGTGACTTGAACTTTTCCTGAGCGGTCAATTTGTAGTAGGTCGCCCTCCTTATGGCTTTCCAATGAACCCTTAACAATCCGATTTAGTCTAGGATTGCTGTAGCGCAGGCATCCCAAAGGGAGCCGAGAACCACGACTTAGCTTCCCAGCCTTCAACTCTTGCCATCCAAACCCACTTGACATACAAGCAGCCAACTCGCCAACATCGATCAGACTTAACCAACTTGAAGTTCCGAAAACCAACATTGAGATCCAACCTGGCGCCATGCCAAATCGGGGGTCCCGATGTGGGTGACTTCCCTCCAAGCAAGCCGCCCGACATACATCAAACTTAACCAACTCGAAGCTTCGTTACAAACGAGTAACATCCATTCCAAGCAAGCGGTCTGACTTACATCAGACTTAACCAACTGAAAGCTTCGTCACGAGCGCTGGAAGCCAACCTGGCGCCACGCCAGACTGGACAGCCATAAACAGGTAACATCCACCCAAGCAAGCCATCCAACTCAGCCGACAGGTTAGAGCCCGTTCCCCAAGAGCTTAACCCATTCACGTTCATGCAAGGAACACTCAGAACCACAAGCCGCGACAGATATGGAAACAACCAGTTCCTGGACCAAATGGTCCCGACAGCATACCGCTGGTGCCACGGACCGAATGGTCCCGACGGCATACCGCTGGCGTCCCGGGATACGACCCTCAGCTATGTGCCAAGTTAAAAATTTTGAAAGCGGCCTTACAACTGGCGCTTTTACCGAACACTGAAACCCAGAAGGTAATCAGAGTCAGTTTGAGAAAAATCCCACTTTATTGATAAATTTGAGAAGGTTACATTTCAAGTGTGTGACCGACCCTAGTCTCCGGGGCGCTAGCATGCCAAGGCGAGAGCCATGACAACATTCCAGCAAGGGAGGCTGAGACTTGGTTGGAGCTCGCCCTGACTCGCAACCCGCACTCCCCTATAGTATTGGTGTGATTCGGCACCCCCCCTCATACCAAGCACTCTACCCAAGCTGGTAAAGCACGTTTTTCTCTCTCTAGGATTTTCTCTTTCTAGAAAGTCATTTTCTCTCTCTAGATTTTATTGATCCCCAGGCTTCCTTTAATCATGCCTAGATCGTGTGAGGTGATTGCACATCGATCTGAGCTCTCTGGACTTCGCTAGAACCGATCAAAGATTTTCAGCCATAGGAACTTGGCGCCGGCTGGATTATGGTCACAGTGGCGTCGGGAGCGGCGCCGAGAGCAGCAAGGGCACTGCTGGCGCCGGGGACATAGCTGGCGCCAATGGCGCCGGAAGTAAAGCTTGTAAAGGTAGCTTTAATACATCCACCCCACCTTTAAAAAAAATAACTATACATTTAAGCTACTTGGCACAGTACTCAATTTACTGGCCACTTTTTATTAACATTGAAGCTGGCACACCACAAGTCGGAGGCTCAGCTCTTTGTGCTGAAAAATTACATAACTTGAAAATATCTCTTTGTCTGGGAAAAGCGTAGATTTGATATCGCTTTCGTAAAACCCGAGAACCTTATTAACTGGTGACAGAGGCCTTTCTTTGAAATGTTCGCCCCTGTCGCTTCTGACTTTCGACTTTGGAACTCCTTTGAGCTCCTGATTTGTCCTTGATGCACTTTGTGTTGAGCTCCCTGAGCTCCAGATTTGTTCAGTTCCGCACAGGTATCAAGGCTCCCTGAGCCGAAGAATTTATCGTTTGATTGCCCACTTTATGGTCCACTCCGTGCCTTGTTGCTTCTGCACCTTGATTTCTCTCCTTGTCCCAGCCTGATCTTGATACTTTTCCATCTTGGCTCTTTAAGGTAGGCAAAGATTGAGTACTCCGCAATGCACCTCTCACTTAGCTTGAAGTAGCTCTTTGAATCAGCCCAAATGTAACCATTGACCTCGTGGAAAGCCAAAGGGTCGCACCAGTTTGATCCGCATCCGAACTATCTCTTCGCGTTTGTTTGAAGCACCATGTCTGTCGCGCAAAACTTGACTTTCACAATTCCATCACTGGTTAGTTGCCTCACAATCAAAACAAGAAGTGTACATCGAGCTTGGCTTCAAGTAGCTCTCTTTGAATCAGAAACATGCACCCAGAGTTTGCACTAATCCGATCTCAACGTGAACTGTCCCTTAGCATCCGTTCAAAATACCAAGTCTCTCATGCAAGACTCAACTTTCACAGTTCCTTCATTGATCAGCTGCCTTACACGTAACACAAGCCAGCGTACTCATATGTTTCCTCATCATTGCTGGTCCAGAGAAAGCCTATAACAAACTTTCCTTTCCACAACAAACACTTGTCAACTTATTAGGTCCAAAGTTCGCCAGTCTCCTCGTGTGAGTATGGCTAGGTCACCTTGAATTTGCCCCAATTTTGATCAACTTTCATTCAAAATTTGCCCCAAGAGAGAGGTGTGCGCGATAGTTCCCCTCCACTTAATAAATCAGCTGATCGGACTTAGAGTAGAGTTCTTCGGACAAAAAGCCTTTCCAACACTTTGCTTCCCATCTGCTAGAATTATGGCTCGATCCAACTTGTTGCCAATCTCTGAAGAGGATCCTAGTCTTTTCCCCTTTGAGGAAAAACCCAACTGATACTGGATATCACCCATGCTCAGTGAGTTTCAGTTCCGAAGGTGGCCGTCCCAAAATGAAGACCAACTGCTATAGAAGATCTCCCCTGAAATTGCCCTTTCCAACTTTTGACTTCCTGCTTGCGTCTGGTGGGCGTTGTCGCAAATGAAACTAACCCAAGAAACAGGCTAGCCATCCATCCTTTGCAAACATTGAGTCATTTCGTTGTCGTTCACGTGCGAGTACTTGAACTGCAAATCCGCCGCATAGATTCTGGATATCGCCCATGCTCAGTGAGTTTCAGTTCCGAAGGTGGCCGTCCCAAAATGAAGACCAACTACTCCATAGAAGATCTCCCCTGAAATGGCCCTTTCCAACTTTTGACTTCCTGCTTGCGTCTGGTGGGCGTTGTCGCAAATGAAACTAACCCAAGAAACAGGCTAGCCATCCATCCTTTGCAAACATTGAGTCGTTTCGTTGTCGTTCACGTGTGAGTACTTGAACTGCAAATCCGCCCCACAGATTCTGTAGTCCTCTTTGTTTGATGGTATCAGCCTTCAAAAGAAAAGGTTCCTTCTCGAGCCATCAGCTCCTTGTATCACAAGCAATCATGCAAACCAGGCAAAGCACGAGTACTAAGACTCACCACGAATACGTACAAGTAAGACACTCAGGCAGGTTTACTAACAAGTAACAAAGACAAGGTCCCCCTTTGAGATGGTCCTGCCAACGGACCTTTGCCTGGCCGCGCCCATACAAATTGATCACGGAATAAGCCCACATAGGACACCCCTCCAACTATCCGTGCTTTCACCATTAAGCAGCACATTGCCTCAGTCACGCCCCACCACTTTTTGGTCGATAGCCCTTATAGCTAAACGATCGGCAGCTATCCCGCACCGGCAGCTAACCACCCGTGCTTTACACCCGAATTCGAGCAGCATCTCTGTATCAATGGTTAACCCGTACAGTTCGAATATGTCGCCCCGCACCCCACAAGGTACAGACCGTGCTTTCACCTCCCTAGGCAGCACTTTGCCTCATCCGTCCTACGTGCAGACAACGCCAGGCCCAAACCGCGAGAACTGACCGTGCTTACACCTCAAGGGTAGCACCTTGACTCATCAAGTCCCCCGTTCTGCCGACCACCCCGACCGTGGACGCACCCGTGCTTACACTGTGGGCAGCACCTTGCACAACAGTTGTCTTGATGAACCCCAAACCGTGGCCATTTCCGTGAGATCCGCATAGCTGACCGGCCAGTCGACTCTGATACCACATGTAGCGCAGGCATCCCAAAGGGAGCTGGGAACCACGACTTAGCTTCCCAGCCTTCAACTCTGCCATCCAAACCCACTTGACATACAAGCAGCCAACTCGCCAACAACGATCAGACTTAACCAACTTGAAGTTCCGAAAACCAACATTGAGATCCAACCTGGCGCCATGCCAGATCGGGGGTCCCGATGTGGGTGACTTCCCTCCAAGCAAGCCGCCCGACATACATCAAACTTAACCAACTCGAAGCTTCGTTACAAACGAGTAACATCCATTCCAAGCAAGCGGTCTGACTTACATCAGACTTAACCAACTGAAAGCTTCGTCACGAGCGCTGGAAGCCAACCTGGCGCCACGCCAGACTGGACAGCCATAAACAGGTAACATCCACCCAAGCAAGCCATCCAACTCAGCCGACAGGTTAGAGCTCGTTCCCCAAGAGCTTAACCCATTCACGTTCATGCAAGGAACACTCAGAACCACAAGCCGCGACAGATATGGAAACAACCAGTTCTTGGACCAAATGGTCCCGACAGCATACCGCTGGCGCCATGGACCGAATGGTCCCGACGGCATACCGCTGGCGTCCCGGGATACGACCCTCAGCTATGTGCCAAGTTAAAAATTTTGAAAGCGACCTTACAACTGGCGCTTTTACCGAACACTGAAACCCAGAAGGTAATCAGAGTCAGTTTGAGAAAAATCCCGCTTTATTGATAAATCTGAGAAGGTTACATTTCAAGTGTGTGACCGACCCTAGTCTCCGGGGCGCTAGCATGCCAAGGCGAGAGCCATGACAACATTCCAGCAAGGGAGGCTGAGACTTGGTTGGAGCTCGCCCTGACTCGCAACCCGCACTCCCCTATAGTATTGGTGTGATTCGGCACCCCCCCTCATACCAAGCACTCTACCCAAGCTGGTAAAGCACGTTTTTCTCTCTCTAGGATTTTCTCTTTCTAGAAAGTTATTTTCTCTCTCTAGATTTTATTGATCCCCAGGCTTCTTTTAATCATGCCTAGATCGTGTGAGGTGATTGCACATCGATCTGAGCTCTCTGGACTTCGCTAGAACCGATCAAAGATTTTCAGCCATAGGAACTTGGTGCCGGCTGGATTCTGGTCACAGTGGCGCCGGGAGCGGCGCTGGCGCCGTTGGCGCCGAGAGCAGCAGGGGCGCTGCTGGCGCCGGGGACATAGTTGGCGCTGATGGCGCCGGAAGTAAAGCTTGTAAAGGTAGCTTTACAACAATTGCCCAATCATCAAGCAATTTCTTCTCAGCTGGTTTTGCACCTATGTATGAGAACCAAATTTTGAAAAAACACCATAGGACTCCGTTTTCTTTGCTGTAAATTGCATACAACAGCCCTTGAGGTCTGCCTAGAAGACTCCCAAAATTTGAGGATGATCCAAGAACCGAGCGTAAAGTTACTAAGAAAAAACTCTTCAGCCTGCCAGCACCCACCAGCTACAAGAAAATTCTCGAAATCGCCTAGATTTCACTGCTGGGGTTGGATCCTGTGACTAATCTCTTGTGCCTTGGCAATAGGAACAGTTTGCAACAGATCCCATAGCCATCTGAGCTCTCAATCAAAAGTTATGAGCAAAAAACTCCCCTTTCTCTCTCAAGAACATTTTTGTTTTTTGCTGTCCCAAGCTTCCAAAACTTGCAACCCCTCGCTCTGATACCAAATGTCAGACTCCCTCTTTGATCTTCTCTTCAAACCTTGCTAATTTCCTATATACAAGCGTCAAATTACTTCTAACACAAGATGGAGCTGGCTGCCTTGTCTCCTCCCAACCTTTGCTGCATAGATTATGATGAGGAATGCCTCTCTAGGCTCACTTATCCAAAATCCTCAAGCACCCCTTAACCCTGACCCTTCCTAAATCTCCACACATGGCCAACTCCATGCATAGTCGACACTTGCCACTTGGCAATACCCTGACACATAGGCAAGTGAGTAAGCTGACATGTGTCACTCATCCATTGGACCAAATGTCCCAGTGGGCATGTGATACGTGTCATGTTTGACCGGTCAACCCTGACATGTGTCACTCATTCACTGGACCAAGTGTCCCAGTGAGCATATGACATGTGTCACGTTGACTAGTCAACTCCTACTTTTTAGGAGGTCAGTCCAGCCACTCCGAATTAATGACCCAGTACCCTATACCCAAGCAACATGCGACTCTGAGGCTCAGAAACATTATTAACAACTTTATTTACATTTCTGTTACAAAGGTCACCACAGGCCGGTGACTTAGCCATTTCTGTATTTACAAGAAGTACATTTATAAGTAAAAACAGTAAACAACCGGGACAGGGAGTAAAAGTTGTAACATAAAGAGTGACCCTTCCCAAGTCTAGAAGTAGCCGCCTGTCTCATACTGAAGGTAGGACCAGAGAAAAGCACACCCAAGCAAGTGTAGGAAGGGACCACCTCTAGGGACTGTCCATCAAGGGTAAGCTCCTGGCGCTGCATGAAGGCCAGAGAGAGAGAGAGAGAGAGAGAGAGAGAGAGAGAGAGAGAGAGAGAGAGAGAGAGAGAGAGAGAATTAGAATTATTAAAATTATATTATATTAATGTCTGTCAAGTACCCGAGGGCACATAAGACAAGTAGAAAGTACATCAAAAAAGAAGGAGCATTGTCCATGTAGGACTCATTCCTAACAGCTAAACCAGCACTAGAAAACAGAGAGAAAAACAAAGCTTAACCTCCAGCTTTGTTGAGGGTACAATATCAGTAGCTTAACCACCAGATACACAGAGGGAAAGAGAAAACTGAAATAAGTTGGCTAAGTGGATATAAAAAACTACGTGATATGGTGAGAAGCAGGTGTTGGCCTCTGGTGAAGAGCCTTGGGCCTAGAGGAGCGAAGAGGATGCTGGAGCTTCGGTTGTCGTACTGGAATGTCTATCTCACTGTCAGAAGTCTCATCTCTAACCCTCTTCTGGAAAAAGTGCATAATGTGGGACTGGCTATGATCCACCTCAGAAACATCCAATAAAAAGGAAGATCTTGGAGTAAACATCTCTCGCAATAATAAACCAACACATCTCGCATCTGAGAAGGCAAGGAAAGAAGCAAGTGTAAGTGGAGTATCTCTGTATAAGCAATGGTATCTGCCTCTGATCTCATAGTAGGCTGGACATCGGAAAATAAAATGGAACTCATCCTCAATCTCTTGTAGAGAGCAGCACTGACAAATCCGTAGCAGTCGAGGTGTGTCTGTGTATCTGCCTGTCTCAATAGCAAGCTGGTGAGAAGAGACCCTAAACTGACCAAGACGGTAGCCTGCTGACTAGCTAGAGTGTGAGAGGATGTGAAAGCTGTAGCAACATATCTGGATGAATCAAGCTCCAAGACTCTATGACTGAATGGATAATCCGAAATATAGCCTCGACAATCAGTGGTGGTGAGGCAAACTCTGTCAGTATGATATCATGGGGAACTGACTGCTTCGCACGGATCATCCGGCTAAGCATAAGGATCTGCAAACGTGAAATATCACTCCAAGTATCTTTGGACAAGCCAGGACACCACGTCTCTGCCGAATATAGAGCCACCGGGGAGACAGTGGCAGAAAAAAGGCGACAGCGCGTATCAGGATCATGTACATAGTAAATAGAGGAAAACCTCTCCATCTGGACAAGAGTAGAGTGCCCCTTGCGGAGCCTAGATAGTGCAGCTGGTGACCAGTAAAAAGGACACCTAGGTAAGTATAAGAGGCTACTAGCTCCAGTGGAAGCCCATCATAGTAGAACACTATGTCTCTCATATGCTGTCGATTGGTGTTGAACACCATGACCTTAGTCTTACCAATGTTCACCATCAAACCCCATGTTTGGCAAAAAGTATATAAAGCATCAAGGTGCTGCTGAAGCCCAGATGCGGATCTCGATAGAAGTATCACGTCATCCGCATACAGTAGAATAGGGATAATCATATCTGCTAACGAACAACCATCTCCACCCTCTTCCCTAATAATCCGCTTAAGATCATCAATATATAGAGCAAAGAGAGTAGGGGACAAAGGACATCCCTGCTTAACTCCCACTGTACTATGAATGTAAGAAGACCATCCATCACCATCTCGAAAATGGGCCAGCACTCTCTCATACAATGTTACGATAGCAGCAATGATCTCCTGAGAAAAGCCAAGCGATGCTAAGTGCTGGAGTAAAAGGTGTCTCGGAACAGAATCAAAGGCTTTGCAGAAATCCACAAAGCAACAATAAACCCTCTGCTTTTTGAACTTAGCCTCCTCAATAATGCATCTCAAGATGAACGTGGAGTAGCCAGCGCGAAAACCTGCCTGTCCCATAGCATGTAACCCCTCTGTCTCTGCCCGTGAGCTGACAATAGACTGTAAAACAGATCCATATAGCTTGGCCATAGTATGACTGATCATAATAGTGCGGTAGTTGTCGACAATCAAAGGATCCCCGGCTTTGAGGATAGGGTGTAAAAGGTTGGTGCACCACGATGTGGGGAGACCGAAGATGACAGATTGGTTAAAGATATGGGAAATGTATGGGGCAATAATGTGAGCAACTGGTTTTAGGAAGTCCATACTTAGGAGGTCAACATCAGTGGCTTTTTGGGTTTGACCATTTTGGATGGCGTTTTCAACCATGGACGGGGTAAAGAGGGTGAATTCTGAAGGGCGTGGGGAAAGAGAAATGGAAAGAGAGTCACCGTATAAAGCTTAGTAGCATAATTTATCCATGATTCAATAGCAATAGGAGCGGGTTTATAAGGGTTTTTAGAGAACATCCGCCAAAAGAAATGGGAGGATGGGGAGGCAATAGCATCAACAAGTTTTTGCCCCAAGGACTGAAGATAAGCTGTCTTTTTTTTCAGAGTCACTTTGTGATATTCTTTTTGTTTCAAAGCTAGGGTTTGAGGAGAGTGGTATCTAGCGTATACAACTTGTTTATGCAATGAGAAGCACTCTGTGTCATACCATTTGTTGTGAGTGCGTTTATGCGAAGGGAAGGTTTTCGAAGGATAGGCAGTATTGGCAGATTGCAAAAGAGACTGAGATAAAAAGATAGCTTGTTGGTCAACTGAGGAGGTGAAGGGGAAGTCTTGGAGAAAAGTAACTAGGGACTCGGTGTAAAGGGGAAAACCAGATGGAGAGAAAACCGGGCGATGGTGATGAGTGGGACGGTGTGTTGTGACTGTGGTACTATGATGACCAAGGGATAGAAGTAGGAGGGAGTGGTCAGAAATGGTAGGAGGTATAATGCGGAAGGTATGAAGAAATGGGATCAAAGCCGGTGACCCAATGAAGTAGTCAACAACACTATGTCCTCCTCCATGTGGGTGACAAGTAAAATGATATGACGAAGGCCAGTAAGGAAGGCCATTCAAAATGGTTAAGGAATGGGCCTTTGCTAAACCAATCAGCCGCTCTCCAAAGTGGGTAGCTGGAGTATCTGCATCTTGTGAGGTCCTGTCAAAGCCCATATCTAATCTGTGAACTTGTAAAAAATCACTCTCTGCATAAAACTCAGCTTGCCTAATACTCGTACGAGCATTAAAATCCCCTGCTAAAAGAATAAGGCCTCGCTGTGCAAAGCTGAATATATCATCTGAGAGAGCCTAGAAAGGGTCACCACCAAAATCTGCAAAAGATGATGTCTGTGGTGCAAAGTAACAAACTGCAAGAAAGAGGTCCTGAGAAAGCCCCAAATAGTGACCAGAGAACTGAAACCAAATAAAGAGTGCAAATGGATCACTTTTGGCCAGTTTAAAATGAGAACTGAAAGCATCTTTGGTGAGACATGCAACACCACCAGAACCACGAAAGGTCTTCCCTCTCACAAAGGGCCGATGCGCTGAGTGCCAGGTGCAATCCTGTATGGATGGAAGAAATCTATATAAGGATTCATGAGTCTCTGCTAACAAAAGGATATCACATTTCAGCATAAAAGAATGGAAGTCACCTGCTGAAGACGATGATAGTATGCCACTACAATTCCAAAAACCAATATGTAAAGGCTGAGGGGATCTCGGGCTGCTCCTTTGCCCGAGAGCCCCAAATCCCTATTGAGATTTTTTATCAAAATTTTTTGGTTTGCCTTCAATGAAAACCACCCGCTGATTTCTTGCATTTGCATCCTGGATAATTTGTTTCCTGGCTTGCCATTGTGTGTGTGTAAGGTCATCATCCATAAAAATAAAAGTCCCTTTTAATTTGGCTCTAAGGCGTAAAGCTGCGTTGCGGCTGTTCATAGAGCGAAACTTGATAAACAATACATTAGTGTCAAACTTACTTCTCCAAGCTGTATCAAATCCATCCGTGGTGTGTGTGAGCTTAGTTAAAAGCAGGTCTTTTGCCTCTACAATGGGCTTGTCCCCGTCGGGAGTCCCTCTAACCCGGATATTAAAAGGCTTTTTTAGCCCTTCTTTCTTGCTCGGAGAAGACATCTTCTAGTGTAGAATTTTCAACTGGATGTTGAACCCGGCTTGAAGATACGACCTCACCATCGTTTTTGAGACGTGCTGCCCATGTCTTCGTTTCCTCCACTTGTTTCTTAAGGCTGGATATTTTGTTCGACGTCTCCTCCAATACATTCTTTTGAGGGATATGTTCCGCAATCCTTTGCTTAAGATGTACATTTTCTTGTTCAAGCTGCTTCATTCGCTCTTTAACCCCACCGAGATCCAAAACCAACTTGCCGTTCTCAATTTCAAAGAAGTGTAATTGTCTTTTGAGTCCGATGATTTCTTGTTGAATAAAGCTGATGTCATAAGCAAAGAGGCCTTCAGTAGGTTTGGAAGGGGTATAATCAACTGTGGGCAGTTGATTCACCGCAAATGTTTCGACAGCAGAGCGGGCATCTGTCTTGGATTCAGATGCAGATGCGGTGGACAGATCAAAAGTGGATGTGATGGATAGACTTAAAGCAGGTATGATGGTAGGAGCAGGTACCAAAAACTCAGGTGTGAGGGACAGGGGGGTGTTTGTCGGGCCTTCCAAAGCAGGGCGTGGTGGAGAGTGGGGGGAGTTACCTCCCCCTCATTTGTTGCGTGGAGCCATAGGACAACTTTGAAGGTTGCAGCAAGAACCCTGTAGGTCTGGTATAGGTCCGCTCAGATTCTTAGATCCTTTCGATAAGTACAGGATCTGATAGATTGTATTTCGGCTCCTCCACATCATCTATAGCTAAGGAAACTTTCTTGGTGACCCATTGAGGGGCCAGAGCCTCTAATCCGGAAAGCTCACGAAGGGCCCCACTGAAAAGACAAATCTGATCCTTTGTCAAAGGAGCTGAGGTCTTTGTTTCCGCTGCTTCCTTATTACACTCAGGATCCCTCGCTTGTGCTGGTGAAATACCACACAATTTGCGCGCCTCCTGTTGCCTCCTTCCCCCAAATCCTCAAATGCAATTGCGATTGATAATCAGTCATTCCGCTCCAGCCAACGAATCCCGTTCTTTTGCTGGGAACATCTTCTAAGGTACCTGATGAGAAGACCCTGGGCAGAGCAGCACCAGTTCTTTCAACTAAAACTTTTTCAGACTCCCTAGCATATATAGAAGACTCCTCTTGAAAAGAGAGAGAGAGAGAGCGAGAGAGAGAGAGAGAGAGAGAGAGAGAGAGAGAGAGAGAGAGAGAGTTTTGTTTTGACTTGTGAGTGTGGGTTGTGTGTGCACTGTGTTGTACCTTGTGTTGTCACTTGTGATTGTAACTTGTGTTGTGAAGTGTGTGTTGTAACTTGTGATTGTATTGAGAAAGAGATGTGTGTGTGTGCACTGTGTACAGTGTGTGTAAAAGAGAGGGAGTACTTTTGATTGTGGTGGTGTGTTTGAACTTTGTGTTTGTGTGTTTGTGTGTGTGGTGGTGTGTTTGTGTTTGTGTGTTTGTGTGTGTGGTGTGTGTGTGTGTGTGATTGATTGATTGAGAGAGAGAGAGAGAGAGAGAGAGAGAGAGAGAGAGAGAGAGAGAGAGAGAATTTTAGAAATTAGGATTAGTTTTTAATTTGAAATCTGAATCTAATACAGTTATTGTTTTGTTGACACTAGACAAGATAGCTATTAGTTATGCCCAGACAGCGGGATCCCTTATGGGATCACGTCACCCTTAATTCAGGTTATGGCACATCAAGCACGAAAAAGTGGACTTGCAAGTATTGCGGGAACACTTATGGAGGTGGCCCCATTCGAATAAGGGCGCATCTTTTACGTCTTTGAGGACACGAGATTGCCGTTTGCACTCAGGCCCCAGAGTCATACAGGACTGTCGAGATCGGGGACGACTCTCCTGCTACTACTTCAGGCACAAGTGATTCTTGAATCTTGTTTGATCAATGACATTGATTGAAATTTGATCTAAAGTTAAAACTTAAAAGTTGGCAGGGATGTTTTTGTGGCAGCGCCTTCCAGCAGTCGCATAGGGATGCAGCTGCTATTGCTATTAGGAGGTGCTCTTACTTGTGCGACCTCCCCTTTCATGTGGCACAGACCCCTGCATGGAGGGATATGATGCGAGCAGTATCTCGTATCGGTGTTGAGTGGGAGGGCCCGACCATGGAGCAGTTGAGGACGAGAGAGCTACATGCTGAGCAACAGTCCATGGATGCTGACCTACAGCCCATTAGGAAGTGATGGGCAAGGTATACTTGTAACCTTTTACATCTTCAAAACCTTTGCACTTACTACTTTAGAAATTAGTACTTTCAAGTTTCTAACTTTGAACTTTCAATCTCCAAATTTGCAACTTAGTTAGTTGATCCTGTTCTCGAATGTTTTAGGTTGGGATGCACCATAATATCAGATGGTTGGACCGATGCAAGGAGGGGCCATCTTGTGAATATATTGGTGTCTTCTTGCATGGGCACCTGTTTTTTAAATCCATTGATACGTCGGAGCCAGGCATGGCATTGGATGGCAGAAGATTGTTGTACATCTCACAGGCCATTGAGGAGATCGGAAAAGAGAATGTTGTCTAGGTATGCACTTGCCACTTTCAAGTTTCAACTTTCGACATTGAGCTCTCAGCTTTGAAGTTAGTAAGTTACAAGTTACAACTTACATTTTGTGAATCGTGATTATTGTTTTGAACGTTGCAATTTGCATTTGCCATTTACATTTGCAATTTGCATTTGATTCCGGAATGCTCAATGGTGAATGTTCATGAGTTATGATTCAATCATTGTCGAAATTCCAATCCTGTTTCCAATTTTTTTACTTAAAAATTGCAATTATATTTTAGCTTCAAGTTTCAGTGCTCATAGAATTTGAATTTCGCTATAGCCTGCTTGCTGCCTATGACCAATTACCAATCTTATTTCATGATTTTCATCCTGTTTTGGAGCGGCTCATAAAAGTGCATGGAAGCCTGAGGATGACAGTGGTTTCACCCCATTGGGCAGAGGGGGGCCAATCACGAGAGGCCAGGGCCAGGAGATTTGAGGCGATCAAGATGGGGACTTCATTTTGGGATGATGCACGCGCCATTGTCAAATCCATGCAGCCTATCTATAGTGTGTTGCGCCTTACTGATAGAGAGGGTTCCACTTTGGGCCTTCTTTATGAGTTTATGGATAAGCTGGGAGAGCAACTTCAGAGTTGCATCGCCATGGCTCCTGACATGTATATTACCACGTAGTACGTTGAAAGTTTCAAAGTTGATTCTTGAATCTTCATTGACATTCATGATTAGAATTTAGTTAAAACATAATAGTTCTTGAGACTTGAATGCTCAAACTTCACTCCTGATTGTTTGCAGGCTGGAAGAAGTAAGGGGCCTATTTCTAGGCAGATGGCAGTGGTTCCATCGACCTCTGCATGTTGTGGCTTGCTCGCTTGATCCACTATGGAGAAAGGAAGATCAATTCCATGATCGAGAGCTCAGGCAAGGATGGCATTCCTATGTCTCCTCTATCTATCCTGATCCCAGGGATCAGGATGCACTCATGGATGACTTGAATTTATTCAGGTATGTACTATGTAATTAGTAAATTGTAATATGTATTCAGGTATGTATTCATCTATGTAGTATGTATGAAGTCTAAGCTAGTTAAAACTTAATAGTAATAACTTGTCAGCATTTAGTATTTACTATTTTGAATGATGATGAATGTTGAATGTTCAGGACCGAGCGCCTCAATTTCGCTCGTGCAGCTGCCAAGCTGAGGGAAGGGCAATTGCGCCCTATTTCATGGTGGATGAAGTACGGGAATGATGTTCCCAAGTTGCAAAAGCTTGCCATCCACGTCCTCTCACAAGATTGTGTAGCAATTGCATGTGAGAGAAATTGGAGTGTGTTCTCTCTGATTCATACGAAGAGGAGGAACAGACTTTCTACTGCGTAGCTAGAGAGGTTGGTGTATGTGCATGCCAGCCTACGGCTTGTGAAGAAGCTAAGAGAGACCGAGGAGCCCGTACAAGTAATGATTAATCTGAATTCTATAGAGTCTAGTATCTACCATGATTTGTCTAGATAGTAGAGTCTACACTAAGAACCTTCAGGCTTCAAGTTTCAAGTTTCAATGTTTACATTTCAAATTTGCTATTTTTTTTAAAACATTTACTAGTACTTACTATTGAGAATCAAAATCTTGGTTTAATTCAATTTTCTTAGGTTAATCTCGATGAGATCGATGTGGCAAAGGTTCCTGACTTGCCACCAAGATCACAAGAGGAGGAGGATGTCTATGCTCTACTCCATCGGGAGGCCTCAACAACTACAAGTTGATTTCGATGCCCAATTCCCTGATTCACTCATTATATTAGTAAGCTTTTAGTACTTTGAAGTTTTGTAGATATACTAGATAGTAGATTACTAGATTGTAAATGGTAAATTGTAAACTAAAAGAAATGTGACATGTCGAGCCTAAGTCCTGATTCCAATTTCCTTGTGTGCATTGCGCAGGGCCTACCACTCGAGCTGCAGCACGCAGGACTAGGAGCGCAGGAGAGGGCCCGAGCCATGCAGGAGTCTCAAACACCTCTGAGAGTCCCTCTGGCTCTGACTCGGATGAGGAATCTGCCACTGAGGGTGAGGCATCGGATGAGGAGGATGAGGGTGACTTTGATGATGGGAAGGATGACATTGAGCCTGAGGACATGCCAGTGCCTCTACGACGACAACGTCCGAGGCGGGCAGCCAGAGGCTAGAGCCTAAATGGGGGGGGGGGGGGCACTCACTACTTAGTACTCGCTGCTCAACATAGATGATAGTGGCATACTCTAGGCTCTAGCATAGTAGTTATACATATTACATATGACAGTTGACTTCAGACTCATGGGGCCTCAGGCTTGAGCCTTGAGGCCACGCTTGACACTCTTGTCATTATAAATTATGCAGCATCATTGCTTTTACTTTAAACTTAAAGTTTAAACTTTTGACTCTTGAATTGTAATTTGTGATTTGTAAATTGTTACTAGATAGAACTTACTACTTAGAAGTTAGAACTTAGTGCCAACTTCCAAGTGATTAGTGGTCAGTGCATTGTAAGTACTAAGTAGTAAGTTCTATAGTTTATAACTTTACTATTTACAAATTTTGGAAGTCCTTGGATGTTTGAAAATTGAGACTGTATGATAAATGGTGACAATATCAATAATTGACTGAGGAAAGTGACCAAAGTCACCATAAATGATACTACAGCTTCTCCTCTTGAAATCGCATTCTCTAGAGCATTCTCATGAAATCGGATGTATCTACTTGTTAACAGACTTTCTATGACATGTGTAAACCCCAAAAACCCTCAAAAGCACATTCAAAAAAAAAAAAACCTAAAATAAATCCTGATTCAAACCAGAACTAGTCGTTTCAAACGCGTTTCGAAACGATGTATGAAACGAGCCCATGAAACATTGAACTCTACAATGTAGTAATGTACTAACCACTAACCACTGACAAATTACAGCTCAAGAGTCAAAAGTTTAAACTTCACTCTTTAAAGTAAAAGCATAAATAACAAGAGTTTCAAGCGTAGCCTTCAGGCTCAAGCCTGAGGCCTCATTAGTCATATGTATAACTACTACGCTAGAGCCTAGAGAATGCTACTAGCTGAGTACTGAGTGCTCTAGCCTCTAGCTGCCTGCCTCGGAAGCTGTCGTCGTGGAGGCACGGGCATGGCCTCAAGCAGGGTCATCCTCCCCATCATGAGGCTCACCCTCATCCTCATCCTCAGTGGCAGATTTCTCATCTGAGTTGGAGGGACTCTCAAAGGTGTCTGAGACTACTGGATGCCTCGGACCCTCTCCTACGCTCTTGGTCCTACGTGATGCAGCAACTTGAGTGGTAGGCCCTGCTCAGTGCACACAAGGAGATTGGGATCAGGATTTAGGATCGACATTACCTTAAACTTATAAATTACAATTTACAATCTAGTATCTAGTATATCTACAAAGTACTAATATAAAGTAGTGAATCGGGGAATCAGAAATCGAAATCAACCTGCAAGTGCTAAGGCCTCCCGATGGAGTAAAGCATACACATCCTCCTCCTCTTGTGATCTCGGTGGCAAGTCTGGAACCCTTGCCACATTGATGTCATCAGGATTAACCTAAGAGTTTGAAACAAGATCTCGATTCTCAGTACTAATAAATGATTTTTTTGTAAATAGCAAATTTAAACGTTGAAACTTGAAGCCTAAAGGTTCTTGGTCCAAACTATAGACAGATCATGGTAGACTCTACAGAATTCAGATTACCTATATGGGCCCCCTGGTCTCCCTTAGCTTTTTCAGAAGTCGTAGGTTGGCATGCACAAACACCAACCTCTCCAACTGCACAGTAGAAAGTCTATTCCTCCTCTTCGTATGAATAAAAAAAAAAAAAACAAAAATTTCTCTCGCATGCAACTGCTGCACAGTCTTGTGAGAGGATGCGATGGCAAGCTTTTTCAATTGGGAACATCATTCCCAAAACAGGGCGCAGTTGCCCTTCCCTCAACTGCACGACCGAAATCGAGGCCCTCGGTCCTGAACGTTCTACATTCATCACCATTCAAAATAGTAAATAGTAAATACTTATTACTAACTCATACTTCAATACATACTACATAGATGAAATTTGAACCATTATGGCACTAAGTAATAAGTTATAACTACCAAGTACTAGCTAGTAGCTTGTAACTACTAAGTACATACCTGAATACATTCAAGTCATCTATGAGTGCATCTTGATCCCTAAGATCCGGAGAGACAGAGGTGACATAGGAAGGCCATCCCTACCTAAGCTCTCGATCATGGAATTGATCTTCCCTCCTCCATAATGGATGAAGCAAGGCAGCCACGACATGCAAAGGTTGATGGAACCATTGTCACCTATCTAGAAATATGCCCCTTACTTCTTCTAGCCTGCAAAATTGCAAACAATCAGAAGTGACCATTCAAGTCTCAAGAACCCAAATTCCAATTTCTGATGATCAATATCAAATTTGCAAATACTCATTATTGTTAACTAATCGTGAATGTTCAATGAAGAATCAACTTTCAACGTAGTAATATACCTGTCAAAATATATGTTGGTGCAACTCTGAAGCTACTCTCCCAACCTATCCATGAACTCATAGAGAAGGCCTAAAGTACAACCCTCTCTATCAATAAGGTGCACAACACACTATAGATAGGCTGCATGGATGTGACAACGGCGTGTGCATCATTTCAAAATGCAGTAGACATCACAACAATCTCAAATCTCCTGGACCTGGCCTCTCATGAGGGGCCCCACTATGCCCAATGGTTTGAAACAGTCGTTTGCCTGCTTGCATGCACTTTTATGAGCCGCTCCAAAATAAGGAACATAAAGGCAAACTTCGAATGAAATTAAAATGGTAATTGGTCGTAGGCAGCAGGCTAGAGCAAAATTCAAATTGTATGAGACATGAAGCTAAAACAAAATTGCAAATCGAAAAATTCAAAACAGGTTGGAACTTGGTAGTTAGTAGTTACCTAGTGGGGGCAGGCCTCAGGAGATCCAAGTTGGAATGGGACCTGAACAAGTTCAAGACCCTGTCTCTTGGTGACAAATCTCACCAAGAATCGTGCCATGTCTACAACCTCCTTGACCTAGGATAATCTTGCAATGTCTTCAACCAAGACGTCAAGGCAGTGTGCATCACATGGAGTCCAAAAAATCCACGGGTACTTAACATTCACGAGCTTCCCCATGGCAACACAATTGGATGTGTTGTCCGTGACAACCTACATTGGAATTCCGACAAAGGCTGGATCATAACTCATGAACATTCAACATTGAGCATTCCGAAATCAGCAAAGTTCAAATTCACAATATGGCGCCTCCTTACATTGGTCCAACCATTGTGTTGAAGTTACATCGAAATTCACAAAAAACTATAAATGGCAAATGCAAATTGCAACGTTCAACACAATAATCACAACCAATAATCACGCTTCACAATTCACAATGTAACTTCAACTTTCAATGTTGAAACTTGAAAGTGCATACTAGGACAACATTTTCTTTTCCGACCTCCTCAATGGCCTGTGAGATGTACTCAAACAATCTCCAGCCATCCAATGCCAAGCTTGCCTCCGACGTATCAATGGACATAAAAAACAAGGTGCCCATGCAAGAAGACACCAATATATTCACAATATGGCGCCTCCTTACATTGGTCCAACCATTTGATAGGATGGTACATCCATACCTAGAACATTCGACAACAGTTTCAACTATCAAGTAACTTGTAGGCCTCAGGCTACTAGGTTACCAGCTAGAGCACTCAACATTGAACACCAAAGAGTCTAGACTCAACTTTCAAGAGTTGAAATTTGAATTTTGAAAGTTGAGGCTTTTAACTTACAAATTTGAAAGTTCAAAGTTGAAACTTGAAAGTAGTAAGTGCAAAGGTTTTAAAGAACTAAGGTATACCTCGTCCATGACTTCCTAATGGACTGTAGGTCATTATCCATGGACTGTAGGTCATTATCCATGGACTGTCGCCCAGCATATAGCTCTCTTGTCCTCAATTGCTCCATGCTCGGGCCTTCCCACTCAACCCCGATACAATATATTGCTCACATCATATCCCTCCTTTTGCAGGGGTCATAGCCAAATGAAAGGGGAGGTCGCACAAGTAAAAGCACCTCCTAACAACAACGGCAATTGCATCCCTGTTTAAAATTCAAACTTTAATGCATTATTATGGTCGATGACAAACTCAGACAGGTCACAGGCCACAGAGTCACAAATGTTAATAATCACTAATTACTTATTACTAATTAAATTCTGGACCGAACTTTGAAGTTTTAGCTTTAGATCAAACAAGAATCATCTGTGGCTGAAGTAGTAGCATGAGAGTCATCCCGATCTCGACAATCCTCAATGACTCGGGTGCCTAATTGCAAACAGTAATCTCGTATCACCACTTGACGAGGGATAATAAGCCACTTCTTTTTAAAAGGGGTCAAGTCAATGTCATACATCTTATAAGTATCTCGCAAAACATCAGCAATTAACTCTTTTTTTCACTACCCATGTACTTCTAATCAGATTTTTTCATCCAAATGTGGCCCATTGTTGGTTGATGCCTCCTTTCCTCACCTCAATACATGGTTTGAAAGGTTGAGTCTCACTACAAGATCATGAAACATAAAACAGCTGTAAAGTCCGAAAAGTTATGCAACAAAAGTGGACATGTTAATTTTACCATGTCTATCACCTCCAATATAAACTTTTCATACAGCAGTAAATGGACTGATGTTCAAAGAAAATAAGCAATGTCTCAAATAGATCAGAGTAGCTCTTACATAGAGAATTAGCCGGAAAGAATTTGACACATTAACTCAATTTGTCTTCAAGGACAGCCAAACTAAGAACTTGCTACTGTATAAGAATCATTTTGGCATTTGCAGATACAAAGGACTTCCTGTTGAGTGAAAAGATGCAGTGGGCTTAAAAGGATCACAATAAACTACACATGATTCTTTTACCTAGACTTTTTAACATTATCCAAAAGAGGAAGTGAATATCATCATCCAACAGAATCTCCAGAGAAATATGCCATTTCTATTCAAAGAACATACCTACTGCCATATGTCAGGATTTGCCGCCCAATATCCTCTGTGACAACAACCTGAGAGAGTGTATTGACACGGATTGGTTCCAGAGTCCAGTCACGAAAAAAAATTTTTCCAAGGGATAACCCAGAGAATCACAGGACAGCACAACTTAACAAGATGATGTGACTACAATCCAACAAGACTCACCATTGATGAAAAATACAAATTAGTTATCAATACAAACAATCTCTAGAAACACAATACTAAAAATAAACGCCATAAGTACATGCAATCCTGTCTTGCAACAAAAACAGACCCGTGACTCTAGGTTCATCAAAATGAGTGAGATTGTGGTGTTCTTTGCTCGTTGTAGCTCAAGCTCGGTTACTGCGAAAAGGAACAAAACAGCATTAAAATTACAGTGTCTTGGTACCCAAGAGAAACAGTGAGTAAATCTTACTTGCACCAATCCAAACATGCTTTAAATGGAATGTTGCTCTTCTGTAGGCTAACAAATGTACATGATTGCTCAATATAAGGTCAAAATGTACATACGTTTGATAAATGACCAATAGCATTTGCTAAACTCTTCTGATAGGTATTCAATATACAGTCGATAGTATTGGACTATCGATTGCAGATTCAACTGTGGTAAACCTTAACAACAGGTTTTATTTCATTTTTGCAGTACAAATCTTTCTTTCTTTGCTACTTTCAATAAAACTTCGTGTTATGTTTAGGGTTTCATTGCTAGATACTAGGATTTATTAACTTTCGATCAAGATTTCAATCCCCTCTTGTGTTGATTTTTATCTGATTTCAGTACTCTTCAATATGCCTTGAATTTTTATTCAAGTTTACAGCTTTGAAATCTCCCCCACTCACTAATTGTACGTATTGTGTTTAGTTCCAAGGGTGGGCCTTCCAGCTATAAAACAATACTTTAGGAAGCTTGTGCCAAGGACTAGTTGAGATGAAGTGTCAGGACGCATGTGAATCAACCTCAGAAATAGATTTCATTTGTACACATAACTAACAAATGGCCAAAGTCAGAATACGGCAATGGAACATCTTGTTTACGATCAAACATACATAGTGCATAGAGTATGGAAGTTTAGTCAATTGGTTGCATTTACTATCAAACATACATAGTGCATACAATATAGAGGTTTAGTTATTTAGTTGCACATTGTGTGTCTTCATTCATAAAGGTAATTATAAATTTGTGATATTGCATATTGGCATATTCACATCTACGTTCTATACAAGGGGATGTATGTGTCCACCGCAACCACACTTTGGTACACAAAAAAAGGTATGCATTTCTATTTTGCAATTTTTTTTTCGTTTGTTGGCATTGCCTTGCAAAAGGCAATACAATGTGTTAAGTTGGTCAATGGAGTTTATGCAAAAGTCAACATTAAAGTCAATGTCTTAAAAAATGATAAGGATATGTGCACACAAAAGGGTTTGCCACATTGCTAAGGACTTCACTGAAAGAATTTGGTCCTTTACATGCACCTTTATATGCAAGTCGTAAATAGCAAAAATTTCATGTCCCTCTCTTTTTCTTGCATGCATGCCCACGCTTTAAATGCACCTTTATATGCAAGTCATAAATAGCAAAAAATACACATCCCTCTCTTTTTTCTTGCATGCATCCCTAGGCTCTCAACTTGCATGACGCACTGACATCATCACCAACAGTAATCAAATCATCTTCAAGTCGTAATGCTGGTCCTTACTCCTGAGACATGCATCAAGGTTCTAAACCTCAATGATCTACTACTACAAGACACAGCAATTGCTTCCTAGCAATCTGTGCCTGCACATGCTTCCTTGCATGTGTACCAATTACTTCCAACAGTGATTGGCAATCTGCAGCGATCTACCAATAGTATTCTGATCAGCAACGACCTGTCTTCAACAATTTCCTGATCTGTAACATAGTAACATGTTTTTTCAGCAAACAACTGTAGTATCAGCTCTATAGGTCAGCACCCTTGCCAGTGAACAGATTCTCCTCTTCTAACGAACAGATAGCAATTCAAATGTCAGGCAACAATAAGGTCTCCAGCAGACAACAAGCAGGTATGCAGCCAGTGATCCAACCAGTTTCAAGCAGCGATCAGATATAGCCAGCGATCAGGTTCACAGACTGCAAACAGGTCAGCAATCAGGTCTTGCTATAGCGATCAGGCACAAGAGGCAATGATCTGTTCAAATCTATAAGCGAACTGTAGACAGTGATCCAGCTCCAAGAATTCTGCAACCAACAAAGAGGTCCAATAGATAACCAACGATCAGGTCTGAACTCTTCTCTGTCAATCCAATCTTTTCCTAGAAGATTCCACATTGTCCTCCTAACAACATTGTCTCCACGCTTTGTTGTCCTACAGCAACCCGAGATCTGAGGTACATTTCATAATGTCCTCTTGCAGCATAGCCCTTCTCCTTGTAGCACTAGATCTTCTCACAAAGCCACCAATGTTGTAGACGAAGATCAAACTTGAGAGTTGGCTAGGGACACCACCTCCACACCTTGAAGATGGTCAAATCAACCCGCATATGATGATTGACTCCATTCGTTGAGTACCTCCTTGTTCTCTCGAATCTTGAACCACGCTCTAATACCATGTTAGAAAACCGACTTGCTCATACAAGTAACCCAAGACAAGATTCCTATTGTGATGAACCAATAGCCAAACGCATGAGAGAGAACACAAGTGATGAGAAACTCCAACTATGTCCCATTGCAAATGGACTAGGGCGCACTACATATTAATAGACTTTGGTCTATGCCAGAAGCAAAAGCAAAAGAAATCTAAAAGCAATTACCTAATTGATGTCTCATTATATGGCAAAAAGCACCAACACCTATCTATAGCAAAACTTGTGCTCCAAATTAAGCACTAGAATCTCGAACTTGAGTCTAACTAGATTCTAACTTGACTTTACTAAATATAGGTAAAGGCCCCTAGAATTAGCACGCATGCATGGCCTAATAATCCTAATCAACCCTAGATGACAACATTAGGGACAACAATGTGAACATTAATTCTAACAGAGAGACCCATCATCGGATATACCCAGAGTTTGATAATCCTCTATCACTGCAAGGCATGTCAGACCTCAACCCTTGACCATTGCACATCAAAGAGGGGTTAGGCCCATAGCACAATAGACCACATTGGACAAGGGATGGGGTGGTAGAGGCGCCAACATGAGATTTGCACCGAGCTCAATTTCTTGAAGAGGCCGACGCTCCATTTCCCATTGCTGGCACCCACATTTTTAGAAAATTGATGCTCTAGTTGGCATCAATTGATTCTCTAGTTGGCATCAATGGATGCTTCATTTCGGCATCCTAGGAGAGAGGCGATACGTACTCGACTCCTATGCCATGAGGAGGACGCCATCCCAGGGCAGCTGAGCCCTATTGGAGCATGTTGGCAGGCGTAAGAATCTTGCTACCTTGAACAGTGTATCATCATTTTCATTTCGCAAGTTTCTTGCACATCTGTTGCACGTTGCTACTAGCTAGTATGGAGAGACTGTATGTGCTTGATATGGCAAGTGTCTAACTTATGTCAAATGCAATTTATTTTGCAGTTAAGGATGCTCGATATTGTCCTAAGAGGATAAACTAACATTTGTCATAGATCGTAAGATCATGGTTTCTGCACACTCTATTGATTTGCTAATCCATGACCTGTGTGCACTACCTTGAATCCACAAGGTACCCTTTCTTTGCCTTCTTTCCCATCTTTTATGTTGATTTTGTTGTTGTCATTTCCATGCTTCATTCAGCCCGTAACGAATTTATATTGGATGGTTGTCTTTTAGATCACTGCTCAGGCCATGCATGTGGTCAATTTCGTTGCGAGGAAGAAGTGCATGTTGGCCTTGTTTTGGAGCTTCCCATCGCTGGATCTCAAGAAGCAAGCACCCACTCGGTTTGGCTACTACTTCATGGTTCTCGAGCAATTGCTAATAGTAAAAGACCATTTGCAGAGGATGGTGGCCAGCACTAAATTCAATAAGTTCAAGAGTCGTATTGAGGATGACACTCATTTCCAAATGACCATAGGCGAAGGAGCTTGTAGAGGTGTTGAGGCCAATGGACGTCGAGGCCCGCTCTACACGACACTACAAGAGAGCAATTGGGACGAGGGAGATGACGAGGGTTCATGGGGTTTTATTTTTTTGGGGGAGGGGAGGGATGACGGGGAGTTTGATATTAATCAGACCAATGTGGAAACACAAGAGGAGCCGTTCGTCCCTTTAGATAGGCCTAGGGGGGGCTCTACATGTACTAGGAGTGGTAGTGTCACAACGTGGCACTCAATTGACGACTTTGTCCAAGTCCTCATAGCTATTCATATGGATGTGTAGATCATATCTCCAACACTCCCCCCTTGATCAAACATCATGATCAGCAAGAACTAACAGCCTAACAAACATCTTGACTGGTTGCTCAAACTATGTTGTCTATCTCAAGAAAACAAAAAAGTTCCTCGCATCTTTAGACAGTCAACATCTGGTGAGGTTAGAATGATAAGTTTGTGAAATATTTCAGTCTAAACCAATATATGTGCCAAAGATGCAGTATGCGTTCCAGGAATTCCCGTTAGGGATTCCCGTATCGCAAATTTTTTTGATATTTTTTTTCAAAGTTTGCCAATATGGGTATCATTTGAGAGGATTTAAAAAAGGCAGTTCTGTTGCTTGGTTTCAGATGGTTAGGTGGCCCACAAATTAGAAAACTTTTCAAAAACTTGCTGGTGGTCAGAACTTTCTGGTTGTTTAGGGTTGGCTGCATTCATTGGCTTCAGTATATTTGCATTCACTGTACAGATCTGCAGCAATAATCTGCTCTTCATGAAGATATATCTGCATTCGCTGTCAATATCTGCAGCAGTAAGCTGCTATTCATTTCAATAGCAACCAGCAGCGGATCGGGATGAGAAACAAATTTGAAAATTTTTTTGCGATCTGGGACCACGTTTCTGGTCCCAGATCGCATGATCCGGAACGTTTTTGCAGCGGGATCACAGTCTGCTGCAACTCTGATATGTGCCATCAGTATATCCCATTTGATAAAATATGAAGGATCGACCGACATATATTCAGAACCATCGACAACAATCCCCCACAAAATTTTCTCAATTGACATTAGTCTCATACTAATTTGTAATGCGTGGAAATTTTATTCATTCAACAAGTTAGTAATTCTTTAGAATACAATAGAAACTGACTTTCGATGACTTTTCAAAAACAGCATGAATTTTGACAAAGTTGGCTTGCTGAATTAAAGTTGTTCGTCAACGTAGTTACATGAAACTGCCACCATTTTTTAGATGCATGCATGCAGGCTGATTTTGAGCCTTCTGTGCTTCAAACAATGGGGCTGCAAATTAGACAAAGGTAAAGAATCATTTTTGCAAGACTCATTTCCTCCATTGAGGGTTGGACCCTCTACCCCCAGGGATTTACCGTCCTTACAAGTTTTCTTCACCCTTAGTGATTTCAAAGATTCATCCTTTCCGCCTTTACATAAGCTTTTTAATTATCTTCAGCTCGGATCTTTTCCACACGTTGCTTCCTCCTTTTGTTTCTCCAAGCAATCTTGATTATCCACAATTTTTATGTCATGATTAATTTGTCCACCTTCACACAGAAGGTTTTACACAGTTTGTGGCGCCTCAAGATTCCTTCATGCAGCAGGTCCACATAGGACAAATCAATTAGCAAACTATAAGATTTTTCCTTTTAGCACCATGTCAAAATCAGTTAAGAATAAGTTTGCAACATCCAAGGTTTTGGCGGCAGTAAGGATCTAACTAACATGACGAGCAACTTCACAGAGTTACTACGTTCCTTAAGCCACATACTTTGGTAACTTAATAATGCAATCAGAAACTCTAATGCAGACTACTGAAATGTGTAATATTTTAGGGACATGGAGTCAACTTTAATAAGGTAACTTCATCCACATTCATGTTTCTACATGATTCATTATTGGCCGACTCTGAATCAGATGAATTGTAATTCTTTTTTATTTTGAATCAGCCCTAGCTGATTTGAATCAAAAAAATCAAAATACTCGGCAAAAAACAGCTTATTTTACATATATACTAGAGCCTTTGCGCATCAAAATAACCTTCACGATCATTGTTGACAGTATATATGCATACAGACACCTGCCCCCTAAATCCTAGTAGCCAATTATTTCCGATTCAAATAAGCGGAACTTGATCAAATCATGAATCGTGGTTAGTCCAGCTTTGAAACATAAATCTACACATTAGTTTTCAGCAATAGTCAGACACCAGAAAAATGGGAATGAAAGAACCTAATAAATAGTACAACACAGTGGAATCCATGAAGAGGTACAGAAAGAAACACAAAACCTTCATAGAAAGAGCATGATCAGATCAGACAAAAAAAAGAAAGAGGGGAAGGTCAGCTCCAAAATCACTAGTAATATCAAAGAAAGTTGAAACATAGTTTGGTTCATGCTTCTCCAGCTTTTTGCAACTTAACTTGTCAATCTTCATGCACAAGCTACAGATACGGGTTTTGAAACTTTCATATTCACTCTTTTCTATACACACAGGAAAACATTGATGAGCATTTACTTTCTCATATTGAGGATAGCAGACTCATTTGAAATGGTGGTCATAAACATAGACGGTTAAATTTACCAGCTACAGCTGTTATAATCAAGATGATGCTGGAAATATGTGATAACGTAGTAGGCTGTAATAGACAACATCAACAGATTCAAAAAGGATTTCTACCGTCTCCAGGAGTTGCCACTGAGATGAACTCATTAGTTGCAAGGTTCACAAGTTGCGGAACAAAATCAGAACCCTGCATGAAATTCAGGTAGACGATACCACTTAAAGTTCCCAAATAGAATAAGAGAGTTCGATCACATAACCTAGCTTGACCAGTACTTATCAAAAATAATTGGACCTACTCTGAACCATAAGCTTTTTGACAAACAAAGCATTTTCTAACTGTGCCTTTTTTTGAGTCCCTAATCAATTCAGCAACAATATGGAATGACATGACTTGATAAACAACACGGAGAAGCTCCACCCAAAATCTCTTGGAACTTTCTAAAACAACTACCTATATGCCCTACAATGATCCTTTCTCTTAAAAAATTCAAGAATTAGAGTGCATAGTTTGCTGTGAGGATTAGAAGGTTTGGTTCCAAAATACATCACCTTGGATCATAAGTAGAAGGACAAATAATCCTAAAATAGAGTTGTACCCAAACAGGGGAAGCTATCTAAAGCAAAGATTTTGATCGTCATACATGATAAGCAAGATTGTTACCAGAAATTGGACTTGTTCAAGGGCACGAAGATCATGTAGAGATGCCTATCAAATAGATGACTTACTCATACACTTCTTGCATTCTCCACGTATTATTTCTTATACCATTCTCAATTTTTTCACCTCCTTTAGATTGTAACTGCTCAAAGCTCTTCCCGTTATAAAAAACAATAATTTATAAATTTGATAGACATTCTTGACAACCAGACTCCCACAGGTGATTGAATCTCCGCGATCTACGATTCAAGTTGTGCAATCGCACCTCCAACGGATGGATAGATCCATTGACAGAATCAAAAAAGAAGTTGCAATTATCAAAAGTGAAGCTTCCTCCCAAATAGCTACTTCAGCCAAGATCCACCAACTCTAAAGTCAAGTGGAACTGCATCATACAGCTGTCCAATCATGGGATGTTCTTAAAGGTTCGACTAAAGCTAATGCTCCGACTTGATCATCACCTTCATTTAACTCAGCTACATTCAAAGAGCCAATTGCGAGAGCAGAAACCTCTTAATGTTTGTGTTAGAGGTGTACTAAATTCACAATGTGGTAGAAGCTAGGAAGTTTTTAGAAGGAAACCTTGTACATCATAGTCAAGATATGGAAACTGCTTGGTGGCCAAAGAAAGATCCAGACACTCCCATCATACGTTTTACATCAGTGTCTCACGGTCGTGAAGTGTTGGGTAAAAGACCGAAACTGCAGAATACAAAGATATATTTGGACAAAGATCTTACTTTAGTGCAAGAATGAAAAAAGGCAAGACAACAAGCTATGACAACTAGAAAACGTCTGATCTATAAAGATGGTATTATCAGATTTGTGGATCGTAAGCATATAGTTGACTCTGAGAGTAAGTATTCTAAGCTAGAATCAAAGTTAGAGAAATGAAGAGATGTTAAGTTGAACCTGTAAATGGTCTTCATACCATATAATCGTAGCTGAAACTTCTCTTCTTAGTTGGTAGTTTTTGTTTCAATTTAGTTTGTTTTGATGGTATTGATCTGTCTAGTTACCATCATACTTGGATGTATTGTTCGTCCTATATGCCTTTTGGCATGGAAAAGACGTTAATAAATTTTTCTTTCTTTCTTTCTTGTTATTACTAGGCGATGGCCCAATTCATTCAAATAGACTCCAAGCTAGTTGTGTAGCCCATGCATGTCATACAATAGCAATAGGAGACCATATGTAATGCACATCCTACACACACAGAACCACATGTGCATACACAAACATGTGCGTGGCTATCTGCACCAGTTCAACATATGTACGAAGGCTGCCATTTAGAGGCAGCACTAGCTATCTAAAAATATACATGTAATCCAAACCCTATAGTATGACTGAACAGACAGTAAATGGCTCAAAAGTACATCTCCAAACCTTCGAAGATAATAAAGCTACCATATAAAAAGAGCAACGAACCTCTAGATAGTGAAGACTAAAGCATGCCAAAGTTATGGACACGATATAATGTTACTTCATTTGCTCTATAGTCTATCTCTCTCCTGAGTCATTATTCACATATATTTGCATTGGGCCATTGATAACTTGCAGAGTCTAATTTAAATTTTTCATGCATTGCTTCTGGATTGCTTCTAGCTAGCTCACAAACAGGGAGACACAAACAAGGCTTCTTTATTCATATCAATTTAGAAGTCCATGAATTCATTCCAGATGCCTCCTCGGCAATTCTTGTCGGGATCTGCTACCATAGACTTTGATTGATACTTACTCAGCAATCTCACATGGAGTTTGCGTTGGAATGAAAGAAGGGCTAAAAAGCTTGGATGTTTGATTTGCAAGCTCAAGAAAACTACATAGAATTCACGCCAAGTGTATGGCCCATAAATATAACATAGAAGCAACAATCAGCTAAAACTCAAACGATAATGAAAGCCAAAGATCGAATATAGAAGCATCAACAAATGTTTCAATATATATAACTAGAGCCAAACATAGTTTTTTTTAACCATGACTACCATAAAAGCATGGAGATAAATCCCTCATGGACTAATACAATGATCTGAAGTAGACCACATCGAAAGTCAAGTGACAGACCTAAATAAAGTGGCTAAAGAAAACCTATTGCAACATTCATAAAACAACCCCACAATAACTGCATTGAACGACTGGAGATATTTTTGTACTCATCAACCAAGAATACCACACAGGAGCATTAACCTACACTTGATGCTTCAAGCATGGAGTGGAATGTGCCTACCAAATACCATAAACAAGACTTTGCCAATGTGTGCCATAAGAAGTTTGTTTACAAAGGTATTGGGGTCGCAAGATGCAACATGAACTGAAGGGTTTTTAAGAAGCTGCATAAATTTAGTCAAAGAAATTCCAGTGTTGCTATTGCCAAAATAAACATGTCAACTGAAGAGATGCGGAAAAACTGTAGATACCGAATGATGTAATGGTGGGAAAACATCAAGAACAGATAACCTATACAAGCTGCGAAAGTGAAGGCCAAATTGATTCATGAGTAAGGTACAAGCTAAGCAATGAAAGTATCAAAAAGAAAGGCATTGATATTGTAAATGGACGAAATGAGCTGCCAATGTATTGATCTAATGTTAAATGAATAAAATGCAACAAAGCTTAAGCCCAATTCAATTATCCAACTCATGAGGAGGCAGCATGCCTCTTTGTAGCTGACTGAGGTGCCCAAATCACGTATAATATCAAAGTCAAAAACTCTTTAACAAAAGCAGTTTTCTCAGTAATGTTGACCACCTGACAGATCACGTATATATGATGTAAAAGGAAACTTGCAAAATATATACTCTAGGCTCTGCACTTGACTCATGATTTTGCTTATCACCGTAGTGAATAATCTGCATTGTATGTAAAATTGAAAATTAATGATAAAAAGAGAATTCTTATTTGTTCCAATTTAAGGTATATACCATGAGCATAATGCAAATCGTTGCAAAAAGCACATACCGAAGTTGCATGGATTCCAAACAAGCCTGTATCATTATATACAGCACTGAATGCAGTAAAAGATTCTACATCACCATAATGGTTCAGCACACGCAGATCTGCAGCATTTGCATCAAGAATTGGTAAAAACCAGGCCTTGCTTATAGAGCATTTGCATGCTCAAGCGCGTCAACACAAGAATCCTAGACCGGTAAAAATAAAAACTCAAAAATCGTTTATTGCACGTTAAGAACAGCCCTGTAACTAGGTCAGAGTCGAAAAAGAAAGAATTTCTTCAACCACAATATTATTGTCACATAGAACAGTCGCAGCTTGTGGTCTGTCCTGACTAAATCACTTACATAATCGAGAATACATTCCTTTTCCTGGACCACCAGCTGAAAATGATCCACCGCCTCCCAAAAGAGTCTGTTACCAGCATCAATAATGAAAAAGGCTTCTATTGAAATGCCAGAAGTGCTATATGTAGCAACAAACATAACATGTGCAAGAACTATCACACTAATCTTTCACAGAAGTAATTCGATGAAATGAACTAGTTTTAAAGAACAAACACCCTGAAACAACACAAACACATCAATTGTTTACAGTTTGTTCAAGATATACGAAAAAAAAACTGGATGGAGTTCGTGCCTGCAGAACAGTTGCAGTGATTGCATCCTTCTCATTGCGCCAACCTCCAGGGACCTCAAAAGCAACTGCGACATGTGTTCTCTGTGGAACATTACCCCGATTGTTTTAGATTAATTTTCACTTAAGCACCAACAGAGAGGCATTTGTCCTTTCTGTGTAAGAATATCTAGCTACCTGACTGTCACACCAAAGGGACAAGGATGACAATTTTGTTTCTTTTTCTCAATCAAACATCATAACATCTCTACTGGCAATAAAACTCAGACTTATTGTTGATAGTGGACAAGTCAAACTAGCTTTAAGAAAACACACACCAGTGTTTCAAAATAGTGAAATGCAGTTCTTACAGGAGTATCTGCTTGTCCACGCCAATCTCCACCAACATACTCAGAAACTGGAGGTTGCGTAAGGGGAACTGCAGGTAGATCTGCAAGAAGTGGTTCAGCAACTGATAGGAGCTCATTGTGATCAACACCTGACGCAGCCAAAACCATACGAGGTGCTGTGTAGTTTTCCTGAAATCACCCAACAGGCGGGTATATAAGCATGTGCTTCGAACAAGGAGGCTACTTATAGCTTTAAATTCCTAGAAGTCCCAAGTTATCACTCCAAAAACCAATTAATGAATATCCAAAAAATAGCCTGAACATAGAAAATCACGCGGCATTGCAAGCAAGTCAAAACGAAAATTGTTGCATAACAACTAGTTTCTGCGTACTATTCAATTTCAGGGTGTAGATCCTTCTGATTATCATCATTGAACGTAACCAGTCAAGTCAGCCAGCACATTGTAGAAAGATAGTATGGACTCATGATGGAGAAAATTAAAGCTCTACTTGCTTTGAATTGTGTCAGTGAATGAGAACAAAACAAAGTGAGGCATATGTAGTTGGATGGTGTCTCCTCATATCTGGTCCACATAGTGCAAGTCCTTTTACACCTACAAAACTCTTGGTAGGCAATCGGGCCTAATTTTTATCTTTCAAATAGCTGTCCTTTGGTGTACATTGGAAGTTGATACAGACATAGCTAATAACAACATAGTAATAGCTTAATGTGTGCTGATGTGGCACTACAGTTGACAGCTTTTGCCAAGTCACAATAGATGTCAATATCATATCTCCATCACAAATTAGCCATGATTCAAACACAGATCAACAGTAAGTCCTACCAACATATTCAACTTCATAACCGTTTTCAATGTCCCCCAAAAGATTCAAAACAAGTGGGAATGATATGCTTCCCTCTGACAGGTCACATGTTATGCACGTTACTCATCAAAAACTCAATGCCATGATAACTGCAATCAAGGGTATGAAGGTTTCTATTTTGCAGTCATTTTCCTATTTTGATATATATGCATGAACATTATCAAGATGGATTCATTCAATGTCTAATATCTATTTGCAAAGTTGGAATACATTCAAATTCACAAATTTAATTCAAGAAGTCAGCAGTCGTGTTTCTATTTTGATTCATATATGCAGGAACATTCTCATGATGGATTCATTCAATATTTCTTGATTTAATATCTGATTGCAAAATTTGAATACATCCAAATTCACAAATTTAATTTAAGAAGTCAGTGATGTATTAGGGTATTGCTTAAAAGAAATGTACACGCAACCAAAAAAATCAATAGATCTATATCAAAACAATAATATAGAATTCAATAAACCAAAAATCTTCGACAACCAGCATTGCTTATGTCTCATCGGTATCCAAGCATAAGTTGCTAAATGGGTTTCAAAAAAAAATCTCTGGATTTTACACCACTTCAAAGATCGGTTAACTTACAGCAATAAATTCGTGAAGAACATCAGGATTCAATCTGACCAAGGCTGATTCTGGGGCCAGTAACGGCTGGCCAAGAGCCCCCGCATAACCAGCAGAATGTAATGCTTCTAACAACAAAGTTTGTGGATTTTTTGATGCTTCAGCAGATTCCACCTTGATTGCAGCTAGCTGCAGCCTCAAGAATAGCTGAAGTTTGTTACAAAATAACTTGACAATATGCTACACAGTTACACTTGCATAACTTCTTTATCATAAACTTCAATATATGATTTGAAGCAAACAACCAGATTTGAAACTGTACAAAGTCTGTTTATTTAGCACATGCTCAACACAAGGTACAGGATAAGCTGCTAACAACCTTATCCAAAGCTCTAAGAATACATACCTGTTCTTTAACTTCCCAAGCATGAAATACTGGATTACGAACACTGTCAACCAAAAGCTCCACCATTTCTGGCATGTGAGTTTTTATTGCATCACCAGTGTAGGACATCTGTTCTCGTGATGCAGATGCTGTGATATTGCCACCAATAGCCTCCACTTCCCGTACCAAACGTAAATGAGAGCGATTCAAGGTGCTCTTGAATGCCATCTTTTCCAACAAATGTGTTACTCCAAAGTTTAACGGGTTTTCATACATACTGCCTGAATTTACATAAATGCCGATAGTTGCAGTTGGACCCTGCAAAATTCAGGCCAGTTCAATCAATCAAGCAACATGCCCTGAGTTATTAAAATAGTTGCTAATAATGTGCATGGAATGTGAAGTATGCCTTGAGTTCACAACCCTGAACATTCCTTTTGGTGCAAATAAAAACCCTGAGCTGCAAACTTCCTATAAGCTCAAACCACAAAACAGCCAGGATAAGAGCCAGGACATACATAAAAATGCAAGGTTTTTAATTTCAAAATTATGATTGAAGCGGCATTAGAAAAGCTAACTGGGAGTTGTATTGGCTTTCAATGCATTAGTGCAAGGACAAGGCACTTTCTTGATTCTCACATCAATAAATAGATAACAAGTTCATATTGATGTCCTGCATAATAGCATTGTAGCTTGGGTAGACTGTTTAACTCAATCTGCCGATTTTAGGTGGTCATGAAAGGTAGGTCCTCAAAATGATCTCTAGAGTACAAGCACTGCTCACAGAGAACCAGCAAAGTCTTACAACCAGCTGCCTAGTTTTTAAATTTACCAATTTATCTTAAAACAAGCAGGAAACCAAAAGTCTAAAAACCTGCCTAAAAATGTGAGTAGCAGGAAACTTACCTCCTTCATGCAAAAATAGGAGGAAACTTTTTAGAATAGTTTGACATAATTCACTGAATCACTTACGCTTTATATTAACTTTAGTAGATATACATGCTACTTATTACTCTTTGGATTTCTTTTGGCAAACTTAGCTCAAAGTACTTCAAATGTATGTTGTAGGAAATCAAGAGTCAAGTCACCAAGATCTAGTTATCAATCAATCTCCACAAGAAACAAGAGAGAAGAGGCTGGGCGCCCAACTCTGAGAGAGAGAGAGAGAGAGAGAGAGAGAGAGAGAGAGAGAGAGAACGGCAACAAGAGCAATGGAGAGCAATGCTTAGCCAAGCTGAAAAAATGTGACACAATAAGCCAATATGTACTCTACCTACTTACTGACTGTAGGGCACCCCCAAAAGTCAAGATAGGGCCCCTAAACCAAATTAGACCCCTAAGGACACATGAGTCAGTACATGACTAAAATTGGGTCCAACTGAACTTAATCAACCAAACATGCATCATCACAAGCAGGAAAAACCAGTCCATGACTTCTTGTTCCTTGAAGATATCGAAAGATCCTCTTCAATGCTTTCCAATGTGATGTCATCGGGGCATGCATGAATTGACTCATGAGTGAGACACTATAAGAAATGTCCGGTCTTGAACTACATAGGTGACAATATAAAGTAGTATCAAATGGTTCACCATCACCTTGACTACTTAATTTCAGGCCTATCTCCATAGGTGTAGCAACCGGCTTGTAATCTTCCATCTTGAACCACTTCAACATCTGCCCAATGTAGCGTTCTTGAGAGATGAAAATTCCAGCCCCTTCTTGTAAAAATTCAAGACCAAGATAAAAGTGCAATAGGCCTAAATATGAGGTTTCAAAAACCATACCAAGATCAAGTATTACGGCATCAATCTGCTGCTCATTAGTTCCCGTAATAATAATATCATCAACATAAAGCAAAGTAATGATGATATAATCTGAAATATGTTTGACATAAAAAGTAGATTCGCTAGGACTATTAGTAAACCCACGATCACAAAAATAGGCATGTATCTTTTGATACCACATCCTCGGGGATTGCTTCAGTCCATAAAGTGCCTTCTTGAGAAGACAAACTTTATCTTCTTGGCCTTCAACCAAAAAACCATCAAGTTGTGCTTCTTTGCGAGAAGTCATATGACGAGTAGCACCACTATCAATCACCCATTCAATGGGCTGAAAATCAGCAACTTGCAAAACAGAATCTGAATTCCTCATAGATGTAGTAGTACTAGTAGAAGCAATATTAGACACAAAAGCATAGTCTTGGTTGAAGAGATCACCATTAGCTTCAAGCTCTTGCTCCAAAGTAGCAAGTGAAGCACTAGTATCAATTCCTTTACTCGCCTCTTTCGCAAGCTTCTTCTTACAATCCTTGATGAAGTGCCCATACTTCTTGCAATACTGGCACTTCCCTTTCTTCTATTGAGTGTTGACATCTTGACCTCCAATGGGCTTTCGCTCATCCTTGGAAGGAGGCTTCCCCTTTCCTTTTGACTTGCCTTTGCCCTTGCCTTTCTTGAAGAAAGCTTGATTTTGCCTCGTTTGCTCCTCTTGAAGAAGCAGCCCAACAAGTTCATCAAAGGAGAGTTGATGTCCCCCAAGAGAGATACTCAAAGATGAAACAAATGGAAGATAAGAGGAAGGTAATGAGAGTAATGGAAACAAATTGAGCATCCTCAATTATCTCATCAATATTGAGAAGCTCCTCATGAAGATCCTTGATCTTCGTCAAGTGATTGGTCACTTGATCCCCTTCTTGCATCTTCAACAAAGAAAGTTGATTTCTTAGATACACCACTCTTGCTAAATTTTTGACTCTATACATAGTATAAAGTGTATCCCACGCACTTTTAGATGTCTTACAAGACCTACTATGAGGTAAGATAGATCTTTTCACAGCAATAGCAACCATAGAATGTGCTCGTGCATCCCTTCTATCCCACTTCTTTTGTTCTTCCGAAGATTTAGAAGATGATGATGATCATCCACGAGGTGTAGGAGGTGCAAAAGACGGAGGCCTTTCCTCATCACCAATGACCAAATCCCACAGCCCTTTCGCTATGAGAAGATTCTTCATCATGTAACTCCACAAGGAGTAGTTTGTGCCATCCAACCGATCTTCACTAAACAAAGAACCGATAGCTTCTGATTCTTTAGCCATTACCTCCAACGGAATTTCGACTTGTAGTAGTAGGAAAGAGAGCCTTTCCACAACCAAATCTACTCAAAAAATTTGCAACAAACAAAGTGCTGAAATTAGGAGCACAAGATGTCTTTCAATCTGCAACCAAAGTGCCCAAAAGATAATGGATAGATGGCTGTCTTTCTGCACAAAAAAAACAGCTTCTTGAAAATTAGGTTAGCTTCGATTGAAGCCTACACCAAAACCCAATTAAGAAGCCAAATAGTGTGATCAACACACACTCCAATAGGGCTGTTGAAAGCGCCCTACTGCTTGTTGAGAATCTGCAAATTTCCAGCCACAAGTTGACCTAACCCTGAATAGGGTTTGCTGAATTTTGGGCGCCCTCCTCCAAACAAAACTTGCTGAAAACTAGTTGCATAAAAATCAGATTTGAGATTCTAATTTTTGAGTGCCACAAATTGCTCCTCCAAGATCTTTGATGGGCGCCCTCCTTCAACCTAAAAAAAAAGAGACAAAAAGCTGATCCAAGCTCCACTTGGAAAGATCAGCAGTATGCTAAAATTTCAGAACAAAAAGTAGAGAAGCTCCTCTTCTAATAGGGCGCCAGCATACAAGCTTGCTGCAGATCCGGTAGCTCTGATCCTGGTAGAAAAGCAAGAGTCACGTCACCAAGATCTAGTTATCAATCAATCTCCACAAGAAACAAGAGAGAAGAGGCTGGGCGCCGAACTTTGAGAGAGAGAGAGAGAGAGAGAGAGAGAGAGAGAGAGAGAGAGAAAATAGCAACAAGAGCAATGGAGAGCAAGACTTAGCCAAACTAAAAAATTGTGACACAATAAGCCAATATATACTCTACCTACTTACTGACTGTAGGGCACCCCCAAAAGTCAAGATAGGGCCCCTAAACCAAATTAGACCCCTAAGGACCCATGAGTCAGTACATGACCAAAATTGGGTCCAACTGAACTTAAGACAAACTTAAGATGGCCTAAATAACTAAATACCCATGGTTACACAAATCTCGACCTTTTGGGTCAAAGTAACCTATGGATTAACTTCAACATAGTCATTTATTTCTAACATGTTTGTTATGCAAGTTGAAGACTTTCTATTTTCTACCACGTTTCAAATTGCACAGGACTAACTTTTGAAGAAAATTTTAACAAACAATTTGCAAGTGCACTCTTGAACTTGAATGAAAAACTGACCAGCTCCGAAAGCTGTAAGAAATTGGAGGTCAGAAAAGACAAAAACCGACTGAACTAAGAAACTACAGGAAACAACCAAGTTGCAAAAAAAAAAGAGCATAAGCACTGAGTACGAGCTATGTCATGTTTTTTGTTACACTTGAACGGGAGACAAAAGCTGCCCTTTCTAGAGTATCTGTAGCAGTATCAGACTATAAATGGAAATGGACGCAGAGGCACATGAGCCGTCTTGACGAAGAAAGTAAGCAGATTTGTATACCAAGGTGAATAACAAATACGATCCAAGAGTTGTTCTACAAGCATTAAGACCACTACTCTGAGAAGTAAGGAAACTTCTACTCATAACAGCAACCATATGTTGCTGATCATATTAACAAGGAAATCTAACATGGGTACAATTATATGAAGGAACAATAATATATAGGTGATTTTTGAGCTGGAAAATAAGTTTTTGTCACATAAACAAAACTAATTCTTTCCACCACCACAACTACAATACACAGACAACAAATATAAAACCACAGCACTTATTCTAATAATGCATTGTAATCAGATATTTTTGAAACATCCATTTCCAGGTCATAGGACGCCCAGCAAGAAATATACCATAGTATTTTCTGAAGCAACCTTCAGACCATTGGGAAGGACCGATAACTTGGTTTCAGCGGGCTTCACAAAGTCAGGCAATGGTGATGGCACTTTAACACCTTCCAAAGGTTCATGCAATGGAGGAACTTTGACTGCTGGTTTATCGCCTAAAAGCCATGATAAGAAGCCCCCACTTGGAGGCTGTGTAGCAACAGCAGGGACCGCCTGCCTTTGAACTATGCTAGAACTGATATGTCGCTTACTGTCAGCTCCCACCTGCTCAGCCATACATAAATTGATATAATGTGCTTTTTAATGGACTGCCACTCCCAACACTGCATTATCAAGCTCTAGAAACAAAAGATGACATCAATTCTAAAAAATCACAAAATACACCACAAAAACTGTAATACTTGAGAAGTAAAATAAGCCCCTTCAATTTCAACTTTTCATAGAAAGAGAAACTCTGCGTGATTCATCAAGCCTTACACCACTTAAATAACAATTTTCAGCCATGTGCATCCTTGCATAGAAAATTTGCAAAATGAAAATCCAGGTACTGTACAATTCTAAGACCCATGGTATCAAGTGACTTCACCTCAAGAAAGGCTGATTGGATCCACACAAAATGTATGTCTGGGAACAGTTTTTGAAAACTGGACAGCATTTGAACTGAAAGACTAATTAAAGAGAGTTGGATTATTCTACTATTGGAGTGATTAATCCGAATAATTGATCTTTAATCTATTTGATTTCAAACTTCTTTTGCAGGGGCTTAAATACATTATTTTTTAAGTAATGTTTGGCTTTAATAAAAATTATACATTGCTTAAGAATGGTTGCCAAGACTAAAAATGTTGATCAATGATCTATAACCATTCTTAAAAACTCAATATTTCAATTTCCTCCATAAATTTATAGATAATTAAAAATTAACAAAACAGTACATATGTGGTTGAACTATGCCCATGACATTGACAAAAAACAGGAATTTAAGTAATCGATCTGAAAATGCTGAGCTAACTTCACGAATCATATATCACACAGAATGTGGATCAAAGAGCTGCTCTAAATGAAACTAATTTCCTTGCAAAAGTTCAGTTTATGTTGAATCCAGAGTTGCACGTTCCATTCCGGATGCGATCTGGAACGTGATCCGGAAAATCCAATCAGGGTTTCCCGAAATGCAAAAAAATTTGTTTTTTCAAATGTGCCAATATGGGTATCAGATTAAAGGTCTTTTCAAGAGCAATTCACTTATCTAGTTTGCTCAGAGTTCCAAGAGGAGTGCGGTCCAATTTTGGGCCATTAAGTGATTCTTTATCGAACATCTCTATTTCAGTATTATGTGAAATGAAATCACATGGAACCATATTGAATGACAACAAACCAACAACAATTCAGACATGAGAGTCCGGGCCGGACGCGGGCTTTTTGCGTCCGCGTCCGGCATCCGGACCCGGACGCGTCCGACCCCTGCACGCGGGGTCGGACGCGTCCATTTTTTTTTTTTTTTTTGGGACGCTGGACAGCGTCCTGGATGCGGACGTGGAGGGAGTCTGGCCGCGTTCAAAATGCGAGCGTGCGTGTGAGAGAGAGAGAGAGAGAGAGAGAGAGAGAGAGAGAGAGAGAGAGAGAGAGATGGTTTACTTGATTAGGCCTATGCAAGAAGAACTTGGCGATGAAGTGAGAATGTGCAAAGACCAGATATGAACTTGGAGCGCCTTGGAGTTTGAAATTGTGAGCAGCAGTTTTGTTGCAGTTGTTTTCCTCAAGCTATGGAATCAAGGATACACACCACACAAGCACCTCAAAACACGCAAAAATGTTGACCTTTTGTTTGGTTTAGCCAACCGCGTGAGCTAACAAACAGCCAAAAGAAGGATATCAAATATACTGTTGAGCAAGATTCTGATGATGATGAAAAGTACAAGCCTTCAATTAGTCAGGAAGAAAGTTTGAGTTTTTCCATAACTCTGAAGTGTGACAAAATAATGAAGCGTTTTCACCAGAAATGGCAACAAACACCTTGAGTTTGCACCCTCATAATCTGCATTTGAAAAATTGTCCACCTTTTTCTTGTGAGGTCGACCGAATTCTGAGTTCCAAGCCAAATCCTCTGAGTTCCAAGCCAAGACCTCAATATGGAGAGAGAGATGTGGGCCTTTGAAGCATAATGAGCTCTCTTCTCAATCTAGCAACATCCCTTTTGACAATATTAGTCGACCCTTTTGATAGTACATGTAATGAGGATCCTCGTCCCACTTTTTCTCAATCCAATTAGTGTTGGATGTAATATATTTTTGAGGAAAAACGAACTTCTTGATTCAAGCAGATATGTGAAAGGAATATAGATGAGTTTACCCTTTTTCATCGAGAAGTAAAACTGCAATTCTAAAGAAAGCTTCAGCTGAAGAACATTTTTGTTTGCGTGTTCTTATGCAATCCTGGAAGTGCCCAATTGGAAAGATGTTTCAGAGCCCCGGTCTAAGTTATTAGTAAGCTGTTGAAGTTCATCCGAGGAGAAACCGATCTCATCATATAAGACATAGTAGTGTGTAGGTCTAGAGTTTAGGGTTTAGGGATGAAGTTGTAGCATAAGTAATTAGTAAGCTGTTGAAGTTCATTCGGGAGAAGTAAAACTGCAAGAAGTCTAGGGAGAAGTAAAACCGCAAGAATACATACTGATCAAGCTATGCTTGACCACATAATTTGCTAGGATAAATTTTTCCAGTGATGTTTACTATCCTGCCTCTCCTGTGATCCCCAGGCACTGGAAAGATCTACTGATATGTTTACACCCACTAATTTCCAATGAGCTGGATTTTCCACCAGTATATGAATATCAAGCGGCCTGTTTTCACTGTGGTGTAATTGATAAATTTTACCAACTATTTTCAGTGCTACACTTTCTAGACAACAATGCAATACAGCCATTCCAAAGATGATACTGGGTTGCTGGGAGACGACGTATTGCAGCCAAGGTTTAAGGTTTAGGGTCCAGGGATGAAGTTGTAGCATAAGTAATTAGTAAGTTGTTGAAGTTAATCTGGGGAGAAACCGATCTCATCCTATAAGACATAGTAGTGTGTAGGTTTAGGGTTTAGGCTTAGAGAGGCATGATAGTAAACATCACTGGAACATTTATCCAAGAAAACTATGTGGTCAAGCATAGCTTGAGCAACTTGCATAGCTTGATCTTGAAGTTTGCCTAGCTCCAGGAGCTCTGTATCTAGCACCTTTCTGAAAGCTCTTCAGCATCCTTGAACACACTACGTTGGGTCTCAACATATTTCTCAGCTTCAAGCCATTCTGCATAGTCTAGCTCCGCTTTTTCTTGGTACTCCAAGACCTTCACTTCCTCGGCAGGAAAATCCACCAATTGGAAATCAGTGGGTGTTGTCTCTGAAATCTCACCAACAACGTTTGACGTGGATTTGAGAAAGGAGTACACAAAGGCGACACAACCACTCCTATCATCTGCATGCACTGGAAAGGACCTTTTTGACCATTGCTTTCTTACAAATCTTCCTGGCCAAATATCCAGGTGAAAGGGTATTGATCACTGCCCCCAGAAGGCATGCAGCTTCCTTGGGTGTCCGAGATAAGGAAATGGGCAATGAAGCCAATTCCTTTACACAACCTGTATGAAGCCCATAAAACTGTAGAGAAGAACGTGGTTAAAAGGTTTTTAGATGAAGGGCATTTCCCACGCACAAAAAACACGAGGATACTTCTCCCAAAAATCTTCTGGTCTTGAGAGAGAGAGAGTTTAGATATAAGCTCCTTTGCAATGTATGTTTACATTTTTGGATACTCAATTTCAAGACTCTTCCACCAGGCTCATACTTTTCTGAATATGATTGAAGCTCAGCATATTTATTCTAATGTAACACCAATTCTTGTGATGGTGTTTAGGGTCGAGCTACCACACCTCAGATTGTCAGAAATATATATTATGCACTCAACTATACCACGACCACCCTTACTCAGGAGAATATTATATTTAAAAGTCCGTTCCCAAACGATACCTCAATTATCCAAAGCATAGTTCAAATCCTATGTTTTTAACATCCAGAGCAACAACAAGTCCAACTAAACTGAAGGCAAAATTTGTTTAGGCAAAAAAGGTGAATCTGGTTGACCTGAACCTTGGATAACGAACTGTACAAAATGATAATCCCCTAAACCTGAACCTTGGATAAAGGAGGCTTTGTTAACTGGTATAAAGGAGAAGTTCTAGAAAACTTGCCTGGTATTTGTGACTTCACAATTTTTTTGAAACTTATGCCCGAACAACATAAGGCACTTGGATTACCTGAGAAGACATGTACAAATAATAGAATGAAGCTAGAGGCCTCATTGACAGGGATATGTATTGATCCCTGTCTGTCCTTAGATTGGTTTGTCGTCTGAGGAAAGTAAATTTGGAGGATTCCTGCTGTAGCACGACATGCAATTTCCCGAGCATCAGAATTGGTCAAAAGCACAAGGTCTTTGTTTATCGCCTTGTGCCAGAGATAAATGCAGAAAAAAAAATTGAGAAGGCTTCAACTCACAAAGAGTGGCTCAAAAATTCTCATCCTGCGATCCGATCATCCCATTCTGTTCTGCTGCAGCCGTGACAGAATTCATGTTTCCTTTCTGTGTTGCTGTTGAAGTTCATCCCAGAACCCTAAACCGATCTCATCATATAAGACATAGTACTGTGCAGGTCTTGTGGTTCCCTATGGTGAATGACACAATTTTGCCTATTAATTAGTAAGCATTCATTTCTCCTACTGGCTCCTACTTGGAGATGGATCTGAACACAAGCAAATATCTGCCAAGACTATGCAGTAGGGAATTTTGAAGGGCATTAGAACAAAGCGTTGAGTCTTGTTATCAGGTACTGTGTCTCAAAACAATTTTGAAGAGCTCTTCAATCTTCTTAGGCTAGACAAGCCTGACTTTTTGAAAGTGATTTCTAGTTATGTG
This sequence comes from Diphasiastrum complanatum, assembly GCA_029204225.1. NCBI lineage: Eukaryota > Viridiplantae > Streptophyta > Lycopodiopsida > Lycopodiales > Lycopodiaceae > Diphasiastrum > Diphasiastrum complanatum. Next base: position 18,512,382 of record CM055098.1, read on the forward strand.
GCTAGTCTTAGTAGTGAAATTGACTTGATCGGTAAAGTTTAGATACAAGCAGTGTAAACATTTGAGGACGATACAAATTGGATTCCTGAAAGTCAAGAACACTTCAGTATCTCAAGTGGAGATGAATCATCTGATGGTAAAGCTCGCACAAAAGTTTGTTCTTGCCTGGAAACTAGTTCACACGGGAAAGCAAGAAAGCATATCACAGATATGCCTGACACAGATGCTTGCTCTTCTGGCCACAGAGAGAGAGAGAGATAGCAAGAGCACGAGAGAGAGTTTTCTGGTCAAAATTACAAATTGTTTGCTCTTTCATGCCCAATTCTGTGGCATCTCAGTTATGGGAGGCATGGGCAATGGTTAGATTTGTTGCAAATTTTTTTGCAAAGTTTTCTTGGTACCTTTTTCATTTTCTTTAATAGGAGGGGGCAGGTATGTGCCAGACACTCTCTGATAATTTATTCCGAGGGGGGTAGGAGGAGGAAAAATATTTTTATTTATTTTTGGGCATGTGGGAGCGAGCGGGGAGGGGCCTGTATTTTTTTGTTTTGAATTTTCTATTTTTGAAAAATGGCGGACACGTCCACCCCTGGATGCACCCCTGGCGCGTACGCGTCCACCATCTGCTTCCTTAGCAACAATTATAAAGCATAAGCATAAGCATCCCTTCAAACGATCGTGTGTGTGAGTGAGTTCTCTATGTCGGGAGTTCTGATAATAAAAATCGTTCTAACATCTGAGGCTCAAAAGCGTTAAAACTAAGGTGCTAGAAGACATTGAAACTCTCAACTTCATAGAACAAAAAAAACATTTGTAGCGTTTTGGGATCCCAAAACCGTTCCGGAACGCAACGCATCTATGGTTCGAATGCAAATCAGAATACTCACAAAAAATCAGGTTTTTTTTTTCCCAATTCGAACCGGGTCTGAACGATTCGAACCGCAGTTCGTGGTAAGTATCACTTCTTATTGTAGTGGGCTTAATCTGCAAAATGCCAATATCTTCTAACATCTTTCGTAGCTATATTGTCTCTCGTGTTGCCAAACCAAAAGCTTGTATTCCACTTCTGTAGTAGATAGAGCAATCATTTCCTACTACTTGACCATGAGAAGGCGCCATTACCAATATGAAAAAGATAACCTATAGTAGACATCATGTCATCTATACTTCTTGCCCAATCTGCATCTACAAAACCTCGTAATTTCGACAAACCATAGTTGCACTGCGTTTCTAGAAACATGTCCAGAAACACTTTCATATACGAGTTTATGAAACACGTTTCTAGTTTGGGCCAGCGTTTCTCAGAAACAAATTTTTTTTTGGGCAATATGGTAATCAAATTAAAGAATTAATTAAGGAAATACATTTATGTAGGTTGCCGAATGTTTCAAGCATAGTTACAGCGAATCGTTGGTTCCTTGGTACAACAACATTCTCTATTAGAAACAATGGTTTTCACCTTGCTAACGCCATTAGTCTATGTCTTCTACCCAATTGCAATCCTGGTGTTCCTACTGTGAAAATTATAAAAGCTATCTATCTTGAGTTTTGGGGGTTCTATGTCAAATCCACCCCTTGTACACTTGTAAATAAATGATTAGGCCAAATTTAGACTTTAATTAGCTCATGATAGTGTAGGTTGCTTACACTTGGCTTGATGGTAGAGGGCTAGTGACATTACATCTCATAATCTCATTTGACAATTTGACCCAATCATGGCAAGAGATGCACCAAAGTGGTCCAATCAATGTAAGAGGTGGCTTGGAAATGGTCCAATCATTGTAAGAGGTGGTAGGAGGGTGGTCCATCATTGATCCATGATCCCATCTATGTTGGATCTCGAGCTACTATGAGTGTGAGAGTGCTTGAGTCAACACTAAAAAATTTTTATGTGAGAAGGAGAGAGCTCCAACACTTAGATTATTTTTCACATTCTCTCTCTACTCGAGAGCAATCTCTTCGATTCTCTCTCTACATGAGAACAAGCCATTTCCATACTTAGTTTTTTTCATCAAAAAGGATGCCTCTGTTAGAAATAAATGACTATGCTGAAGTTAATCCACAGGTTACTTTGACCCAAAAGGTCGAGATTTGTGTAACCATGGGTATTTACTTATTTAGGCCATCTTAAGTTTGTCTTAAGTTCAATTGGACCCAATTTTGGTCATGTACTGACTCGTGGGTCCTTAGGGGTCTAATTTTGTTTAGGGGCCCTATCTTGACTTTTGGGGGTGCCCTACATTTAATAAGTGGTTAACCTTAGGGTTTGGTGGCATTTGGTCACATCCAGGTAGAGTACTTAGATGCTCATTGTGTATTCCATTTTATACAGTTTGGCTCTCCATTGCTCTTGTTGCTGTTTTCTCTCTCTCTCTCTTAGAGTTGGGCGCCCAGCCTCTTCTCTCTTGTTTCTTGTGGAGATTGATTGATAACTAGATCTTGGTGACTTGTCTCTTGCTTTCCTACATGGTATCAGAGCTACCGGATCTGCAACAAGCTTGTTTGTTGGCGCCCTACCAAAAGAGGAGTTTCTCTGCTTTTTGTTGTGAAATTTCAGCATCTTGCTGATCTTTTCAAGTCGAATTTGGATCAGCTTTTCTGTCTCTTTTCAGGTTGAAGGAGGGCGGTCATCAGAGATCTTGGAGGAGCAATTTTTGGCACCCAAAAATCAGAATCTAAAATCTAATTTTTATGCAACCAGTTTTCAGCAAGTTTTGTTTGGAGGAGGGCGCCCAAAAATCTGCAACAGATTTTTGGTTGTGGTGTCTCCTTATCTTGCTGTTTTTGTTTTCAGGTTTGCATTTGTGTAGGAGGGCACCCAAAATTCAACAAACCCTATTCAGGGTTAGGTCAACTTGTGCCTGGAAATTTGCAGATTCTCAGCAAGTAGTAGGGTGCTTTCAACAGCCCTATTGGAGTGTGTGTTGATCACACTATTTGGCTTCCTAATTGGGTTTCGGTGTAGGCTTCAATCAAAGCTAACCTAATTTTCAAGAAGCTGGTTTTTTTGTGCAAAAAGACAACCATCTATCCATTATCTTCTGGGCACTTTGGTTGCAGATTGAAAGATATCTTGTGCTCCTACTTTCAGCTCTTTGTTTGCTGCAAATTTTTGAGTAGATTTGGTTGTGGAAAGGCTCTCTTTCCTATCTACTACAAGCTGAAATTTTGTTGGAGGTAATGGCTAAAGAATCGGAAGCTATCGGTTCTTTGTTTAGTGAAGATCGGTTGGATGGCACAAACTACTCCTTGTGGAGTTACATGATGAAAAATCTTCTCATAGCGAAAGGGCTGTAGGATTTGGTCAATGGTGATGAGGAAAGGCCTCCATCTTTGGCACCTCCTACACCTCGTGGATCACAATCATCAATATCATCTTCTCCATCTTCGGAAGAACAAAAGAAGTGGGATAGAAGGGATGCACAAGCACATTCTATGGTTGCTCTTGCTGTGAAAAGATCTATCTTACCTCATATTAGGTCTTGTAAGACATCTAAAAGTGCGTGGGATACACTTTATACTATGTATAGAGTCAAAAATCCAGCAAGAGTGGTGTATCTCAGAAATCAGCTTTCTTTGTTGAAGATGCAAGAAGGGGATCAAGTGACCAATCACTTGACGAAGATCAAGGATCTTCGTGAGGAGCTTCTCAATATTGATGAGATAATTGAGGATGCTCAATTTGTTTCCATTACTCTCACCTCATTACCTTCATCTTATCTTCCCTTTGTTTCATCTTTGAGTATCTCTCTTAGGGGACAGCAACTCTCCTTTGATGAACTTGTTGGGCTGCTTCTTCAAGAGGAGCAAACGAGGCAAAACTTTGCGGGTGACACTCAACAAGATCAAGCTTTCTTCACGAAAGGCAAGGGCAAAGGCAAGTCAAAAGGAAAGGGGAAGCCTCCTTCCAAGGATGAGCAAAAGCTCGTTGGAGGTCAAAATGTCAACACTCAAAAGAAGAAAGGGAAGTGCCATTATTGCAAAAGGTATGGGCACTTCATCAAGGATTGTAAGAAGAAGCTTGCGAAAGAGGAGAGTAAAGGAATTGATACTAGTGCTTCACTTGCTACTTTGGAGCAAGAGCTTGAAGCTAATGGTGATCTCTTCAACCAAGACTATGCTTTTGTGTCTAATATTGCTTCTACTAGTACTACTACATCTATGAGGAATTCAGATTCTGTTTTGCAAGTTGCTGATTTTCAGCCCATTGAATGGGTGATTGATAGTGGTGCTACTCGTCATATGACTTCTCGCAAAGAAGCATTTACTAAATTAGTAAAAGTGCAAAATGGAAGTAAGGTACAATGTGCGGATGATGCATCTTATTCTATTCATAAAATTGGAATTGTAGCCATCATTTTGCCTAATGGTGAAGAAAAGTACATTAAGAATGTGCTTTATGTTCCGGGAATCAAGAAGAATCTTCTTTCGGTTTCAACTATGTTGAAGCAAAGACTAGTTGTTGAGTTCAAAGAAGATAAGTGTCTTGTCAAGGATCCTAAAAGATCACTCTTGATTATTGTTTCGGGAACGATGCATGCTGGCTTATTCATTATGGATACCTATGAGCGACGAATTCCCTCTACATGTCTTGTTGCTTCTACATCACAATCATTGGAGTTGGCTGAATTGTGGCACGCAAGGTTTGGGCATCTCAACTTTGCAAGTTTGAAGAAGCTGAAGACATTTAATATGGTAGAAGACATTCCTACTATTGAGCAGCCGGAAGGGCATGTATGCGAGGGGTGCATACTTGGAAAGTTTCAAAGGAAACCTTTTCCAATTGATGGAACTATAAGGGTTCTTGATAAATTTGATTTGGTTCATAGTGATGTTTGTGGTCCAATGAGGACCGAATCCATTGGAAAGTGCATCTATTTTGTGACTTTTATTGATGACTTTTCCCAATTTACATGGATCTATCCTATGAAGGCTAAATCGGAAGTTTTTCAACGTTTCAAAGATTTTCTAGCAATGGTGGAAAATCAATTTAGGCATTCTTTGAAGACCCTACACACCGATCGAGGAGGGGAATACATTAAGAATACGTTCGGTGCATTTCTTCGAGAAAAGGGAATTCTACATCAAATGACAACTCCCTATACGCCTCAACAAAATGGTGTTGCCGAGCGAAAGAATCGCACACTCATGGAGATGGCCCGTTGCATGCTCAAAGCAAAGGGGCTGCCTCACAAGTTTTGGGCTGAAGCGGTCATAACGGCAGCATACATAAGCAATCGTTGTCCTACTAAAGCATTGAAAGTTATAACTCCTTATGAAGTTTGGTATGGAAAGAAGCCTACAATCTCTCACTTTCGCATTTTTGGTTGTACGGCTTATTCTTTTGTTTCGGATAAACTTCGTACAAAGCTTGAGGATAAAGGAGTTAAATGCATTTTTGTTGTCTGTAGTAGTGAAAGCAAAGGCTATAGGCGGTTCAATTTGAGCACTAACAAGATTATTGTTAGTCGTGATGTGCATTTTGATGAAAAGAATTCATTGGATGTGGCCTCAACTCATATCTTGAAGGGGGACAGCCCACATAGTGTGAATGTTGAAGTTTTTCCAGATTTGGTACCATCTTCTTTTGTTGGAGATAAGGGGCAGCAATCAACCGGTTTCGACCTTCCCAACACCTCATCAAGTTTAGAGCCTAATGTTCATCAAAAACCGCCCGTTGTTGCTCAAAATCAGCCTGCAGGAACTGTTGGACAGCAAGGACCAGTTTTGGAAGATCTTGGACAACCAAGTGTTGTAAAGCTGACTCGGGTGCACCCAGCGTGCCCTGTTAGACTCAAAGGGGTGACACTCTCTAAGGTCCCAGAGCAAGTTAGAACGTCAAGGACTGAGCCTCCGAACTGTGGTGAACCAGTCAAGTAGTCACAAGTCATGAGCTAGCTCTGGAGCTCGAGTCATGGCCTAGTCAGGAAAGCAAGTTGATTCGGCCGCCGGGATGGCTCCCGAGACCCATGTCCGGGAGCCAGACTGATTCTGCCAGGCTTAATCAGCAAAATAAAAACTAAGTCCTAAAAAGCGTGCTTTACCAGAAAGCACTATGTTTCAAACCAGAGGGGGTGCGCCGAATCACAGCAGAACTATAGGGGGAGTCCGGCAGACAGAAACTTGGGCAGCTCAACCAGCGCCAGGAATCCAGTCGCCAGGTCTCAGCTCCCTCTACCAGCACGAGCCAGGCACAATGCCCAGCACGTGTTGGTGGCCCCGAGACCGGTCAGTCTATGTATGAATGTAACCTCTTCCAAATCTCATAAAGTTGATCCTTGGGGATGATTACCATTTCGGTTTCGCCTCCGGGACTGGTCCAAGTGGAAGGACCCTTACTACAACCTTTTTGCATCACTGGCGCCTAAGGGTCCCTGTCATCGACATGGGGCTTGCCGCTATGCCAATTGGTCAGTTTGGCGACCACTATGCCTTGGGTTTCATGTGTGGCTTGCCTTTGCCTTTGGTTACCTTTTGGGGACGGATTCTGAATTGGCTTTCGGGTTGGTTGGGATTCCAGTTTCCTTAAGTCTGAATGGTTAAGCTTATTACGTTTCTGAGTTGGCTTTTATGTAAGTGCATGATGGATGAATGTTAGACTTAAGCGCGTGTTGGGGAAACCGCTCAAGTCCCAGCGCCCTTTGAGGCACCGGCGCAACACCAAGTGCGGTGTCGGAAGATCTTGGACAGCAAATTGTAAGAAGAGACATGGCTGTTGGACAGCCAAAACAGTCCCACGGTGGCTGTTGTCGACTTTGCGGGACAAAAAAGTAAGTTCATTTTATGATGGAAAGACACGTGCCTCTACAAAATCAGTGGACTATGCTGATTTTTCAGATTTTGCTCTTACGTCTCATGAAGATGTTGCAAAAGAACCTGTTTTCTATGAGCAGGCCAAGGGAGTAAAATGTTGGGAGGATGCGATGCAAGATGAGTATGACTCACTTATGAAGAACCAGATTTGGGTTCTTGTTGATCTTCCTCATGGGAAGAAGGCAATTGGTTCTAAATGGGTATACAAAATCAAGTATAAGGCAGATGGTACCATTGAAAGGAACAAGGCAAGGCTCGTTGCCAAAGGCTATGCTCAGCAAAAGGGGATTGATTATGAGGAGACTTTTTCTCCTACTGCTCGGATGACTACCGTGAGGGTAATAACCTCTTTGGCTGCCCACTTTGGTTGGCGTTTGCGGCAACTTGACATAAAGACAACATTCCTCAATGGTGATCTCAATGAGGAAGTGTACCTTCAACAACCTGCTGGTTTTTTGGTTGAAGGCCAAGAAGATAAAGTTTGTCTTCTCAAGAAGGCACTTTATGGACTGAAGCAAGCTCCGAGGATGTGGTATCAAAAGATACATGCCTACTTTTGTGATCGAGGGTTTACTAATAGTCCTAGCGAATCTACTCTTTATGTCAAGCATACTTCAAATTATATCATCATTATTTTGCTTTATGTTGATGATATTATTATTACGGGAAGTAATGAGCAGCAGATTGATGCCGTAATACTTGATCTTGGTATGGTTTTTGAAACCTCAGATTTAGGCCTATTGCACTTTTATCTTGGTCTTGAATTTGTACAAGAAGGTGCTGGAATTTTCATCTCTCAAGAACGCTACATTGGGCAGATTTTAAAGCGGTTCAAGATGGAAGATTGCAAGCCGGTTGCTACACCTATGGAGACAGGCCTGAAATTAAGTAGTCAAGGTGATGGTGAATCATTTGACACTACTTTATATTGTCAAGCTATTGGCTGTCTCATTTACCTATGTAATTCAAGACCGGACATTTCTTATAGTGTCTCACTCATGAGTCAATTCATGCATGCCCCGATGACATCACATTGGAAAGCGTTGAAGAGGATCTTTTCGATATCTTCAAGGAACAAGAAGTCATGGACTGGTTTTTCCTGCTTGTGATGATGCATGTTTGGTTTGTTTTAGTGACTCGGATTGGGGTGGAGATCAAGACACTAGACGCTCTACAAGTGGACATTGCTTTTTTTATGGTAATTTTGCAATTTCGTGGTCAAGTAAAAAGCAGCCCACTGTTGCTACTTTTTCTAGTGAGGCAGAATATAGAGCGATATTTTCAGCCACGACAAAGTGTTCATGGCTGAGAAGACTACTTGTTGACATGAAGTTTGGCGAGCCCTCAGCCACTCTTATCTTGAGTGATAGTCAAAGTGCTATTGCCATTGCACGGAATCCTGTTTTTCATGCGAGGACGAAGCACATCGAGATCCATTATCACTTTGTTCGGGAGAGACTTCATGATGGCGACATTTTACCTGAATATTGTCCTACGGAGGATAATATTGCGGACCTCTTCACTAAGGCGTTGCCTAGAGTCAGATTTGAAGCTTTATGCAAAGCTTTAAATTTGATACCACGTGTTGGTTTTGTTACATAGTGAAGATTTCAGTTTTTGCATTGTCATTTAAGGAGGGTGTTAGAAATAAATGACTATGCTGAAGTTAATCCATAGGTTACTTTGACCCAAAAGGTCGAGATTTGTGTAACCATGGGTATTTACTTAATTAGGCCATCTTAAGTTTGTCTTAAGTTCAGTTGGACCCAATTTTGGTCATGTACTGACTCGTGGGTCCTTAGGGGTCTAATTTTGTTTAGGGGCCCTATCTTGACTTTTGGGGGTGCCCTACATTTAATAAGTGGTTAACCTTAGGGTTTGGTGGCATTTGGTCACATCCAGGTAGAGTACTTAGATGCTCATTGTGTATTCCATTTTATACAGTTTGGCTCTCCATTGCTCTTGTTGCTGTTTTCTCTCTCTCTCTCTCTTAGAGTTGGGCGCCCAGCCTCTTCTCTCTTGTTTCTTGTGGAGATTGATTGATAACTAGATCTTGGTGACTTGTCTCTTGCTTTCCTATAGCCTCTCATTGTGAATGATGTATGGGGTGAATGATAGATGCATGTTTTGTGTGCCCTTACCTTACATTTTTCAAGATAGATCATTGCATCAATCTAGTGTTAAATTTATGTGCAATCACACACTCCTTAGAAGATCAATCACATTGTTTGTGAAGTCCTCACATGTGTTTCACACGCCTACTGGTGCCCTTTTGAATAACTCTATGGTGGTATGAGAGTTCTCTAGCACTCTTAATTTCTTAAAGTGACACAATGTAACCATGGTGCAATATTTACATTCTTATGGCATGCATGGTCTATTAGATCTACTTGGCATGAGATTATATGATTGATGGTGCTAGCTTGTTCGTCCAACTAGCATGGCTTCCTTTTTTGGTATGTGGTACTAGAGTCCTTTCCTTAGTATTGGGCAACGACATTCTTCATCCATATTTGAAGTATGGTGTACTCAATGATGATTTCCTTCGGTGTTCCTGAAGCATTGGTATAGTGATATAGTCTATTAGCTAGAACCATATTCCTAATGATACAACCACAACATTTGCCTATGAGGTTGGTGCCTCGATGATCCTACAAATACCTCTATGAGGTATTCTTGGGCCATATACCTAGCATGGTATGTGTGCATTTGTAGTGGCCTTGCGGGACGCATATATCGTGAAGCCTTCATTTGGCATTCTCGGGCCATTCATGTTGTTTGACGCCACTTCATGTTTTCATTAGTAGATTAAACTCTTCGTGATGGGCTTTTTGTTGTAAAATGATGATGCTAGAATAGCTTGAAATTATGAACTTAGGACACTAGTGATGTTGATTTCAAGGTCTACTTGATCCTAACATAACTAGGAATGGAACATGCAATGTAAAAACTTGACATGCAACTGCCATGCAAGTAGAAATGGAAAAACCAGCAAGCTGTGGATCCCAAATTTGATCCTAGTTCAAATCTATATGAACTCTACTCTATGCCAATTCGATGAATCAAGAAAAGAAATGATTTCTACTTGCTGGCCATTTCAATTAGCAAAATCAGATCTGGAAAAAACAGATTCTAATTGACTTCTGATCACAAGTAGTGAAGTGCCTTTCCAATAGAAAACATATGCTTATGATTTCATCAACTTCTGACAAGTATTCAAAGGGAAATGAAAGATATTACAATTCTCTCTCTCTCTCCAACTCGTGGAGCCTCTATTAATTAGAATTTGTGTATGTACAATAGTTGGCATGCAATTGCCAAGTGTCCAATTTCTTATGCATGTCATGATAGGTGGCAATCTAACTTATTCTCCCCCATGCACATGTGCATGGGGTCTACCAAACTCAAATGGGTCAAAGGCATCATCATGCAAGAAGGCCTTCCACAAGTTTGGTAGGAAAACAAATTTGCCTAAGTTATTTGGGCCTTACAAATTTGGACCCAATCATGACCATGTGCCATGTACTATTTATTTAACTAGGTTTATAAGTTCAACACTTTTACCATTTAAATCCTTCAGGTAGCAACTTGTTACGACCATGCACTTTTTGCAACTTGGACATAGCATCAACTTTCTTCAACGACATCCCCACCACATGCAGTTTTATGGTTTATAATCTTGTAGCAACGACATTCGTGTTTGCATTTCAAGTTATGTTTCTTTTATTGCTTAAATTGAGAGCAATGTTTTCGAGTGTGGGAGTGTTCAAGACATGCATTACTTAAGGGTACGCAAGGTTGAGTACAACATTTCCCTCCAATTTAAATGGGATTTTATTTTGACCAACACAAAAAAGCTTGATGATCCACACAAAAAATGAAGCACTTTGCTCGCAATTTCTTGCTTCAAGAACTATGACCAAACTTTTGTAATAGGGTATGAACAGAACGTAGTGAGCCACCTAGTCTATGTTGATCAATGCACTTCAAAGTAATAGGCTTGAATACTTTCAGCCAGCCATTCTAGAAGATCCTAGGCGGGCAAGATTTTCAAGCCATCTCCAGCCGCCATAGCCGCCATTGGAGCTTTCACGCTACACCCTCTCTAGAAATTCGTGTGGTGTTACGAGCTTTGACACTATCAAACTGCCAATTTTCCAGATGTCCCACATTTTCTCAAGTCTGACACCCATCTCCTATCAAATCTGACGTTCTAATATAACTCTAGAAGTTTTCACTCAATTTTTCATGATTTTTTAGACTATATTCTGCCTACGTCAAAAAGCCTAAGACCCTCACAACCTATTCAACTTAACAAACTTGCAATAAAACCAAATTACAGTCTCTAACTGCCGGCTTGAGTACTTATTTGGATCAAATGTTCAAGAATCGGCAGGCACAATGCCAAGGCTTTTTCACATTAAACTGACAGAACTAAGATGAATTTCATAAAGGACAAACCAAACATAACGAACCTAAAGTAGATAGGGGAACAAGAGCAAAGGCTCTAGATCCAAAACTATGTCGGAAAAGAAAACTCCAAGACCGCAAATAGATTATACGATATGATTTATTGATTGACTAGATATGTTGGATGGAAAAACCTTAAGTAGGCGCAGACGCCTGCTGTAGCTGATTCTCAACATCCTGAATGCCTCTTTGAAATAAACTGCGGCAATCAACACGCCTCCACCACCTTGCCGCTCATAAGATGCTTTGCATAAAGCAAGCAAGGAAGCGATCGATCGATCGCTGGCTGCCTGGCTCTCTCTTTTCCTTAAAAGAGATGTCACCCGCGACAGCAACGGCAGGTGCAACCTTAGTTTTGCAGCCCTAATTTCCAATGCACCAAAGTTACTTAGGATGTGGGGTTTTCATTGGGTTTTTTTTTTTCAATACTTTTGTATATGCATTGTGTGGGTTTTTTTATTCATTTTGGTGCTTAATCCAAGGGTTGACTTGTTGCTTAGCTTGGCATCCATAGGTTTTATTTTTGCATTGTGGTGCTTAGGGTGAGTGTGCCAAGCCTGCAAATGATGTCATGGCTTAGAAGGTGAATACATTTCCAGTTTTTTGGCATTGCCTTTTGGCGAATACGTTTCTAGATTTTTAGCATCGCCTTAATTGAGTTTATCCAAAATTTACTATTAAAGTCAATGTTTTAAATTATATAAGGGTGTGTGTGCACAAAAAGCTTTATCAAATTGCTAAGGACTTTATTGCAAGAACTCCATTTATTTAATGCACCTTCATATGCTAGTCGTAAATAACAAAAATCCATATCCCTATATTTTTCTTGCTTGCATGCCCATGCTTTAAATGCACCTTTATATGCAAGTCATAAATAGCAAATAATTTGTGCCTATCTATTTCTTACAGCATTCCTAGGCTCTTGACCAATGTTGAAAGGGCATAATAGTTAGCCAGTTATAACCGGCCAATTATACATCAGATTATCTATAACCGAACTGACAATTGTGATTTATTCTATAACTCTGGACTAACCTACTCTTTAATTCAAGAATGCATGTTGGGTCCACTGACATCGACCTAAAAGGCTTAAGTACATCCAAGTTCTACTAGATATGTCGCATATATTTTGTAATAATGTGGAGAAGCAATGCAACTCGTTTGAATAGCCATCAGCGTGAGAAATGCCCATTTAATGCTGCCTTGAATCTGACATACAACCGTGATGAAATAGTCTCATCCTGTTGTAAAAAGTTGAAAGAGGTTTTTGATTATAGCAAGTATTGTTTGTCGAACGTGTACAAAAGCACATGAGTTAAAAGTAGCTAGCCCTTCCACAATGGAGATGAAAAATGTTGGTGTGAAAATGACTTTTCATCCTACACAAACAGATAAGAGTTTGAATCATGAAAAATCAAGGGAAATAATTGATTGTTGAAAAATCAAAGTAATAATCAAGGATGCATAAAGATTAAGATTGTAGTGACCTATTATCATCAAGGAAGACCAACTTTAGATTGTTACATCAAGCTCGTTGTTATTAGTGGAGTGAGGTTGATTTGGAAAAGTTTTCAAGAGAGAAAGAAGAGACTGAAAATCGATATTGGAAATTGTTACCAAAGCATATAAATAACTAAGTAAACTGAACATATAATCAGTTAGCATAATCTGTAAATTGCCATATTATTCGGCATTGTCGACTACCCAAAGACAAAAATACAAATTAACCTTATATGTAGGTTAACATAATATGTATTTAACTATCCAATATTGCTCTCGACTTGCATGACACACATCTTGATTCCTTACTAACAACAATAATCAAATAAAAATTATCTATTTGCATTCACAAAATCATTCCATATATATTATTTTTAATGTTGTCATATATCTACTCATGCACACACTTTGAATCATAGTTCAATCTTTGAGGTAAAAAAGGAAATGTTGTAGAATATTTAGATTACAAAATGATGCTTTTACAGTCTCCACTTACATTTGAAACTTTTGCAAGACATCTCTTCCCCAAGAATGTCCTCTTTCTTGTGACAAACTATATCAAAAGATGGAATGAACCTCAGGTTCGATGGTGGGGATCCAACATGAGGTTCATCCTCAAGCAACAAAAGTTTTCAAAGCCCACACTCCAGGTTTTGAAGTAACTAATTCAACTGGTAAAGTCAGGCAGCATGAAAATTCCTCTAAAAAACAGAGGATGAACCCTGGGATAGGCTATCCCAGGGTTCATCCAACTCCCTCTTCACATGTTTTGAGCATACATTGCAATCCCCATAAGTTTTGGTTGTCAAAATCAAACTCAGTTCATTAGAGAAATGTATTGGCACATACACAAGACCTCCACCTGTCAGCTGCATCTCTCTCTATTAGCGCAGGTGGCAGCTACTTCAATTTTTGTCAACGGAGGTCAGCGCACGTAAGCACATGTCACCCTTCTATTAGCGATGGTAGGGAAAAACTGAACAGCACTGGTTTGTCAACGAAGGCTTGGATTTCATTGTTGGCCTAGATTTAATCGTTGGCTTGGATTTCAAGCTGGATTTAATCGTTGCACAGTTGTATTTCATCAATGTCCTATATTACATTGTGGCCTGCCAAAGAATCCATAGACTCGAGTTCTCAGTCATCACATGGCATTCTTGAACATTGTAAGTGATTTCTTTATTATATTCTCATTAAAAATAGATATTCTAATCTAATTTGATATATATGATACATCTTTGATACCTCACAGCTTTCTAATATCAATCTACTTTGGTTTTTGTTTTTTATTTTATAGTTATAATCATCATTATTGTACTTAGTAACACGTTTGTATTCTAATCTCATAAAACTAGAATTAGTTCAAAATCTTTGGATTTTTTTATTTCAACAAGCTTCAAAGATCATATGGATGTTGCACGCAATGAAAAGGAGAGAAGAGATAGATTGCAATATATTGAGAGAAGTGATCCTAGTACAAGACCATTCACTAGCCTTGCTAATCCTCTAGAGACATTTCATTGGCAAGTGTACAACATCCTTGAAAAAGATACTCAATGACATTCCAAAGCGTGACTATGCGCTAGCAATAGCTGATATACCATATAGATTTAAGCTAAAGGGTGTAGTAAATGATGATTGTGCACACACATATGCTCAAATATTGCATATGGTGAAATCATTCAAGGAACTAACCACATCATCGTTATGGAGATTTCTTATTTTTCACTCCACTAATCAAGCTACAGCGGTGGCAAAGGCTTTGAAGGACGAAACTCATGGTTATGAATTATTGATATGGTAATTTTTGTGATCTTGTTGTTAGTTTGTAGTAGATTAAGTTGATCTATGATGCTCTATTTATATCAATCTATTAATCAAGTTATTTTTTTTTTCAAATGTTAAGCATGCTCCTGGAGAAAGGCTAGTTAGTTGTTTTGAATTGATGACTGTTGGATATTTCTCATTGGTTGAGTAAAGTTCCAATGCACACTTGAAGAAGAGGAGTATGTAACGTTTTTCCATTTCCAGCAATAACAAGAAAACTTCGAACTTTAGATGTGTCTCGAAGCTTGGTCAATCCCTATTAAAAGCCTCAATGATTATTAAATGAATTGACATTCTGCCCTATCCCTCAAAACACACTCACTCTCATATCAGTCCACAACCCGAGGGATATACCGACCCCCCTCGATATATCCCTAGGAAGACACTCAGTGTGTGATCACTCTACAATTCGAGATATATATCGACCTCCCTTGATATATCCCTCTTGTGAAAGAGATTGGATTTTAGATCTTTTTGCTGGAACAGGAACAACAACTATTTGTGCTTTGAAGAAAGGAAGAAATATTGTATGTTTTGAGCTCGATCCAGTGCACGTTTCATTTATTGTGCAATGTGTATGTGCTATAGATGAGCTCCTTGACGGGGATGGAGAAGTTGGAGTGAAGTTTGATTCCTTATGTGAAAAGGTCCAAATTGCATCTACAGAGCCTCAACCTCCATTAAAGGATGAGCCTGAGGATTTTGCAAATCTTCAGGATGAAGCGTATGACTGTGAAGAAGTAAACGAAACACAAGACTCTAAAAATGTCAATGTTAGTCCTGAGGAGATCTTAGATGTATAAAGCCTTCCTGATCACACTAATTTAGGATGATGTTGGAACTTGAACAAGTCCATTGATGTTTATTTTATTCACATTTGGTTATTCATTGTCATGCGTTCACATTTGTTTATGAATTCTTCCTTCGGCTCAATTGTTCTATTTATTATGTATTTTCTTGGTATCTTGCTATCTTGTCATTGTTCAATATTGTTTGATAATTATGTTACAATCAAGACTAAGATGCTAACATGTTGCTCTAACTTTGTAGTAGACAACACAAATCTTCAAATTAGAGTGTACATGTTGTTGTATAAGCACATTAATTAATTTAACCTAATTTATTGTTTCAAGTATGATTCTCGTTACTCATTTGAGATAAGCGATATAGTTTATCTTGTTCAATCCTCAAAGTAGTCTACAAATGTAGTTTTACAAATACATCAATTCATTTCACCTAGGCTTTAGTATTAGTTTTCTTTGCTTAAATTACATTTCATGTATACTTTTGACATATAGCCTGCACTTTTAAGTAGATCATTACATTTTCTCACATATTCAGTTCAAAATAGATTTTTGGTGTTAATGGTAGAGTATCTTGCAAGTTGTTTTCTTACATAAATACACCAATATTCATTTTTTACCAGGCTCTGATTGAATATTAAGTACGTATTTCGTTATGTTGGTGACGAGAATAGTTAGGACATCTAAAAAAAGTCTTGCAATAAAAACACTAACACATTTGCATCTATTTGATATTTTATATTATTGAAAATAGTTGTAAATCCACGATGGGTGAACAATACACATTGACATATTTTAAGTTAAAGAAAAAAGAAAAAATCCATTCATTGGGCTAATAATAAATGACTGAGTCTTGACCTGAGAGACACACATACAAAGAAAATTAAAATCCAAATATTTTTCATGGAATCGTAGATTAATAGAGTTGTATCATTTGATAACTATATGATGGCCTCAAGAAACTATTCAAATCTATTATGATTACATGTGGTTACTTATGATTACATAAGATTATATATGTTCATTTGTTCTATTTTTTGTTTTCTCTTGCATAGATTTTGTCAGCCAACCCAATATATACATTTGTACATTTGGTTGAATAGGGCGTAGACCACATTTTGGCCGCACCATCGAGAATTGAGACTATCCATTTAAACACTCAATCCATTTGAACAACAATGGATTGATTGTTCTTCTAATAGTTCTATTGGAACTTATAAGCATACTCAAATTACACGTTTTTTGTTTGTTTGTTTCAATGAGATACATACAATAATTTTCCAAACATCTATAGTGTAATTGAAAATCTAAATTTTGCATTTATAATTTAATACTTTGTCATGATTATTTTGTGAATATAATACTCAATTTTTTTTTTCTCGTTTGTAAATTAGCAAATATTTTTTCTTTTTTTAAACAATGAATTTGGCCTAAAATAAATTACAATGTGTCAATATTTGACTCAATTTTTTAAAATTGTTAAAAAAAAAACTAAGTTTTTTCGAGGGAATCTTGAAATAGGTAACACGCAACATTATCTATTTAATACACAACAGTGTTTACTTGGGTCTCTTTTCATTTTGGGCACATTTGAGAGCTAGGCTACCATTAATTCTCGCGCCTTTGGCTTGCGAGTACATTGCACCATTTGAGAGTACATTGCACCATTTGAGAAAGTTGATGTCCTCATCAGGGCCAAACTAGACCTATGACGCATGGCACATGCTTAATTCACCGGCCGCATAAAAATAAGATAAAGATACATAGGCAGTAAGTAGCACATGAAAAGTGTAGAAGTTCCTTGAACTTCAGAATTGGATTGAAAATTTCTACATCATCTCATATTTGTAAGATCAATACTTACAACTTTAAGACACAATTTGTAGAATCTTGGCCTCCACAAGGACAGCTCAAGACTTTGAAACATGCACAAAAAGAAAAGCTATAACAATCTACTTATGGGACCAAAACAAAAATCATTGGTACATGTTTGCCTCAGGAGGCTTTCCCAAGTTTCTCGAATGGGTGACCCAAACATTTGGCGATGGTTTATTCTTCCAGCTGAACGCCACGCTTCAAGAAAGATACATGAAACAACGAACTCAGAATATCACAAATCAGCTGATTTTACCCACATCTGCAAATACATGACAGAAACGAGCGTTGGGAGTTTTCGGCTTATCGTAAACATAACTGCTACTTACGTCTGATGAATTCAACACCAAATATGGAGCTAACTTTTCAGATCCATACGTGGAACCAAACATAAGTGCTATTTTTCATTAATTATACACCACCAGATATGGAATTAACTTGGCAGATTCATATATAAAACCAGACATAAGTGCTACTTCTGATAAATTCTACACCATCAGATATGGAACTAACTCTTCAGATCCATACATACAACAAAAACATATTAAGTGCTACTTTTCATAAAATGTACAATTCTACACTAACAGATATGGAACCAAGTTTTCAGATCCATAAATAGAACCAGACATAAGTGCTACTTCCGATAAATTCTACACCATCAGAGATAGAATTAACTTTTCAGATCCATACGTAGCTATTCCGATCCATACGTAGAACCAACATAAGTGCTACTTCTCATATATTCTACACCACCAGATATGGAATTAACTTCTCAGATATTCCATTAATAGAACCAGCATGAGTGCTGTTTCTCATAAATTATACACCGTCAGATATGAAACTGACTTTTGAAATCCATGTATAGATCCAGACATAAGTGCTACTTCTGATAAGTTCTAAACCACCAGATATGGATCAAAATTGCAGATCCATACTTAGAACTAGTAAGCTGAACAGAGATCAAGTTTATAACGAAGATGGCAGAATTCTAAGAAGGAAGAAAGCATCCTGGGTTCATTGAAACTTTTCTTTTTGTTCGCAAATTCTGAAGGGATGACGTAAAACGTTTGTTTTCTCGCTAAACGAAGCGTTGAGACTTATGTACGATACCAAATATTAGAAAAAATGCATTGTCGGAACAAGAACAACGAGATCAGCAAAACAAAGCAAACTAAGATACAGAAAAGCATTTGGATTTCCGTACAAGCTGTGAACCAACATCAATGAACCCGATGGTCTTTGAGAGAGAGAGAGAGAGAGAGAGAGAGAGATACCATTTCTTAAGCTGTGTCATCTTGAGAAGATGCGATAGTAATCTGTATAAGTCCAATTTTAGGAGGGAGAGAGAGAGGGGGGCGGGGGAGGGGGGGGGGGTTGTGTGGCGGCTCGCAATATTCAACTTCACGGATGAGTTTCGGTACTAGGTCTTTTCTCCTCGGAACCTCAATACAGAGCAAATGCTATGAGTTTGATTTAGTTTAATATTTTAGGATACAGTAAGCAAGGTTAAAATGAAAGTTCAGCTAAGTTGAATAAAGCCAATATTGATACCATCACATATCTTTTTCCAATTTACTCCACTTCGAGTGCCTAAAACTCATTGGTACGCCGCAAAACGAATATTTTATGAATGCAGAAATGTCAAAGATTTCATATTATTAATTTCTTCTCCAATCTCGTCTGGTATTCTTTACTAGTATTCTTTACTCAGTCTCTCTCTCTCTCTCTCTCTAAACCGGTCCTCTTCGTCCTGTCTTTGCTGCTTTTGAGCAACGAGCAGGCCAGAAGGAGTATTAGTATTTGGAACAGATATGCAGGCGCGCCTCAGATCCATGGCTCAATCATAAGCCTGGCATTATCAATATTTGGATTAAGCTGCAGATGCCTTCTGTTCTTCTGACATGCCGGCCATATAAACTTTAGAAGGCATTATATCTTTCCTCCAAATGGAAGATGCGATTTGTCTATTGAACTGAGCGCAACTCCCAGATCTGGCCGATTCATTATCTTAATGACTTTCGTTACCTCAGAAAGTTTCTCATGTGTTGCGTGCTGACAGCAGAAGCAAGCGTTCTTGGTAGCCATATCAGAATTCAATTTGATCACTTCGTAGTTTGCACTTGTCTAAACTTGTACATTTACAGCCAGCCAGAATGTCCTCTATTAGACCACTGAGTCGCCTAGTACGAGCCGGCTTGCAAAAATCTGCCGAATCTTCTAACCTATCTCGATCCAGCTATGGTACACGAGTTCTAAGCAGGCGCAGCTTCGCTTCTCAATCTGGAAATAAATCATTGAAAGATGATGAACTACTTGCTCGGGCAAGGCCATTCTGGAAAACGGAAGAAAAATGGTGGCCTTATCTTATGATGCTTGCTGCCAGGTACTCAGCCATCTTTAGAACTACATCATGTACAATCTATCTTCTTTGAATAAACCTCCTCTCTCGAGCTACTAAATGCATTAGGACAATTGGCATGTTGTATGCTAGTAAGTGCATTGACTGGTTTCAATCTAGACGGCGATCACATTTCATACTTGAAAAACTGGTCTTTTAACTCGGAAACCACGCGAGCCTCGTAATAGGTGAGTGCTCGATCCCACCCGAGCCTCCTAGCCACCCTCGCAAATGTGTGATTACCCCGCAAAGACCAATGTCAGTGGACGGCGCTCACATTTCTTTAGATGTAGCCCATTCAAACTACTCCATCCAGTTATGGGATTTTAAGTCCTCATGGCTTATGTGATGGCTGCAGCTACACCAGCAAACGCATATGCCAGCAATTTGCATATATTTCCGATGCTCCTTCAAGCACTCTCATTCTTGAGACTACTTAATTCTGGAAAATGCTTGATCTGAGAATCTTCTTGAATTCCTCATGCAAGAAAAGTTATAGTGCTGAAGGGGACAATGTAGATCAAATGTTCAAAGCCAACTTAAAGCATGGCCATTGGGAAAGTTGAACAGATACTAGAATGCTGCCCATTTAATGACAATTTTAATAGGAGGCTGGAGCATATATTTGACAGCTGTTTGGAACCAAATCCGCCAAGCTTGTCCTCTTGATGTGCCACAGTCCGCCGACGCCATTCTATGACTCCTCTCGTGCCCACCTCTGGCGTTGAAGCCTGGATTCACTACAAAGTTTCTAACATCCCTATCTAATTTATATTCAAGGTAGAAATTACTCACTGAATCAATTAGTTCTGGGATCAACTTATCCAAATTAGATTGCTCTCACTGTAAGTGAAGCTTGTATCACTAAAGTTGAAACGCAGTCAAAATTTGGTAATGGAAAAAGATGGGAACTAAGGATTATTCTGCTTAGGTTAATATTTTATGACCAGAGCTTGGTATGTGCTTGCAGGTTTGTTATACCCAAATTAGGAGTTCATATTTCAAGTAGACAAGTGATCAGTATCTTTCTATTGCCTGAAAATTCAATCAGAATCTTACTGCTAGAACATATTTAGTACTGCTGAATCAGACATTATTGGAAGCTAAGGTAACATAAGGATCACAAAAGTAAATTCAGGACGGCACAGTATATTCATTTTAGTAGACATTTTTCTGTTAGAGATGCACACTAGTATGTTTTACGCGTACAATGTTGACTTATAAGCACTACCACTCATAACGTTGGCCGATTTACTGATATTCTTCGTAGTTAAACCAAATACCTGGACATTTCTAGCCAATAGCACTTCATCCCAAGAGGTACCTTAAAAAACGTTTCTACCTTAGCAAATTTTAATCAGATACCAGAGATTTTTGTTGGACCATTCTAGATTGTTGCAGAGACGATCCATCCACCATATGGGGTACCTTAATCCAGGCAATGCAATATTCATCTGTTTCCTTGTTTTTTAAGTGTGACGTGTGTTGTTGCTCTAATCTGTCAGTTTTACAATGTGCCAGTGGTTCGCTTGGGGGACTACTAGTGGTTTCAGCAGATGCGAAAACAAAGGAAGAAGGCCCTACTGAGAAGGTCTCTGAGAAGAAGAAACGACTTCTGATCCTTGGTACTGGATGGGCTGGAGTTAGTTTTCTGAAAGATCTGGACACCAGCTTGTATGAAGTTACAATTGTTTCTCCACGAAATTATTTCGTTTTTACTCCACTGTTGCCAAATGTGACATCTGGGACAGTGGAAGCACACAGCATCACTGAACCTGTGCGCAGAATCGCTCGAAATGTGAGTTTCTTATGCAAATACAAGACTGAATTCTACACATTCCTTACTTTCGGTAACGACTAGTACATCTTGTCCTGTAATGAGATGGTATAAAAATCTGAAGATTGTCAATGTTGGCGAAAAGTATGAGCATGTCAGAGTATCAGTCACCATAGGACATGCTCAAAGTAGTTAGTATGTGTTGACAGATTTTGTATTATGGCAATTGCAGAGGAAAAAGAGCATAAAATTCTATGAAGCAGAATGTCTACATATTGATGCGGCTAATAAGACGGCATCGTGCCGAGACATGAGTGATGTTCATGTAAAAGGGAAAGAAGACTTTACCTTGGAATATGATTTACTGGTAATTGCTCTAGGTGCTCAACCTAACACATTTGGAATACCAGGAGTGAAAGAGCATTGCCACTTCTTAAAGGTAAGTTTCTCTGGGTTCCAGTTCTAAAAAATAATCTTGTGGCAGTTTTACAATCTGAAAAGTTTCGGTCCATATCGTTACACTTTTTTTATGTTCATGCTTTTACATCGTGAAGGAATGGTTTTGCTCTAAGGTTTACTAAGTTGCGGTGGTGCAACTCATGATGCATGCTTAACTTTTTTATCATCTTGTTGCCAAGTGCAAATGCAAACAAGAATTTATTTTGGTTTTAAGAGGGGCTCGAACGTGGGACAAAGAAACTTTGGATGCCAAGTTAACCAACTTACCCAACCCCGTTGGATAAATTCAAACAAAAATGAAGCATTGAGCTTAAAGATGTTCTCTTCTTTTATTGTTATGTCTTGATGCTCTGTTGTGTAGAAACTTTGGCTGATCACTCCACATAGGCGTACTATCTTAGGATCTCGCAACTTCATTTGGCTTCACAGCAGCTCGCTCGATGTTTCATAGAGTCTGCAGAAGCGCTTAGCGTTTTGGGTAGGCGTCTAACCAGAGCGTATGCTTGACTTATGACATTATTCTGATGGTTAAGATATCATAAGCCAGCAAATTTGGCGTACGCTGTCTTACACTGTTGGGTAGTTAGTTCCTTATGATATCCCTGAAGTCTTAACCATATCTGCAACAAAGTGTGACTGTTACAAAGAACCTGTAAAGATAAACCTAGATGAGGCGATCCTGCAGTAAAAAATGACCTTACTAGGACATTACTATAGGATGCCCAATCAAGATGTGACATTGTACCCATTGTTTAGGACTAGGATCTCGAATGATTTTTCTTATCTTCTCTTTCATGCTTCGATGCGTTTTCCCCTGTTTTACATGAAATTTCTTCATGCTAGTTTCTGGCGAAGGACGACAGGTACCATAATGATCTTGGCTTTTGCCTACTTATTTTTAATGAGTGCGTATATGAGTCGGTATTGAACATCCTTCAAAACAGGTCCATCATATAAATACGTGGGTTAAATTCACGAAAGAGAATGTAGGCAGAAAATGCAGGCACTGGTAGACAAACGTGTTTTGCACATAGAGAGAGAGAAATTCACGAAAGAGAATGTAGTTACTGGTAGACAAATGTGTTTGCAGAGAGAGAGAGAGACAGAGAGAAAGAGAGAGAGAGATTGATTTTAACGTGATTGGTCCAAATCACTCGTCATTTCAGGAAATAGAGGATGCTGAGAGGATCCACCAAAGTGTTTTGGATTGCTTTGAAACAGCAAACCTTCCTCACTTATCTGACGAGGAAAAGAGAAAATTGCTTAGTTTTGTTGTGATTGGAGGCGGTCCAACCGGAGTTGAGTTTGCGGCTGAACTACACGACCTCATCCATGAAGACTTGGTGAAACTCTATCCAGGTCTAGAAGAAAAAGTCAAGATCACTGTGATACAAGGGGCTGACCACATTCTCAGTATGTGAGTAACACAGCCATTTTGATTGTGAACCCGAAATTTAGACGTGCATCCAATATATTACAAGAATAAAAAGATAGCAGATCCTTACGATACTGCATTGGCTGATGAATATATTATAAAAGGATAGCTTTTACTTCATCTGCATTAAGTCTTGTGCAAATAGTTGACACTGGAAATCAAGGGCGCAAAGGGTACAGGCTCCTTCAGAGCTTTTGAAGGTTGCACCTTACCCAAGAATATAGTGAGCCAGCTTTTGAAGACAAAGTTGTATTCGCCATTGTCCACTATTTTATTATTCTCTTGTATCTACTCATTTCTGCGGCTAATTGAGTAAATCAACTGACCTGAAAGTAGAGAAAAGGAAAACTCATCAACATGCTACTTATTGGAAGATTGCTTCTATATTGTTCTGAAATAAGGGCACGTAGCAATTGACTTCCAGTTTGAAAACTAAGCTTCAGGCCTTTGACTGCACGCTGTGATCTAGCGTTCTCTGATACTGCTTTTCATATACATCTCTGTTTCATATGCCTTTCATCGCAGCATAAATTTTGGCAATACCATCGAATTCACTGTCAATTCGTATTTTCCTCTCTGGAATTGCTTTTTATTGTGCCCTCCTATCCAGTGACCAGTATTGTATTAAACTGATTTTAATCAACACTGCTCCTAAATTTCACAGGTTCGATGAGCGAATCAGCGATTTTGCCGAGAAAAAATTCCAGAGACAGGGCGTTGAGATTCAAACAGGTTGTTTTGTGCAAGCAGTGACTGATAACGAGGTTACAGTTAAAAATAAGTCTGGACAACTCTACACAATGCCATATGGTATGGCAGTTTGGTCCACCGGAATCGGCACTCGCCCAGTGGTGTCCAAGTTCATGGAGCAAATTGGTCAGGTAGGTGCACTGATCATAGCTATTCTGTTAAGATGTAATCTATTCAAGATCGTAACTCTAATTTGTTGTGCTGGAGATTGCTGAGAAATTAATTTGTTGGACTAATGCAGAAGAGTAGGCGAGTTCTGGCAACGGACGAATGGTTGCGTGTAAAGGGGTGTGACAATACTTTTGCTTTGGGGGACTGTGCAACTATTGAGCAACGAAAGATCATGGTTTGGTTCTTACAAACTTTTGAACCTAAAATGCCTTGCATGCTGAATTCTTTTGCAGTAAGAATGTGTGATGATATGAGAAACGTGAATTTGATGATATTGAAACATAAAACTGTAGTATGGAAAGCCATAGTATATTTACACGGGACAAGTTTCAAAGTTGTAAGCTTTGTGATTAGGGTTGTTGATTTTGCAACGTAAATGCACCAACTTATGAAACCGAGAAAGGCAAAGGGTTAGGTAAGCATGAAACTGAAGACTATTTATTAGTAGAACAAAGAAGCCCCTACACCTCCTTGGCACAGCTTGTGCTGAGTGCAAGCTTGTACCTTAGGCCTTATATTGATGGCTTTTGGTTATACGTGCATTTCTCTACTTGAGGCATTGCCTACTTCATAGGTAGCTTAACAGTTCTATGACTTATAAATTGGTTACATTCTCCAGATTTGTCTCCCTTTTTGTCTCCTCAACATGGGTGCATGATAAAGTCTAGCTTGGCCAGTTTAAACAACAAAAAGTTCTGCTTTCCATTATTATACAGTTGTTAGCTGCCCCCCTCCGAGGGGGAAATGTACTTTGTAATTTCTAATCCGAATTGGGCTCAAAAGGCATTGTGCTCAACTGGTTTTGAGTTAGATTGGGCAAGTGTAGATCCATGAGTCACAATCTTTGCTGTTTACTCCCCCCATCAACAAAAACATGCGACACTGTTAGAAAGCACAAACAACCATTTTTTTTCTCATTCTTGAAACAACATAGGCATAGAGCAACAACAAAGTATGGAAGCCTCACTGATCGAGGCCCCAGTTGGTCGCCTCTTTGTCGGAGTCCATGATCATCGCCTCCAACGCTGGGTTTGGTTTACCCACAATCCAAACTCAATTCATCAATGCATGATGCATAGTGGCAATGAAAATAACTTAGTAAGAATTTCGGTTGTAATGTTGCACGGTCTAGCAGAGCTTGGTCCCTCTCCATACCAATGTAGTGTTGGGGGACAATGGCCTTGCAAGCGTATGAAGTGTCCCCACAGCCCATTATGTGGTTTTACCATGATGTCGGATTTAGGATAAAAGCTGTCTACTAAAAACAACAACCTCTTGGAATTATTGCTTGCTATGAACAACAGCAAGAAGTCGTGGGTAGTGTTGTGTCCATATATCAATGTTGCAACTATACATGTTGGAGTTTACCAACTCACTTTTTAACTTTTTGAAAGAGCAACGACACAAGGCATTACACCAGCAAAGGAGAACTTTTCTTTGCAAAAATATAGCAATACCAACAAACCATCTAGCAAATTGTTGAATCTCTTGATGCCTCTCAATATGGCATGTCTGGATATCTGTAAACTTGCCCTTTGCACTAAGCACATGAATGCAAGTCAATCTTTCTTTTATGGCAGTCTAAGACTCCTACTCTGATAATGTAAAGAACAGCTCATAATCTCCATTCTCCAAGTAATCCACGTTCCTGTTAATCACAGTCATCACTGTGTTTCATCGTTTTTTCTCCTGTTGGTTGAGACTTCGTTCAATCGTCTTTCTTCCGCTGCCGTCGTCTCATCGCAATCACATCATATCCCCAATAGAAGTGGTATCAGAGCTTTGGTTCGTTGGATTGCTAGAGTCTAGGATTTACAATAGAACTTAATACGTTCTTGTTTTATAGAAGCTATTCATTCTGTTTGTGTTCAATCTCTGTTCCTCGATTCTAATGGAAGGTTCAACCTCAGAGATCCGCTTGATTAACAAATTCAACGGAGATGATTTCCACATGTGGAAGTTCAAGATGAGGATGATCTTAATCGAGAAGGAGCTATGGGGATACGTAAATGGTTCTATATTCAGACCGGCAGAACCTGAACTGCTTCCAGCCTGGGAAGCGAAGGATGGCAAAGCACTTGCCATCGTGTCCCTAAATCTGAAGGACACTCAGATCGCCCATGTATCTAATAGCACCACCTCCAAAGAAGCGTGGGATATCCTAACAAGCATCTACGAGACTTCAGATGTATCGACTCGCCTCTTTCTGAGGAAGAACGTACTGACACTCAAGATGAGCGAAGGCACCTCAGTCAGCGATCACCTGAACGAGTTCAAATAGTTGCTGAATCAACTTGCTGCCATAGGTTCTCCTATTTCAGAAGAAGACTCAACGATGTCTCTTCTCACCAGTCTTCCATCCTCCTACGACAACTTAGTATTGCTTCTAAGCAATACTCCTGCGCTGTCTCTCCAGAAGTTGACAGCAAGCCTGTTGCAGGAAGAAGTCAGGAGAAAAAGCTTATCTACAACGAGTACCAAGTCGATGGCATTGTACTCTAATAAGCATCAGTCCAAGAAGAAGAACTTCAAGGACAAGAAGACGAAGGCAGAGCAGCCAGCCTCAACGCAACAATCACAACAGTAGCACAATAAAAAAACAATCGTCCAAGACCAATCTCTTCTGCAGATATTGCAAAAGATCAAACCATGACATTAAGGATTGTCGCATCCTCAAGCACAACGAAGCGAGGAAGAAGATGTAGCAGCACCAAGAAGGGGGTTCTGACATTGTCAGAAATCCAAAAGAAGATGACAAGGCGCTGATGGTACAAGACCAACCAAGTAGAGATGCCTATCAATAGTCTACGCATCTGCTCAATCAGTACTCTGCACTCTCTCCTTCCAGGCTGCCACCTCTCTGATCTCCACACACCACCACGGATTCCAGGGTGACAGAGAAGTTCAACGGTGAGAACTTTTACCTCTGGAAACTGAAGATGCAAATGATCCTCCTTGAAAGAGATTTGTGGGAGATCACAAATGGTGATGAACAAAAACCAGAGAGCCTGCAAGAAACAAAAGACTAGATTAGAAGAGACAACAAAGCCAGAGCCTTGATCCTTCTGAGCCTGTGTGACAACCAGCTACTTCATGTTAGCAAGGCTAACACTGCAGCAGAAGCTTGGAAGGGGATGCAAGCAACATTTGAAGTAAAGACTGTAACAAATCAGCTTCATTTACGAAAGAAGCTCATGCTGCTAAAAATGTCAAAAGGAGAATCTATGACAGATCATTTCTTAAAGCTTCAAGCAATTATTGACTAGATGGCTACAATCGGATCAGAAATAAAAAATAAGATGCTCTTGTATCACTGCTTCATAGCCTGCCGGAGTCCTATGCTCAATTCGCCTCCATTTTTGGAAGCATTAGTCATACTCATGACATTACAAGCATCAAGGCAACTCTGCTTCAAGAAGAACTAAGGCGCAAAGATCTATCCTCTGAAGGCTATCACAATGGGCATGACACTGCCCTTTATGTGGCAAGCAAGAGAAACCCATTCAAGAGCAAGGGAGGGCACAACAAGGAGGAAGGAGCCACGTGCAACTACTGTGGGAAAATTGGCCATTTTGCAAAGAAGTGCTAGAAGAAGGCCTATGATGAGAAAACAAATCAAGAAACTGCCATGTTAACTGAAGAAGAGGAAGTATAGTAGCTCTTTAGAATTTATGATGTATGTAGCTTCTTGTAGATGCTAAAATCAATGTTATTCACAGTCCATGTATAGCTACATAGACCACACACAATGCTGTGTGAAGATGTAGAGTCTACATGTAGGTGAAAGACGGTTTAATCACAGTCCATGTATAGCTGCGTAGACCACACACAAATGGTGTGTGAAGACGTGGAGTCTACATGTAGGTGATAGTAGAATTCAGAAAAGAAATGTGATGTTTTGTTTGAGGGAGGGTTTGTTGGTGTCAAAAACAAAACACACTTGTGTTTCTTGTGTTTGTTGACATGAGCAATCCAACTCTAAAGGCTGTCAATCTGTAGTATCTAGTTTGTGGCATGTAATCTTCTCTCTTTTGGATATATAAACAGCCCATGAAGGCTGGCTATGCATGGTCGTTTCCTCATCAAGCCTCTCTTGTTTCTTTCCTGAGTTTCTTTACGTAGCTTAACAAGCAGTCAGCTTTTTGGTAGCTAAAGCCAACAAGCAGAATCATAGAAGAATTGAGCAGCTTCTTGCGGAAATAATCCTGAATTCCCTGAACCTGCCTGCAGGTGGAAACTCCTGAGAAATGCCAATTTCTCCACAGCATAATACACTTAACAATTGAACAGATGAATGCTGTGCTAATCTTTTATGTTTGTGTTCCCTCTCATTTCGTAACATGCCAATGTCGCTAAAAACCAAAAGTCTATATAGAAGATGGTTAGCAAGAGCTCCATCGTTGACCAAGAATTCCATTGCTGACACATACTTGAGCTAAGTATCGTCAGCTTCACTGAGTCAGATGATTATTGAGTCAAGAGTGGTAAGCCAAGATCTCTATCAGTGAGGATAAATAGCCATTCCATTGCTGAGTTTACTGGTCCATTGTTGAACTAGAAGAGTAGTCTCTGGGCTAGCTAGAAGAGTTAGACTATCGCAACGCTACTTACAAATTTAATGAGCCAGAAAATCTTCCATTGAGCCAACAAATATTTCTATTAATCTTGTTGAACCATCATTGGGTTACCTAACCTCTCATTGAGCTTGCTACTTT
Source organism: Diphasiastrum complanatum (assembly GCA_029204225.1). Classification (NCBI taxonomy): domain Eukaryota; kingdom Viridiplantae; phylum Streptophyta; class Lycopodiopsida; order Lycopodiales; family Lycopodiaceae; genus Diphasiastrum; species Diphasiastrum complanatum. The sequence goes on from CM055098.1 coordinate 18,541,375, forward strand.
TTTATTGTTCCAACAAATGCATTGTTTAGCTTGTTGGTTCATTTCTAAGCTAGACCCAACGGGGTTGGCTCAGCTGGTTAGCTTGACAACCAAAGTTTCTTTGGTCCCAGGTTCGAGCCTCCCCTTGGAAACCAAGAAGCATTTCTAAGCTACAAAAGTAAATTACAGTGGTTTCAATTTTCCATCAAGTTCGATGTTGACATTCATATGCATCTGAAACATACTTATGCAATCATATTCTATAAACATATTACTAAATGTCTCGTCTCAAAAAAATTCAGCATCAAAACACTTGTATTTTTTCTGGCTTGACATTTTCATTAGCAATGATGGGTTTGTTGAGACAACATCAAGATTATTAAATTAGGCCTTTCAATACAACAGTCTTTTTAAAATTTCAGTACTGATAGAATCGACATTGCCCCGTATTGTTTGATGAGATGCAATCTGCTCCCAAATGTATGTTTTACTTGTGTGTGTGTGTGTGTGTGTGTGTCTCATAAAAAACTTAACAAGATGGCATGTTGCAGGAAGATATAGACGAGATTTTGAAATTGGCAGATGTCAAAAATTCGGGAACGTTGACTGTTAAGCAGATCAAGGAGGCACTGGAATCCATCAAGGAGCGCTATCCTCAGTTAAAGGCCTACTTGAAGGCAAATAACAAACATGATGTAATGGCCTTACTGGGCAAGAAAGTTCCGGATGGGAAAAATGTTCAGTCTGTAGAGGTTAGCATAGAAGATCTCAAGAAAGCACTTGGTCATGTTGACTCCCAGCTGAAGCTTTTTCCTGCAACTGCACAGGTACAGTTGTACTGATAAAGTCTTGTCTGACTGTGCAACTATCTTGGAAACATTACCTAGAAAGAATAGTTTGGCCTTCAACTTCCTTTGAAAAGCTTACATAATACACCCTTCTTACCTTGCTATGTTTTCTTGAAAACCACCCCAGATTCTATTGTTTTTGTTGAAATAACAAAGTCCAATGGATGAACCTGAGGTGTTAGGAATTTCCCATGTTCCCTGTTTGTGATAGTGGTCCCCTGGTTTAGATGCTTGAAAGAGTGTGCTTATATGGTCTTTTTTATATCAATGTTGTGAATAGTTCGTAGTGAAATCAGATCATCTGTATAAAATCAACCAGCACATGCTTTGCAACAGTAATTAGAAAAGTACAGGCACAGATGTTGCTATACCAAGTCATTTAACCTGTCCTTTGAGGTTGACCCTCTACTTCTCATCTAAATTCTCAACTATACATGGTTTTCAGTGGACAAGTTTTTGGTGGACTGAAAGCTAATAAAATCTTGGACATCCAAGGGCATATTGAACTAATAACAGCTGCTCGATCTGCTTACATTGGAACGACATGATCAACTCGTACTTTTATTATCTTGGAAGGGCTGTTTTTTCCTTGACCCATGTGGTGGGCAGGTTTGAACTTCGGTAGTCAATCCCACATCAAGAACCCTCTATCTACCACGACACCAGACAGGCGTGGATCTTAGAAGGCTTTTTTAAGTTAGCTGGTAGAGTAAGCTTTTGATTAAGCCAGTTATTCTGACTGAACTTCAAAGTAGCTGTATTAAAAAATATGAAACCAGAAAAACGGAGAACTTAACTCCACAACATCCTTGCTGAGATATAATTGTCTATTGTCTATAAACTGCAGACTCTTTTTCAAGTGTCTTTATTGAATTTTGGATGGTCAAAAGCAAGTAATCGTGCCTTTGAGAAGCAAGACACAGCTATCGTTGGTACAATTGCTAAAAAAGCTAGAGCTATTAGTGAGTCTAGTAAGAGAACTATTTTCAGAGCTTTATTTGTCCAGATTTACAAGCTTTTGCAAAGCAAGGCCAAATAGCTTTTTACTTGATAATTCAAAGATCACAAGAAAGAAAAGAGGTTTTGTTTGGCATCTTCCAATCTTAAGCTCGGCATCACTTTTTAGAGTTAAACAAGCACAGTGGATTACAGCCAATGCGACTTAATCGAGAGATTTGAGTCCCTTGTGGCTTGTGGCTACACCCGATCCCTGTCTCCTGTCCCACTCTTTGGCTAACAAGAACTGCTAAAGCGTATATCGTTAATCCCACGGTTTGAGCAGATTTTGCTCTATGCTTTTCTGCACAGGCATTAAATTTAAGCATCTTTGTAGTCCAGCTGAGGTTCCTTATGTTTCAGAACTTTGCTGGCAGCTTAGATGGCTACAAAATAACGCTCACAGCTTAGACAGAGATAGTTTCTTATTGTTGCTGCATGGTTGCCATTGTTAGGTTGCTGCTCAACAAGGGGAGTATTTAGCTAAATGTTTCAATACCATGGATCACACCGACGCTGAGAAAGGTCCACCTCGTGTAAGAGGATCCGGGCGACATCGTTTCAAACCATTTCAGTACGTCTTCTTTCACATATCTGCCTGGCTAGATGAGATTGTGTTAGAAGGAATACATCATCACGTCTGAGTTCATTCTTGCACGCTGTGCTAAGTTATTTGAGTAAGGTGTGTGTCATGACTACTGCTGTTTAACCATTATTGAGTTTGTTTCTGAGCAACTATTATCGCCTCTAACCATGTTGAGTGCAGCAGAACGATGATTTTTTGAAATATGGATGCGTTGTTAAGTGAATGGAAACTTATTCAATTAACAACGCATGTGAATGTTTATTTCCATTCCACTCATTATCAAGCCTGTTTTATAAGTAACCACAAATGCCAAGCTTCATCTCAACCAGGGACTACTTCGTAACGCTATATGATTGAATAACTCAAGAATCAAAATTTAGGTTTCTATCTCTCAGATGCTGCAGTTTTATATCGACATCACTGCAGGTGGCACACTTGTATGTCAGGAGATGAATTTTGCATGCACTCCCTTGTAGCATTAACTGGACTTGTTTGTTTAGACTAAGGGCTCGGAATTAATGAACAACTTCTTGGCACAAGTTCCTAGGTAAGTTATTTCACTGAGTAAACATCAATTTTTTGTGATGTTATCAAGTGGTGACTCATCTGCGACTGGTGTAGTTTATGACAGAATACACTACTCAGATCTTAATGTTGCAAGTTTTTAATTGTCCACTATTAAGGCACAAAAGTTGATTGCTGCAGGTACAGACATTTAGGCCAGTTTGCACCTTTGGGTGAGGAGCAGGCTGCGGCACAATTGCCTGGAGATAGGATTTCTATTGGCCGAAGCACCATGTGGCTTTGGTATTCTGTGTATCTCAGGTATGAAACTTTTGTATCAGTTCATATACCAACGAAAATGATCCACACGTGATTGATTTATCACAATTTTTATGATTCTAATTTCTAATTACTTTTCTGGAAGCCTTTTGGTGAGAAAAAACAGAGCTTTCTATGCTGCTCCAATTTTCTTATGCTTAGAGGAAATATTTGTTTTTACCCCTAGAAGAGACGATTGTAACCTGGTACAGGTGGAATATACATTTTTAGAAGCAGCTGTAGTGTTTGGCTTCACCTTGGACATGTAGACGTGTAGATAATTTGGGTACTTCATCTGAAAACCTGTCATGTTTTGAAACCTTTTGAGATTATTCTCCTTACCTCCACAAATGTTTCGAGATTATTCTTTATCTTTTATTTCTCACAAGTAGTTGTTGATTTGCAATGGCCGCCCATTTTGAACAGAAATGGGCGGCCATTGCCCAAGGGAGAAATCTTCTAAACATTTTACCTGCCCAGTGAACAGTGAAAGTCCGTGATGAGAATATTTATTGAACTTTTCGGATTTATAAAGACTTTCACTTCTGGAAAAACATATTGCCAGTTTGATAAAGCAATTTCCCCAAAGAATGCTGCCTAGAAATTATTTATGGTCACCGTACTGTTTTGGATAAGAGAAATCAGACACTGCATCTATATAAAGTAAATGCTATTTCCAGTGACCTTTGCTGGTGATATAGGTCACTTCAGAGATACAGCTAATTCTTACCAACAGCAAAGGCCACTGGAAAGACCATTTCCCATACGTAGAACATGACAGTTCTTGACAATTTAGTGTGGCCAAATCACACATTACCACAAGGTTCAATCAGTTATAGTAGCCTCAAGAAATCAAGGAAGCTCAAAATTGCCAATTGCCATAGTCATCCTTTTATGATATGAACTTGCTCTATATGTACGGACACATGCAAAAAGCTTATTGCATGTTACCCCTGCAAACTTGTGAGACAACAAATATCCCAAGACAGAAAAATGCATTGCAAGTCTGTAAAAATATGAGATGACAGAAATGTGAGATGTTAGTAATTAAGCCCAAATGAGCGAATAGTGGGGGTGGGGGGTGGGCTGTAGGCTGCCACCAAAAACAGGCCGCTGGAAAAGCAGATAGGCTGAGGGGAAATTATCATAGGCAGAAACGGGGCAGCAAGGCCGAGAAAAAGTGCTGCAGTTGGAACAAGGTTGCCGTCGATGCCGCTTTGCTGTAGGGTTTTCCTTCTTTGCTTGCCGTGTGGGAATGATGCATTGGTGCTTTCTAGTCATGCTTTACTCAACCCACACAAGTGACAACCGTACCTACTCCAACATACAAGCAAACACTCAAACAATGGGTAAACATTTCCTCTACTACAAGCTAGAGGCAAACCATTCAACGATCATTCCAAACGTAATCATACAACTATTACATCAATCAACCAAAACGAGGTGTAGCAAAACATTTGTCAAGCAAGCGTCCTTCGTTTCCAACCTACCTCAATCCTCAACCAACCATTCAACTCATTCAACTCCATTACACTCTAAACATACACCCTTTGCTTCAACACAAACCACACGCTTCATCCTCACGCATACAAACCGAACTCATGATTATGACACCAAACTTCAAACAAGCACTCCATCTATTACAACTTTTACTCCCTGTCCCGGTTGTTTATTGTTTTTACTCACATATGTACTTTTGTAAGAAAAAAATGAAATGGCTAAGTCACCGGCCTGTGGTGACACTTGTAAAATATAAAAGAAATGTAAATAAAATGGTTATTAGAGATACTGTGCCTCTGAGTCAGATGCTGAGCTTTGGTATTTTTGGTATAGGATATTGGGTCATTAATTAGGAGTGGCTGGACTGACCACCTTTTTTGTAGAGAGGGTTGACTGGTCAACTGACACTTGTCATATGCTCACTGGGACATTTGGTCCAGTGAATGAGTGACACTTGTCAAGGTTCCGGTCAAACAGGACACATGTCATATGCTCGTTGGGACACTTAGAGTGACACATGTCAACCTACGTGCTTGCCCATGTGTCAGGGTATTGCCAAGTGGCAAGTGTCGACTGTGCATGGAATTGCCTATGTGTCGACGATAGGAAGTGTTATGTCCACATTCTGGATATAGGATTCGGTATAGTCCTAGACTTTGATAGACACGGTACTCCAGTGATTCAAGATTATTGATTATGCCACGTCATACTGGATGTGACCCGCAAAGAAATTAATAACCTTGTGAGGCCCAGATACACTAATTGGAGTTAGTACAAGGTTTGGGACAATCAATGCATTTGTAGAGTATCAATAGCAATTGGATCTATCTATAGGGGAGTCTAGACCTGGCATTACCGCATGCAGAGGGTGGTTTTGTGCCTATATATGATGGTCAAACTCGCCCTACCACTCCATGGTTTTTGTGATCCATTGCCAGGTTATCTCATTCTACGATTGCTTCCTAATCTTTGGCTCGGGGGTGAAGCTTTTGGAGATTGGTCGGTTGCTTCTAATTGGCTGGGAGGTTTCTCCACAATGTGTTCTCTATTGTTTTGTCTTGTAAGCAGGATCTTGAGGAGGTTTCCCTTACATTGGTATAAGAGCAAGGCTTACGAAGATTGGAGAACTTGGAGAAATGTTGCTTTTTCGACGAAATTTTGGGTGTGGATCAATTGGAATTCTCTTCCAAGTGGAGAGCAAGGTTGCAAGTGGGTGTACTCTCCTGGTTTCCATTCGCATGTTGCTAAGATCCATTTCTCTCGAATTTTTTTTTGAGTTTTATGGAGAATTGTCCAGGGAAGCCAATTTGTAATGCTTTTTGAAGCTTTTTCTTGTGTAACTCAAATCTTATGTAGATCTGAATTTTTCAGCAAGTGTATTTTCATTTTAGGGATTATTAATGATGAAATTAATGATGCATGCTGGTTCTTTCCATGATTTATGGTTCTAGGCTATGTTTTTGGTCAAAAATTGCTTGTTTTTCATCGGATAATAGCTAAAAATAATCATTTTTGCTAGTTTTTTTTTCATAAAGTTGGATAGTAGAATGCTATAAAACGCTGTATAGAGCTTTCCAAAAATTGAATCAAAGTCTTTTGAAGCTGTCCCTGAAGTTAGAGCCAAGAATTCCATGAATTGAGCTTGTAGAAGGCCTGAAAAAGCCAAAAAATAGCCTTTTTGGTGATTTTTGTGGGGTGGATTGCTCTCAATCCACAAGGGGATCATGCTGAGAAATTATACACTGTTTAGTACTCCTCTTGACCTGTCCAACAAGCTATCAAACCTGTAAATTGATGGTCGGTAGCTTATCCTCCGTCAAGTTTAAAGCCAAAATCCCTTCTACAAATCAAGAAATCTTCGTTCTTAGTCCGTACTGCTTCTTAGGACCTGTATGAATGCTTCACGGTCTAGTAGACCATTTAAGACTATTGGTAACATCACTTTTGGGCTGGAGGAGGTGTTTGCATGTTATTTCTTGCATAGGCCTTGAGAAAGTGCGCCCTACTACAAAATTTCATATGTTCTGTACTCACACGTGTGAAGCCTAGGTGGCAGGCTGATGCGGCAAGCATCTCGGCCACTTGGCCTCCAATATCGGAAACCCTTAAATTTACTCATGAGAAATAGAAATTCTTTTGTAGTTGAGTTACAAGATTCTCAGTGAGATACGTGAGTAACATATGTGGATTTTGGAGGAATCTGTCAGATAAGAATGTGTTTATGTACTAGGTCGTAGTGAGCTTATTCTCATATGTGCACAATTAGTCTTGTATGAATCTACTATGTATTCCTAGTTACTAGGTTTATTTGGTACACTTAAACCAGTCGGTAAACATAAACATACGATCAAGTATTGTTGAGACAGATACTTGCAGAGTTAACAGATCTTTCTGTGGAAGATTTATTGGTTAGCTTGTAAATGATCTGGATAAGGATCTAAATGTTGTGTTATACTAGTATAATTGAATTCTACACCTAGACATTTGAGATTTCTAATCATTGGCAATTAACTTGAGTAGTTGGTTACTTCTAGATGAAGTTAATTGACGCCTAATCGTTTTTCACAATCTCTCTTTCACGGCAGTCTAAGACTCCTTGTTACGAGCTCGTGACCAGTGCCGAACCCTAGAGAACACAGATAGGTCAGATACCACAGTCGGGGTCGTGTCCAGCGTACACGACCAACAGGGCAAGACAGTGTGAGTAGTGTGCCCCAGCACGGTCCATAGCCATGGCGGGCCTAACACAACCTAGCGACCCTGTCAGCAGGATAGGGCCCCCAGTTAGGTCTTGATGTGCAGTCGGCCACGTCAATGACACGTGGCTGACACTTGGCAGTTGCATGCTACCAGTCCTCACACTGGGCTAGGAGGGGCTTAATCTATATCAGGGAGTAGGCAAGGTTGGGTGAATCAGTTAGTGTTTGCCCTACTGTGGTGTTAGGAACTATTACACTGGTATCAAAGCCATCTTCATCTTTGGGAGCTTAGTAGCAGGAGTAGAGAAAGCTATCAAAAGATAGGAAATATTTCTCAGATTCTCAGAAAAGAATAGAGGAGGAAAATCGTTGTAGGACCAACTTTAAAATCCTTCAATTTGCTAGAATTTTCAGTAGTATGGAGGAGAATTGTCTAGTACAGCTTCAGCGCTGATAGATAAGCTCTTCTCTCTGATTTTTCGGATGTCTTTCTCAGATTTCAGAGCAGAGATATAAAACAAACTAAATAAAATAGCTCTATAGAACAAAAAAAACGTATTAAGTTCTATAATAAGTCCTAGACTCTAGTAATCCAATGAACCTGTGGCTTTGATACCACTTCTGGGCTCACTTGATACCACTTTGTGGGATGCGATGGAATGTAATCTAAAAGCTCTGATACCACATCTGTTGACGTTTTGGATTGATGTCAACTGATGAAACAAAAAATTTTAATAACAGGATCGTGGATTACTTAGAGAATGGAGTTTATGAACTGTTCTTTTGCATTGAACCAGATTATCAGTGTAGGAGTGTAATAGTTCTTAACACCACAGTAGGGCAAACACTAACTGATCCACCCAACCTTGCCTACTCCCTGATATAGAGTAAGCCCCTCGTAGCCCAGTGTGAGGACTGGTAGCATGCAACTGCCAAGTGTCGGCCACGGGTCACTGACATGACCGACTGCACATCAAGACCCAAATGGGGGCCCTATCCTGCTGACAGGGTCCCTAGGCTGTGTTAGGCCCGCCATGGCTATGGACCGTGCTGGGGCACACTACTCACACTGTCTTGCCATGTTGGTTGTGTACGCGGGACACGACCCTGACTGTGGTATCTGACCTATCTGTGTTCTCTAGGGTTCGGCACTGGTCACGAGCTCGTAACACTCCCTCCCCCTTAAGAACCGTCTTAGTCCTCTAAGACAAAGTTTGGAAAAATCTTGCGAAGGACGCTACCTCTTCTCAACAGGTTGATCATTTCACTTAACCAGATATTCTCGGTATAGAGTATGACGAGTATGCGTCTCTCTACTGTCAAGAATCTCCTCTGGTTCATGTGGAGGTTGCTGAGGATCCAATGGGAGAACACACTGTCCCCTACCAGATTGTCTGATCTGGTTAAGGCTTTTCGTAACTGACTTACATGAAAGACTTGAAAAACCTTACTATTGTGTGGGAGTTCTAGTTCATAGGTGACCTCGCCTAGTCTCCTACTGATGGTAAAGGGACCACAATACCTTGGAGACAACTTAGCACACACTTCTGATTTGAGGGTTTTAGAGTCGACTGGGACTCTCAAGTAGACTTTCTCACCAGTGGAGAACTGCACATCCCATCTGTGTGGATCTGCATAATGTCTCGCTCGATCCTGGGACTGTCTAATGCTATGCTTAGCATGTTCTATCATCTGGTTTAGGTCCTCTAAAAAGTTTCTGGCTGCTTCAACTTTTTCTTGTTTAAACCCTACAGCTGTGGGTGAGTGTGGCTGAAAACCGTACATCAGCATAAATGGGCTGTATTTCATAGCTGAATGTTTGGTACTGTTGTAAGCAAACTCTAATATTGAGAGATACTCCTCCCAATTAGTCTGCTTCTTGCTGACGTATGCACGAAGCATATCCTCCAGCACCTGATTTACCCTCTCAGTTTGACCGTTTGTCTGTGGATGGTCGGTGGTACTCATATTAAGTTTAGTAAGGAGAGGATGATGGAATACTGCCCTCCAAAAATTTCCAGTAAATTTACTGTCCCGGTCGCTGACTATGCCGGAAGGTAGACCGTACAATTGAAATAGCCCGTCTACAAACAACCTCGCTAACTCTGGAGCTCTAACGGTTGTTTTGGTCGGAATGAAATGAGCCATTTTGGTCAGACAGTCAACTGTGACCCATATAGCGTCATTACCCTTTTGGGTTTTAGGCAGGTTTACTATAAAATCCATGGAGATACTCTCCCATTTACCAGCTGGTATTTCTAAGGGTTGCAACAACCCTCCTGCCTTTAAACGCTCTGCTTTGTTTACTTGACATTTCTGGCAACTGGTTACATACTGGTGGACGTCCTTTTTCATACTGGGCCAAAAAAATTGCCTACGAAGAAGTTCATAGGTCTTCTGTATGCCTGGGTGTCCCGCACTAGGATTGTCATGACATTCATATAGGACCTGCTGCCTATAATTCTCTGAATTGGGAACACATACTCTATCTCTATAGAGCAAGTACTCATCCTGAATGGAATACTATTTCCATTTGAATCCTTGAGTCAACTGACCCTCAACCACTGGGGTTTGCTTGGGTAATACAGGCTCAGAATCCTCAACGTGATCTAACGACGTATACTCGGACTCATCATCATCCTCAACGGAAGCTGCCTTATTCTTGAATGAACTGGCACCAGCCCCGGGAACTGGTTCTGGAGTCTGTAACTGTCTGCTTTGGACTGAGTTCCAGATAGTAGAGAAGAATGCATCATGTTGGCACTTCCCTCTCAAGGACTCGAGTAACTCATTACGAATCTGAGTAAAACTCAGCTCGTTTATCATAGGCATTCTGCTAAGGGCATCTGCTACTGTATTGAATTTCTCCCGTCTATATCTGATAGACATATCAAACTCTTGCATCAACTCTGCCCAACGAGATTTTCGACCTCTAAGCTCAGGTTGATTGCAAAGGTATCTGAGACTCTCATGGTCTGTCAGGACCTCAAAGTTGGCACCATACAAATAATGCCTCCAAGTCTTAAGGGCATGGACTATAGAAAAGAGTTCCTTTTCATAGGCACTGTATCTAGTCTGAGTTGGCTTGAGTTTTTTACTCTCGAACGCAACTGGTCGTCCACTCTGAGTTAGCACAGCACCAACTGCAAAGTCGCTAGCATCTATTTCGACCACAAATGGCTGATTGGGGTCGACGACTTTTAGAACTGGTGCTGTAGCTAAGGCTGTTTTAAGAGCATCAAAGCTCTCCTACTGTGTGCGGACTCCCAAATGAACTCCTTTCCCTTCCCCTTAAGAAAATTTGTCATGGGAACTGCTATCTGAGCATATTTCTTGACAAATCGTCTGTAATATCCTGCCAAACCAAGAAAAATCTGAAGTTCCAAAATATTCTGAGGTCTCAGCCAACGGAGTATGGCTTTAACCTTATTCGGGTCCATCTTAATCTCATCTGATGAGATAATGTGACCCAAATATGCTACTTCTTCAACGAAGAATTCACACTTGGATTGTTTAGCATAAAGCTTATGCTTTTTGAGCAGTCGAAACACCTTTCTGAGGTGTTTTAGATGCTCCTTCCTCATTTTGCTGTAGACGAGGATGTCATCTAAAAATACGACTAAAAACTTACCCAAGTATGGTCTGAGGACACTGTTCATCAAGGTCATAAAGGTAGCTAGAGCATTTGTGAGCCCAAATGGCATCACCTTAAACTCATAATGACCGTGACGAGTCCTAAAAGCTGTTTTCGAGACATCTTCCGACTTTATACGGACTTAATGATATCCCGATCTGAGGTCTATTTTACTGAAAAACTCAGCCCTGTCGAGTTGATCAAACAACTCGTCTGCCCGAGGCATAGGGTACTTATTCTTAATTGTGACTTTATTGAGAGCTCTGTAATCTACGCAAAGACGCATAGACCCATCTTTCTTTTTCACCAATAGGACTGGTGAGGCCCATGGTGAACTACTGGTTTGAATGTGGCCTTTCCCAAGATAATCTATTAACTGCCTAGTTTTTTTTCATCCTCTGTTCGGCTGACCCGATACGGAAGTTTAGAAACAGGTGCTGTTCTTGGTACTAGGTTTATTACATGATCTACCTCTCTGCTAGGTGGTAAACCATGTGGCAAATCTTCAGGAAAAGCATCTTTAAATTTAGACAATAAAGTTTCTAATTTACTGATTTTCTACTGTATAGAACTGGAAATAGAAACTTCAGGAATAAACTGAAGTCACATAAGAATACCTGATGATCTTCGTCTCCGATTAGCTGACAGAGCTCTGAACTGCAGACCATAGGACTGTTGGGAACATCATGCTCCCCATGCAACTGGATCTCTCGGCCTTTATGCTGAAAGTTGAGGGTGTTCTCCTGATAATTTCTGTGGAGAGAAGTTCCTAAACTATAGAGCAAATCTCTCCCGAGACCTATGTCTGTGCGATCCAGGTGCATTATCTGAAAGTTTATTTCGTCTTGGTACCCCTGAATACCAAGATTCAAATTACTTACCATAGTTTCCCATATTTTTTTATCTTCACCCTTAGCTAATGAAACTATGTACCTATGCTGACTAGGTACTTCTAGTAGTTTAAGCTTTTTAACCAGGGTGTAGTTGATGAAATTATGGGTTGCCCCATCATCAACCATAACTCTTACTGACTGGTTACCAACTTTCCCATGCATACATACTAGGTCATGTCGCCCAAAGCTGAAGGGTCTTGCTAGCATTGCAGAGGTCAGTTGGCAACAGTGTTCATGATCTTCATGATACACTTTGATCTCGGAAGCTGCCGAGTCACTGGGGAAACATACTGTCTGAACAAGATGAACTTGTTTCTTATCTTTTTTAGTGAAAGGCCCATTGGGACACTGTCTGACTGTGTGTCCCTTGCCCATACACACAAAGCACAAACGTTCTTGTTTGGCTTTCTCAAAATCATCTGGTTTTAAGGGTTGTATGAGTGAAGGGCGTTTATGAGGAGCTTCACTTTTAAATTTATCTTGATTCTTTCTTTTTAAAAATTTCTTTTTAAATTGAAAGTCTTTCTGAGGAGGTTGTTCAGAAAGTGGCTGCCGTCTCGCCCTCTTCCTACCCACTGAATCATGAGCATATCTGAGAGCTTGCTCAAGGGTAGTAGGCGAGTTTTTCTGGACCTCTACTTTATATTCATCTTTGAGGCCATAGACAAATCCCCTAATTTTCTGATAATCATCCATATTTTTAATTTTTAAAATTGCTTCTCGATACTGCGAGATATATTGGATGAGGGACTTGTCCATTATTGTTCTTTCCCAGGCTTCCCAGGCTCTATCAAGTTCATTTTTAGGTAGGAATTCTCTTAGGAAGGCTTCTTCAAAAGCTTTCCATGACCGGGCATAAGAGAAGAGCAGGGTCAGCGTTGCCAGTACTTTTGAATATCCAGATTTCTGACAAAGTTTTGGGCCCTAACTTGGAAGATTTGGAGCAATAATACTTCTACCAGATCAGCGAGCAGGGGGTTTTGAAATTTCAGAATTCAGAAGTGCCTTTGGACTTCAAATTTGGCTTTTTGTAGACAAATTGGGGTGCTGTCAGATCAGTGAGGGGGGATAGCAAAAGATTTCAGATCTTTTTGCGTTTTTTCCGCCTTCTATTCAAATTTCTCAGAGCCACAGGTCTGAAAGTAGTTGAGGAAGAGCTGAGAGGGCTTTTCCTGATTCTCTCTGTGGAAGTACAGTTCTCAGAAAGAGCTAAGTTTTCTTTCCTTACTTTGTATAGTTGTAAATTAGTCTTTCTAACTTCAGAAGTTAAGGTACCTCTCTTTCAGTTCTGAAAATGACCACTCCTTAGGGACCTGATCAACCCCCGGAGAGAGGCATCGATGAACTTGAAACAGAAGCCTTGGCTTACAGTAAAGGGAAAGAACCTATGGAAATGGAAGAACAGGAACAGTTCACCGAAGAACTCGACGAATTGGTTACCAAGGAGCAGTTTCTCCACTTGGTAACAGAAGTGGATGAACTGAAGTTGGCATTAGCCAATTTCAAGTCCAGTGTGGATGACTCGTTCGCTGACCTCAAAGGCTTGATTTTGAGTTCCGTGAAAGGAAGCCTTCCCTCCACTTCTCAGTTATCCCCTTCTCCACTTCCATTAGTTTCGGGTGAGACTTTGCGGTCTCACCCCAGTGTCTTTAAAGATTTAAAGCCTCCTACTTTTATTGGGGAAGAGAAGGATAGAAATGCAGACATTCTACAAACCTTCCTCAGCAAATGGAAGAACATTCATGCTCTTAAACAGACCCCTGACCATTTGCAAGCAATTGAGGCCAGTCTTTCCTGAGGGCCCATGGCCTATAAGTGGTGGTTAAATCTCCAGGAGACTGGGCAGACTCCTCGGTCATGGAAAGCCTTTGAAGAAGCTTTCCTAAGAGAATTCCTACCAGAAAATGAACTTGATAGAGCCTGGGAAGTCTGGGAAAGAACAGTAATGGACAAGTCCCTAATCCAATATATCTCGCAGTACCGAGAAGCAATTTTAAAAATTAAAAATATGGACGATTATCAGAAAATCAGAGGGTTTGTCCGAGGCCTCAAAGATGACTTCCGAACCAATTAGAAGCAACCGACCAATCTCTAGAAGCTTCACCCCCGAGCCAAAGATTAGGAAGCAATAGTTGAATGAGATAACTTGGCAATGGATCACAAAAACCATGGAGTAGTAGGGTGAGTTTTGACCATCATATATAGGCACAAAGCCACCCTCTGCATGCGATAATGCAAGGTCTAGACTCCTTATAGATAGATCCAATTGCTATTGATACTCTACACATGCATTGACTGTCCCAAACCTTGTACTAACTCCAATTAGTGTGTCTCGGCCTCACAAGGTTATTAATTACTTTGCAGGTCACATCCAGTATGACGTGGCATAACTAATAATCTTGATTCTTAGGAGTGCCATGTATCCAAGTCTAGGACTATACCAAATCCTATATACAGGACGTGGACATAACATTCTTCCCCCTTAATCTGGTTTTGTCCTCAAAACAGTAAAGAAAATAAAACGATCGCCAAGTGATGATCTTTAACAATCATGTCACATGCAAACCAAAAGGACACCTGTGGAGCATGAACCACCCAACCAATATGGAGAGGCTAGTCAATACCCTAATCAATCCACCCCCAAGCCACAGTGAAGAACACAAGAGAGGAGAGGAGAAAGTGGCGCAAGAAACTGGATTCTCAATAGGAAGATGGGCGAGTTTTCAGAGGATATATTCTCTCCAAGAGGAGAGAATATTCTCCTTAGGATCCCCATGCAATCTGTATTGAGCTATTGACCTCCTCTTCTTACATTAAAGCAGTCATTCACCATGCATGTGCTCCTATGTCCAATTATAGGTCTGGGCCCTCATATGATTATTAATTACTTGAAACGACCACGTCCGGAATGACGTAGCATAACTAATAACCACATACAATTGGAGTGACCGGCTATCCCCGTCAGGAATTATTCCAATTCCCTTATACAGGACATGGACATAACATTCTTTCCCCCTTGAACCACTTCTATCTCTAGAAGTGAAACCTAGGGAAATTCTTCTTTATGCTTTTGACCCGCTCCCACGAATCATCATCCTCAGTCCGCCCCTTCCACCTTATCAAGCACTCAGAGATAGAACGATTTCTCAATTGTTTATCTCTGGTTCTGAGTACCTTTTCAGGTTCCAAAGGAACACTAAGCGATAAATCCTCCAAATGGGTAAGATCTTCCTCTGAACCAACTACGTCACCTTCATGTAAACTTAATTTTAAACGGCTTACATGAAACACAAGGTGAGTTATAGATTTGTTCTGAAGATCTAGTTCGTAAGCTAAAGAACCAATTTTCTTTATAATCCGAAACGGTCCACAATATCTGGTAGACAATTTATAATGCTTCTCCATACGCATAGTCTTAGAATCCTTAGATATTCTAAGATATACCCAGTCATCAACTTTAAAATCTATGGGAGACCTCTTAAGATCAGCATAGTGTTTAGCTCTATCCTGAGCACTCCGGATACAATCACGGGCCACTTGAAACATTTCACGCATATCATGCAAGAAATCCGCAACTTTCTGGATCTTAACAAACTTTGTCTCCACATTTACCGGAGATCTAGGTTGAAAACCGTACATCAGCATAAACGGACTATAACCAGTAGTATATGTTTTTTACTGTTATAAGCAAACTCAATCAAAGGAACGTAATCTTCCCACTGAGATTGCCTGTGAGACACATATGTTCTCAACATATCCTCCATAGTCTGATTAGTTCTCTCAGTCTGGCCATCTGATTCAGGATGGTCAGAAGAACTAAAACTAAACGAGGTTTCTAGCTTATGGAATATAGCTGACCAAAAGTGGCCTATAAATTTAGGATCTCTATCACTAACTATATCACTTGGCAGTCCATAAAGCCTAAATAATCTTTCCACAAAGATCTGGGCTAAATCCGAAGCCTTAGCAGTTGACTTGACTGGTATAAAAGTAGCTAACTTTGTCAACTTGTCCACCACAACCCAAACAGAATCATTTTGGCATTGCGTCTTTGGAAGTCCAACCACAAAATCCATAGATATACTTTCCCATTGTTTCTGAGGGATATCTAGGGGATGTAACAACCCTCCAGTCTTTAAGCGTTCAGCTTTGGCTGATTGACAAGGTCTACATTTAATCACATAAGACTCGACAAATGGCTTGAGTTTCGGCTAATAAAACTCCCTTTTGACCAAGTCCCAAGTCCTGTGTGTATACCCGAATGACCTGCGCAGGGAACGTCATGACACTCATAAAGAATCCTCTTCTTTAACTCATCATCCGCTGATACACAAATCTTCTCATTCCGAAATAGTAACCCACCTCGGATAGAGAACTGTTCGGCTATCTTCTTATCTTTCCTAGGAACTTGAGATCCCTGTGAGTAAATCTCTATTCCATTCTCATTTTTTCCTGTCTCCACCATCTTCCAAATGGGACCAAAATGAGAATCCGATTCACATTTTCCTCTCAGTGAAAGATATAGACCAGTGGAAATCTGGATCAAAGAAAGTTCATTTAGTTCACCAATCCGACTTAACGCATCCACAACTTGGTTAGAGCTGTCCTTGACATATCGGATCTCATGATCAAATTCCTACATAAGCTCAGCCCAACGAGAGTATGACCCCTCAGATCATTTTGATTACAAAAGTACTTTAGAGGCTGGTGATCTGTATACACTATAAACTGACTACCATAAAGGTAATGCCTCCAGGTTTTAAGTGCATGTATCACAACAAATAATTCCTTCTCTTGAGTTGTGTAACGCAACTGAGGCTCTGTGAATTTTTTGCTTTCAAACGCAACCGGCCTATCATCCTGTAGAAGAACTGTCCCTATCACCGAATCACTCGCGTCAGTTCGCACGACATAAGGTATATCAGGATTCGCGATCTGTAAAACAGGAGCTGAAACAACCATGTGCTTGAGTTTCTCAAAGCATTGGTTCAATTCATCATTCCACTCAATAGGCTCACTAGGTTGAGCTCTCTTTTTCTTTTTATTAACTCTGCCTTTAGTCAAATTGTTTAAAGGTGCTGCCACTTTTGCATAATCTTCAATTGATTTACAAAAGAAAACTGTAAAACCGAGAAAAGATTTAACTTCTCTAACCGTCTTCGGTATCAGCCACTCAAGCACTGTCTTGACCTTACTCTCGTCAATCTCCAACCCACTGTAGGTGATCTTATGACCAAGATACAATAACTCATGCTTAAAAAACTCACATTTAGATTCTTTAGCATAAAGTTTCTCTCGTCTGAGAATATCTAAGACAGTCTTAAAATGACTCAAATGCTCCTTAAGTGTCCTACTATAGATGAGAATGTCATCTAAGAATACAACCACATACTTCCCTAGATATGGCCAAAAAAGATCGTTCATCATCTGTTGGAACGTAGCCGGTGCATTCGTCAATCCAAAAGGAAGCATGAGAAACTCATAATGACCGAATCTCGTCCGAAAACCTTTTGCACATCATCCAGATGAATCCTAATCTGATGATATCCGGTTCTAAGATCTATCTTTGTGAAGTATTTAGCTCCACCTAGTCGATCTACCAGATCATCCATATGAGGCAAAGGATATTTATTCTCAATACCTTATTCAACCCCTTGTAGTCCACACACAACCTGAAGCCTCCATCTTTTTTCAATTTAAGAAGAACAGGAGCACCCCAAGGTGACTTACTTGGCTGAATATGACCCATCTTTAGGTAATTTTCAATTTGCTTAGTAATCTCTATCTCTTCTTTTTGAGAAAACCTATAAGATTGTCTAGAGATAGGGTGACTACCTGGAATTAACTCTATCTTATGGTCTACTGATCTGGACGACGGTATGTCATGAGGTAATTCTATTGGAAATACATCTTTAAATTCAGACAGTATCTTATTCTTCTCAATTTGCTCCTGATCTAAGTCTGCAGAGTTAGACAATTCAACTACTTAGATGCATTTTAGATAAATCCATAATTGGCTTAGCAAATAAAGAATAAGCCTCATACTGCGAATCAAAAATTTCCATTACATTAGCAAATGAACTCATCCCAGATGGATGTACAAATTTGTCTCCAAATAACGTAACTATTTCTTTACCCTCCTGAAAAGAGAACATGCTTCTCAAAATCTATCTTAGGATGCTTATTAAATAACCACTCGTATCCTAGAATTATGTCTGTACGTGCTAAATCTAAAACATGAAAATTGATTAACTCTCTAGAATTTTGGATCCAAACTGGGAGTCTTGGAACTTTAACATCCCACGTCTCCAACTCTGCACTTGACGCTAGATATACTCGATATCTATGGTTACTGGCTTCAGTTTCCAGGCCGAGTTTCTGCACAAGACCAGAGCTAATGAAATTTTGAGTAGATCCATTGTCCACTAAAATACTAACTTCATGTCCTTTAACAGTGTCTTTCAAACGAAATAAATCATTTGGCAAGAATGAAGTAGTACTAAAAGAACAATCGCACTCACAATTAACTTTACTAATTGTTCTCAAGTTCTTGCATAAAAAAAGTATTTAGAGTTCTATTGAACCTAAGTTCCTGGTACTTCCAGCTCTTGTTCCCGTTCCTAAGTTCACGTTCATCTTCCTATTTTTGTTCCTAAGTTCCTATTCCTCTTCCTAAGTTCTTGTTCATGTTCCTCATTCCTATTTTTGTTCCTAAGAGCAACTTTAACTTAGGTTTTAATTTAGGAACACAATAGGATCATGTTTCTATTCCTAAGTTTTGTTCCTATTTTTGTTATTGTTCTTGATTCTAAGAGCATCTTTAACTTAGGTTTCAACTTAACAACACAAGAAGAACCTTTTTTCGTTCCCAAAATCATTTTTTTTATTAGATTTACCCACTTCAAAGTTATTTTAGAATTTTTTTTTTTTTAAGAATCTTTCCTAGGAACCGTTCTTAAGGTACCTTAGGAATAGTACCGAACGCGTTCAGTACCATTCCTGGGAAATATGGTTGCGAGTGAAGGTGAGAGGAAAACCATTGCATTTCCCATCTCCAACTTATTCAGACCATTGCTTTCTTTTCATGTTATTGACCTAAGATCCACTACCTCATGCTAAGATAATCGAATAAGAGCACTGAATTTCTATAATTGTGAGCTTTATGAAGAAAGGCAAGAGTATCCAAGCTTTAATAAAAAGAGGCAACAGCGGACATAAGAATTTCATATATATGCTTTTTATCACAACGGCAGTTTACTCACGACTTGGCAAAGATCATGGTCATGAATTCAAACTAGGAGATTACCGTGAAGATAGCAAATTTTTGTATGAAGCAAGTGATTTAAGGATTTGGTTTATTTGATATCTATCCTTAGTCAACATTTTAAATATGCCTAACATCAATTCTTACATTCTCAATACTTACTACCCTAGAGCATCAACACCAGATTTTGGTGATTCTGTACGATGCAATGGTCCATCTATTGCAGTATACTTTTCAGTTTCTAGGAAAGTTAACTACAAAGCATGTTGTCGTTTGTCGTTTTTGAAAGTTTATGATCATGCTTGGAAAGTTAATACATTTCATGTGATTTGATCAGCAAACAAGTCAGCTGGCGAACAAGATTTTTGGTAGCCTTTGATTGGTCGAAGAGAGTTATCTTTGGAAGAGATTCAAATCGCATGTGAGTGAGGGTGTGGACTTTGCTCCTGAACATGCACATCATTCAGACCGTGTGCTTAACGATCATTGTTTTCTCACATGTCTTAGTATTTTTGTAGTATCAGAAATTGGCAATCAAGTGTTGCTAGAACATGATCAGTTAAACTGGAGTAGCTTGCCATGCAAACAGTAGGCATCATAAATTTTTTCGTGTTGAATAAAAAATGTTGCATAAAGTTTGTGGATATGGCAGCAAATGCAAAATTTTGTTTGTGGATCCATGATAATGTTTTATATGCAGCTTTGCACTTAGGTACTTATTGCATTAAATTATGTCACATAATTATTGAGATTTGAGTAGTGTGAGTTTTCAACAATTTACAGTGTAGATTTGATTGAATTGCACAATCTAAACTTCCCATTATCCTCACAAGATTTCTTCGGTGGAAGCACAATTTTATTGTAAGAACTTCCTGAATTGGCTGGAGAGCAGTTGGTTGCCAACTACAGAGGTATTGCAGAATAGTATAAAGAGTGAGGCTTGAAGAATTGGCATCTAAACTAGAGCACCATGGAGGTGGACACTCTTGGTGAGGCTGAGGGGGACGAAATATGTGACGTTGCGTAACCTCTCGTGAGAGGGACAGCAGTGGAAGAATGATCAACTATTGAGTCTTTTGTCCCTTATCTCATCTCTTGAGCCAAGGATCCAGAGTCTTTTTCTTCTTACTGTAAATCCACTTGTATAACTATACAGGTTTCTCATCTGAACAAGGAGCTGCAAGCTGGATTAGCGTGTTTGCAAACATTGAGGCGTTGCTTTTTCTTTTGCTATACTTTCCTTTCCATCTAGAGTGTCAGAACTGGCACATTATGCATTAATGAAAGAAATGACTTCTTCATTGCCAATTTTCCTTCTGTTTCCCCATTGACTGACTTAAAGAAAGCTAGTGCTAAAAAGGATGTATTCAATTTGTTCCACTTTGCCCTCGTTTTTGTTAGCATATAGACATTGGCTCGTCATGCCAATGCTATCAGCGCTTTCAACTCCTTTTCGCTTGCAACAAAATGGTGAAAACTGGATGAAACACAGGTTCAACCAAAGGCAACAAGAAGGCTTGGGAAGGGTAGTGGGCAGGATCCGTCATCTTTCGGTCGGGCTGCAACTCCCAAGCAACACATAAAGCAAAAAGGATGCTCATTGGACCACCTCTATGCAGCCAAGCTTCATCAACACAATAAGGGAAGGACAAGATTCTTTTCCTGGTGTTCCCTATGTCTTCAGGATATCAGACCAACACCTCCACCCCAAGTCGTAGGTAGCAGTCTGTGCAGCTTTACACATAACCAAGGACCCATCATATTTGACGTCTTCCATGACACCATTCGTACCCCTTCCAATTAAACCCCCCCCCCCCCCCCCTCAACTTAGCTTGAGCTCTCTTGATTTTCGGCAAGCGTGGGTGGCATGCCTTCTCACAAGCATCAAAGCACACTAGACTCTGGCAAAGAGTGGGTTTAAGCAACAATGACTGATGTGAAGCCTTTCATCATGGATTTCTAAATGAAATATATGCAAACCGTGTTTTGCTAATGGGATCTATATGCAATGGAGAAAGCTTAACTTTCTTATTGTCTGCTAAAAATTGCTAGGAATAGAATTGTCTCTTTAGAATCAAGTACTTGGAAATGTCCATGGCGAGGACTAGTGCTGGAAATGATATGCCGGTTCCCTAGCGAGCAAATGGCGACAACTTTAAGCCCTGGGACCGGTAGATTATTTCCAGCATCGGTTCGACCCATGGACACTAGCTGTAATGGATCTTTTTTACTGTTGGATATAGTAACTTAGTGATTGTGCACCGTCAAACTTTCAAGATCCATAATATGCTCTCACAATATGCTCAATAGAGCAAAAGTTGAAGTTGCAAAAGTCACAAGCCACCAATTTGCAAAAAATAGGTGCAATAGGTCACAAAAGTCACAAAATAGGCAAAAGTTGCAAAAGGTCACAAACATCACCATTGTCTCAAAGTAAAATAGTCACAAAATTATTTTAGTTCTTACATTGGACAATTGTGTTACAAGATTATCTTTTCACATATAAAACATGGAGAATATGCAATTACCTTGATTTTGTCTTTGTTGGGGCTAGAAATGGTTTTGAAATATGTAGCTTTATTTGTTGTCACTCTCTTAAGGTGGTGGTATGATTATATGTTGCCCCAAAACATGATTTCTTAGTAGCTTTTCATGGACAATACTTCTTTTTGCATCAAATCCTCAAAAAATTCATGCCAAATCTCTTCTGAATAAGGGATGGCTTTTGTATTAGGCTATTTTGGACAATCTTGTCATGGAACTCTGCCTTTTAAGCCACGTTGCTCTTAGCTTTTGAGGCTATGTTGAATTCTATCATTTGCAAATGCCTCAATGTTGAAATTTTAGTGCCAGAATATGGGTCTATATCTAACTTTGTTTCAACTGGTGCTTATCAATTGTGTCAATGCATGTTCCATATTTAAGCTCTATTACTTCTATAGGGATTAAATCATCAACAACTAATCCATAGTTGAACCATTGTGTAAATCTAGGGGTTACATTTTTTGTATTGTTAGAGAACTGTAGATTCATGTGTGAAGGTTTTATGCAACTAAGATGCTTCCTCAAAGTTTAGAGCTTTTTTTTTTTGTTGCCAATAGTTTGCATTTAGGGAGCTTGCCATAATTTCTTTCAATGGTTCTTTCTACATAATTAGTCATAGGCCTTTGAATTTGCTCAAAATATTGCATTTTTTAGCTTCATTTCCCCTTGCATTGATTGGATCTTTGGCCTCAACAATCTCATATTTGATATTTTTATCCAAAAATTACAGAAAATTTGGAAAAGTCTCAAAATAGACAAAAGGCGCAAGTGGGCAAAAGTCACAAAATAGGTTGCAAACGTCACAAAGGTCACCATTATTGAAAAAGTCGCAAAAAAGAAGAATTTTAAAAATTAGATTGTGGAAGATTATGGGAAATAATCTGGACCCATAATTTGCCACAAAAATGGCCAAAAAACCAGTCTAACTAAAAAACTTGTAATGCTCATAAAGTCTAGTAACTTACACTTAATATTATGGGGGCAATCATGTGAAATTGTTGAAAGTATATAGATAGTTTTCTATTTATGATGTACCACAAAAAACAGCTAGTATGGACTCATTTGCCATTTTTTGCCTTCAAAGCTTAACTACCCACCAAAGACTTTGATCACTCAAGGCTAGGTCTTGCTAGTTCCTCATCTAAGAAACATACGTTCCCCATAGATAGTGCTTGTGGAAACTAGTTAAACCTTGCTAGAGGGGATTTTCTAATCGTAAGCAAAAGTCACCAACAAGCAGTGAGCTTTAGAGGCATTTCAATCACTACTATAGATGCAGTAAATTTGAATACCAAGTTATTGTCTCCCGATTACCTCCACCCAAAAACTTCAACTAGAATGAAGATCAAATTACTCCCAACAAGAATCCACTAATCCAAGAGAATGTTGTTCTTGTCATAAACTTGAGAAACAAGAAATTGGAGAGACAATTATTGTTATTCATATAACAACCAAAACTCAAAATTCCTTCCAAATTGGTTCTCTTGCTCAAGGGACAATTATTAATACTCCATAGGTGTCGCAAAGGTTGACCATTGTTAGCAGCATAAGTATAGTCAACTGGATTGCTAATACTTTCATAAGTAGAGGTGGATGAAAGAAACATTGGAATCTTTGTCCTTACCATGGATTATATGGAGTGGTTTGGCGATGCGTAATAGAAAAATATGACAACATGGCCTCGATGGTCTGATTAAGAAAATGGGTTCCCCTATCGCTAATGAGTTCTAAGGGACATCCATATTGCGTGATAATGTTTTGGAATAAAAACTTTGCTACAGTCTTAGCATCATTCTTAATTGTGGCTTCGGCCTCTACCATCTTGGTAGCACAGTCCATGGCAACGAGAATGTAACGTCGACGAGTTTTATGGGTGATTGGTTTGATAGGCCCTACAAAATCTATCCCCCACTTCTCAAAAGGTGCCAAGGGAATAATTGGAGTAAGCGGCCAATGCGTCGCGAAGCTGGGTTTTCCCATCCTCTGACAAGCATCACATTTCTGAATGAATATTTTAACATCTCTATAGACGGTAGGCCACCAATATTTAGCATTAAGGATCTTCCTTGCAGTATTTTTAAGAGCATAGTGACCCTCCGAATCTTCCTCATGTAATGCATTATTACAACGGTCGTCTCGATTGGTTCTAAACATCAGCGGAGACTATCATCAGCTCCTAACTTATACAATATTCTATTTATAATCGTATAAGGTCCTACTTTTGAAAGGAAAACAATTTTTTGCTGTTTATTAAAATGTTCAAGATAAATCTGGTCCTGTGAAAAATTAATACTGTCCATATAAATTGATGTTTCCGATTGAATACACATTATATGTTCATCCGAAAATTTATCAGAAATGGGTTCAAACTGATTTTTCGTTTGGAGGCGGGATATATAATCAGCATTTTGATGATCCTTGCCTCTTCTTAATTCTACTTCATAATAAAACTCATCTAATAACAATACCCATCTAGCTACCCTACCCGAAAGATTAGGTTTATTCACTAAATGATGGTCCTATGACCAATGGTACTCAACAGACTTTTTTAATAAACTTGTTAAAGGAGTTACCACTATGGCATAATCCTTAATTATCCTACGATAATATCCTATGTGTCCTAGAAAACCTCTAAGCTCTTGTAGATTAGTTGGTTCTAATAATTCTAAAATCATTTTTACTTTTTCGATGTCGGCTTGTATACCGTCCTTCGAAATTTTATGTCCTAATAGGATGCCTTCCCTCATCCCAAAGTAACACTTGGCTAGGTGCAACTTAAGAGATGTTTCTTGACATCTTCTCAATGTCTTCTCTAATGCGTCTAAATGGTGTTTAGTTGATGAATAGACACAAAAGTCATCCATGAAAATTTCTAAAAACTTCCTTAAAATTTTTCATCATACATTGGAATGTGGCAGGTGCATTACAAAGACCAAAGGGCATTCGCGTATACGCAAGTCCCCCAATCAGTGGTAAAAGTGGTCTTGGATCTATCTTCCTCTTTGATAGAAACTTGGTTATAACTTGAGAATCCATCTAAAAAGCTATAACGTTCATGACCAGCTACTTGATCAAGAATAGTAGCTGTATACGACAGAGGATGATAATCCTTTGTTGTAGCAGCATTTAGTTTTCTAATATCTTGGCAAACTCTAATCTTGTCCGTCTTCTTCTTAGGTACTATAACTATTGGTGACACCCACTCACTGCTTAGAACAGAATATATAATACCCGCTCTAAGACATCTATCTAATTCGTCTTTAACTAACAAGGAATACTTTGGATTTAATCTATATTGGAGCTGCCTAACAGGTATTGTTCCATGAATAAGATCTATTCTATGTTCGTCCCATTTAACTGGTATTCCTATTGAACCGTCCATCGACCAAGCAAATATGTTTTTGTATTTTTAAAGAAGTAATATATACTCTTCACGTTCCTGGTCCGATTGGTGTTTATATAAATTCAAAATTTTACCTTTATTAATTTCTATTTCTACATAATCTGTTTTATCTACCATCCCTTTGGTCAAGCTTGCTTTGGTTCCCCCAGAACTTCCCTCGACTCGGATGTTGTTGATATTTCCTCATCCTCGTCAATCTCATAGCATTCTATGAAATTGATCCAGGATTCAGCAGGTCTAGCTAACTCCTCACCCCATCTCAAAAGGTGAACCCCCTATTGGACTGGTTGTGAGAATGTCTGAAAAAAATATCTGCTTGGTAGACCAGTTTATAATAGCATCTACTTGATATAGTCATGGTCTTCCAAACAATATTGAATAAGGTGGTGTATCTACTGGGTTTATGACAAAGAAATTCATAACAAACATCTCTGTCTCTATAACTACGCTAATACCTTTAAGCTCCCCTACTGGTATGCATTTGAATGCGTCTGCTAAATGAATTTTATGGTAAGTGATAGGCTGTATCTGTTTTTCTAGTCCTAATTCCTTAACCATTGTTTTTGTTATTAAGTTGATACTGGATCCTGGGTCTATTAGTATTCTATCTATAGTCTGATCTCCTATAATAGCACTAATCTCTAGAACTCCACAATCTCCTCTATCTACATACTCTACTTCATTATTGTATGCAGGTAGACTTAGTGTGACAAACCTCTCCCCTTCCTCAGTCCTTACGGACTGAAGCACCTCATCCTCCGAAGTATAGCTCAAGGATAATGTAGGTGTCTCACCTTCGTACTTATCCTTTTCCCATGATATTGTAATTCTTTTGTCACTTTTCCCCGTCGGTGTCTCCATCTGGTCTCTGAAGGTAATCTCCTTCATTCTTCCAGTGGGTTATGACATCGGCCTGGTAGAGCCATGGTCGTCCTAATAACACTTTTTACGGGTGATCTTCTAGTTGCATCAGCTAACCTTAGATGTCTTAATGTGGGTGTTGTTCTATGATGAATGCCTAACTCATATGCTGTTTCTTCAGTCATTATGTTCACGCTAGATTCAGAATCTATGGGTACACTATCTAAAATGTAGCCATTGATTACTACTTTAATCTCGAGTTGACCTTCATCACCGTAATCAACTAATCCTACGTTGACTAATGGTAACTTTGCTTTTCTTTTCTTTTTCCTTTGCAAAAATTGCTTAATTTCTTTCTTGTAATACTGATTATCATCTAATAACTGTTTAAAAGTTATATTGGGCATTCTAGAAACAAGGTCTTCTACTATATCATAAGAACGGTTTCTAAGTGGCAATGGATCTCTTGGTATCTCGCTACTTATGACTGGATCTGAAAATGTTACTTTTTTAACTTTTCTAGTTTCTTCGTCTAAAAGCTTTTTAGCTTTTGAACTAATATCAACATCATAATATTTTTCAGTAGGCCTATCAAGGTCTAGCTCTTTACTATTAGGGATTTTTACTGGCTGTTCTACGACTTTCGCTTTTTCTGTCGCATTTTTCGTAGATTTCGTCTTAGTTTTCTTCTTATCCTTAAGAGTTGAAAAATCTTTACTACTTCTAGTAGTTACTTTATCATGTCAGAGTTAGTTTTAGATGGCCAAAGGTCATCTTCTCTAGGCGAGTTTACAAACCTTGGTTTAGACCGCGATTGTTGTGGCTGAGGACATTCAGCAATGACATGCCCTTCGCCTTTACAGTTAGCGCAGAGCGGCACATATCCTACTAACCTCCTGGGTTCAGGGCAATCAGGCGAATAGTGACCCGCAGCTCCGCAATTGTAGCATGAACCCCTTACTCTGGGTGGTGGAGTGGAATCTCTTGTCCCCCCCGTACGCGAAATAGTGTACTGTTCACCAGTACGCTGTTTCGGTATAATGGTTTTTTGGTTAGCAGGAGTTGCAGTATAAGCTACCTCCTCATGATTATTAATCGGACGGAGGAATAATTCATCTTCTAAATAGTTAGTTTGTAAACTGGAACAGTTGGTCTTAGAATGACCTTCCTTCCCACAAGCGATACACCAAACATTGGCGTTAAGCTTCGCTTTCTTTCGCTTGGCTTTAATGTCAGACATTTGGACTTTTAAATCACTCATTTCTTTTGCTAACATCTCAACACTCTTCCTTAATGGATCCATCTTTTCGGATTTCTCCATTCTTTTCTTCCTATCTGAGTTCCTATTCTTGAATTTCCTATAAAAAGATTCTTCTTCTGATGAAGAAGAATAAGATGAATACTCTGAAGACTCTTCCTCATCTGCTGAATCAGATTCTGATTCAGACTCAATAGATGATTCAGATTCTTCTGTACGTTTCGATTTATGTTTTTTACTACTTTTTCTTTCATTTCTCCATCTACGAGAAATTTGAGAAGTTTCGTAATTCTCGGCAGAGGCGATGACATCTTCCAAAGAAGTCATCAATCCATGCCGACAATAACGATCCATTTTCTTAGGCAAACCGCCCAAGAACCATTCGCTTTGCATAGGAACCGGATATTGTGCTCCTAACTTTCCTATTAAATTTTTAACTCTACGAGTATATCTTCTAAGTGATTCCTTCGGCTTCTTCTCTACAGAATTAAGCCGAGCCAACAATCTAGTCTCTAAACTATTTAAGGAATGCTGCTTTTAAAGCGTTCCAAGTATTAACCGTTTTCGGTACTAATTGACTGTACCAGATCCTAGCCTACTTCCGTAGAAGACCTAGCAAAATTCTAACTTTGTCCTCATCTGTATGTTCTTTATTTGCTATGGTAATGGATTCAAACAGCGACAAATAACTATTCGCATCTTCAAATGATGGTCCCTTAAATAAATCATATCTGATTTTTGTAGATGTGGGTGGCGCTGTGTTAGCCATATTATCAGGTCATGGTGAGCTAGGTGGACTTGGAGGATCAGGATCTAAACTACGCTTAGATGATGGTTCTGATTAAGAAGATTTTGATTCTGAACTTGGTTCGGAATCTGGCATGGCGCTAGGTTGGATCTCAATGTTGGTTTTCGGAACTTCAAGTTGGTTAAGTCTGATCGTTGTTGGGAAAAGACGAGTCTAATAAAGACTGAGAGCCGAGGAATACTAGTTAGTAATGACAAGCAAGAACTGTGTAAGCGTCATGGTGAATCTCGGAAAATGGAATGACCATGTAGGAACTAGTATTTCTAGGCAAATGTAATAAATGCAAGTAGACCCCTCTTAAAGAAAGTAGAGTGAGCCACCTTTTGATGGTGACCTCTAGTGGAGAGCATTATTCCACTTGTAATTTGTGAAATGTGGAATTTCCACTAGGATGTCACCTAATGAGCTCTCTTGCTTATTTAAGAGACTCCCTCTTTGTGAAGAGGAGCTTTTTGTATATTGTATCAACTCCATGTTGAAATGAGAAGAGCCTCCACGAGTTAGGTGCATCCATTGAGCTTCTTGAGCATGCTTGTTTCTTGAGTGATGCATTCATGATCTTGCCCTTCTCTCCTTTGTGTGTGGTTGTGGATCGTAGAGTGGATTAGTTTTCTTGATTTCCTAGTCATGGATTAGTTTTCATTTCTTGTTTGTGGATTAATGTAGGAATCAGCATTCAAGTGAACTAAATAGGCTAGAAATGTGGTATAAATCTTGCATATCCTCCAACATTCTAATTATTGATGTCCTTGGGATGTCCAAGAATCAAAAGACTGTTGGTTTCTTGATTTTTGGACTTCTAAAATGTTGTTTAGTTTGGTTTCTTGATTCTTGACTATGTTTTTCAATCATATTTAGAGTAGTTTCTGGTTTTGCAAGTAGATTAGCTTCCTTAAATCTGGTTACAGCCCTTAGGATCCTGAAAATCGAGCAACTGTGTTGCATTGCAAATCTGAATCGTGGGTATGTCCTACCAACAAAAATCCTATGTTTACTTTTTGAAAAAAAAATTCTCCACCAAGATGGACAAGTATGCCAAAACAATTTGGTTTTTATTTTCCCAAGCAATGTTGTCAAGCTGCAAATAAAGTATTTTTGGAAGATTTTTACCAAATTTGCAAATTATCTTATGTACAATGGTGATCATCAAATTTGGATCATTTCGAACATTGGGATAATTAGAAAAGACCTTGGACTCCAAAGTGCCATTAAACACAAGTGCTCCAACGAGATGACCCTGAATAAAATTTGTCTCGTTCAAATTTTTTGGCACTCTGACAAAATGAGGCAACATTGTTTTCTTCTGATCCATGCCATCAATAACAAGGCCCAAATATTTTTGGACATTCCAAACATTTCTTTCGATGCTTGGGCAACTTTTGTCTTTCAACTGTTTGTTAATCTCTGTGCAGTTGAAGAGCTTTTGCAGCATCCACTGAAAATACAATGATTCACTTATTTAATAGAATAAAGATCATACCATAATGATATTCAAAAAGATTGCAACTTAGATTTTTCAAAACAGGAAGTATTAAAATGAATGACAAATTTGATTAGTATTTATTTTTCTCATCATTGGTCTTTGCAACTTGTTTTGCAGCCTTTAACAACTCGCAAGTGGAGCATACTGTCATTCGTGATTTTTTGGGAATCTTTACCAGTCCAAAATCTCTTTTCCAAATTCTAAGAAACTATGAGTAACTCAAATAGGGAACATGTTTTGTTTTGGCAAACTCTTTGTACATCAAAAATATTTCTAATTTTGTAAAATTATCTGGCAAGTGAAAATATAAGGAATTAGACAATTTCTCTCCATGCACATTTATGAAATGCTTTAGCCAAGCAGTTGCATTTAAAGCATCTGGAGAAACAATTCGACCCTGTAAGGATCCTCGTAATGTTGGGTCTTTTTGAGGTCGTGCATGCATTCGTTGAAGCCGTGAGTTTCTGATTGCATGAACTGCTTTGTAAGCTTTGTGACAAACCTCCAAAGCATTTAAAAAATACGAAAATGAGTTTTTGTCCGGCCTCACTGTTGCACACAAATAGTGATTTCTCTCATCCTTACTTCGTAAAAAGAAATTTGATCTTAATTCTTCAATTTCTCTGATATTCAGCTTTTGCAAACAATAGGATGAGCAGCAAATAATATTCCATACCTTTCAAATCTCAGCTCAAGTCTCTCTTGTATTTTTCTTTTTGTTTGGAGTCTGATCTATAAATTGAATTTGTGACACTAGTAGGTGCTTGAACTAGTTGAGAAGGTGTTAGAATTTCATGACTCGAAATTTTGGCTCGAACCTCAGGATGTTCTGGACCCTCAGAAGGCTCTAAATTGTCAACGAATATAGCCCCTTTAGATTTAACACGACGAACATCACTTTGAGAAAGTCTCCTACGAACATCAGAAAAGCTTGAACGTCGCGGATCAACAGACTTACGCGGATCTGTTGATTTACTAGAAACGGTAACTGAGTGAATTGAAGCTTTGACTCATCACTCAATGATTCAACTTGTTCAAAAGAACAATGTTCTAATTGTGCAGAGCCTGTATCTGAAGAGGAGGACGAGGTCGAAAGATTTGACACAAGTTGAGTTACAGGCGTCATTTCTTGAAAAGTACTTGCATGAGGAATTTCAGAAGATGAACGATGATGATGCCACATCATTTATGAAAACATGTTGAGAATCGAGAATGGCTTTGTAAAAAAAACTTTCATTGGGAATATCAGATGAAGATGATGCACTTGTTGCAACGTACTCAGTTACAACTGCTGGAATAGAAGAGGTAGAACTACTTGACATCGTAATGTTAAAAAAAATTCTAACTATGTACTTATGCTAAGCATAGACCCATTAAAATAGTTAACACATGAAACTAAATGTGCTCCACAAACTTAACTGCAATCTATGCTAGTCATAGAACAAATAAAAAGCTATGCGAACTTCAATAGACGTAAACAAGAAAAACAATTAAATGCAAATGAGCAACAAGCCTAGAAAGTAACTGGTTAATTGAAATTTCTAGCGGCTACCATGTCTTAAATACTATTTGGCAGCATTCTTAGGGTTAGGGTTGACCCAAGAGTAGGTTTAGGATTAGGTTTAGGTTTGTATGGCTTGGAGGCAACCTTTGCTAGCTAGCAAAAACATGTCCAATTAGATGATGACACATAGGTTACCTTCGACATATGGCTTGCCCCCACATTTCTGGAGGCTGCCACCAAAGGCAACCTCTATCATGGAGAGAGAGAGAGAGAGAGAGAGAGAGAGAGAGAGAGAATCGGGCGAACATCAATTATGTGCGGTAGTGACCAATCGACAGGACCATTACCATTGATAATCTAGTCCCCAAGCCAGATTATTTGTGGTAATGGCCCTCCCAATGGCCATTACCTACAAAATGGTCTTAAAGATAAAAGGCCGTTGCCGCTCTAATTAGAAACCACCCCTCATGTCATGTGACTTGTTGTAATTGATAGTTAAGCTTGTCTTGATACTCACATATTGATTTCCACTTTTGAAGTAGGAATCCTTGGTAAAGTTTTTCTTGTTTTTATCTCTTTGTGAAGTACTTGAGATTAAGTTGCTGATCTTCACTCATCATAAAACAATCACAAAACCCAAAGTTTGCAGCTGATCTACAGCTGCTTGCTTGCACATGAGTTGTTCATGATCTGATAGCTCAAAACATGTCTATAATAATCCACGTCAAGACAAAGAAAGCTATGCTGCTATGGCGGTTTATCAATTTAGAGCTACAGCTTAGAATGTCATGCATTTTGCCAACGCTGCAATGTGGGTTAGCGGTTGACAGCAGCTGGGTTGGAAGATAAGTGGTTGACAGCAGCTGGGTTGGAAGATAAGTGGGCAGGACGAACACTCTGACATCAACGAATACAAAGCGTGTTGGTCTCAGCTGCCTCCCTCCTCATCATTCCTGACACTCTCTACTAACACGTGAATCTGTCCCCCAAAGCTCAGGTACTCCGCTATAGAAAATCAACAACGGTTACATGTATGGGTTCTGTTCTCATCTGGCTCCTGGATCCTGAAACTCTCTAGTAATCCGTGAATATGTCCCTACAAGCACCCCCCATATGAGTAAAAGCATCCTCATTGCGTCTGTCATGTGGTGAGGTTGAGCGTGAATATTGCAAACTCAGAACAGTTCTCACTAAGATTGTGTTCAGGTTGGCCAAAGAAAATCAACAACTTATTCTAAGTGGTATGCTACGGGTTCTTCATCAGGTTTGGAAATTCCTTAGAATGTGTGTTCGAAGAGGGATGCAGCTTTCCAGCTCGACTGCAAATTAAAATGGCAGCATCAGACTAGTTTAGATATTGTCATGAAGAGCGTTTAGCGACTTCATAAAATCCTACAGCAGGAAATAATGCTTGTCTTGCTAACTCGCGCCGAGCCCCAGCAGGGGCGTAGTTTCTGGGAAGCTCATACTGCCTTCTTGTTCCTGCTCTCAATGCTTTTAAAACATCAGCTTGTTTGGAAACATATCTGCAATACAGGTGATGCTTGCATTGTTTTCCAAAAGTGAAAAGTATTCTCAAAACGTCCAGCTCTGTTTGCATAATTCAATGTAGTTGTCAAGAAAAGTTGAAGTGAATTGAAGTCCGCAGACGTATGCCTACTGCAGCTTGGGTGCTTTATTTCAGAATCGTTCAGCTAAGAGCATCAGTGGAATTCAGATGCCCAATAACTGCATGATGATAAATGTGTGCTTGCTAGCTGGGAACTGCAACCTTTTGAAGTATGGAGAATAGCCTCATTCAAGCCCATCAGATCCGCTAAGCCGTTCCACTCCTACTGCTAGTGCAGCATAATATCCAGAGGTAACTTTCAGCTTATCCCTTTTGCTCATGCAACAAAAAAAGAGAGGACGTACCGTTTCCTTCAGTGCTTATAAGATTAAATTTAGTTCACAAAACATCAATTTCGCGATCTGAACACATGTTGACTGTCCATGTGAAGTGCTAACTTTGTGCATTGCTACAGAAGGTTCAAATAATGAAAGGCTTATTCGGCAATCACCTCTTTGGCGCGTACCCTGCACCTACCTCGATCATTCTTGTTGTTCAATTTCTTGTTATACTACCTGCAAAATGTAGCGCAACCGCCATGTTCGTGTTTGGAGACTCCCTTGTTGATTCTGGGAACAATAACTTCATTGGATCCATTGCCAAGGCGAATTTTCTTCCAAATGGAGTGGACTATCCGACACACGCTCCAACTGGAAGATTCTGCAACGGGAAAATTATCCCGGATTTTTTAAGTACGTACTTCCTTATCACCATCCTCATGAAACTAACTTGAAACTGTTCCAGACAAATCCATTTTCTTGTCTGTTTTGACAGACTGATGCAGGCAGATCTTCTTCTAAATAGTAACTGGGGAATCACTAGTAGCTCAAAAGCTAGAGTGGTAGATAATGTGTTCAGTTGGTCTATGCAGGTGACTATATGGGTGCTTCGCCCATTTTACCCATTCTAGATCCGAATGCCAAAGGAGAAAATCTGTTGAGAGGAGCCAATTTCGCATCAGCAGGAGTAGGAATCCTGGATGACACGGGGGCAATATTTGTGAGTTTAGTACTGACTTATCCTCCACTTTAGCAACTAGTTATATATACTTGCTCTATCGTTGTTAGTTTTGATGCTTTTTATCTGCATGCATCAAAAAAATTTATCAAACAAATTGAAGAAAATAGATCAAAGAATGATATATTATCTCACAACCTGAGACTGCAGTCGAGACGCTTGATTATGCCACAGCAGTTTCAGTTATTCCAGCAGTATCAACGGGACGTCACGCTTTTAATAGGAGAAGCTGGAACAAAAAGCCTTATTAGCAAGGCTTTGTTTTCATTCACTGTTGGGGGGAATGACTACATCAACAATTACCTTCTTCCTTTTTCAACAAGAGCAAAGAAATTCACACCGCCCAGATACCGACAGTTGCTCATCTCTACCTTCCGAGAGCAACTAAAGGTATGATACTTGTTTGTGAAACGAGCGAGGTGCTGACATCATGAAGCGCATGCATCTTTGAGTACTAGTTCCTTCATCAGAACTACATTATTTAAAGTATCCATCTCTCTACTGGGTTGCATAGATTATATATTTTGTCCCAGACATTTCAAGTGGGTTTAAAAATTTACTAATCTATTACTGTGAATTGTAGAAAGCATACACGCTTGGTGCTCGTAAGGTGACAGTTTCAAACATGGGACCCATTGGATGCATTCCTTCGCAGTTGGCAATGAGCAGTCAAAACGGAACTTGCATTCCAGCTGTAGAACAGTACGCTACCGACTTCAACTCAGATCTTAGAGTAATGCTTCAGGAGCTGAATAGAAAGCTGCCAGGAGCCACCTTCTCGTATGTTAATGGGTATGACATGATCATGGATTATATTAAAAACCCAGCACTGTATGGTAAGCATCTCTCACTATTCTCTATATGTCTTCATTCCTTGAAGAAAATCTTTCATTTTCAAGTCATCCATAAGATACTAATGCAAATTAAAAACACTTGATCTTCAAACAAGCTTCGGAGATAAATAATGATGCAAAATTCAATGTGGCATTGCAGGTTTTGAATCATCCAACAAAGCATGCTGTGGACAGGGAGCGTTCAATGGATTGTTTGTGTGCACTGCAGTTTCTAGTTTGTGCCCAAACAGGAGCAGCTACATCTTTTGGGACCCATTTCATCCCACTGACACTGTGAATACTCTCATAGCCAAGAGGATTTTTACTGGTCCACCATCAGATATTAGTCCCGTCAATGTCAGCAAACTACTAAGTTAAACTTCCTAAAGTGTGAAGCTAGCTTCTGCAATCAATGCTATCAGCTTCCATATATACCTTAAATCAACACAAAGCTGCATAATAAAGCAAAGTTGATCAATTTACTTGATAATCAT
Source organism: Diphasiastrum complanatum (assembly GCA_029204225.1). Lineage (NCBI taxonomy): Eukaryota > Viridiplantae > Streptophyta > Lycopodiopsida > Lycopodiales > Lycopodiaceae > Diphasiastrum > Diphasiastrum complanatum. The sequence continues at coordinate 18,576,410 of CM055098.1, forward strand.
AACCCACAAAGTATTAAAGGTTCATTTAAAGATATATTGCAATGAATTGTCTCCAATTGGCGTTCCTGTTTATATTGAGATGACAGAGTTTACATATTGAGTCTTGACACTTCTTTGAATAACGCTCTTTTCACACACAAGGGGCACAAAAGCGACTATGAGTCACACATACCCCCTCCATTTGTTCCCTTTTTTTCCGTAAATATTTATTCCCATTTCACACACAAATGTGCAGAGTGGGTCTCTTGGGTTGCATTTTGAAACCTTAGTGAGACACCATCACTCCATCTGCACCAAAAATTGGGTTGCACCAAGGGTGGCATAATAAAATGTACAATAGATGGGCAACTATTTGGATCTGAGTTTGAATACTTGGTTAGGATCAAAACAAAACTCATCAAAACAGTTGTCCCATGTAGTAGGGACCTTTGAGATTAGCGCAAGAATTCGACAGTTCTCGGCTACTTTTGCTACCACTCGATTGGGGCTATCTTTGTACTTATTGTGGAAACTGTATAGATTTTTCTAGAAATTCACCTTCATCGACCACTCATTTTCGATTGGAATGTGCGAAAAATTGCAGTGCTCCACGGTGGATACATCAGACCAGGGCAGACATATCTTCACTAGGTGATATGTAGGATCAACCCGAAGATGTTGAGGCATTGCGAAGTAGACCGCCAGTGCACGTGGGTCAATGAGGAACACCTTTTTCCACCATTTGGGTTGTGTCTGGAGATTGACTAAGGTGTGTTTTACAAAATGGACCTGCAATTCTTAGGCTCGGAATGGGAGTTTATAACCCCCTCGAGTTGCAGGCTCTGGGAAGGAGTTGAAGAAGGTGGTGATGAATTTAAAGGGTGGGAGAAGCTATAGGGTGGGTCGAAATTAGTTTGAAGGGAGATTTAAACATGCAATGCAAGCATAAACAATAATATAAAAAAACACAAGATTAAAAATGTGTTTTTTTGCAAAACTAATAAAAAAATTTGCAAAAATTTAAAAAACTACTAAAAGACTGAGATTTTATGGTTGGAGTGAGGCATTCATCACTAATTTGAGGTTGCAATCAGATAGCGCATCAAATGGATGTACAATGGGAGTGATTGGAGGCATATTACTAGGCGAGCGAAAAATTTGCAAGAGTTTGGGGAGGCAATGAGCATTTAGTGAAGAAGAGCGAGTGGTTCAAAGTTCATATAGGTGGGGGCCTAGGCGGGAATAGCTCACTTTAAGAAATCAATGCTCACCAACTATGAATTTGTCATGGCTATCTACGCTTTTCTCAACTTCCACAAGGTCTAGCCAAATTCCACAGTCTTAGAACTAAGATCAGCTCCTAGGGGACGGTGAAGTTCTATACAAATCTCTAGAATATCATCAATTGTCCTAAGGATCATGAATGTGATACTTGCTATGGTTTATGCACAAGGCCATATACATACAATACTCCTAATTTGGTGTATTAGAAGTTTTTGATGACAACTGAAATTCAGAGATGGGTTTATAGTTGGGTGTATAGTATCTTCGTAAATGAATTCCATTGATTAAGGTTCCATTGTCGTACCTCAACTACTGTGGGGGCTGGAATACAAGGCCTAAGGGACATTTCAATGGAGCCTAGGGTGAGTAAGGAAAGGAAGGCCTTACATGCAAGGAGCCTTTGTAAATAGTCATTTTGTAATCAATTTTGCTTAATCAATGGCCCAAGTATAGAATCATGTGTGTATAAGCCCATCTTGAAGAGCCCGATAGTAGTTAGGTATGTTAGGCCCCATTTCGGCATCCTGCGAGTATAAGTCCAACTTGTGGTGCCAATAGTTACTAGGGGCAAGAAAACAATTTTGGCAAGTCTCAAGGTTTAAACTTAGATTTAAAAAAAGTATGTAAAAGTCAAAGTCAAGCTTTCAAAAAGGAACTTGCATTCTATATTGAGACATGAGATGTCTTGTCCCATAAGTAAATGTGGAAAGGGAACTCCACAAGCTTCTATAAGAAGAAGCTCCTTTCATGTAATTTTCATTCTAAAGAGAACAAGGTTCTACCATTTTGGGTCCACACTTGTTCTATTATTGGTATTTGGCTATTTTTAGCATAACTTTATGTTTGATGCCTTATTTCTAAGTTATAGCTAACTTAGTCCCTAATTTAGCATGTGTGTTTGCTACCAAGTTGAGTTAGTTAGCATTGCTTGTGGGGAGAGAGAGAGAGAGAGAGAGAGAGAGAGAGAGAGAGAGAGAGAGAGAGAGAGAGAGAGAGAGAGAGAGACAGAGAGAGTGTCTGAGTAATTTTCTAACCTTCAATGCAAGTCAAGGATAGATTTTTTGACATCTTGTTAGCATAAGTATCCTCAAGGCTCCTAAGGATCGAGCCCACTCCCCGTACTACACACGACTTAGAAAGAGGTGGGAGCACCATCTTCTTCTTGACAACATTGGCGTCGTTGCCGAGGAGCCAAATGCTTGCCAACATTTCTTGGCTTTTCTTCTTTTACTTGCTTATTGTGTAAGACTAGTCACTAGTTTTTATTGGCTGTTTTGTAAATTTTTTATTGCATCTTTTGTTTGTGTTTTGTATGCTTTGAGCATATGGATGTGTGAGCCTATTATTAAACTACTATTTCTCCATAAAACAGTGGAAAAAATATCCTTTCATCTGTTTTTCAACCTACAATAAAAGAGCCTACCAAAACCGTTTGTTTGAAGTTAGAAGCAAACTGCCAAACAAGTTTCAGATTCCCAGAGGGGTGTTTTGAGGCCCAAACCTCAACATCTAGGTTCGCATGTTTCATCAATGATCAGGCAGACTTTGATCTACAACAAATCAGAGGGGAGAACTCAGATAAGAAAAAAAAAACAAAAAAAATGTGAAAAAATGATATCCAAAATGCACTTAATGTATTAACAAGATCTTGGCCTAATTTGGGTGCACATCTAGATTTAGCTACAAGATTGAAATCATCACTTTACACATGCTAGAATTGCGTAAATCACTAAGATCTGATCATAAGCACTTAGATATAGTAAGGTACGTCCCTTTCCATACAACAGTAGTGTGGAGGATTTCAGATCATTCAAGATCCAATCCATGTCCCTGATTTTGTTACAAAAGGAGCAAATCAACAATCCTGCCAATGTAGAAAAATCAGCATCTACATACAAAATGAGATGCAAACTCTAAGAGATATTGATCAAATAGCATAATCTCAAAGTGTTATTTACAAGGCAAATATCTCTCCTTTTGTGGCAAGGAGGGTCTTCCATAAGTATCCACTAACTTATGGGACTAATCTATTTCTAGCCTTTCTAGAACTTCTAACTTAGGATTTAGAATTTCAAAGTTTCTTAAGTTAGGAAAACTTAAGACAAAATATTTCTAATCTTAAGTTTCCTAAGTCTAAATTCTAAATCTAAGTTTAAGCAATTTTATTATTATTTAAGCTTCTACTCATGGGCTTACAAAACACATGCCATGGCGGAAGATTATTAACAGACACTCATACGTGGACTTACAAAACACATGCCACGGAGTTTTATTTCTCTCTTATTTATTTTTTTGTGTTAGCACAGATGCTAGCATTATCTCCCTCCTTATTGGATTGGTGGTCCCACACCAATCGAAGCCTTTTCTTCCTAGATCTTCTGTGCTTCTTGGAGGTGAGACTGTTGCTGTCGGGAGTGGTAGATTGTGGCGCTGATGCCCTCCATCATTTGCCACCGTAATTTGTTCAGGAAGGGCATTGGTTTGTAGTAATGGAGCACACCCTGTAGAAAGTTGTGGGTTTTCCATAGCTCCACCATATCAACATGCAGGGCTGAAGTGAGTGTCGCACGATAATAAAGCCTTGCTACGCTGATGTGCTCTTCTTGCGTTCGCAATGGTTTATTGATATCAAGGGCTATTGGGGTTAGCCCTCGATCCCAAAAACCCTTGAGTTCTGCCAGAAATGCTACCAGGCTAAAATTGTCCGCGTCATGGTGCTTCTGTAAGAATACACGGTAGTTGGTGACCATGTCTTTGGCTAAGTTGCCAGAATCAACGCCTGTAAGCTTGGGCCAAAATATCATATTCTTGACCTTGGTCACAGAAAATGGTTTTCACCTCGCTACTAGATAGTAATAAGAATCTGTGCACATATAGGAGGGTGCTTCGAGATACCGTGCCATCGAGGTCTTGTCTTGTAGGAAGAGCTGATGGCGCCAGAGAGGTTGTGGATCCAGGAGTTTGACTGCTTCTTTATGTGTTTTACATTGGTCCAAATCTGGCAATATGTAGTCGCCTCGCTCCTTTGTGGTTGGATATTTCTTGGCAAACTCTTGAGAGGCACGCAACTCCTTGCTTGGTTCTATGGGCGTGATTATGTGCCAGATGTTTGGTGCTTCAGAGGCAATGGCACGCTGAATTTAGGAATCAGGTTCAGGGGAGAGAGGAGGAGAAGGTTTGGCTTCATCAATTCTTTGTGATTCAGGAGAAAATTGGCATTGAATAAATGGGAGGTTAGTGGTGTCGATGGGGTTAGAAGCGGTAGAAGTGAATTAGTGTTGGGAGGAAGTACCACTGGTGCCTTGAGGATTGGTTGGTGGTTGAGCTTGTGGTCCTTGAGATTTCCCTTGAAATGTCAAGTCTTGATTATCTGTTGGCAGTTGTTGAAATCCTGCCCCATCGCCACCATCTGAGCCATCAAAGTGATGCCCAAAGTCATGAAAGTGAGCATGCTCTGCATGGACAGAAGGTGTGGACTGAACGGCCGCCTTCAATCGTTCTTCCAAGGTGGCTATGTGTTGGTTAAGGGCCTCGACAGAAGCGGTGTATGATTGTTGGAGTTTGGTGTGCTGCTCCGTCGTGGCTTTCAACTTCTGGGCCAATCGCTGATACACCACCACTGGAATTTGGGTTCCCTCAGGAATAGCTGGTGGTGCGAAATCATTGAAATCGACCAGTTCCAGTTGTTCCTTCATAGCGAAATGTGCAGCTTGGGCATCTGCTACGGCCTCATCTCGTTCTGATGTGAGGTTGTTGATGACGGTTTGCATGTTAGAGATTTTCAACTAGAGTTGGTTTTGTAGGTGGCTGAGCATCTACTGCTACTATTGAGTGTATGTGTTGAGGATATCGATCTGTTGTTGTTTTTTAGCAGATTCAGCCACCAACCGTTGATTTTCCTGCTGAAGTTGTAGAATGGCATCGTCATCGACTTGTCGTACTGCTTGTTGACCAGACAAGGTTCCATAGATGTCGTATTGAAGCTCATTCACCAGCCAGACCATCTTTTGGATAGTCAGTGGTAATTGCTCCCATATGCCAATGTCAAGGAAGGATCATTGGTAATTGGGATAAGGCATAGGGTTCTAGGGGAGAAGATCAGGAAATTGTGTAGAAGAGGGGTTTGTGGGGTAGGAAGGTGGAAGTGACTATGGTGTCAACGGAGGAGATTGTGGATTCAGAGGAGGTGATTATGGTTTCAAAGGAGGAGACTGGTGTGGTGAAATGGGAGGTGTTGGAATTATCGGGGAAGAGGAGGCTTGGGAAGGAGAAGATATGGAGGGAATCTGAGTGAGTAATTGGAGAGCAAAATCGTCGACATCGACTGAGGAGTCAAGCAGAGGAGGTATGTACAGGAGAAGGTTATGTTGGAATAGTAGAGTCAATGCCGATGTTAAGTGTGATGGAAGGAGTGGGAGTGGTGGCGAGTGGTGTCTGTAGTGGTAGAGAGGTGGGGGGTGGAGGGGAGGTTGCATGGACTGCTGAAGTGCCCGGAGTGGCTTGAATCCCTCCATCTGAACCAAAGCCAGATGCGCCTGCATCTCCAAAACTGTTTGTTGCTGCTATCGCCTATCTTCTTGTCGTGGCCTGTTGGAGAAGGGCTTCTTGTTGGGCTAAGGCCGCCTTTGGGACCTGAGAGGGTCTAAGGCTCCCGTCGGATTCAGCATATTTCGTCCCAATGTCACTGGATAAAATATCTACAGGTATGTCAGCTTCAGTGCTAACCGCCTTGCCTTTCTGCTTCTTGGTGATTTTTTTTATTTTTATTTCTGGAATGTTTGTCTCTGAGACAGAATTCGTAAAGGCTAAAAATGAATCATGCACTATAAAAAAAGGATGGTATGAGACAAATCTTCTGAAAAGAATGACTTTTGTAGTTTTCTCAGAGAAAGACTGATTGTATGTCTGATCTGATAGTATCTTGATGGTGTGAACAAGAAAGCACAACAAAAAATTGTCAAAATGGCAGGCAGGCATTAAAGAAAAGTAAAGAAGAACAATAGGAAAGAAAACAAGTAATACATATCAAGATAAAAACATGGCTCATTGTACTTTCTCAGTATGCTCCCATTGACTATAGTGTCGAGGATATCGCCTTGAAGGGTTTGGAGTTGTACATAACCAGAGGCAAAGATTTTTTTAATGATGTAAGGACCTTGGCCAGAAAATTTTAGTTTGCCTTTGAAGGCTTTGGCATGGTATAGCAGGACCTTATCTCCAACCTGGAAGTCTCTAAGTTTTAATGATCGATCATGCCATGCTTTTTGTCAATGTTTGTGGACTTGTTGAGCATGGATGCTGATCCGTTGTGTTTCGCATAGTTGTTCCAGATGGAATAACCTACAGTCTGTTGATTATCTAGCTCAAGATTATAGGCCACTCGAAGGGAGGGGATATGGAATTCTACAAGCATAACGACTTCTTGGCCATATGCTAGCTGAAAAGGGGTTAAGCTTGTAGCTCTCTTCAGGGTGGTGCGATAAGCCCAGAGAGCAGCATGAAGTTTGAGCTCCCAATCAGATTGGCTGGATTCGACGGTTTTGGTGAGAATTCCACATAGGATTTTATTGGTGGATTCTGCCTGGCCATTGCATCTTGGATAGTATAAGGAACTTTTTCGATGTACCACAAAAAATTTGGAAAGAAGATTGGCTTTGACAGAGTTAAGGAAATGGGTACCTTTATCACTGATAAGTTCTAGAGAACAGCAGAAACGAAGTATAACTTGTTCATAGAGAAATTTTGCAGTAGAACGAGCGTCAGCATTGCGAACAACTCTTGTTTCAGCCCATTTGGTACAATAGTCCATAGCTACTATGATGTAACAAGATTGTGTGTGCCGAGCAGCGAGACTAATGGGTCCGACATAATCAATCCCCCATTTCTGGAAAGCTTGATCAGTGGGTACAGGGTGTAAAGGCATGTAGTCGGTCTTTTGAAAGCGTTTTGTATGTTGGCAGACATCACAGGCCTTTGTGTAATTGTGCATATCCTTAAAGAGTGTCGGCCACCAAAAATCGGCCAAGAGAATTTTCTTAGCAGTCATTTCAGAAGAGAAATGGCCTGCACCAATACCTTCATGAGTGAAAAACATTACATAGGTATTTCACCTTCAGTAAGACATCGTCGGATGATTCCATCTAACCCTTGCTTGTACAGTTAGCCTGCAATTAACGTATAAGATTTGGTCTTCAGGACCAATGCACGTTGTTCAGGTTTAGATAAGGAAGGATCCATCTGCCCTGAAGTTAAATACTCTGTGATTTTCTTAGCCCATATAGGTGTAGAGTCAACTTGGAATAGGATGGCATCTGGTAAATCATCGTTGACGCCTTGATCAAGGGTGGGTAGGTTAGGGATGCGGGACAAATGATCTGCTAGGAAATGTTGAACTCCCTTACGAACCATGATCCTAAACTCAAATTCTCGCAGTAATAGGATCTAGTAATACGGCCTGTGGTTTGAAGAAACAAAAGAACCTACGAATCAGAGCCACTAACGAGCTGGTTAGCACCAATAAAGAGCGAGATACCTGGAAGCAGAAGTACAATGACCTCAAGGAGGCTAGCGAAAGACGGCAGATAAGCCATAGGGAGGGGTATAAAGGGCAGGAAAAGATCCTAGCCAACACCAAGGTGGAACTAGCTGCAACCGAAACTACTGTAGCCATGCTAGCTAGGCAGTTACATGAGTATCAGAGAAAAGAAGCTACAAGAGGACCAATCAGGTCTCAGAGTTCCCGCAACCCTTTACCCGCTTACCCTGTGCACTGTAAGAAAATTTTGTCGGACAATCTGTTCTACAAAAAAATTGATGCTTATAGCTTATATCTACTGCCCATGGAGTTTCCGCTAGATATCCAGGTTTTTGAGCTATGACCATCCATGAGTTCCACCCTCATATTCTCATGGCCACTCATCCCAGGTGATTTTGAAAACTACAAAGATTCCTGCGAAAGCTTACGTAGGTTCTCAGTTGTTGCCGTGCACCAGAACGATGATATCATTAGATTGGCCGGCCACTATGCCTACGGCCTGCAGAATTGGTTACTTCAACTTTGGGGCGCTAAGACTAAACCCACTAGGATTCACCTTACCAAATGGTGGTACAACCCCAATGAGTTCATGGAGTCAGGAGCGGACCTAGCATTGTACCTACGGATGCGTGACAGAACTTCCAGGGAACGCAAAACCCTAAATGAGATGTTTTATTTTAAGTTCCTGGAAGGTGCCGATCCAGCCCTTGTGGATGTGGCAGAAGTGGACCCCAATTACACCGGGGAGTTGAAAAACCAACGGACGGAAATGAACAGGAATGCACTGTAACCACCTACCTCACTATTATGCATCATACACTAGACACGGTATGGTGAGCATCTGTTGCAAGTCCCAGTTTCTATGCATACATCTTTATTGCACCTCTATAAAAACTATGAGCTGCATTTGGGCATTTGCTAGCTTCTATGGGCATAAATGAATGTATAGATACATAGTTGGGGGGGGGGGGGGGTTTGAGAGAGGAAAAAATGGGAACAAAAATAGTGCAGTGGGGTGGGGAGTGACTCCATCGCCCAATGGGTAAGACACAGAAGAAAAATAAATAAAAATTAAAAAATTATAAGAAAAAAAAAACAGAAAAAGAGAGAGAAAGAAAGACTGAGAGAAAAGTAAGAGAAAAAAGAAAGAGACTTCAACTGTATGTATCAGATCTCGAACCAATTTGTGAGGACGAGTGACGTCTCGCACATCCATAAGAGGTGAGGACGATTTTCTTAATTGTTTCCATAGACTAGTGGAAAACCAGTACTTCCTAGCATCTTGTGTATTGGATCTTAGGACAGTAAGTTGTCCTACATGGACTACTGTCAGAATATAGGGCTTGAGAGGAGAGTCAGTACAGAGAGGAGACTAGATGGTTATTCCCTATTGAATCCGTTCTTAGAGAGTATAAGTTGAATGTCTAAACAAAACCAAAAAAAATTGATAATCAACAGTCTGGACCGGTTTCAAAGTTGGGGCACTAAAGCCTCATCGTGCATACATTCACACACACATCAATGACACGGTGTTAGACACAATACCGATGACCTGCATCCATAGCATCCCATCTCCAATCTTGAGATTTGCATTTGCATATCTCTCCATGCATGGGTCTGAAAGTGGGCATTGTCTTCCATCTGATAGAATTGGGAGCATTTGCCATTTAGGTTACATGGGGTTTTTGCAGGTATGAAGACACCAAACTTTCAAAGATGTTGTGGTTAAATCCGATCCGGTTGCAGATGGGCCCTAAGGGCTAAATCGATGGCCTTTGGGTAGGAAGCTGTTGAAGACATCCTACCAACTCATTGTGGTTAGCATCACCTAGCAAGGGTGCTGAGCCCACTAACTTGATCCACCACCAGGAGCTGGTCTGCGAAACCAGAGACTCTAGGCCCGCCGTATGGGGACCATACTACCCAGTGGTAGTCGCCAATGTTAGCCGATATTTTAGCACAGAGAATCGGGCTAATATTGAAGTTTAAGTTTGCAATAATTGAAAAAACCGGCATGTAAAACCCGGTTATTAGAGAAAAATTGGCACAAATTTGCCTTGGAACTGGGTCCCAGTCCGCCTTAAAGTGGCTAGACACAGTTTAAAAGTAAGAAACTGACTTTCGAAAAAACCGTCAAACATATTTTGTGGTCAAGTTTTGTAAGACCGAGCCAAAAGTGCCGGTCCACCTAGAATTGGGTCCCAGCCCGTCCTAAATGAGGCTAGAGCAAATTTTGCGGCCTTAGAAATGGCCGGTAAATATTTTATGGCTTTTCAAAAAAAAAATGGCCGGTTCTAAAAAATAGCCGGTATGACCATGCTAAAATCTCACCATGTACTGAGTCCATTTTTTCTAATATATGATCACTCAGTATATTTTTCAGGGAAACCGCGTTGTCGTGGAAGCCCTAGTCATGAATGCCGAAAAAGTCAACTTCAGTCAAAGAGCCATCAAAGAAAAATATTTATCGGGCAAAACCCAAGCTGTGAATTATGGGCAATACTGAAAAGTTGCAGAAATTCTAACGGATAAAATTGGGCAAATTACGGGAAATGGGCAAAATACGCAAATCAGTCGGTAATCCCGAGAAACCAAAAGCCAAGGGCCGTCGGGCCGTACCTGTTACAAAGGAAAGAAAAACCAAATGAAGGGCTAAAAGGAACAAAGGACCAAGGACCAAGGAAATGGAGGGCACCTTAGGTGGAATAGGGGCTTGACAAAAGTCCTCACCCACCTTTTTTGATAATAAATGTAAACAAGACTTTACGACCTAGAGGGCCTAAAAGATATTTTCTCTAGCTTTTGACTAAGAGGGCATCTTGGCTAGTTTTGGAAGGGGGCCTTAAATGGCACCAACCCCTACACCCTCAAGGAGGCCACTTGATGTACTTGCCAATGGGTGTTGGACAAATGGACAAAAGGGCTTGAAGGGCATGAAAATTGGCAAAGCCTCATTTTGAAGGGGGACACTTGGGATTAACTATAAAAGGAGGCCACTCTTTGTGTTAAGATATAGTTGATTGATAGTTGGGTGAGTTAGATGATGATTTGATAGTTTGATGTGATGTTGGTTGAGAGTTTTTTAGAGTTGAAAGCTTTTGGAAGATGGGTGCTTGCTTGAGAGATCTTTGTTGATGAGTAGGTTTGATTCCTTGTAAGTTTGGTTTGATGGATGGTTAAATGTGGTTTTGCCTTATAGTATGCTTACGCATTGGTACAAGTATTGTCTTGCATAGTTGCTTGTGGAGTGATGGATGTTTGGGGTTGAATGCTTGTTAGTGGATTGAGAGTAGACTCACTTGTAGTTGATAACAATGGATAGATTGGGTGTTTGTGGTTTGGTTTGAGAGTTAGTGTTGAGGGGGTGTGTGTAAAATGTGTGTTGAGAGTAATGTGTTGAGAGAATTGCTTTTGTTGAGAGTGATTTCACGGTGAGGGTTGGTTGGTTGGTTGGTTGTAGTCCATTGTCATACTGGTAAGCTTACATCTTGGATGAGTGGTCCGGTTTGCTTGAGGGCTTGGTGTGAGTGATGGGTTGCTGATTTTTTTAGCCATTGCATCTTTTTGGCCTGTTTTTTTTATAGAATTTCTATTCAGTTTTCTCTCAGCTCAACCGTTAACATTTCAATCGCACCGTTCATATTCCAGAAACTTTCATTTTCTTCATTCTCTCTTTGTACACCAACTCGATCGGACATGCGTAAATTGGAGAACACTCCATCAACATGTCTGGCTCTGATTTTTGCTACAAGGTTCATGACTAGAGTTTCCACGCAACGGCTACCTAATTGCACATTGAGGTGAGTTTTTGACTTGAACTTTCTTTCTAGTCACTTCCATTTCTTGAAGTTCTGTTTGTAAGCTCTTAACTTAAATTGGAATGGGATGTGAGATGTGTAAGATAGGGTTTTACACTTTGAAGGAGGTTGTTATGAATGGTCTAGGGAAGTAAGCTTGTTGAGGGACTAATTACGTCAAGTTTTTCCGAGGTCCTACAGATTTAAGTGTTGCTGATGGTTGTAATTTTCAGTTGTACTCATTTACATTGGTGACTACTTGTAAGGTTTGGAAGTGAATCGGGTTTTTAAGCATGAACTAGAGTTCAGTTGAGAATTATAGTAATGAATGTCATATGTTGTGGAGTTAATTAAGGGAAGGATTGATTTTCGGTTATCGACGTTTAGTGAAAGCAAGAACGCTTGTAACCAGATTTTATTAGCATGGTTTGGAAGTACTTATATGGATACGGTTTTAAAAGGTGAATGTGTTTTACTCTATGCTTGTCTAAGATAGAACTGATAGTTTAAATCGCAATAAACCGTCAAAGTTCATAGGCGTTTTATTTTCGTCATTTATGAAGTGTTTCAGCTGGACCCGACCTCTGTGAAACACCAGAGCGGGCCGTCCACCATCCGTGGTTGAAAAACACCACCTTGGTTAAAGCATCGCACTAGTCACACCCGCCATCGGTACTGTCTAGCGAAATACCTAGACCCGACGGTCGGCGAAAATACCGCCGCTTAGCAAACAAAGCGATGCGTATAACTTGCACCCCACGAGCACATCATAGACAGTAAATCGGTTTCTAGCCCAAGTAAGATTTTTATAACTGTAAACCAAATTCAATGGGGAAAGAGATATTAGCAAGATCCTAACACGAATTAGTGATCAGAAGTTTTACGGAACCATGACCCTAGAAAGCTAGTGAATCATTGTAGCCAAAAGTACTAGCACCCCCTCCTTGCAACCGTATCTCTGAGAGCCTGGAAAACTCTCATCGGTTGGGGAGCACGGGGCAATAGAGAAGGCCATCAGGGTTGGAAGTGGCAAACCCTCTGTTGCTCACGTAGGGCCAAACCGCCATTAGAGGTGGGGCCCCTTGACCCTTTTAGGACGTTTTGGCTGAACCAACCCCCCATCAAAAATGGCCCTAACACGCGGATTGCTTCAAACCATAGATACTTCTTTGCATTCGACAGGCCACAGATGCAACTTGGTGGTTGGTCCACATAGATTTCTTCGTCTAATTCACCATGTAAGAATGTTGTCCTCTCTTCGACTATGAGAATCTTGAGGTCATAAGCAGTTGCATATGCAAACAGTAGGTGTAAGGACGTATGTTTCACCACTGGAGAGAAGGTCTCAGTGTAGGTAGATATTGTTGTCTAAAAGAATCTTGGTAAAGCTCCTAGCAAGTAGGTGAGCTGCTTCTCTGTTGATACGACATTGTCTGTTCCAGCATTGTGTAACAAAAGGAACAGATCCTTCATCTTTCTGATAAAAGATGTGAGATCCTTGCCATCCCATCGTAGGTTCGTCAGCTGATCTTCGAGAAGCATTATATGGCTGTGTGATTTCGTTTAAAACCTGGTAAGTAATGCATCCCACATCTCTCTTGCATTAGAGAGTGTCGTGAGGTCAAGTGTCAGGCTATCTTCGATGGATGAAGACAACACACTACTGCCTTGTCGTTCTTTTCTCTCCATTCTCGTAGCTCTTTGCATATGGTTGTAGGCATTTCTTCGGTGCCATCTACCCAGGGCCATAGCCCTTCTCCCTTTAAGTTGAGAGAGGTCTTCACCTTCCATGCTAGGAAGTTAGATCCAGCTGAGTCAAGGATTGTGCAGATCTTTGACTGTATGCTGCTTATAGATGCCATTGTTGTGAACTGTGTTCTTCAGCTCATTATCTGGTTCGTTGTTCCAAATGTTTGATCTCTTGGATCTGATAGCTCTAAAGTTATATCAACGTTCTGATAGGAGCAAGAGGCTTTGATACCATTATTGAAATACAGAAATAGAAGGCATGTAGAGTTCAAGTACAAAACACAAAACAATTTGTGTTTTCTTTCTTCAACATATCTACAATCTTCCAGAGTTTAAACGGACACTGCTGACCTACGTTTTAATTCGTTTAGGCATTGGACAAAGATGAATCAGTGTGCAAAATAAAGAATAAATAGCTGAATATGTATAGACAACAAATTAGACATCCAAGCATTTGAGATCATTCAAGATAAATTACCTGTGCATTTGAGCTATTGTATTATCAATGATCCTTTTGTAAGAGCACTGTTGTAATAAACTCACATAGCGCGTCGGTGCAAGAGAAGCTATGTCTCTCACAGTAATGTCAGATCATCTCGCTTACTAGCAGACTTCTTGGACGTCGGCTCTGCAACACTATGCTTAGCTCAGGTTGACACTCAACCAATTGACAATCCAACCCATTCTCTCATCTTTGGTCTACTTATATAGATGCAGAGAGAAAGGGTTTAATCATTCTCTGATTAAAAGATTGACTGATTAAGAACGTTCCAACGGCATTCGGATTGCCTTCAGCATCATCCGTGGAGGAGGACGTCCTCTTGGTACTTTCTTGATTTTTTTTCTACTTGGAACGTGAAGATCCGCCACCTTTTGGTTTTCGAGTCTTCTTCGCCTTCGTGTCTCGTTTGACCTTCGGCCTCACCTTTGAGCTCCTTTGGTCTTCGAACATTTGACCTTCGAGGTCTTCGCCTTCGTGTCTTGTTCGACTGAAATGGTTATGTGGCGATTGTGACCTGTAGGTGGTTTTCTGCCCGTGGGTAGCTCCTTTGTATCTCTGCTTGTACAAAGACTTGTTGGTCCTTTTGGTGTATTTCTATGGATATGAGTTCAAAAGCTAGCAAAGCTTTGTGGCTCAAAACATTTTGTTTCTTCATTATCAGTTGCTCGGTTACAAGCTCAATAATTTATCGGTCATTCATAATGCAATGGTATTGTTCTTTCTCTCTATTATCATAGAGTATCGACTCAGAAAGAATACAACTCTACTCTTCATTCAGACTGTAATTTCTACATGACTGATCAATCAATGTTCCAATAGTCTAGGTTGTGTATGCTGAATGCTTATCAGATAGATATTTACTCGCAGATAAATTTATTCGTATATTAAACTATTTCGTATGGCTGATAGCATACGTCAATTTGTCGCTCTAATCTCTTTTTTCTCTTACTTTTCTCTCAGTCTTTCTTTCTCTCTCTTTTTCTATTTTTTTTTTATATATATATATATTTTTCTTCTGTGCCTTACCCATTGGGCGATGGAGTCACTCCCCACCCCACTGCACTGTTTTTGTTCCCACTTTTTCCTCTCTCAACCCCCCCTCAACTATCCGTCTATACTTTCATTTATGCCCATAGAAGTTAGCAAATGCCCAAATGCAGCTCAGAGTTTTTATAGAGATTCAATAAAGATGTATGCATAGAAACTGAGACTTGCAACAGATGCTCACCATACCGTGTCTAGTGTATGATGCATAATAATGAGGTGGATGGTTGCAGTGCATTCCTGCACATTTCTGTCCGTTGGTTTTTCAACTCCCCGGTGTAATTGGGGTCCACTTCTGCCACATCCACAAGGGCTGGATTGGCACCTTCCAGGAACCTAAAATAAAACATCTCATTTAGGGTTTTGCGTTCCCTAGAAGTTCTGTCACGCATCCGCAGGTACAATGCTAGGTCCGCTCCTGACTCCATGGACTCATTGGGGTTTTACCACCATTTGGTAAGGTGAATCCTGGTGGGTTTAGTCTTAGCACCCCAAGGTTGTAGTAACCAATTCTGCAAGCAGTAGGCATAGTGGCCGGCCAATCTAATGATATCATCTTTCTGGTGCGCAGCAACAACTGAGAACCTACATAAGCTTTTGCAGGATTCTTTGTAGTTTTCAAAACTACCTGGGATGAGTGGCCATGTGAATCTGAGGGCTAAACTCGTGGATGGTCGTAGCTCAAAAACCTGGATATCTAGCGGAAACTCCATGGGCGGTAGATATAAGTTGTAAGCATCAAAATTTTTGTAGAACCGACTGTCCAACAAAATTTTCTTGCGCACAAGGTAAGCGGATAAAGGGTTGCGGGAACTCTGAGGCCTGATTGGTCCTCTTGCAGCTTCTTTTCTCTGATACTCATATAACTGCCTAGCTAGCATGGCTACAGTAGTTTCGGTTGCAGCTAGTTCCACCTTGGTGTTGGCTAGGATCTTTTCCTGCCCTTTATACCCCTCCCTATGGCTTATCTGCCGTCTTTCACTAGCATCCTTGAGGTCATTGTACTTCTGCTTCCAGGTATCTCGCTCCTTATTGGTGCTAACCAGCTCGTTAGTGGCTTTGATTCGTAGGTTCTTTTGTTTCTTCAATTCTTCTTTCAGACGTTGGATTTCTATGTCGGTCCTCTGTCCTTCCTTCAGTACGAACCTCATCAGTTTTCTATGGCGTTGCTCGGGCTGATTACTGCTCTAGGTCTTCCATTCTCTTTCCAACAGTGAATTCCATCACCTGTGTTTTGGCATTTATATACATGAATATACAATGTGTTGAATGTATTAAAAATCTTTAAGCTGTACACCCCCTCTCCCCTTCCGTGTGTATCTATCAGGTTCATGCTAGGGCAGGGTTTTACTATGTACTTAGGCCATGTGCATTAACCCATGGGTTATGCTACTATGGTGTTATTCGTTGATGGCAATTGCATAGGCCTGTAAGGCCCTGCTTTTGAGTCGGTATATGCCAGTCATACCTCGGATAAGAAGTTGTGAATCCCCCATAATTCGGAGGTTGCTTATAGTTTGCGCAACTCGCATGGTCATTTGTAGACCGATTAGAAGGGCTTTGTATTCGACAGTGTTGTTCATGAATCCTTTCCCTAATAGGACTCCTATACTGGCTAGTTCAGTCCCATTGGGATTCTGCAATACTGCTCCTATGGCACCTTCTCTATTCAAATGTCTGCAGGCTCCGTCTACCTTCAACGTATATGTCCCAAGTTCCTGGGTGAGTTCTATATCCCAACAATAATCTTTTTGTATTTTTCTTGATTTTATGAATTTTTGTTTTGGTTTTTCGCACCCTTCCATTCAACGTATATGTACAAGGTCACTAGGGCTACTTTTGATTCTCTGAGTGTTCCCAATATTTGTGATGCTTCTAGGTCGTTCACTCCGATACCTGAAAAGGTGAACATGAAAAGGTGTTACATACTGTACAGGTGACTTCGGCTTCTCTTTAACTACGGTAAGCTTTTATCTTGTTTATGTTGGCTCGGTGCTTAGAAATTTCATCGTTCAACTCGGCTAGCTTAACCGTGTTGTTTTCATACAGTTTCACTATTACATATGGACCGTTCCAACGTGGCCCCAACTTTTGAGGCATCAGCTTGTGTCTAGCGTCGTAGAACAACACTAACTGCCCCTGCCTGAACCGATAATCGCGCATGTTCCTATCATGAATCTCCTTCATGCGTCTTTTGTGGGTTTCTTGGTGATTTAGGACAGCTATTCAGTGCTCGTTCAGGTCTTGTAAAGTGTCCAATCGGTGTTCTATTGATTCTTTCTCTCCTAGGTCGTGCTTCATGGCAAACCGCAAGGATGGGAGCTCTATTTCTATTGGCAGTACACATTCTTGGTCATACACTAGAAAAAAGGGCGTGTGGTTGGTACTGGTCTTATAGGTGGCATTATATGCCCACAATGCCGAATACAGTTTTTTGTCCCAATCCCTCTGTCGGTCTGATACGATTTTCCTTAGAATACCCACTAGTTGTTTGTTCGTGCTTTCAACCTGACCGTTGGCTTGCAGGTGGTAGGCTGTGCTTTTCCGGTGCTTGATTGTCAACTGATCGGTCAAAGCCTTGATAGTTTTGTTTAGGAAATGGGTACCCCTGTCAGAGATGAGTTCTTTGGGTGTACCGAACCGGCCTATCACCTATTCTAGCAAGAACCAAGCGGTTTCTTTTGCATTGTCTTTGGCCACAGCCCGTGCCTCGGCCCACTTTGTGAAATAGTCAATGGCCACTATGATATAATGTTTCCGGCTAGCTGAAGCTGGGTGTATTGGGCCAACGAAGTCGATGCCCCATTTTTCGAAGGGGAGACATGCCTGTATTGGAACTAACGATTGCACCCTATTATCCGTCTTGTCAACTCGTTGACAGGTGTCGCAGTTCTGGGCATGTAAATGAGCATTTTGGAATAGTGTCGGCCACCAGTAACCCGCCCTCAAAATTTTTTGCCCTGTGAGCTGGCTGGCAAGAGTACTAGTCTCTTCCTGCCATTTCTTCTAGTACTTGGTCTATGAATGGCAATAGGTAGTAGTCCTTCTTAGTCTGTTTGTTCAACCTCTTATAATCCACACATACGCAAATGCGTGTAGAGTTCTTCTTGGTGCGATGTACTATTGGAGAGCACCACTCAGTGTTCTCTACCGAAAATATCAGACCAGCATTTTGAAGTCTCTCGAGTTCAGTGTATACTCCTTCCTTTAGGTGGTAGAGTAGCCGACGTTGTTTTTGTCGTATAGGTTTGGCTCTCTCCTTCAGTGGTATTGTATGAGTCACTAGATCGGGTGGAATCCCCTTCAAATCTGAGTAGTCCCAGACAAAAATATGCTGGTACTTTCTACACAACCGTTTGTATTCTTCTTTTTCTCCAATGCCTAAGGAAGCACCTATTTTGATGTTCTTGGGCTCTTCTAGGGTTCCTAGGTTTATCAAGCAAATATCGGCATCTCGAACTTTGGGAGGCCGCCCTTCTGGAGTGTTCCACTCTATGTCCAGTACTGATCTCAGGTTTGGTTCATCTTCACTCGTAGTGGACTCATCATCATCCTCACTACTCGTGACCTCCTCCCACTCAGACGAAGGTATGGGTGCTCTTTCTGACTGAGGCACATCGGGATAACCGTCAACTATGGTACGCTCTCTATCCCTTCCAAAAATGAGTACTCCTGCGAGGATGTCGACTGTGCATTTGCTAAGCCTGAGCCATGGCCGTCCTAGCAGTATAGAGTACCCCCGATTCCCGACATACATCCTCATGACGTAAAAGTCCACTTGAATGGTCTTGTTAGCCACGGTAATGGGTACATTCTTAAGCTCGCCCTCTGGTTTGATCACTGAGTTGTTGGCTAGCTTCAAGGCTGTCAAGGTAGCGGGTTCTAGAGTAAACCCAAAGCGGTCTGAAAGTTCTAGACTTATGATCTTAACTGCTAACCCGACATCAACTATGGCCCCTGAAATGACTAGGCCATCTATGAGTACATCTACCTTAGGGCAGTAGCGATCTAACAAATCTGCATCTACTTTTCCTATTGTAGGTGGCTCCAATGTTCTAGTCGTGGGTGGTCTCATCAATCATTTGACTGTGTATTTAATAGTGGGTGACAACTGTACTAGTTGCCAGAGCCCTATTTCTAATTTTAGATTCTCTAGGGCTTGACCTGGGTCAATATTCCCTCTCTTCAAGTTTACGTCTATATCCTTCCTAAACTTGCGCGTTTGGGTCATGGTTCTCTTAGTGTCTAGGCCGGTTTTCCCTTTTCTCGGTCCTAGGAATCTCGGATGTCTACGCCCTTCCAAGACGCTAACCTCACCTTGCTCTTTGGGCAGTGGATCTCGTAGATGGGTGTAGGTTTCGAATACTAGCTTCTCAATGACCACTGGGTTATCTACCTCCGGTGGTGGTTTTGGTGTAGGCTTGGGTTTCCTGGGAGGTAGCTCCGTCTGGAGGTTACTCCGGGTCACTACTAAAACCTCTTTCCTGCTCGTGGGTTCCTCCAGTGTCTCCACGATGATGAAGCTCACGAGTGGCTGGTCATCTTCTATGCATGCCTTCCCTTTATCCGTCTAGCTAATCCTGGGTCCGTGTTGTATGTATTGAGGTGGCCTTGATGGCCCCATCGTTCTGTCCTCCTGGGGTCTATGGTTCACTAGCCCAGGCATCCTATTCCTAGTGTTTAATGCGTCTCTACGTACCCAACATCTATCATCCAAGTGTGCGTGCCTCTTGTAGTACCCACAAACTTGGTTGGGACAGTTTCAATTTAAATGATTCCCTCTACGGTGTCTACACACTAAGGGATTCGGTCCTTCTATGGGGTGTCTCTGACCCAACAAATTTTGGTGCCGTTTGAGAAAATTTACATCTGCTGCTAAAGTCTGCATATTCTCACTCATCACCTCCATGTATCCCTTTAGCATGGCTCTCATATCGCCTAGTTCTGCGTTAGAGCCTGTGCTCTCATAGCCTCTATCGAGCATCTGTGCTTGGAGTCTTCGCGCATCTTGTGTTTGCACGTTCCTTCCTTGTCGAGGTTCAATAGCCTGTATGGGGCGGGGTTCCACTATGGGGTGTGCTCCTATAGCTGCGATTGGGCCTCCTCTCCATGTTTCTGGGCTTAGGTTTAAGTTGTTCACTGCTTGCGATAGGTGAGATGCGTGGGCAACCGCAATCTTTGCATCTTCTACCACGATTGCCTTCTCTACTGCCTCACCCAATGTCTGGGGGCTACTCTTATGTACAATCATTTGTATGTCATTCTTGAGCCCTCGTAGAAAGAAGGTCAGTAATAAGAGGGGTGGTAGTAACACAGTGGGTTCCACTTGGCGTGACAACTCTGTCAAAGCCATCAACCGTTCGGTGGGGAGCATACTCAATTAAGAACAGTCTATGGAACTCCTCAATGGTGTGAATTGAGCCTCTTTGCAGACTATGATACCAGTGCCTAGCCGTTCCAGATAAAGTGGTGGCGAAAAACACCATTTCATGATGTGGGTTTGTGATGGAACTGGTAAAGCAGGTGGTCCAAAGGCATCAATATGCTCTTCGGCACTTTCATACGGTGCTCCATGAAACTCAAGAGTGGATCCACTAAGCTTCGGTAGTCCTCCTGTCTCTGGGGGTACTACGATTGGTTTAGTCAAACGTCGTGCCATTCTGTTGGCAACAGGATCTGTAGCAGCAGGTGTTACGTTCACTGACGGTGGTTCTGTTGCGTCGGTTGGCTCAAGTTCTGGTAGTTCTTCTATAGGTTCCAACGTATCATCCAAGTCCATTATAGGTGAGTGAGACTCATCATTTAAGACTGGTGGGACAAGAGCCCACAATGGCTTCTTCTAAGCCCTAAACACTCTCTTTGGAGATTTGAAGTCTCTCTGTGCGGCGCTCCCTTAGACCTAGGTTTCCTTGGTATACCTATGATGTCTTGTCTAGGGTGACACTAATGATTGCTGCATAATAGATTTCTCACTTACGGATAGCAATCAACTGTCGTTGCACATGCGTTTTGTGATTTTCCCATGTTATCCCATAGGTCATCCATCCTTCGTCCACTAATACTGCATACGACCTAACTAACTCTACTTGGTCGTTTTTCTGCTCAATCCTAATCCAACCATACCCATGTACAGTTTCCCTTGGTTCTTTGTACCAGGTGCCTTCTCTACGGGATGTTAGGGTTGGTGGGTCGTAGGGTAATGACTTTCGACTTAGGGCTCTGGTTTTCACTTTCACCCTAGGCTTCATACAAAACCCCACTCTCTGACCTGTCCCGTCACTCTATGAAAGATTTCTAGTAGTACTTGGCATCACAGCCTAAACTCCCTGCTGGTGAAAATTTTATGTAGTCTCTAGTCCAAACTGTATTCCAAATTGTTAGAAATAGAATGGCCTTGGCGAAGTCGGATCACATGCAGCTAGGGTTGGATTGTGAACTCATAACGTATGTTCTAGGTGTGGGATCAGCACACATCACTGTGTGATGCTAACCACTTCGTCATGTGATCAACGTGGTACTAGCCGCTTGTACGGTTATGCTAGCTTGTGGCTGACAGTTTAGATAGTGGAATTGTTTTCAACACACGCAATCTAGGAACTACGAAACATGTAGACTTCTAGTAGTATGACAACTAGTGCTTTGTAGTCCAACGATATGGATAACTACTCTTTCAAGCAACATCTCTTGAAAATTTTTGACTCCCGGCAAAGAATGAGGCTGAAGAGATCCTGGAAGAGATATCAAACCTAAATGCTGAACCAAGCCATTTCTAAGGTAAATTTGTGCCAATTTTTCTCTAATAACCGGGTTTTACATGCCGGTTTTTTCAATTATTGCAAGCTTAAACTTCAATATTGGCCCGATTTTTTGTGCGAAAATATCGGCTAACATCTTTGCCCCGACATCTAATACTTTTCAGAAGAGAATTGTTGGTAGATTCTCTCCCAATATCAGGGTTAATCGATCTAAGTGTTTTTTTGTTCTTAAAAGTAACTAGACTTGTAACTTAATGACCCAACCATGGCATCTTGTTGTGTAAGATCATGAGTTGAGGACAAATTACTTAGTTACTCGAGAATGTGACATGTTAGTGGAGAGTTGAGAAAACCACATTCAGTTGTACATGGTTGTTGAAAGCGATATCCAAGAAACTGAATGGCAGGCAAAAAAAGCCAAGAAGAGAGAAGATAGAAAGGTGAAACTGACGAAGAGGATAGTGGAGGACGAGAGAGAGGTCACGAAGGACTGAGCAGTGTGGAGAGAGCATAGTGTTGGAGATTTGTCAAGTACCATATTGGGCGATCCAGAGAAGGATAGCTGATTGGTTGTATTGATGATCGAACTAATGTTGAGTTGATGTTGTGATGTGTATTGTTGCATAGAATTGTAAGAATTATCATCTTTGGAATGAGAACCTTTGGAATATTTCTTATAAGATGCGTGCGCCATTTGTTGTTCATGTTTGTGATGAGTGTTTTGCGAAGTTCCTAGAATAATCAAGAAGCATTGCAAATGAGAATTGGTGTTGATCTGTTATATGAATTTAAGATTGTAGTACTGAAACTATAGATCTGTTGCTTGCAATTGTAGTAATACGTTGATGAATGTCAAGCAGGTAGAACTTATCTGAGTTACTCGTGATGACATGCCAGAGATACAAAGTTGGATGCTTAGAATGAGTTGTGAATTATGATTGCCATGTTCCATGTTTATGGAGATGCACTTGAAGTGAGGAATGTTAGGATTAGCTATTCTTTCAGTTAATTGAGTTTGAATGAATGATTGATCGCTTTGGAAATGTTGATTCTAAGCAGAAGCTTGTGAGTGAATAGAGTGTTCGGTAAATCCAAAATTTTGATTAACCGGAAGCGATTACAGCTCTATATTCAACAGTTGGCGGGACACGAAGTGGGAGACTTGCTTCCATTTACATAGTTGTATTTCTTTTGCTTTCCATTCTAATCATTTTTGGTCTATACAACACATTTTTTCAATTAACCGCCTACTTTCACGACCCACTAGTTTCACGCTCCACCTTTCATAACACACATATCCGACAATTTTTTGCACCTTTTTCAGCACCACCTTATTCTTGAATACTCTCTCCGAGGGGAGGGTAGGCAAGTAGTATTATCATGCTACTTCGTACTTACCATGGATACTGACAATTTAGAAGAACGATATCTCCCTGATCCACACCTTCTAAATGAACGGCCAGAATCAAGTCAGCAGCCAAGACCACAATTAAGATCTGTCATACATGATCCAAGAAATAGAGGTAATCAATATGCAGCAAGATATGATGATGGACCTATTAGATTATCTCCTAGACGAAGATCACCTGCATTTGAATGAAGAACTCCCAAATTGGCTCTACCCAAACTTGATGGTAGAATGGACCCTGACTGGTTTATCCGAATCTTTGAGAATGTCTGTGAACTCTATGGAGATTCTTCACATGAAAGCATGGCTCAACTCCTCTCTATGACCTTGCTAGGTGGCGCTCGAGATTGGTTTTTTAATCTCGACCGAGATGAACGTAATGAATGGGAAGTCTTGAAAGAAACTTTCATAAAATAATTCAAGCCTGATAGATTATCAGATAGTCCTTTTGTGCGAATAAGCCAAATCAAAATGAGAGAAAAAGAAAAAGTAAGGGATTATACTAAATGATTTAAATGTCTTTGTGGTCAATGTCAAGAAGGATTGACCAAAAGAATGCTAATCACTTGGTCCATAGTCAATCTTCCAAAAAGGATTCGACGTGAGCTTAAACCTGTTGATGATTATCGTCAACTGAAGCAAGCCATGTTAGATGCAATAAGGGAAGAAGATGAAGAGTCAAATGATGAGGATCATCATTTTGATAAGCCCCAAGAAAATTCAAAAGAGCGAAGAAGAGAGCATCATGTTGAGGGGATTACCGCACAACAGATATCTGACATATCACGCACTGTCGATATGCGGGACGAATTCGAAAGAATCACAAAACCATAAAAACCAATTAGATGAGATTTAGAAGGCCTTAAAAGATCATCAATTTCAGAATACATACCCCAGACGAGAAGGTGTATGATGTTCTATTTGTAGAGGAAATCACACTAGTAATGAATGTCCGAATAAGGGCCCAACGCACAATCCATCTCGATTTGTGTTCTGTAACAAATCAGATCATGAATCTTTCAAGTGCCCCTATAATCCGGTTAATCAATCTAGATCCCAACAAAGACCACTGAATCAATCACGTGTGCAATAGCTACAAGAAGTAGCTAGTACCGCACAAGCTCAAAAGAAAGTACAAGTCCTACAAAGAACGAATGGTGATAATAATCAGTTGTTACCTAGAAATAAGAACCTTGCTCATGTTCATTACGTTGATGAGGAAGCCTCTTGAACTGGCTATGTTGTCACAGCCGCTAGCAAACTTAATGGATGTTGGGTTTGTGGGCAACAAGGCCACAAGTTCTTTACTTGTGAATTAAAGAAAGCCTACCAAGCATGCTGTGAAAATTGTGGAAGAACTCATTGTTATAAAATTGTCCTGCACAAGAGAAAGAGACACTGCCTGCTAGGCACAACCAAGAACAAGTTACAAGAAAAGATCATGAACGACACTAGATGATCTCAGGGTAAGAACATTGAAGAGGATCAGTCTTTTGCCACTTCAATGTCACCTAGATCCTATCCTAATCTTATAGTCGAGCAGGAGAGGTATAAGCAAGTTCAAAATGAGTTGCTTCGAGAATACAAAAAAGAGCCTATTCCATTATCTGAGGAAACTAAACAAAAACATGTGCTGCAATCCTCAAGAATAGAGATCGTATCTGACCTTCTGCAATCTCAGATTACATTACCTTTCCATACCATTCTGAAATTATTTGAACCTTTACACAAGATTATAACCTGAGGGCTGCACTGAGCCTGATGAAAACACTGCATTACCTCATCAACCGGAGACTCCAAGGTAGACACAACAAGTTGATGCTACCCTGTTTCAAATGGGAAATGCAAGAGGCTGCATCACCTTATTTATGAGCCATAAAGATCGACATGCTGCTGTACAACTATCATTGAAAGCGGGTCAGGAGTAAATATCATTTCGTTGTCACTTGCTAAGAATGGGATGTCGGCCCTATTGTTCCACCGAAATACAGTCTGAATTTAGCTGATCAAACTTCAACCGAACCATATGGACACATCAACGGCGTATCCATTAGGATTGCTGGTCTTAATTTTACAGTTGATTACGTAGTATTAGATCTCCCACAAGACAATTCTGCCTACAAATTTTTATTAGGAATTACATGGTAAACAAATGCTGAAGTAATCCAAGATTGGAAGAAACAACACATTATCTTTGGAAATAGAGATCAATGAATATCAATAGATTACTCCATGGGTAAAACCAAACCAGTACGAGAGGACGACGAGTGTTCCTCTACCACATATGAGGAAACCAATGTTTCTCCAACAATCCGAGAGCATTAAGCACAATCTAACAATATCATTAATTGGGGACATGTATTAGCAACCATTGACTGTGTCAAAGCTAATCGATGCAGCAATGAAGTATTGTCTGATTTCGAGAGTCCAATAACGATCACATCTAGAAACATAGATCAGCCAATTATGGATGCTTTTATGTTTTTTATGTTAATGCAAAACTCATTCAGACAGAATGCCTTCCAAGTCCGTCGGTTGATGCACCCATAGCAATTACGAATGAAGGCATCATGCTGACGATGATTGATGAAGACCCGACTAATAAGCAAATACCTACTATCTAGATCCACAATCATCCTACCTTATGAGAATACCGAAAGGGATTAAGTTGTCATCGCCTTTTGCACATGTGGATGAATCCACTCTAAAATATGTAGCACAGCCTAGTCGATTAACTGATCATCATCTGCATGATAAGATATATGAGTGGGACAATCCGTGAGATGAAATCATTAGTACTCTAGATGAGAATCTCATAGCCCAACCGCATACCCAGACTCCTCGATCTAAGGTTATTAATAATTTCCAGATTGCCAGTTCACTAAATAAACCACTCCCTATCCTCTACTCAAGATTAACCGAGAAACAGAAGCAAATCTGCCGAAAAATGAAACAATCGATTGCCCCTCTTGATGTACCCAAGGCCACCTCCCAGTAGAGCCCCATCCTTAACCAAAAATATCCATCTACATAAAGAAATTCTTGGGCTCGACGTACCCAAGAAATTCTCAGATTATTCGTTGGGTGATGTTCCCATTGCCCAACTGAAACGCGAACAAACCAGTGAATCATCTTCATTCAATGGGCCAGCTAAGACCATTCCACTAAATTTAAAAGATCCAGATGAAACCGATGATAGATTCATCCATATAGGAGCCCATCTTGATAGACGCCAACATAGAAACTTAGAAAAGCTCTTACGAAAATATCGTGCTGTCTTTGCATGGAACTATAAAGAGATGAAAGGTATACCACTTGACATAGCAGTACACTCCATACTGTTAGAAGATGATGCAAAGCCAGTCCAAGCAAAACCTTACCACTATAATCCGCTTTACAAAGAGAAAATCAAAGAAGATATACAAAGATTAATGGCTGCAGGTTTCTTTAAGGAAATAGAGCATACAACATGGTTATCCCCCATAGTGGTGGTTCCCAAAAATAATGGTAAGTTACGAATATGTGTGGACCTAAAAGAACTGAATGAAATCACAAAGAAGGACCACTTTCCTTTACCATTAACCGATGTTATATTAGAAGAGATGGTAGGAGCCAAGGCAATGAGTTTTTTGGATGACTTCAGTGGTTATTTTCTTATTCGATTAGATCCAAAAGACATTCATAAGACTACATTTGCCACAGAGTTTGGTACATATGCATATCAAGTAATGCCATTCGGACTTTGTAATGCTCCAAGAACATTTCAAAGAGTAATGCAGTTTGCGTTTAAAGATTTACTACATAAGATTTTAGAAATCTATCTGGATGATATCGGTGTTAAATCTAAAGCTTGTGATCATCTTGATTGTCTTGAAAAAGTTTTAATCCAATGCAGGAAATATGGAATCTCGTTGAAACCGAGAAATGTTAGATTTGGATGACACATGGTGTTGTCTTAGGACATATTATATTCAAAGATGGTATTGTTAGCCAATATTTTCGCACGAAAAATCGGGCTAATATTGAAGCTTAAATTCACAAAACTGAAAAAAAATCGGCATGTAAAACTCGGTTATTAGAAAATTTTGGCATAAATTTGTCTTAGAATGGGGTCCCAGCCCGCCCCTAAAGTGGCTAGACATGGTAGAGAATAGACTTTTGTAACGGTATTAAGAATCGTCAAGAAATATATTGTATGGTCATAACAGCATCGGAATCTTCAATGGCTGAGCCAATTGCAGCCATTTGCTCCATAAGATTTTTGAGAGTGTTGATATGAGTTGTAACACTTTTTGCTTCAAACAACTTCAAGTTGAAGAATTTCTTCCTCAAATGTAACTTTGAAGTAACATCCCTGATATCATGCAGGGTTGCTAGGATGTCCCATGCATCCTTGGCTATCTGAGCATTACGTATGTGAATTATCTTTGTATCTTTGATATTGAGAGTGATCATGGCAAATGCCTTGCCATCTCTCAGTCTCCATTTGTTAATAATGGCTACATCATCTTCTGGCTTGACTTCTGTGTCGTCAACAACGTCCCACAGTTCCTTGGCTAATAGCATGACCTTCATTTTGAACTTCCAAAGATGATAGTTTCCTCCATCGAGTCTCTCGATTAGAGAAGATGGATCCATTCTGGCTGAGCGAGATCGTTGGTAGTAACAGCGATTTTGGAATACTATTGACTGCGCGCTTGCTTGAACTTTGTCTTGTTTCAAGTTGAAAATTGATGGTTTATCAGATATGATTGACTAATATCGGATTAGAGGAGCTCTGATCAAAACAGAGGCTCTGATACCATGTCAAAAATTAGTGGGAATGAGCGGAAGCTGATGAGCGAGCTTGGTGTAGGATCGGGAGCACCACAAACAACAACAAAATATTCAAATTGAATGATTCAGACAAATGTGCAAATGAACAATACAGTAGTGAGACTGAGAATTTGCACTCTAATTAATATCAACAATGAGTACAATTGTTTGAAGTAATAACTTCAACTGGTTGAGCATGATAACTCTGGCTACAAGAACTTGAATAATCAGAAGCAGTTTTTTGATGAAGATTCTAGGATTGATATACAACAAAAATATCTACAACAACCGTCTTGTTGTAGTTACTACAATCTCCTCATTACAGTTAATGCATGTACAAAGTGGGCGGACTATCAACGAGAAGTCGTTGGGTCGGATTTTATACCGACAGTATCAAAATTTACAAATATCAAAAAAAAAATACAAAGGACTCAAAAAATATACACTGACTCAAAAAATTACGAATTTTTTGAGTCGATTTGGTATCGAAAATTCGATGCTGAATTTTTCGATCTCCTGCTAAAAAATTCGAGCCTTCTTTTTCTGGGTTTTGTACAGCTTTCAGGATGCTCATTAATAAATGGATTTAAGACTGAGCAATTCCAACCGCCTTGATGGAGCCTCGCTAGCCCTGCCTGGCCTTCGTTGGCCCTATTTCACCCTCGCTGGATCTATACCTGCTCAGTAGATTCGCAAAGGTCTGCCTTGTTGTCTCTTTGTGCCTCGCTGGCCCTATTTGGATCTGCGGTAAGGTTTTTTAGTTCTCTGATCTCGCTGCCTAGCATAAACGGCAAGTTCAAATGGCTTTTTGAAGATCAAAGGCAAGGCCACCTTAGAACGAAAGCGGCACTCGTGACTAGTGCCTCTCCGGTTTCCGGCCTTCTATGCGAAACACTAAGGTAATCTATTGTTTCTCCATCTGTCATTTGTAATATTAGTTTTTATAGCATTTTCACTCCGCATTTCAGTTGGAATAGGTTTTGCCATTCCATACTGGCTTCCACCATACTGAACGAATGGATTTTGTAGAGCATTGGTGCATCGATTGTGCATTGTGGTAGGTTAAATAAAGCATTCTGAAGAACTTGGAATTACAATTTTCGCATGCCAATACTATGTACTTAGTCTTGTACATTAGAAAACTAGTAATTTAAATAGTTTTCCTCATTGGCTACTTTTTGCAAGTAACAAACGAAAAGTTTTGTTTGTTTCGGTAAAGCAATCAACCATTTTGTTAGTAGTGAATACTAACATTTCATTATAGAATCATGTATGTTCTTACTCCAATAGGTAGACAATCATATTTCATTTCATGGTAGAGTAGGCCATTGTGGGTTGCCGTTTACAGTGACTGTGTCTTGATTTGGTGGAATTTAATTTGTCAATCTTTTTGCTAACTAGTATACTCGTAGCTGTGTTAACTGTTAGAACCGTCAAGTTGAAAATGCATTTTCATTTCACTGTTATGGGGTAGGTGAGAGAGTGAGTTAACCGGGCCTAATCTTTGTGAAACACCAAAGTGGGTAGTCCACCGGGCATGGCTTAAATACGTCGTCTTGGTTAAGTTGCAGTAGTCACACCAGCCGTTTCATGGCGTACATTGCTAGTTAATTTGTACAGTCTATTTTTCATGATTTTTTGGATACAACATCACACCTAATTGTGTCCCACTCAGGATAGGGTCAGTTAGGTCCAAAAAACCATAGTCACCATTATATCAATCAAGGAAACATAACAACGCATCATAGGTACACACTGGCTATGGGCCATTAGGGTTACATTTCTTTAAACTCCATAGCATCTTCACTCCGTTCAAGCACTATGTTGAAAAACTGGCTATTGCACATCCTGCATTGTAACCACATCTAGAGATGAACTCATCATGCACATTAGGGTGCAGGTTTAGCTCGCTAGTGTGATGTCCTAAATCTACTGTGTTGCAAGCTGAATGTTTAACTTGTGTGATATTAATGTTGTACTACACATAGTAAGCATAGACCTCTGAACAATATCTTTTCATTTTGACTAGTGAGGCACTGTACCCAGCACTTAGTTCAACACTGAATTCACGTACGAAAGGTGGTGTAGCACTGTCTCTTGATGGAGGGGACTACACCAGTAGGTTGACCACAGTATTTCATGTTGAGAACATTTTTGCAAATTGCAATAGAGCGATGTCGGTACCTACTAGTGAAAATGAACTAGTACTGAGACAGCCTGTGAGATACATAAGTTCTCAACATGTCCTCCATAGTCTGATTAGTTCTCTCAGTCTGGCCATCTGATTCAAGATGATCAGAAGAACTAAAACTAAGCGAGGTTTCAAGCTTATAGAATACAGCTGACCAAAAGTGATGTGTGTGTGTGTGTGTGTGTGTGTGTGAGAGAGAGAGAGAGAGAGAGAGAGAGAGAGAGAGAGAGAGAGAGAGAGAGATGTCGAAAATCAAGAGTATGGCTGGCAGCGAAAACTTGAGCGAGAGTGGTCGATGTAGGATCGGAAGCGCCACAATTAGCAGCAGAAATATTCAAGATGAATGATTCAAATAAGCGCAAATGAACAATACATTTGTGAGACAAAATTTGCACTCTGATTAATATCAACAACGAGTACAATTGCTTGAAGTGATTACTTCAGCTTGATAGTTGAGCGTGATAACGCTGGCAACAAGAAAAAATCTGATTAAAATTGAATTGAGTCTCATAAGATTAATATATATTACAAATATCTTCTACTTGCAAAATATCTAATTAGCATTAAATGCTATTTGCTACATTTACTACAGCCGCCTTTGTAGTTGGTAGCCACTTTGGTTATAATAAAAACTATGTACAAGTAGGTGAACTGTCATAAAGTCTTCTGACAGTATTTGGATCAACTTTTCCCTGATTGAGGGAATCGATGAGATGTCGAAGTCAATGAAGTCGATGTCTTCGATGACTTCGAAGTTAGTTGACGGTTGATAACAAGTCGACGAAGTCGGATTGTTGATGGAGTTGAAGTGGTGGTGTAAGTCGGGTATTTCGATGTTGTTTAACTTTGATTATATACACGGAGAAGTCGAAGTCGATAAAGTCGGCAGACTTCAGACTTTGAAGTCAATGGATTCAGACTTCGACATGAATTTTTTAGGATGCTCATTACTGAATTGATTTGGTCTTGAGCATAGAAATCTAACAAGAGAGAGAGTGATATATATATATATATATATATATATATGGTGCTCCTCAAATCTCATAACCTTACACAAGCCCTTTTCTACTTACAAAGGATCTATTTATTAGCATAGATCTTCCCATGGAGGTGAGTTGGTGTATTGGGCTTGAGTTGGGCTTGTCCACTTAGGTTCAACTCAATCTAAATCTCACTAGTCGACAATCACCAAGAAGCATTTACTAGCTTTGGCCTCTTTAAATTAATATTGACTAATTATTGTTGGTTACACCTTTCTAAGCACTTATTAGTAATTAACAAAGTTGGCAATACATAGTTTTATTTCTTGACACTTGTTATCAAAGAACTTGTAACCTCACAACTAATTTGAATGCAAAAGTGTATTTCTATACATCAAAGCATCATAAGAGTGTTAGCTAACGTAGTAACTCAAAAAATGAAAATGGGGGTGGGCCTCGATTGGAAGGCTTTGTGCCTAGCCCATCAAAGAGATGTTACTTAATGAAGCCTTCTTATATTTACAAGGTTAGATTCATTTAGGTCTTTTTCACTTGCTAAACACTTTGACTATTCTCTCACTCTCGATTATTAGAATGCATGTTTCATAAGTATGAAAAGCCCATCTGAGCATACAAAGGATACACGCTCAGAAATTTTTTTTGACAAAAAGATACATTTTTTTCACATGAGTAAATATGGCCTCCATGCATAGTGTGCAAGTACTTACTATGATTTTGTTTATTGATTTTTGAGGCTCTATTCATGGTGTCCAGACTCTTATATGAAATTTTTAATATCTTATTTGTTGCAATCTTTAGTTCCTAGCTTAATGCCTCTTTATATAATTTTTAACAGCATAGCTTGTCATTTTTCACCTTTGCATAAAACAAGTTGCAAGTACTAACAACACCCTTGATCACATCTACATAAGGTAGGTCAAATAAATTGAGAACAAAAAACATACATAGGATGTCATGCAATGAGAAATGGCCAAGTTCAAACAACTAGCTTATTTCATAGTGTACATATGTTTTGCTAATATCCCATAGATTGATACAGGAAGCCAATCCAGGGCTTATATTCATTGCAAACAAAACTCCTAGTAACATTTAATATCACCATTTAAGCATTGATGTTGATGCAATGTACATATACTCACATGTTGCAACACACATATACAATCGCTTCACATCCATAGCATGATTACATGACATGTTGGAAAACATATAACTACATCGATTTGAGATGAAAGACTCCAAGATAACTTCAAATGAGGTGCCTACCAAAAGGCATATGCTTGATCGAAGAATCCTGGCCTGTATAAGAAACACAACAATCATGAAAGAAAGAAATTGGCATCTTTAAAGAAAACCACTAGTATGTCAACTCGACTTGTGACTAATGACCAAGAACATATGGAAATCATCAATAATTTCACGATAAGGAACAATATTTTTATGACTCCTACATAAAAAGCATGCATAAACTATATCAACTATTATGAAAGTGAACATGTCACTCTTTTAAATTTGAGAGAATTTAAAAAACAAAACAAAAAAAGAGTCAATCACTTCCTTGAATCTTCTTATATGAAATCAACATTTGCATCAATTTTCTATGGATTTCCTATATCTACACACTATCTTTTGATAAGTAGCAATATTAGTTAGGCATGCATATTTGACTAAGGCATTTTTTAATATCACCTATCTTTTAATCTCGTGAGGAGTCACAAGTATTAGTTTTGAAAGTTTATTTCCACAAATTATTTTATTTAATTTTCCTATTCATATATTTTTTATCTGATTTTCTTTCCATTATTAGGCACTTTAGCTACTTGCATATTGTTGTACAACACTCACTCATGCTAGAAAACCTTACCCATTTTTCCCTGCAAATGTAGGAGCATAGTTGTAGATAAGAAGTGCATCCTCTTCTTCCATTGAAGATGGGCTATGACTTGACTTTCGAGCCTCACTGTTACCAACATTAATTGACCATTTGAGTTGTCCAAGAGAAAATTTTCTAACAACAAAATAAGATGATTTGTGGACCTAAGCTATTAAAATAAATGCAAAGTATTCCAAGATATATGTGCACTTTTTACCTCACCAAAAAGTTGGCAACACTTTGTGTGATTTCAATTGCTTCAAGACTGTGAGGTATTGTAGCAATACCCCATTCAAAGGCATTTTTCTACACATTAAAACATGGGTTAGAAAAAATACTTAACATATATTTTATTTCAAATGTATTTATCAATATATTGAAACATAATGAAATCAATAGAAAGAACTAGCTGGAAAGCCAGGAGGTCCTATTTTACGAGAGAGAGAGAGAGAGAGAGAGAGAGAGAGAGAGAGAGAGAGAGAGAGAGAGAGAGAGAGAACATAAAGTTGGGCTAGAATGCATGTAATTTCAGCCTTGCCTCTCCTTCATTGTATAGATAGCTAGACAAAGGTGCACGCATAGGGATCTATTAAGAAGCAAGTTTCTACATGGAAAATGTAGCCCATACTAGATTAGCTCACATAGTTTAGCCCCCACTAATAGAGCTATTTGTAATTATTCTTGAGCTAATGAAGGCAGTGTGTGCAATTAACTACCAAATTAGATTTTGGTTCCATAATTAGGATATTGCCCATCTTCAAACTCAACATAATGATGATGTCAATAGTCTGTGATAGTTTTTTCCTACTTCACACTCGAAGCATCTAACATGAAGTGATGAAGGGAGTTGTAGCTCAAAAGACAGGTAAGCACTAAGAGTGGTGTTGTTGATAGAGATGTCATCAAAGCAAACCAAGACAAGAATCCCAAGCAATGATTCAAGCGCTTTGTTGATGACAATTTGGAAAGGAGACAATAAATTTGTAATGCCAGAAGTCATTCCATGTCATGTGCCAATCCTATCATTCAATCATCTAATCCATTCATAAACATCATACTAGCATGGCAAAAACGAAAACCAAGAAAATCATCAAGAAATCAAGAAACTAGATAGAAGTAGCAAACCATCAAAAAAGGCGGAGTAAGGAAGTGTTATTCATCATTATTGATCGCAACACATTGGGCCTAAATCTAGAGCATATGATCAAAGCTCTCATTTTATTTTAGGTAGATGAACTACAAATTACATCAACACATTGGACCTGATTATCTACGTAACGCTCTTTCACATGTGTATTGTAGACAAGCTACACTAAAGGTGGTAGCTTTTGTAGATTAAATTGGATGTGACTTGTCATGCACAACTTGAGGATATATCTACATAAAAGATACACATAATGCTTGGCTTCACTTAGAGCTATCAACAAAAAGAACTTCAAATCAACCAAGTCTTTCTGTGCTTTCTAGACTATAGAAAAGCATTCCATTATGGTTTTGAGAATGAAATTGAAGCACCAAAAGAGTTGAGACATACAATGGGATAGCTATATGATAAAGTGATGGCTTGAGTCTACTCTTCTAGTGGTTTTACAACTTATATCTATAGCAAGGTTGCGCTCTTTCCCATGATCTAAGTATGCCTGGAAGTCTCATCATCAGAGTTTACATAACACAGATCATTTTCCCAAGTCTTCTAGCTGTATAAATGCATAAACGTCATCGATCTTCCTTTAGGTAAAATATCTTGTTTCAGTTTATGCATAGACATAAACACGATCACTGCTTGGTATTTGAATCGGTTTTGGACTTAGTGAAGATTAATGAAGATATTTTGACCTTTCTCTCTCTCTCTCTCTCTCTCTCTCTCTCTCTCTCTCTCTCTCATCAACAGAAAGAATCGATTGTGAATAGAAGTTTCATTATTATTATGATCATTGATGATACTATCAATGTGTGTGTGTGGGGGGGGGGGGGGTGTTTTTTTACTATCTAAAAGTTCATACATGCTTTGCAAAGGTGTTAAGGCGTAGTTGGTGGATCTAAATACCAAACTATAATGAAGGCAAAACCTATTCATAGAAAACAGTTATTGTAGTGAATAGTTGTACCTCAGGATGCCACTGCACTCCTGTTACTGGATACTTGCGTCCTTGAATGGTTGACACATAAAGCTACATGAAAAAGGGACACCAAATATTTGGTCAGATTCATCCATTAGCAGCCTCTAACCGAATTTTATAAAAGAAAAGATGTAGCTGAAAGAGACGTTTCTGTGAAGTATATCCACAATTGAATCTTTCCATATTTTTTTGTATACGTTAAGCTGTCATTCAAGTGTAGGATCCTACAATATACCACCAGATCAAGGAGTGGTTGGCTAGTTCAAATCACAACACTAGCTGATTGTTTCAAATCAAACGCATGTATATTCAGTGGTGGACCTTGTTTTCTTGATCAGGTGTTGTGGTCAGAACTTCAAAAAAGTCAGCGAGAGGCCCAGTTGCTGACCATTTTTCAGGCGAGACACCCCACTGTCATGGATAAAAAAGACCAACTTCATAAAGTCAGACCAGTAGTCTCTTAAATCTTGTTTCTGTTCTCAATTCAAATGAGCAAAATATGATTCATCAATTCCTAAAGCTAATTGCAGATGCAGAAAAACAAGTACCATATCATTGTCTTCTCAAAAAAAAAGTGCATCAGGTTAAAACCTTTCCTGTGTGTTCAAATTAAAGTGTATCTTATGAATCGAAGATGTTCAACTTAGCTTTAACGATTTGACCCAGACCTTGTGATTTTCCATTGCAAGGTTTTCATGCGTGATTTTTTGGAGAATATCTTCAGGAAACCTGCAACCGAACAAGTTTACATCCTGAAAATGATGTCTAAAGCACATACAGAGCTTGTGTGTGTCATCTATATATATGTATGTATGTACGAGAGAGAGAGACAGACAGACAGACAGACAGACAGACAGACAGACAGACAGACAGACAGACAGAGAGACAGAGACAGAGACTTCTCATGAAGGCAATGCAAATTTTGGACTGTGGCTCAAAAGATAAACTTCTTGTCACGAGTTTGCATTCATTCATAGTGCTTAATACTTAGTATGCTTAGATGACCAAGTTTTCAAGCTTTGAACGTTATGGCTATTGACATTGGAGTAGTAAAAGTTTCTCCACTCAGAAAATTCAGCTCCTTGCAACTTCTTATTGAAACAGACAATCCAGCCCAAAAAAAAAAAGGCTGCTAAAACCACTCCAGCATGATACTCTACTACCGATGCCTTTTTAGTCCAAGGCTAGACACTTCATTGGGACATGAGTTGATAAGATGAATTATTTGGCTTGAAAATAGGATGAAATCAGATCAGATGAAGGAATACAATTGATGAGGAAGAATTTTGTGAGTTTATAAAAACATCTTGTTGTCTTTCCTAGGGAAAGGTTTCATTAGTTTATTTTTTGGTACGGTGAAATAAGTCTTTTGAAATAAACAGGAAAAACCAACAAAAATTGTCTGGCACATGACAGTTCAGGCATATTGTTGTATAATCCATTCATGCCTTTCAAATTTTGAAGCAAAGGAGTACAAAGAAAAAACAAAGATTGGGTGTCAGCAAATATCAAATTTGAGTATTAGAAAGAGCCAGGAGTGCAAAGGTTATATTGAGTCATAATCTTTGTAAACACCCATAAATACACGTGTCCAAGGCTTTATGCCACATGGGCATGCATGCTTCAATGTCTGTCAATATGGAAAATATTAGGCTTTATAATAAAGGAGAGCTGCCTTTTCATTTGAATTTTCTGATAATCTTGTACTGGATAAAACGACACCATACTAGAGGAGAATTTGTTTGAACCTATTTCACACCTGGTGACATATACCCAAGTTAGAAGAAATGCCAACTCGATCTGCAGTGCATGAGAATACTTACCATGAAAACATGCTCTGCTGCTTTGCTAAGTCACTGGAGAACAGGAGAGGAGCTGGCTGTGCTAAAGCTTTGAACTCTTCCATTAGGTGATGATCCTGACAAGTAAACAAATCAAGTTCATAAGAGACACAGTTATCAGTTAGAAATGGTCAACTCATTGCCTTTTGAAGGTTACAAAGGCATTGATTGCATTCTTCATGATTATACTAACTAGTGTGGACAAAATTACACTAACTCTAGCAATCTGAAGAAGCAGATATTGAAGTTTCCTATGTGCTTAGTGGAGCAACATTGAGGTGCTGAAATGAGATTCAAGTTGCAAAGAAAATACAATATGCAAATAGAAAGGGGTTGGTAAAACTTCGGAACATTAATTAAGATTATTCATTTTGGTTGAGTTCCTGCCAAACCCTTTGCATCATCGATAAATTCCTCGTTAAACATATGAATTTAAGTTAAAAACGCAGCCAGCATCAACATGATATGCAGGACATATGAACATCAGGCTATTTTTGGATAGGTAGACAAGGCACACCAAACCCAAGTCTACCATCTATGAGAAGTAACAAAATCTTGAAGTAAAGAAAATTGTCACACTTTATGCGACATCAAAAACTCCCGCTAGCATTACCTGATTTGGAGCTGACCTACACTTGGTCAGTTTATCTAGTAATATGTTTAGTACACTAAAACCTAGGTTAATTTGTTTGCCTAGAAGTTGTAGATTGGCTGATGTTTTTCCCATATACATAGAATGAGTTTCAGCAATACAAAAATCTTTGAACCAATTCCTGAAGCATTTAAGAGTTTGTCATCTATATACATTCTGAGATTGGTAACAATGGCGAGCTTTCAACCCTTAAACAAGTCTCAATGTTGAACTCAAGGTACATTTGTCCATTTATCAACAAGAAGACTTCCAAGCATAAGGCTTTAGCTTACCAAGGGGACATTTCTACTTAGTTGTTATACATCTTTTTGAAAGATACCTTTCAGTTAATCAATCTATAAAAGTTCTTATTATAATCATATTGACCTTGCTATGTATGACCAATAAAAGTCAATAGAAGAATGATGAAGATGTGTACTAAAAGACTTCTTGTTAAAGATGAAAATTAGTAGCACTATTTTTTTCTAAGCCATTTCTTACATAGAACATGGTTTTCTTTTATAATCGCACCTATCATTTGTTATATAAAAACCGAATATCCTTGCATGAGATTTCTTTCCCTTGACAGATCATCCTTGCAATTGAAAGTAAATCTTGGCCTTCAAGGAGAGCATATCTAAGCAAAGTCTTGCAATTATATGGACTTTTCAAATGAATCTCAAACAAAGTAAACATTTAGTCTTAGGTCACTTTATTGATCCAACACTTCACACGAAAATCTAATAGATAAAGACTATCCTGATTTTTTAATTTGACTTTATTTGTAGGCTCCTGTAGATATAATCCCAAATTCCAATAGTACCATGAGAGATAGTATCCCCGATCTGTTTCAGCCATAGTCGTAATATCCCAAAAGCATTCAGGTGCTTTGGCCCATTGAGATGGTAAATTGTGAGCCAAGGAGAAAGGTCAAAGAAAGCACTACATTGCACTTTAACAAAAAGAAGCACAAATTTTGTAATGAAAGATGTCAAATTGATAAAACATCGTCTAGTAGACGTTGTGAACAAATTGTTATCATTAACATAGATTTACTGATAAAAAGTTTGTGTCATATGCATAATCATGATGTGGCAAACAAAAGAAGCCATCTATGTATGATACATGAACTAAATAGCAATTTCAAATAAGATAGGATAAAATAAAACTTTGTTCACAATATGCACACTCCCTCAATATAAGTCCATTTTTTGTAGGAAGCAATAGAAAACAAGCTTATGCTCAAGTCAAAAGTTGAGGAAGAATATCGAGATTATGTAGGTTTGATAAATTCTCAACTGACATGAAATGCTTTTCCAAGTTTAGATAGTAGACACCAAGAAGACATAGCAAAATTGATGCCACTTTTTGTTTTAGGTTCTCAATTCTGAAGCAAAGCAAATAGAATTGAAAAATGCAATCCAACCCAATATGAACTACAAACGAAGTACTACACATGTCATACATGAAAACTTGAAAACAAATCCAAATTATCGTTTGAAACCTTGCCATGATTGTGGTATCCTAATTTTGTTTTTTGAATAATTCAAATGAAACTAGCCATCTAGCCTGTGACATGCATCTCGTTGTCAATGTTGACTTACGAAATCGTATTTGTAATAGATGGTTGACATCCAACTCTTGGGTTGTGCAACCCTTGTGCTACTTGAAAATCATAGCTATGATAGACGAATGATGTGCCACTCTTGGGCTAAAATACACAAATCTATTGCATATCTTCTTGTTGAGATGTTTGTGGTTCTTCATGGTAATGTTACCTTGTGTGCATGTGTATCATTAATGACCACTCACAAAGACCAAACGTAAGCACTTAAAGTTAGTGAGCCTAAATTTTGGATAGTTCCTTTGAAATTGACTTTTGCATAGCCTTCTTTTATTCACTTGATTGTCGTTGCAAGGCAAGGCAAAAGTGGTGGTATATCATTGTGACAACATTATAAATGACAAAGAAATACATCTATTTTGTTTTGAAAAATACTTTGAAAGTGAGAGCTTTCACCAAGATGTGAGAAAGTATAATTCTCCTTTTAACCAAGGTAGAAAGATTCCAATTCCTCTTTAACATGTTTTTCGAATATATATATCACTATGGTGTGTTGGAATTTTTGACTTGTAAATGAACTTTATCCTTGTGGAGCACCTTACACTTTGAATGGAGAGTATAATCTAAACTACATACTACTTGGAAGTGCAAATCAATATCTTCAATTACTATCTTCACCAACTTTCAAACATGAGGTCTCTAGTTCTATGAGTCATTGACATGTCACATATAAACCGAAAGGCATTTTAAAGGCTAGGTCACATGCATTAATAGACACAACCATAGTCAAGAAATAGATTTGTTTACTTAATGATTATCATTGTGCATGTTGTAACTCTTCATTCTTCCATGTTGTAACCCATCATTCAAGACTCTAATGTACAAAACCATCGAGCAAAAGGGCCAAGGCCATCAACAAACAGGCCGCGAGCGTAAACGTGCAGGGAGCCCAAGCGTCCAAACAAATGTCGATGGCGAAGCGGCTGGGACGTTTAAGCCCTCAATGAGTAGTGAGAATTTCTCTACTACCCAATTCGGCCTTGTTGCTCTTTGCCCAACTCGGCCTGCTTGCTTTAAGGATGACTAATATGCTTTTAACTTTCAAGCCTTTTCATGACAAGTTTCTCTAATTTCTTGATTTCTCAAATAAAGACAAAAGGCAGTTGCTCGACGTACCTGACTTACAATTACACTGAGAAGTTCATATCCTAGACATGTTCCAAATACAGGAAAATAGTCTCCCTCGTCATTAGCCCTTAGTGCCATCTGCGCAGGCCAGACGCTTAAGATGGAGCATACTATCAATACGCAACGAAGAAGTATGACAGAGCCACAGAAGCATGGATTCATCATATTGAACAATACCTTGAATAGCTTCTCGGCAACGTTGTAAAAGGGACCAACTTGCAAACTAGCACTACCTCCTGGAAACAGAATCCCGTTAATTGCTGCAAATTTCTGCAAATAAACACACGCACTGATCCACAAGTATGTTCTAAAAATTGCAAACAGTATTGTCATACATGGAAGGTCTTAAAGTGCGATCGCTCAACCTTTGATAGCGACTCCTCGGGTTCATTATAAATAAGAGGCACAGCTCGTGCGCCACCAGCCTCGACAAATTTGACATAAGAAGCTGCAATATAGGACAAATTAAATCGCCTGGGGTCGTTAGGTGCCAAACTGTCTATAATCTTGTAACCATCACCATCGCCAGGTTGAGAAAGAATGCCAATCAGAGGCCGTAAGTTTGTATTTGTCTCTGAATTTCGAGCCTCAATCTTTCCAGCCTCAAATTCAACTTTCTGCCTGATCCCAATTTCTTCCGCGGAACGTAGATTAATAACTCGAGCTTCATAATTTGGTAAATATAAAGTCAAATATAGAAGCAGAAAGGATAAACATGATGCGTGCATAATCATATTTAGTAATCCCCTCGATGGCATATTCATTAACTGATTTACAAAACAATGATGCGATCCAGTCAAATGGGTGAAATATAACAACGAATTTGCAGAGGAGGACTGCGAAGATTCACAACGACTAGATGCTTCAAACGGGCATCCTATTGCATAGATCTACAGAAGCCGATACATCACTAAATCACCGTACTAACAACGAATTTGCAGAAGACTTCAAACATCCACAAAGGCTGGCAACGGGCATCCTACTGCATCGATCTACAGAAGCCGACACATCCATAATTCACCGTACTAACAACGAGTTTGTAGAAGAC
Source organism: Diphasiastrum complanatum (assembly GCA_029204225.1). Taxonomy (NCBI): domain Eukaryota; kingdom Viridiplantae; phylum Streptophyta; class Lycopodiopsida; order Lycopodiales; family Lycopodiaceae; genus Diphasiastrum; species Diphasiastrum complanatum. The sequence goes on from CM055098.1 coordinate 18,617,732, forward strand.
TGCAAAGATCAACAAAGCCGGCTGGCGACAGGCATCCAGCTACTGCATAGATCTACAGAAGCCGACACATCAACAATTCACTGTACTGAATTGCAGTGTGCAGACTATAGATATTGCATCATTCCTAACGAAACACGGTATCATCCTAGACATAAAACACCACTAAATCACTATATTTCTCTTCCAGCCAAAGTATTTAAGTATCGCATGAATGATCAAATATACAAAGATCGGCTCCTTGCAAAGATTACGCAAGAGGTTTGGTGAGCAAGAGGTAATTTGGCAGGGGAAACTCAAACTTAGTCGAAAGCAAGAGTTAATTTAACTGCTTCAACGTCAAACTGACAAGGCCTGCTCTGAAGCATGCGAGCAAAAACATGAAATGCATCAACTGTGTTCGTAAAATTGTCCGATCCAGTGCAATAAAAGCTTTACAGAGACAGGTTGATCGTAGCAGCAAAAGGCTTTGCTGACATGTTTTCCGAGCTCCCGTGATACGAAGACACGCTACCTACTACGGACACCATTTCGTCAAAATTACTTTTTCTCTAATACGTATATTCTGTATTTTTCGCACTCCTGATAAAGGCATGTTTCTTTTTATTTTCTTATTCTTTTTATTTGGATTGTTATTTTGGAGATAATATATATATTCGCCTAAAAAATGAGTGATCCTCGCTTGATCATGAACCACCACTTCACCATTCGAGTCTCAGCAGCCCAGATCCACATCCACTTCTCTCAGCCGATAGGAGGAAGATACTTCTCTCCGATCTATCTGTCGACCTCTTGCCACTCGTGCACCCTCCCAATACACCATCCTACCCATGCTTACAGAGCAGGAGCTCGCAACTCTTCGCATTGACGGTTGCCTAGCAATTTTGACTACCGCAGGCTCAGATACCACGGGCGTACCCCTCATGTAAGACCATTCTGTAGTCCAAAGGGCCTTTTCCACCTTCGATACTTATCACTTCACTATCATTTTTAAAGGGCAAGACTAAACAATCCCCCTCGATCCCACGGTAATTTCAATGGTGCTTAACCTTCCGCACACCGCCCACCTATCAGTAACCCGAGCCCTTACCAAATTCGACATATCTATCTTTTTCCTTTCGGATCAGGGTGACATCAAGACCAAAACCAACAATGGATACCTGATTTCACACATCAAAAATCCAAATCTTCGAGAAGCGATGGTATTCTATCAGCCACCATCCTTGTGAGTTCCCACCGTCCTAACCGCATGTAAGTCATGGTTTTGACAGTCATGATGGACGGACCAACTACCATCTATGATTGGGCCACACTTCTAGTTAAGGAGTTGCAGCCCACTTTCAAGCGCCCTTCCCGGATCACCTACGATCGTATGCTTACCATCATCGTCATCGCCCACCTAGAAAACCTAGATCTCGAGATGTCTTCCCACACCTCCCCGCAGCTTGTTCACCTCAACCATGCCCAAAAGACACTTGCGCAATTGGTTGCAGGCCCACCTTCACCGTATCACCTACCGCATCTCCCATCCACACACACTCTAGCCCCCTACATACCAGCCCTACCCACTCTTCTCCCTTCCTTCTTATCACAGTCACAGTCACTCTTCCACTCACCTCCTCTCCTGTTCTCGTCCCGTTGTAATTTCCACCATCACCGCCATAACCACCGCCATATCCTCCATTATTTGTCTTATCACCACCATCTCCATTACCGCACCACTTCCACCCCCCATTCTAACCATGCCACCTTCAGCAAACTGGGATCCTCAGGTGCTGGGTTGTTCGACCACCTTAACGGGCCTCCAGTGTTGGAAGTATTTCTAGTGTGTGCAGTGGCTAGATCTACTTACGGGTGTAGTATAGCGATGTAGAGATTCGTCCACTTTTTAAGTTTCTACAACAAGCTTCAACAGAAATACGGAAAGAATCAACAGGGAGAGCACTAAGGCTTACCTAGCTAGTGCCCGAAACGAAAATAAAGCTAATTAGAAACAACAATAAAAATCCTTGCTAAGGCAAACCCAACTAGCAAGATTGCTAAACTAACACCTAGATTAACACCCAAAGGGTTTGAAAGATAAGTTGCGGCTAACTAAATAAACCAATAAAAACATGCCACAATAAGCCAATGAAAGGAGGCAAGAGGAGGCCCGAGCACCTTCCCTCAAGCTATGCACCTTCCAATGGGAACACAAAGAAATAGAATGATAATCTCAATAGAGAGCAATTTTGCATAATCTCAGAGTGTTGTTTACAATGCAAATATCTCTCCTTTTATGGCAAGGAGGGTCTTCGATAAGTATCTACTAACTTATGGGACTAATCTGTTTCTAGCCTTTCTAGAACTTCTAACTTAGGATTTAGAACTTCAAAGTTTCTTAACTTAGGAAAACTTAAGATAAAATATTTCTAATCTTACGTTTCCTAAGTCTAAGTTCTAAATCTAAGTTTAAGCTATTTTATTATTATTTAAGCTTCTACTCATGGGCTTACAAAACACATGCCATGGTTGAAGTTTTATTGACAGATACTCATACGTGGACTCACAAAACACATGCCACGGAGTTTTATTACTTTCTTTTTATTTTCTTTGTGTTAGCACAGTTGCTAACATTATCCCCCTCCTTATTAAATTGGTGGTCCCACACCAATAGACGCCTTTTCGTCTTGGATCTTTTGTGCTTTTTGGAGGCGAGACTGTTGTTGTCGGGAGTGGTAGATTGTCGTGTTGATGCCCTCCATCATTTGCCACCGTAATTTGTTCAGGAAGGGCATGGGTTTGTAATAATGGAGCATACCCTGTAAAAAGTTATGGGTTTTCCATAGCTCCACCATATCAACGTGCAGGACGGAAGTGAGTGCAGCGTGATAATAGAGCCTTGCTACGCTGATATGGTCGTCTTGCGTTCGCAGGAATTTATTGATAGCAAGGCCGATTGGGGGTAGCCCTCGATCCCAAAAACCTCTGAGTTTTGCCAGAAATGCCACTAGGCCGCAATTATCCGCAAAAATATCTGATGTCGCGATCAGGATTGCCATGGTGCTTTTGGTAGAATACTCGGCAGTTGGTGACCATGTCTTTGGCTAAGTTGCCGGTATCGACGCCTGTGAGCTTGGGCCAAAATATTCTATTCTTGACCTTAGTGGCAGGAAACGGTTCTCGCCTCGCTACTGGATAGTAATAAGGATGTGTGCGCATGTAGGAGGGAGCTTCGATATACCATGCCATTGAGGTCTTACTCTGCAGGAAGAGCTGATGACACCAGAGAGGTTGTGGATCCAGGAGTTTGACTGCTTCTTTATGTGTTTTACTCTGGTCCAGATCTAGCAGTATGTAGCCACCTCACTCTTTTGTTGTTGGATATTTCTTGGCAAACTCCTGAGAGGCGCGCAACTCCTTGTTCGGTTCTATGGGCTTGATTCTGTGCCGAATGGTTGGTGCTTCAGAGGCAACCTCGTGTTGAATTTGTGGATCGGATTCAGGAGAGAGGAGGCAAGGGGTTAGCTTCAGCAATTCTTTGCGACTCAGGAGAAAATTGTCGTGGAATGAAGGGGGGGGGTTAGTGGTGTTGAGAGGGTTAGAAGCGATGGAAGGAAAAAGATAATGTTGGGAGCTGGTACCCCCAGAGCCTGACGGATTGGTTGGTGCTTGAGCTCCTTGCCCCAGGGGTTGGCCTTGAAATGAGGATCCTTGAGTTGCAGGAGGAGGCTGCTGGAATCCTGCTCCATCTCCACCATCTGGTCCATCAAAGTGGTGCCCCGAATCATGGAATTGGGCTTGCTCTGCTTGAACCGACGGTGTCGACTGGACAGCGGCCTTTAAGCGTTCTTCCATGGTGGCTATGTGCTGGTTCAGGGCCTCGACAGAAGCAAGGTATAATTGTTGTAATTTCGAGTGCTGCTCTGCCATGGCTTTCAACTTTTGGACCAGCGTTTGATAGGCCACCACTGGAATGGCAGTTCCCTCAAGAATAGCTGGTGGTGCGAAGTCGTTGATGTTAACAATCAGAAATGCAACATCAAACATTCACCATAAGCAATCACCAAGTAGGGAGACGGAAGAAGAACACGCAATATCACTCTATCACACTAACTCATACTGAATGTAAAATGTACATATAAACCCCGAACCTTGATAGAGAGGGAGAACCTAGGAGTAGACTACTAAACTAGCCTACGGCTAGTTACAGCTAGTAATAAAGTACATCATAAACAGTAACTAGGAAGTGTAATAATGAAGTTTATCATTGATTTCTAACACTCTCCTTCAATGATAAGTTACATTCTTCTATTCCTAGTAGAGTACGAAACTTTTCAAATTTACATCTACCTAATGACTTAGGAAAATATCTGCCACTTGATCTTCAGATTTACAGAAAACAAAATCAATGGCTCCATCAAGAATTTTCTCTCGAACAAAATGATAATGTATTTCGATGTGCTTGGTTCGAGCATGTAAAACTGGATTTTTGGCAAGGTGAATGCAGCTTTGATTGTTGCAAGTTATAGTAGTCGCATCTACCTGTGGTTGACCTAAATCCACAAGCAATCTTCGTAACCATACCGCTTCTTGTGCAGCATTGCTGAGTGCTCGATATTCAGCTTCCGTCAAGGATAAGACTACTGTAGGTTGCTTTTTGTTGCTCCATGAAACTGCAGCTGTACCATAACTGAATGTATGACCACTGGTAGACCTTATGTCATCAATATTACCTGCCCAATCAGCATCTGTATATCCTATCAATATTGGCGCTTCAGGCTGATCATACTTCAAACCAAAATTCAATGTCCCTCGAATGTATCTGAGAATACGTTTAGCAGCCTTCCAGTGTGTTTGACTAGGATCTTGCATAAAATGACTAACAATACCAACAGCATAAGAAATATCAGGTCGTGTGTGTGTCAAATAAATCAAACTACCCACCAGCTATCTATACAAATAAGCATCCACTTTCTCAGATTCATCATATGCAGTAAGCTTTGTGTTGACATCCATAGGTGTACTCAAAGGCTTACAATCCTACATATTGAACTTATAAAGCAAATCTCGTGCATATTTGCTTTGTGTAAGAAAGACCACGTTTTCCTTTTGCCATAGTTCAATGCCAAGACAATAGTGCATCAATCCTAGATCGCTCATGTCAAAAGCATTGGAAAGATTTGATTTGATTTCATCAATTAAGCTCTCATTACTTCCTGTAATAATCAAATCATCCACGTACAACACAATGAACACTATATTTGAATCTTGTCTTAGAATGTAAAGATTAAGATCAACATCACTCTTTACCATTCCCCTTCGTTTAAAGTGTTCAACAATGCAAGAGTACCACGCCCGTGGTGCTTGCTTCAATCCAAAAATAGCTTTGTTGAGCTTACAAACAAGGTGCTCTCTCCCTGGTTCAATAAATCCTTAAGATTGTACTAAGTACACCTCTTCATCCAGCACTCCATTAAGAAAAGCAAATTTAACATCCATTTGCTGGATCTTCCAACCATAGAAAGCAAAAATAGCAATGATAGAACGTATAGTTACCATCTTAGCTACAGGTGCGAAGGTCTTCTCAAAATTAATACCTTCCTACTGTTCAAATCCTCTCGCAACCAACAATGCTTTGTATTTGTTGAGTTGCCCATCAGCTCCATATTTGATCTTGTATATCCATTTGCAAGTGATATGCGTCTTACCATCATGTAGCTCAACCAAGTTCCAAGTCCTATTTTTTGATATAGCTTCCATTTCTGTTTCCATAGCTTCACGCCACTCCTCGTATTCCTTTGCTTTATCAAAAGTTTTTGGTTCTTGAGCCTTGAGCACAGAACCCATTAGGGCTAGATTTATCTCTAATCTTGCAGGAGGTTTTCAGTTTCTACTTGATCTTCTAAGCTCTCCCTGCTCACTAGATTCAGGAGTATCTCCTTTCTTTGCACCATCTGTGACTGATAAGTACCATTTAGGTACTCTCTTGGGAATTTCAGCATCAGGCTTGCCTTTGTCCAATGGATTTTCTATATCAAAATCCACTTCCTTCTTGACTTGTACTTTCGCTCCCTCATCAAAAGGTTCAGTGATTACTTCAGATTGTCTCTCCTTGCTCCACTTTTGGGAAACCTCTCTCTGTGTTGTTTTCCCAAAATGCAACCTTCACAAATTTTTCCTTCAAAAGAAATATCAGACAATCCTATAACTAGATTACCTCTTTTGAGAATCCGTAAACTTTGAGCACTAATATGACCAAATCGTTGATGCCAAAGATCACTTCGACTATCAATTGTGCTTACCATAGCTTTATCAAAAGATCTCGCATTCAATTTGTAGAGTCGATTCTCGTTGACTCTAGCTCCTATAGCAATCACTTTGTAGTGATTCTTGATGTCTTTGACAAGACATTTGTCATTGTCAAACTCAACCTTGAGTTGTTGATCAGCCATCGTCCCAATAGATAGTAGATTGTTAGTTAAGCCAGGTACATATTGCACATTGCTTATCCGCTTTATCTTCCCGTTGGCTAACTTCACTGGTACCACTCCAACTCCTTTAACAGATAGCAATTTGCCATTGGCTTGTCCAACTTCATCACCATTGTGAGTTTCCTTGAGTTCTGAAAACCACTCTTTCCTTGAAGTCATGTGCTTGGACGCACTACTATCAATGTAGTAGATATCCTTGGCTTCATCACTTGTCATTAATGTTATAGTGAACAAGTTTGAACTCTTACCTGTATCATCTTCATATTGATCATCATCGTATTGATGTTGATCAGCATTATTGTCTTCATAATAATCATCATCAAATTGATGTTGATCAGCATAATTGCCCGCTAGCCATTTGCCTTTTCTTTGTTCTATCTCCTTTTGTTTCTTGAAGCATTCACGCTCCCAATGGCCAGGTTTGTTGCAATACCTACAATTTCTAGATTTATTTTGCTTGGAATAGCCACGTCCTTGACCTCGGCCTTCATTCCAATTGTCTCGATTTGGGCCATCATTGGATTGTTCTTGGAATTGTTGGAACAATCCATGATATGAGTTTCCACCTCTTGATTGGTGTCTTCCATGACCAAATCTGCCAACATGTCCTCTCACTGCAAGAGCTTGATCAAATCCCCTGTTGTGATAACTCAAGTTCTCTTGACGTTGTTCTTCCTGCAAAAGCAATCCACCTAACTCTTCATAGGTTGGAAGATTTTCTCGTGTGGCTATACTTGTCACAAACATTTGACAATATTTGTAAAACTTTTCCCACTCAATAGATTTTCAATCTGTCTGATGCTACCCTGGCCTTTCCGATGCCTCCAGGACTGTGTCTTCGTTCCCCACTAGAGCTCCAAAACCTGCAAAGTACATCAAGAAGGATTTCTTCCAGCCATTTTTGTCTCTCCAAGCTTTCACCTCCTGTGAAGGACTTTCTCACTTCGTTGCGGAGCCTGTGACAAGCTGTATCCACTGATCAGGCACGCAGGACTATCGTAGCTCTGATACCATATTAACAATCAGAAATGCAACATCAAGCATTCACCATAAGCAATCACCAAGTAGGGAGACGGAAGAAGAACACGCAATATCACTCTATCACACTAACTCATACTGAATGTAAAATGTACATAAAAATCCTGAACTCTGATAGAGAGGGAGAACCTAGGAGTAGACTACTAGACTAGCCTACGGCTAGTTACAGCTAGTAATAAAGTACATCGTAAACAGTAACTAGGAAGTGTAACAATGAAGTTTATCATTGATTTCTAACAGTTGAAGTCCACCAATTCCAACTGTTTCTTCATAGCGGAACGTGCTGCTTGTGCATCTGCTACAGCCTCATCCATTTCGGCTTTGAGGTTATCGATGGTATGCTGCATGTTAAATACCTTCAGTTGGAGCTGGTTCTGGAAGTGGAGTAGCATCTGCTACTGTTGTTGATTATAATTTTTGAGGTTCTGGATCTACAGCTATTGTTGTTTGTTTTTCTCCTCCAGCCTTGCTTTTTCTTTCTGAAGGTCCGTCATGGCACCATCGTCGAATTGCCGCATAGTATATTGTCTCCCTAGGGTGCCGAATATATTGTATTGAAGCTCATTCACCAACCATACCGCTTTTTGGGTTGCAAGGGGTAACTGCTCCCAAGGACCAATGTCAAGGATGGTGCATGTGTAGTTAGGATACGGCATTGGGTTAAAGGGTAGAAAATCAGGAGCAGGGTTAGATGGAGATGTATGAAACGCAGGTGGAGGAGATTGGGGGTTGATGGGTGAAAGAAGTGGGAAAATACTACATGGCGGAGATGCGTGGATTGGATTAGTGGTGACGGTAGTTGATGGAAGTGCGGTGAGTAATTGTAATGCAAAATCATCTACGTTGACTGTGGAGTCAAGTAGGGTGGAGATTTGTACAGGTGAGGGCTTTTGTGGAATTGGGGAAGTGAAGCCCGTGTTGAGAGTTAGTGAGGGTGTGGAGGTGGCAGTAAATGGTGGGGGTGGTGGTGGGAGTGTGAGAGCAAGTGACGGAGAGGAGGTTGTCTGTGTGGATGGAACCACGCCCATAGGATTAGAGTCCGAAGTGCTTGCCGCCACTGAGCTGTCTGCTGCTGCCGCTACTGCTTGCCTGCAATGCTGGGCTTGGTGAAGTAAGGTCACCTATTGTTCTAGGACCTCCTTTGGGACCTAAGAGGGTTTAAGGCTCCCTCCGGATTCAGCATACTCCGTGTCGATGTCACTAGATAGAATGTCGTGAGGGACATCGGCTTCTGTGCTGATCGCCTTCTCTTTCTGCTTCTTAGTAGGTGGGGCTGGTGAGACTGGTTCTGCTGTCGATTGAGGAGTGGCTCGCTTTTTTGTGCTTGGATAGAGATCATCCAGCTCCTTGATGGCCGCAGCCGCCCGAGACCCCAACTGTTTGGTGACCAACATGTGGAGGAGATACCCACATTTGGTAGTTGATTTTCTGGCTTTCAGAGCTCCACATAGCTTCTCTGCTACCTTCTTAGCCCACTTGTAATTTTGAGTGGGATCGTCCATGGTGAGAGTCAAAGAAAAAAGGTCGCTCGGTGGTATGCGATCCATCTTGGCGGTATGCACTTTGACCATGCTGACGAGGATTTCTGAGGCGGCCTGTAGATGGGGATCCGTGATGAGGCGGATGGCGATTCCGTCATTGGTTTGGGCAATGGTTTTGTTGTCCTCTATCAGAAACTTTGTGAAGTACTTGGCATCATAACTGGTGCCCTTGCCATGGATTGTCTCTTCGAGATTAGGGAAGTGAATGCTCTGGAGATCCCCAGGAGAGACGTTGATGATGGTATAGCTACCACTCTTGGATGTAATCCGGAAAGTTTGGAATTCATCCGAATAGGTGGAGTAGGCCGCTTGGATGAGGCTCTCGCTCTGCTGGTCCCGGAAAAGAGTCAGATCAAAGCCAAGGCTCGTGAGGATATCCTTGGCCAGGGTGAGCTGTTCGATGTAATTCTTGATACAGATTATAAAAATATCCCCTAAATAAGGACGAGGGGGTTTACGGCGATGCAAACTGAGCGAGGAATCGCGGGAGGCCATGATAGCAGTGATTTTAGATTGCTTTGAGACTTTTGAAAATTTTGAAAAATTTTGGCATGAACTCGAGGGCAGCAATCTAAAATGAATTCGTGGAGAGAAGGGTGGAGGTCTATATATAGACTTTTTTGGCAGGAATTCGCAACTTTACTCAGAAATCGTCCTCACTGTCCACGATTTGGTAATGATGGGTGTGAATTTCAAGGCAACTTCTTGAGGGTCCGCGAATTCTGGTAAGTGATTTTTTTATGCCAAAAGAAAAAAGACATCTAGTGGAGTCATGTTGGAAGCCAACGATAGGCTTACCTCAAGTAACTATTCATTGTGGAAAGTGAGGATGGAATCACTTCTTGAGATAAATGATGTTTTGGATATTGTTGTAGGTTTGGAGGAGAGACCACCAACACAACAAGATCAAATGAGGTATGACAAGAGGGCCAAAAGGGCTCTAGACCTGATAAAGATGCATGTTACCAATGAGTTTCTCAAGGAAGTTGGTAAGAGTACTTTATCTAAGGATATGTGGGATTCATTGAAGAAGCTTTATGAATCCAAGTCTACTTCTAGAGTGTTGACTCTAAGAAGGCGAATCCTTTCTTGTTTGCAAAAGAGTGAAGAAAGTTCAAATACTTTATTTTGAGAGTGAAAGCTTTGAATGATGAGTTAGCTTGCATTGATGAGAGCATTAAGGAAGGAGAGCTTGTTCAAGTTATTCTTAATGGATTGTTGGATGCTCATGCTAACATTGTTCAAAGTCTTGCCATTCAAAAGACTTTGCCAAGTTTGATTGATCTTCAAGAGATCTTAATCAATGAGGAATATAGGCTTCAAGCAAGATATGGATCTTCATCAACATGTCAAGTTGGAGAGGAGGCTATGTTCATCAAGGAAAAATTCAAGGGCAAAAGTGTTATGTACCATAACGGTATGCCCTTCAGTGACGGCCTCGCAAGGGGCATGATGCACGACTAGAGTTATCGACATGTCTAGGTGCCACGTGTCACCATCCTAGGTGGTCACATGTCGCCGGCAGGACCGTGCTTGATGGGACCCACTGTGCTATGTCTATATAGTGGTGGGGTTTCCCTATTTCCATTCACTCAGTCTACCCAGGAGTTGGTGGATGGAGAGCAAATGCATTAGCCAGGATGTATCTCCAGGCCAGGAGATGTGTGCTAGGGAGAGCCGAGTGTGATGGATGGTGGTATGGGACGCCAGTTATCATAGGAGGCTTGACCGGACATTACTATGTCGATTGGTCCAGGGCATGGGGGTGGGTCGATTGTGACCTACGGTTGGGCAGTTACGGTGCGTCGTCACTGGTATGGGTTGTGCGGAACCTTCAAGGCAGTCGATGATCCTAGGGAGTTGTAATAGTTGGTATTAGAGCAGTCGATTACTTTGATAGGTGCACACGTTCCCTTTTGTGCCTTTGTGTTTGGTATTCCTTTTATTGGAATGTGGTTGGTTCAATCTTTTGAAAAAGTTGGTTTGGATGTAAGCTTGTTTTTATTAGACAAGCTGTTCTCTTTAACCTTGTTCTTGGCCCCCCTTTCAAGATTTTTCTTTCAAACAAAAAAAATTTGGAGAGCCAGACGACACACGCCCTATCGCGTCGATCTCCTCGGGAGGGGAGGGACTCTTCTGTGGCACATCATTTTGTAGGTACAATTGTACTTGCAGATACTTTTTCTTTCGCAAAGGTGGGAGGGGGGGAATAATCGTCACATTGTCGTGTCACAGTTCAGAATTTTGGGTGGGGGGGGGGGGGGGGGGGAATAATACCTCTCCCCTCATTAAGCGCGCTTGTTTGGCGCTGTACTAGCGCGTCAGAGTGGGGAGGGGAGTAATTCCTCTCCCCACAATTGTACCTTTTGTTTTTGGTACTTTTTTTCAAGGGAGGGGAGGGGAGAGGCGTGCCTCCCCATAGCCCTGACACCTCCCTCTTTGCTTAAATATTGGTGCTATGAAATAAAAGAGTGTCTTAAGTTTTAAAGATTAATGCAGAGGAAGAGAAAATCTTGGAGCTAAAGAAAATCTTGAAGCCCTGTCCTTTGTGAGCCGTACTTTCTCCTTCCTCCTCCTCTATACCTGCAGATCTCCAAAGGAGTGGAGATAACTGTGGTACGTTAGGAGTGGGAGAGGGGAGAAAAGGGCCAGAATTGAATTTGCTAATCCTTTGGGGTCCATAGGCCATGTGGCACCTTTGGGTGGCCCCACATAGCTAGAAAGGCCTAGAAGGGACAAATGGGACCTTTCTTGGGCCCCACTTGTCCTTTTTGCATGAGGGTGGAGAGGAGCTTAGGGGAGGGGGTAAAGGAGGTACGTTCACTTCCTTTCCCTCATTCTCCCAAGCTGTTGTAGAGTTCTTTTGCTCTCAAGTTGCTAGTCTCAAGTTGGTTTTTTCTTGAGGCCCCGTTCACTAGTTTTTCCCTTATTGCGGTTTTAATATCGTAGCTCTTCGTGTGCCCTCTAGTTTTTTGCCAGTTTCTCCTCTATCCATGGATACCCCTATGGATGAGACTAGAGCTCCAAGTCCCGTTGGGACTGATATGGAGAACATGACGCGTGCCATTAATTTGTTACAGCAACAAATTATGGACATGCGTTCAAAGCATGAACGGGCAGAGGCCGAGATTCGGGCTATGTCCAGTCTCGACAAGCTCTCCTAAACCCGATGTTTACTCCGGAAATTTCTACCGGAGAGAAAAAGGACAGACACCAAGATGTTGGCCTAGTTATAGACAATGCTTTTACTTAACTAAACATAAATATCTTGAGGGATAGTTAGTCCTTGTTAGGTATTATTCAAACTACATTGGGCCCTTGTTGGCCTATTATCCTTATTAGTTACTTTGGAGGGCCTAAAGATTGAACCGCCTTATTAAGGCTAATAGCTCTTTTTGGGCCTACAAAGCTTACAATGGATATTATATTGCTTTGAAAAGTACTAATGTACTAGAAGTACATGACACCCTCACACTCATTATTCTGCGTTCAGATTTGTGTCAATATTGCAATGCTTTTCTACATTCTGTCTGGCTTTCTAATTACTTAATCTGACTGTCTGCTCTTCACAAATTATTATTAGTCTAGCTATTCACGACTAATATTTAGTCTTGTTTTTTGTGACTGATTCGTGACTGATTATTAATCTAGCTCTTCGCGAATAATTCGTGACTAGTAATTTGTCTAGCTGCTAACTTTACAGTGTACTGTGGAGGGGCCCACTAGGTAAGGCTTGGCCAACAATATTTTAAGTGGCAGGACCCACCTATTTATTTGTCTACAGGAAATACCCACAACAAAGCTCTGCTTAGTCTAGTATATAAATTGCTCATACAGAGGTTGTAATCACGATAGATTGTTACAAGTCGTCCAAACTTATTAGAAGAATTACAAATAAACTCAGAGAGAAGAATGAAATCTGCACACTTGAAAGTTTTTGAAACTTAAATTCGTGCACTAGATCTATCCTTTTATAGTAGTTGGCGTAACCCTAGATGGAAAGCATGTTAACCACCAACACTCAATATTCACTCCAGGTTTTCTTGGAGTTGTTGTGGGTAACGTTTTGTCTTTTGTTCCGTTATTTTGAGTGGACATCCTTCAAATTTTGTTCGACAATCCTCTAAATTTGAAAATTGTTGGAATTGTGTGAATTTTAGTGTATTTATGCAAGTTGTTTGAACTTGCGTGTAAAATTGCAGAATGTCAAAAAATATTATATACATGTATTATTTACAATAAATCCTCACTACTATTGATTTTTATCAATGATATAAATCCAACACCTGAGACACCAATGGTATGTCGTTGGAACTATTCGGTCCGAGACTTCAACAATCTGCTATCGAGTCCATTCGGTCCAAAAACTAGTTGTCTTCATACCTGTCATGGCTTGTGGTTTTGAGTGTAATTTGCATGAATGTAAACTTTGTTGGACTCTTGGGGAATGGCTTCTAACTTGTTGGCCGACTTAGATGGCTTGCTTGGGTGGAGGTTACTTGTTTATCATTGCCTAGTCTAGCGTGGCATCATGTTGGCTTTCAACACTCGTTACGAAGCTGCGAGTTTGTTAAGTCTGTGAATTGTGAAGGAGTTGAGTGTTAGTACACGACGCTTCCTACGCTCTCATCAAGCAGACCGTTCAAGTCAGACAAGTCGTTTGGATGGATGTTACATGTTTGTAATGAGGCTTTGAACTGGTTAAACATGATGTGAGTCGGATGACTTGCTTGGAAAGAAGTTACCTATGTTGGGCTACCTAGTTTGGCATGGTGCCAAGTTGATTTTCAATGTTTGTGACAAAGCTTCAAGTTGGTTAAGTTTGATGTACGTTGACATGTTTGCATCACGAGGCAGTGCACTACATATTTAGCTTTTTAAGATGTTTAGAAATGGGCAGAATAAGCTACAGGGTATCCATTGCGTGTGGATATTGAGGCCAAATGCTTGATTTAAATTTATAACAAAAAAAAAATTCTAATTAGCCAATTATAAATGGAACCTTGCTCCACTGAAAAATGGCTTCTACCCACCCTCTCAACCCCTCAACAGTTTAACTTGCATGGGGACGTGCTCTCATGGGGATGTGTGGGTGGCTTCCAACTGCCTGGGTCAACCCATAAAGTTTGAATACCCATTCGTGCTGAATGGGAAAAGGCCCTAAGATTGAACGGCAGATTAAAGGGCCGGCCAAAAAATAACATATTGGGTATTCTAATTGGAAGCAAGCCCTGTGGAGTATATAATTTTGAAGTTTTACGATGAAGGTAATATAGTCATTGTTTGTGTGTGCCGTTGGGAGCATTTTTGAATTGTGGCCGTCGGATGAGGGAAATCAGTCCGTTACACATTTCAAATTACAGACACACACTCTCTCTCTAACCCAAAAGGGAGAGAGCTCCGTCTTCGCCCAATTTTCAAAATATGCTTGTTGTTCTTCTGTTGTTTTGCGAGAGCGAGAGAGAGAGAGAGAGAGAGAGAGAGAGTGTGTGTTTAGCTCGGATTAGAGAAGATTAGCCTTGTGGTTTGAGCAGGGGAAATAGGGGCGATTTTGGTTGCTTATTCAAGAAAAATTTCAGATATTGAAGAAGCATTTTTCCTCTTTAACAGAGTGAATGATCCACTTTTGCTATCTCTAAAAGGGCAAATGCAGAAGGGGGGGCTGGTGGTTCTTTGTATCTGCGAGAGTGACATGTCGGATCTTTGTACGGAAAGAGATCCTCTGTAGCAATGCAGCAGTTATTTGTGCAGTTTTCACATCTAGAAACATACTTAGGTCTGTGTATTCACATCAGGGAACCAAGGCGGGATCTCAAAGCTATGGTTTTATGGGGTATGAATTCGGTCATGGATTGAGGGAGTTATAATGATTGCAGTGGAGCTTCAGTATGTCCTCAGTCCTTAAGTTCAGGCTAGAAAGATCTGTCTAGAACTTAGCAAAAAGCATATCCTCTTCTTCAGAAGAGGAAGAGGAGGTGGAGCAGGAAGAAGAATAAAAAGAAAAGGTAAGACTCAGAGCAATGCAGACAGGTATGTCACCTCTTCGCTCCATGTCTCGGAATACTCCAAAAAGGGCTGGATTAGTAGGTCAAGAACATATTGATAGCAATGGAGAATCTGCAATGGGATCTATGATGTCGTCTTCTCCACCTCGGAGCAGGCCACCACTGTTCCCTATCCAAGAAACCGTCCATAAATCTTTGTTCAACGAGAACCACAGCGCAGAACCTCCCTGCACTCCCAAAGCAAAGCCTGACCCTTCCACGCCTAGAAGTAAAGGAAAACTACCAGGAAAAGTCACCTCTGGGGTACATGGACAGGCGCGTTTTGATAATGAAGATACCTCTGGCAGCGGCACCCCTGAGAAAACTGTGGTGTCTTCGACTATTCCAGGAGGTAACCTGAAGAGCAAATTCCTTTGGTTTCAGCATCAACAGAGGCAAAATTCCTCCACAGTAGCTGATCCTCTTTGCTCGAGCAAAGCAAGACGTCCTCCTTTAAAGCCAGATGCTGTACCACAAGGAGATTGTGCTTCTTCGGATTTCAATTCTCCGGCTCGCACCCCACGGCAGGCTTCTTCCTCAGAAGCTCCACAATCTACCAAAGCTGTGGGCAATGCACAGGATAAAACTCCCCGGGGCACGAAAACAGAAGGCAGGTCTGTTCAGAGCATTACGGAATCTGGCCAACAACTGAACACCACCCCGAAAAAGAGCGTTTCTCGTGCTCTGAAGTATGTCCAACCGAATGTTGGTGGTGGCAGCGCTTCTGCAGGATCACAGCAGACTAGTTCTGTGAGATCGATGGCTCTATTTCAGCCTAAAGGGGGTATGGTCAGCTCACAATCAGCTCTGCAGCCCCAAATCGAGGCTCATTTTGAGCTCGAAGAGGACTTATCTTTCTGGAGAGACCACAATGTTCAGGTATTCGAGCAAATGATACGAATGAATTAGCCATTTGCCATCCCAAACTATAAGATTTTCAAACTCATGTACATATCAAAAGCTTCAATCTCCAATCATGATAATGGGTTTTGCTGTTATGGGGCTAGAGAGGTAATTTGATTGCATGGGAATTTTTTTCCTTGTATCCAAGTTTGTTTTGGGCTGTGACTGTAGGTCCTTATCCGCACTAGGCCACTTAGCAGCTCTGAAATTTCCGTCCAAGGGTTTGGCAGATGCATAAGGCAGGATAGTGCTCATTCTGTCACATGGACTGGGCACCCAGAGTCTCGGTTTACTTTTGATCATGTGGCTTGTGAAAGTATCACCCAAGTACGTTTCTCATTTAGTCTGGCAGTTGTGTTTTTACCTGATGGTCTTCTTCCTAGCAAATACTTATATTCAGACCCTCCGATGTTTTTTATTTGAATTTGCAGGAAAGGCTTTTCAAAGTTGCAGGTCTTCCCATGGTAGAAAATTGCATGTCTGGCTATAACAGCTGCATATTTGCTTATGGTCAGGTCAGTTGGATCCAAACATGAAATATAAGAAGTTTTCTTTTCTACAAACATGAATACACAGACTTTTAGACAGAAAAATCTTCAAACTATATCTGAAAAAGAATCCAATATTTTTTTGGGTCATTCCATGCAGACTGGAAGTGGGAAAACACATACTATGCTTGGAGACATTCACGACCTTGACCAAAAACCTAGTGAGGATCGTGGAATGACACCCAGAGTTTTTGAATATCTATTTGTGAGAATTCAGATGGTGGGTTGTGCATCTCTGCCAAGCAGCTTAGACGTTATCTGTCTTTTCATGCTATAAAAACTGAAACTTTTGTCATGTGCTGTAGTGTTAATTACTGTCAGGGTTTTATCTGATCAAAGTGAAGCTTGTCATTCACACAGGAGGAAGAAGCACGCAGAGGTGAGCATTTGAAATATGTGTGCAAATGCTCCTTTTTGGAGATATACAATGAGCAGATAACAGATCTTTTAGACCCATCATCAACAAATTTACAAGTGAGTTGATGATTTCTATCTCACGTAACTGTGTAAACTATTGCAGGTTAATTCCTAGCTATTTCTAAGTCAATTCTGTTTCAGGCTTTCCTCTGTTTGCTAAATAAAATGTATCATGCAAACAGCTACGGGAAGATGTAAAAAAAGGTGTCTATGTTGATAATCTTAAGGAAGTGGAAGTCACAGGGGTGCATGATGTTTTACAGCTTCTTCTTCAGGTATGCAAGTAGATTTCTTTATTTGTACTACCTTTATTTCTTTGACCTTTTAGTTTTTATTATCATATAGAAACCTAGTTTTGGGCAGAAATCCATCACAATCATAAGCTCCTATGCAGTTAATTAAATACTTAGATACAGTCCAAAATCAGGATAATAATATGATCTGGAGCATGTGAAGAGAGAAAACTCTCGCTCTCTCTCTCAAATGTGACCTCACTCTAGAGCTCTTCAACCTTACACTCTCTCTCTCTCTCTCTCTCTCTCTCTCTCTCTCTCTCTCTCTCTCTCTCTCTCTCTCTCTCTCTCTCTCTCTTCTTTTGATGGGCTTAGGTTAAGCCTCAGAGCCTGTTCCATAAATGTTTGACCTGGACATGCAGTAAAGGTTCAATTGTGTGGTTAGTTTATGTTTTGAATATGTTCTGTGTGCCTTTTGGTATATCAACCCATGGGATCACATAGAATCTAAAATGGGTGGGTGAGCCCAACTCGAGCACAATACACATACTCACAAAATGTATGAAAAATGACATAATGCAAAATTAAAAGCATTGATGATAACCACGAAGCAACATAAAGCTGACTTGTGTAACAAGAAGCACTAGAGTGTAGGCAATAATCTGTCCATGTTGCAATTCACATGACTTTATAAAGCATTCTTGCATGATCATATAATCATATTCACTGAACAAAATTTGAAGCTGTCCATTTTTCAGAGAGTTCAAACAACCTTTGTGCAACACAGGGATACTTGGTCATGGGGCAGATTACACAAGTGCTGCAAGAAATGAACTGAAGTCTGAGTGTCGGGCAGATGGTGACAAGTGGCCTTTTACTTGCCTCGTACAGCTACATCATTTCTACATCTCTAGGGACCCCCACCTGATTCATATCAGGAGCCTTTTCTCAGCCATCTACTATTGCCCACTCAATTTTTCTTCGAACCAAGATCATTCAAAAAGGCAATGGCTGCCAATTCAGTGAGGATAAAGATTCAATGCTTTGCTGCCTATGCTTGTCAAACATCTCTAACATAAAACAATTGTTAAAGGTCAAGTCACAAGCAAAGGCTAATCACACGGCATGAAACTTGACACTTGACCTGAAGCTATTTGTAAGGCAATAATCCATGTCGATTCACATCCCTTTATACAAAACATCTTTGCATGCCAAGATCCAAAATGCTATTTACTTCAAGACAATTTAGGTCTTTATTTTCCAGAAAGTTCAAATTTAGTACGTAGACTATCTATCCCATGGCCTGTGAGCTCGACTCTGAATTTCTCAGTTGGTTATAGTTTGTTTCACTATCCCTTTCTTAATTCAACATTCATCTCTCATTAAGTAGTGTTATCATTGGCCCCGATCTTCCTTTGCTTTGGAGACGCTCGCTTATTGAATGATTTTGTGTCAGGGAGCTGCAAACAGAAAAGTTGCAGCAACTAACATGAATAGGGAGAGCAGTCGATCCCACAGCGTGTTTACCTGTGTAATCGAGAGCAAGGTGTGCTTTATGTCTCAGCCTTTTTATTCCTAGTCGACTAATGCTCGGCTATTCAAATCTAATGGAAGAATGAATCTGAATTTTGTTTGTCGCAGTGGGAACGGGAATCTGTGATCAATACTAGGTTTGGACGCTTAAATCTCGTCGATCTAGCAGGATCTGAACGGTACAGAATTGTTTCACTCAAATGACTTTGATGTTAGAACTTGGCAAATGATCAATTTGCAACTGATTTAAGACATGAAATGACAGCCTCATCGCAACTTTCAGTGACCTAGTTGATTGATCTTTTTTGTAAGACCTCATTTTTTCTGCTCATAGCTACAGCCTACAAGCAAATTACGACTAATAGAGGGCTTCAATTGACAAAGTCTATGTAAATCTTTGTTTCTCTGGCCAGGCAAAAGACTTCGGGAGCAGAGGGTGATCGTCTGAGAGAGGCTGCAAATATCAACAAATCTCTTTCAACTCTTGGGTATGCACATTTTTGGAAGTTGGCTATTACTGTGACTAGTTATCTAGCCATCATCTTCTTTTCCAACATTTGCTGTAGATTATTGCTCTTTCCAAACTACAAGCCAAAGACTAGCTTGACTGTTTGACTTGTGAACTTGAGCAAGATAAGTTATCTGTTTGACTGGTTCTTACTATGAGCTTGAGCAACATGGGTTTATTATCCCTGTGGTGGCAGGCTTGTCATTATGATCCTTGTCGATGTTGCAAATGGAAAGCAACGACATGTTCCGTACCGTGATTCTAAACTGACATTTCTTCTTCAGGTGGATTATACATTGCTGTACTTTTCCTCTCTTTGTCTTTTAAAATGAGAGTGTTGTACTAAACTGCTTGAGGCAGACTTGCTTTGAGAAGTTCTGACTCCTGAGCTGAAAATTCGATTCAGGACTCCCTCGGTGGTAACTCAAAGACTATGATCATAGCAACCGTCAGTCCTTCTAACTTGTAAGTGCAGAGACTATTTATAAATCTTCTCTCCTTTTTGATCTCAAAAACAGTGTAAGTTAAACATGGTGACTGGATACACCTGGAAAGATTCTTGAAGAAACTGACCATTGATGAGCACTCCCATTATGCATTGCTTCTGCAGCTGCTCACTGGAGACCCTGAGCACATTGAAGTTTGCCCAGCGAGCTAAATTCATCCAAAACAATGTATGTTGTTTGTTTTTGGCCGAGCAATCAAATGTGCAGTTGAATTCTCTTTTGCAGGAGTAACGAGTTAGCATATTGAAGTGTTATGCAGAAATGGCACTGAACTAAGTCTTTGAGTTGAACAGGCTGTTGTGAATGAGGACACTTCAGGGGACGTGCTTGCACTGCGACAACAGATTCAACTTTTGAAGGTCTGTCATTGCTTCCAGACTAGTCGTGCGTTGATTAGCTCACGTCCATAGACAAAGAATGTATCGAATTTGAATTCGGATGGCTATAAATGTTTCTGAGCTGATGAGCATGTGTGAAACAGGATGAATTAAATATAATGAAACGACAATACGAGCGCAGGTCGTTTTCCTTTCATGAACCGTTCAAGCTAGAATCTTCCATAGGGAATGCTTTGGATCTGGTGGAAACCGGGAATGGTCTACGACTATCACAACAATCTAACAAAGCGGTAAAGCTAAGCTGAAAGCTGATTGGATTCAAATCTAGGCATTCGGATTTCATCAAATGATAGGACTCTAAAATTTTCCTTTTATTATTATAAAATGGCAGGTCAGGGAACTGGAAGCTGTGCTAGCAGGCTCATTGAGACGAGAACAGGCTGCAGAGAACACAACCAAGCGATTAGCTGCCCAGATTGAACAGCTGGATTCTTTGGTAACTCACAAGATGTTAGCTATAATCATGCTAGTTTGTAGGTGGTGACTAAGATAATACATGATCTGAGCTGAGTTCGTGGAGGCTACTCTTTACAATTTTTGCATCAACCTCAGGTGCGGCAGCGAGAAGATGACACACAGTGCGGGAAAATGATGCTGCGTTTTCGTGAGGATAAAATCCGCAGGCTAGAGTCTCTAGCGGATGGCTTGCTGTCTGCAGATGACCACCTGAAAGCAGAGAAGGAAGCTCTCGTGGAGGAATTGCAGCTTGTTCGCAGTAAAGTTGATCGAAATCCAGAGCTCACCAGATTCGCAATGGAAAATATCCGGCTGATGGAACAGCTAAGAAGGTGTTTGCCGAATAAATAGATCTCAGCAGAGTCTTTTCACTTATTCATATTGATATATTTCCTTAAATAGTCTCTTCAAGTGCTTTTCGCACCTAGGTATTACTACCTACAAGATAGTTTGCTACAGGTTTCAGGACTTTTATGATGGCGGTGAACGAGAAACCATGGCAGAGGAAATTTCAAATCTAAGGGATAGGGTAACTGCTCTTCTCTTGATACTTCTATACTCGGAAATTTCCAGCAGTTCAACAAAGTTCAAGAACTGTATTATACCTGGGAACGAAATCTGTTACATAGAATCTCAATTCTTTCGTTGTTCATTGAAATATTTCCAGAGCATAGGTAGAGAGACTGACAATGTTATGTTTCATCACTTAAGAGCATAGGTAGAGCGAGAGACTGACAATGTTATGTTTCATCACTTAACAGCTGCTTGAGCTGCTTGATGAGAGCCTCGTGGATGATGGATATGACCTTACTGCTCTTACCACTCCACAGGTATGTGCACCTTGGCATTTGAAGTTACTTTCCTAATTTGCTGATCCAAACCGTAATCTGACATGGAAACCATCTAGCATTTAAAGAGAAAATTGCTTGCTGCTGCTAAAAGCACGTGTATGGTCATGTTATGATGCTACTTATCATGGTGTTTTGCAGAAGCAAGTTCTAGTGCCGGAGCTTGCAGCCGCAGCTCGAGAAAATGAGCTACTCCGCAATGAGGTATCAGGATAAACTTTTTCCAGTATCAACTAAAACAATAGAGATAATCTGACGTACGCAATCCTATGCTTGTATCTACTTTTAACGTTTGCACATAGATCTTCGGCATGGGATTAGGTGGCACAAACACTTCATGTTGATTCAATTTTAAAGAGACAAATTTGCTATTCACAGGCAGACAACTACCAAAAGGAAATGAAGGAGTGCAGACACAATTTGAACTCTTGCCTAGAGGAAAATGCAGCATTGATGAGGTTTGATACAACAATCTATGCATTTCATTATTTAAAATGGTCCAAGGTGCTACGCTACGTACGGCATTAGAAAGTTCAAAAATTCTGTTCAAACTCATTCAGGCAATTGCTTGATATCCATGCGATCTGATATCTGCGCTTGTGCTGCAGGCAAGTGGATGACTTGCAGATGAAAATCACTGGGCTTAAACAGACATGCGTTACGCAACAAAATGAACTCCACGATTGGAGTGTATGGATCTTGCTCTTTTGCTCTTTGCAATAATTGTCTAGTTTTATTGATAGACAGGAAGGAGGAGAGGAGGAACAAATGGTTGCAATATTGAGTCATTCTTTTCTATGGTTCTGTAACTTTCGTTTACCAGTCATCCATGTGTGTTTATAAAGCAAACTATTTGTTTCAGACAAAAGCTGAATCAATTGAGTCGGTGCATAAGTGCCACCTCGAAATGATAGCAAGTTTGCGAGCTGAGTTGCAAAAGGTATGCAGAATACTTGCAGCTCTGTTGCACTTTTAGGCTGCAGGAGGATCTGAAATGTGTAATCTTGAGTCTTTACTGCAGTTTGTTGTCTTGTTTTGTGTTTTCGATTCTCAAACTTTCAGACATCTTAGTAAGCTCCTTACCTCCTGTTGAAGGCCGAAGAGAAGGCTCAGTTGGAGATTAAAACTCGTGAATCATTGGAGCAGGATTTGAAAGAAGCCTTGCTTACTGCAGAAAACTTTCAGGCTGAACTTCAGGTATCGTTTAATGTTTAACTACATGGTAATTCACTTGCACTTTAATGCTAACGTGGAAACGTTTCTCACCGAGCTTGTAGTCAAGTCAATCAACACTTTTTTCACATCGCGCTTAAGGTTTAAATGCCGGCTATCAAAAATGCCTCACAAGTACTTGAAGGATTTCATACTGGGGCCCGCCTTTGCACCGAGGTATCTGTAAGATCTTAAAATTGTCTTCTGATATGAAGCCTTTAAAACATTAGGCATATCAGAGTCAAATAAGCGTGCACCATGGCTTCCTTCCTCAGGATATGTGTTTGTGTAATTAGCGGTTAGTCCCTCTTCAAGCTCTGTTAGCCAGCCTTTTGAAGTGTGAGAGTCTGTTTTTGACGTGTTTCCAATTGATTATATGGGTGACAGTCGGTCGAGCAAGATAGAGCTATTACGGAAAGCTCCATGTCCAACTGTGTGGTGGAGGTACCTGATAGTCAAGCTCAACAATCTGATGAAGAAGGAATCAACTATTCAGAAGAGACTGCAATTCAGGAGAATGGGATAGCCAATGAACAGGATATTACGAGACTTCAGAAGGAGCTTGCAAATTTATATTGTGCTCTCGAAGAAGAGCAGCGGCACAGGCTTGAGCTAGAAAACACGAATAATTCCATTGAAAAGGAGCTCAAAGAATCAAATTTCAATTTCCAACAGGAGAAAGCAGTTGTTCAAGCATTAGAGGATCAGCAGTTGTTTTCACTTAACGAGATTGAATCACTTTTAGAACAAAACAATAAGCTTTCTGAAAATCTCAATAGAATGGAAGAAAAAGAGCGTGTAGTTAAGCGACAGGTGCACTGTTTGAAGTGGAAGCTGAAGGAGCACGAATTACAGAAATTGGAAACGGAGACGAAGCTGAAAATCGAAGAAGAGAAGGCTAAGGGAGATTATAATAACAGTTTAGAGAGAACAAATCTGGAGTTGCAGTTGGAACAGACAAAGAAGGATCTGGAGGAAGCAAAAACGCTCAACTCAACGATCCAACAAGAACAAGCTTGGCGTTTTGCGGTCGAGAAAGAAATGGATGTGACTAGAACAGAAGCAGCAACCGAAACAGCAAATGCTATTGCCAACATTCATTCAGAGTTATTGCTTGTCAAAGAGGAATCTGCCACTTATAGTGAACAAGAAAAAAAGGCTCGGGAACAAGTTGAAAATTTGAACAAGAAAATCATTGAGCTGAAACTAGAACTTCGTACTGCTCTTCTGGAGAAATCCACCTCAATCAATGCCTCCGAATCACTGCTTCAAGAAAAGGAGATGGATATACACAAGCTTAGGAGTCAGTATGAAGCTGCCACATCCCAGCTGCTAGATTTCTTGAATGAAGGACATCAGGCACTTAATGATGCAGCAATAGAGATGGAAGATATCGTTGCAGGATCGTTCCCAGACTCAAGTATCAGCGAGAAAGAGCAACATCTTCAGAAAGTAGCTTTGAGATTGTCTGAAAAACAAAGAGTTATAGAAATGCTGCAAAAGAAGCTTCAACAAGCTTTCAACATAGCATTGACTACGGAGACTAAATTCATGGAGCTGCGTGAGGAAAGTCTTGCAATGGCTGAGTTACAGAAGAAAGAGAACGAGAAGATGCACTCAGAATTGCTGAAGATGACTATATCCTTAGAAGAAAAGCTGCTGAGAATCGACTCTCTCCAGACCGAGATTAAATTCTGCCACGATCAAATTAGGAATGCGGAAAAGAAAGCAAGTGCAGCATTTGTTATTGTAAAAGAGCTTCAGAATTCGGTGGCTATATGCAAAACATTAGAAAGTGAAACAAGGGCAGAAATGGAGAGCAAACTAAAGGAAGCAGAACGAAAGACAAACGCAGCATTTGTTGTCGCACGAATGCTTTCAGAGAGAGCAGAAGAGAGCAAGAGAATGGGAAAATGTGCAATATATGATCTGCAGTATATTTTAGAAGAAACAGAGAAAAAGGCCATAGGTGCATTCATTCTTATACAATCTTTTTCAGAGGCTCTTGAGAAGAGCAAGGCTTTAGAGAACGAAATGCAAGAAGATCTCGAGAGAACTAAACACGATAAGGAAGGATTAATATGTTTCAAAGCAGCAGCTGAAAATCAGCTTGAATCCCTTACTCTTAAGCTTCAAAATTCTGAAGCTGCCTCTGTAGAGAAGGAGCAACAATTAGCATTTTTGGAGCGTGAGGTACAGCGATTGACAGATGCTCTCTCTGCTATTGAAGCTCAATTGCTAGATGCCGAAACCGAGTGGAGGAATGACAAGAACATGATTCTGTTAGCTTTAAATGAAGCCAAGCTCGATTCTGCTGAGAAAGCTAGCGAAGCAGCTGCTTTGCTGAAAAAGTTTGAAGACGGTAAGGCTACTCTTAGAGAAGCAGAGCTCCTACTGAATGCGCTTATTCAAGCCAATGAAACTGCAAAATGTGATGCCCAAGGGTGGAAGGACGAAAAAGACAGATTAAATTCACTAGCACTTGCATGGATGCCTGAAAGAGATTCTTTCAACGCTGAGGTGAAAAGAAAAGAAGAGGAGCTATCCTCTATGAAAAAGGATCTTGAAGCAGCTACAGTTGATATGATGAGCCTTCTGACTTTTGCAAGGCAGGAGATGCGTGCAACTATCAGCTGTGCTGCAGGACAGATTGAAACAGCAGAAGCAGATCTATATTCCATGTGCAAAGAATTACAGTTGGGACTTGAACATATGGCGTTTATTTCCCAGCAGTTCAAACATCAACTAGTGAAGTACAAAGAAGATGCTGAAAAAGACAAAGAAGCAAGCCTTTCTGAAATGGGAGCTTTGAAGCAAGAGCTTGAATATGTCAGATACTTGCTTACACAAAGTGCTGATGAGGTACTCAATCTGCAATCCAAAACAACCGAACTGGAACTTCTTGCTAATGGTAATGGGCAACTATCTGCTGCTGGCTGCAAGGAGGTTATGGCTAATTGCAAAAAGATTGCCAGCCCAAAGGAGTCACAAGATGTAGAAAATGAGAGCATTCACCTGCAGAATGTACATTCGATTACATCAGTAGAAAATTTACGCGATGAAATAGAAAAGCTCAAAATCATGTCAGTTGAAAAAGAAGAGTTATTGTGCATTTTGATGAAATTCTTTGAAGATTTTCATATGGTGGCGGTCGATTCAGACAAGGACATGCACATTTTAGGGTCAGAAATCTTTTCTCTAAAACAAACCATGCTTTTGGGACTCGAAGAGTTGAATTTCTTTTCGGTACAGACAAAAAATGCCGTTCATGAAAATCTACAAGAGAGATGTGCAGTTCTGGATAGATTCCCAATTTTACAGGAAGATACTATCTGCGAGCAAGCAGCTGTTACCATTGAAATAGGGGTATTAGAAGAATATCTTATGGCTGCTGAAGCAAGATTGTGCATTGCAGAGTCCAATGACACAGAACTTGCTGTATCTCAGTCCTGTATTGATGCGTTGAGGAAGAATGATGATGAGAAAAGTTGCAGATTGCAGCAGTTGCAAAAAGAGCTTGAGATGAAACACGTTAGGATTGCAGAGCTTGATCTTCAGTGCAGGGACGCACTTAAAGCATCAGCAGATAAAGCCAAAGAGGTTGAGGAACTTTTGTACAAAATAGACTCCCTGAAGGATGAAAAGCTAGATATGGCAAATAAAATAGAGACACTAAAAGCAGCTGAAGTTGAAATCCAGGCATCGTACTTGCAGAACTCGCATGCCCATGCTTCACAGTTGGAAAAGTTAGAAGAGGAGTTGCATAATTTGAAGATGGTTCTCATAGAGAAAGATCGGGAAGTGCAGCTCATGGAAGAGGTTCACCAGAGAGAGTTGTTTGATATTATGCTTACTCTTGAAGAAGGAAAAATTGCAGCAAGCGAGATGATGACAGGCCTTGATCACCAGATTACACGCATAGTACTCCAAGTTTCTGAAATTCAGGTGGAAGCTAAGATTGGGATGCAGGAATTAAGGACATCTTTGGAAGACATCAAAACAACAGCACAAGAAACTATAACTCAAAGGGTAGAAGCTTGCAGACAAGATGATACGCTCTTAAAACAAGAGCTGACCTCCAGTGAAGACACAAAAAATGCAGAAATATGTGTACTCAAGGACAGACTCAAGGCTGCTGAGGCTAAGCTTCTCGTTGCAGACTCAATGGAAGCCGAAATGTCTGCAATCAAAGCTGAGCTTGAGAAGGTACTTGCTGCTGATGCACAGACGTCCACGATCATTTGCAATCTCGAAGAGAAGCTTGGAGAATGTGACCGAAGAATGCGTAAGCTGGATGATATTTGCCTTATAATTAATTCGAAGTTTGAAAAGAAGGAAGAAGAAATTGAGCTCATGACCATGGAGTTTGAAACGACCGCGGTGGACATAATGAGGCTGATATTAGAGTGTAGGGATGAAATAAGTAGAATGGCGCAGTATCACGATGACGAAATAAGAGAAATCATGGTCAGTGTCACTGCATTGCACAAAGACATCTCACTTGCACTTGAAACTTTCAAGTTCGAGTTTACGACTTACAAAGATGTCTTGTTGAGAGACAAGGAGATAGTGCAAAAAAACCTTCCTGGGTGTATGCATCAGCTTGAAGGTGACAAAATCTCTCTTTCCGTTGCTAAAAGCAATGAATCTGTGTTAAGGAGACTTAGGTATGAACTAAATGAAAGCTGCGAAGCTCTAACTGAGGCTCAAAATGCCGAGTCTCAGTTGGTCAAAGAGTTACACGAGAAGGAGAAGGCAGTTGTCCAACTAAGACTAGCTCATGATTATTATAGTCAGCTAGTTGGGGAGCTGGAGGGTGAAAACATATGCCTCAAAGAACGGTTGTCCCAACAAGAAGCTGCTCTTCAGAAGGTACAGGAAGAGATCAAAATACAGCAACATTTGCAGGAACGAGAGAGAGTGTCTGCTTGTAAAACTGTGTTTTTCAAAGATGAGGTTGAGACTTTAAAGATTAAGTTTGCAGTGAGGAAAGAACAGTTTCGAAATGATTCTTTTAGCATAGAGACATCAATTGTCAAGGAATTAGATTCCTTGCATACCAACATGAACAAAGTAGATGAGGACATGGAATATCTGATGCTGGACATGACTGCTCTTGGTAAAGATGTGAGTTTCGGACTTGATCAGCTTAGAGTCACATGGGGACAATTCAGGACAGCATATGACGAACATGTACAGACATTAGATATTGCACTGTGTGACATAGCTACTTCACAAGAAAATCTGATGCAGTTTCGGGTAGCACACAAGGTTGAGATGTCTATACTCCAGGAAGCCCTGCAAGCTGCAGAAGACAAATTGTCACTTGCAAACACCCAAAAAGTCGACATGGAGTCAGAGCTGCTTTTGATCCAGTCCACAGTCTCGGATTTGCTTGTCAGTAACACTGATAAAACCTTGACTATTGAGACTCTTAAAGAGGCACTGAATGAGAGCCACAACAAAATTGCTCATTTACAGCTTTTGTACTCGGAAAGTCTTCATAAATTAGAAAACAAAGAAATGGAGGTGTCTGAGCAAGTGTCAACTACAAATAGGCTGCAGAAAGAGATTGAAGACAGCAAGAATCTTTTTGGTGAGTTACAGACTCTGTACTTTGAAGCTTGTGATGAAGTGGAAGATATACGTAATGAGCTAGCAACTGCCATGTCAACACTACAGAGCTACAGCGACAATTTACATCAACTTGAGAAAGAAAATCTAGAACTAATAGACGAGTCGCAAAAGCTAAGAAGCGCTTTTGTAGAACATGAGGATAAATTGAGAGTTTCGGCCGAGGAAATTCAGCACCTTACAAAGGAATGTGAGCTGCGCCAGGAAAACTTTAACAATACGAATATTTTATACATGGAAATTTGCCAGGAGCATAAAGAAAAGAAAGATGAACTAGCACAGACTCTGTTAAGGCTGCAGCTATCTAATGATTATTCGACACAATTGCAAAAGGAAAACCTAGACCTGAGCGATGAGCTAAAGCAGTCGAGAATGGTTCTTGCAGCAGATGTTCATGAGAAAACTCTAAACCTGACGAGTCTTCAAGAGGAGCAACAGGAAAGCCATTCAAAGTTTGCTGAGATGCAGAATCTGTACACAGAGGTTTGCCAGCAACATTCCGACCTGGAAGATGACTTAGCAAGAATCACTTTGCGGCTACAGCAATGTAACGAGGACAATACTCAATTGGAAAAGGAAAAACTTGAGCTGGTAGATGAGCTGGGAAGCATGAAAGTTAATCTTGCTTCTTATGAGAACAAGGAGAATGAGTTTACTGCCAAGCTTGAGGAGAAGGACAAACATCTTGGTGATATTGTCAAAAGGGTGAAGGACCTTGAGAAGCAGCTTCAGCAAACCGGGGAACATAATGCCACGGTTCAAAGTTCGTCCGCAGAAGATTCGGTTGAGAAAATGCAGTGCTTGTCACAGGAATGTGAGCTTATCCAGGAAAGGTTCAACAATATGAACAACTTGTACTTGGACGTTTGTAAGGAGCACGAGGAAAAGAAAGATGAGCTAGCACAGGCCCTCTTGAGACTACAGCTATGCAATGATTTTATGACTCAATTACAAAAGAAAAATCTAGAGCTGAGCGATGAGCTGAAGCAGTTAAGAATGGTTGCTGCAAAATTTGATCAAAAGGAAAAAGATTTAGCTGAGAACACTCTGCAATTGACGAATCTTGAAGAGGAGCTGCAGAAAAGTCATGCAGAAATTGCTGAGATGCAGAATTTGTACGCAGGGGTTTGCCAGCAACAATCTGGCCTGGAAAACGAATTAGGAAGAATCAGTTTGCAGCTACAGCAATGCAACGAGTATAACAGTCACTTGGAGAAGGAAAAGCTTGAGCTGGCAGATGAGCTGGTAGCCATCAAAGTTAATCTTGCTTATCATACGAACAACGAAAAAGAATTTGCTGCCAAGCTTGAGGAAAAGGATAAACATCTAGGTGATTTCGTCGAACAGGTGAAGGGCCTTGAGAAGCAGCTTCAGCAAACTGAGGAAAACAATGCCAAGATTCAAAGTTTGTACTCAGACGTTTGCAAGCAGCTTGCGGAAACTGAAAACCAGTCAGCTGTTGTGACAATGAACCTGCAGAATTCCAGTGAATGCCTAAGTCAGCTGGAGTCAGAAAAGCTACAACTTGTAAACGAGTTGCAAAAATTAAGGGAAGCTGTTGTGCAGCTTGAGGTAAAAGAGCAAGAGGCATCCGAGAAGGCAACGAAAATTACTGAACTCCAAGATGAGCTACAGCAGAGCGAAGGAAGATCTGATGAGCTACATTGCTTGTACTTGGGAGCTTGTAAAGAGCTGGAGGATAAACAAAATGAGCTGTATCAAGTTATGTGCAATTTACAGATAGTAAAGGACTCTGCAACTGTATTAGAAAACGAAAAGGCGGAGCTGGCAGGTGAGTTGCATGACATAGAAGTCGCTATGTCCCAACTTGAGCTGACAAATAATGAGGCAGAAGAAAACCTGTCGATCATGCAAAATGAGCTGCAGAAAAATCTTGAGAAATATGAGGAACTTCAAGATTTGTACTCGGGAGTCTGCAAGGAGCTGGATGACAAAAGACAACAGCTTGGCCTTGTCATGTCAGATCTTCAACTATGCAATCACAATGCTACTCAATTAGTAGAGGAAAACCTCCAACTGACAGAACAGCTGGAAAAGAGTACAGAAGATCTATTACAGTTGCAAGAGAAACTGCTCATCAGGGAAACAATCCGTGAGAATGAGGTATCAAAGATAAGAGCTTTTCTTGAACAACAAGAACAGGAAATGATTGCTGAAAAAGAGGTTCGAGAAGCATTATTGTTTGAAATGTCATCTGCTGCATCGTCCGTAGAACAGGAAGCAAACATCTTGATGAGTGATTTGCATCAAGATTTGGTGGCATCAGTAGCAGATGTATGTTTGCTGAGGAAAGGTGTATCGCTTCAATTGCAGGAGCTAGCAACAACTTGGCAGGACTGTACAGCTCGCATTCAGCATGACAAGGAAGTTCAATGCAGCAATGTCACCGCACTCGAGGAAAGGCTACGGTTGTCTTTACAGTCGGAAACGGATCTTCTGGCATCTGCTGAAAGACATGAGCTGGAGTTATCTAATTTTAGATCGGAGCTTGCCAAATTGCTTGCTATTGATCAAGACAGATCGACCAATATCTGCATGCTGGAAAAAGAAATTAAACATTGTCAGTTACAGAATCTCGATCTTCAGAATAGGTGTACAGATGCACGGCAAGAACTCCAGAGCAAAGACGTTATGATAAACAAACTTCTTTCTGAGATAGAAGATTTGAAACTACAGATGGAGTTTTTAGCGAATGAGAACTCATCCAAAGTAAGCCAACTTCAACAAGAGCTCGAGAATGGCTACAAAACTAATGCTGAAATTCGTTCCCAGCTTCAAACCCTGCAAGCTGAGAACTTAAAGTCTGAAGAAAAAGCTGTTGTAGCAACATGTAACCAGGGTAAAATGGAAGAATTCCACACAGCTAGGCTGCAGGATGAGATAGATCGAAAAAATCAATTGATCAAAGGACTTGAGTTTGATATTAGACTGCTTCAAGAGTCATCTGTTAAAGAAATGCAGCAGAAACACTCAGGTCATGAATCGAGAAAAAGTGTAGAGCAGCTAGGATCTGAAATTGATGGATACAGGACAGACGGCAGGAAAATGGAAAAGAAGCTCAAAGATATTGAACATGAGCTTCAAAAAGAAAAAGAAATTGTGATCCTGCTCAGAGATGAAATTATGACATTAAGAGAGAATGCTGCTGCTGTTAGTAGAGAGAGTATCAACAGCGAGTCTCTCTTTGATGAATTGCAGTCAAAAAATAAGTGCTTGGAGGAAGAACTTGATAGTACACGGCACATAGTTGAAACTTTGGAAGTTGAACTTCTTGATGTCAGCTCACTTGTAGAACAGAAGATAGCACAATCACTTCAAAGTTTGAAACAGGAACTTACTCTTGTTACTAGAGAGAGAGATCAGCTGCATGCAGAGCTGCTCGTTGTGAATGAGCAGTTAGAAATGGCACATGCAATTCTTGAGGAGCGTGAACTAGTTGCTGCAGAAGCTCGTCAGGTGATTAATTACTATATATATTCAATATCCTTGTGCGTTGACATAATTATATTGTCAGATAAAATGGACTCTATATGGAGAAAAAAACTCGCATCACTATATATATTTTGTTTTACCATATTTATGTTTGGTGTGCAGGTTGCTGAGATGAGTAAGACCCATGCTGAGGAAAAGGAAGCAGAGGTAAAGCTCTTAGAGAAATCTGTGGAGGAGCTGGAAAGTACTGTAAATGCTTTGGAAAACCAAGTAAGCTTTTCCCTACTTTTGGTTGACAGGGCTATATAATGAGTGGAAAACAATCATGTTAATGTTGTATATGACTGTAACATTATGCTTGTGCTTGACAGGTTGGAATGGGTAAACGAGAAGCTGAGATGCAAAGGCTTGCAAAAGAGGATCTTGAAATGGAGCTTCAATCCTTGACCCATCGCTTATCAACAAACATGCAGTCTGCACATGAAATAGGAACAGATTCTGAAACCATTGATGAGGATTGGGACGGCAACGCGAGGCGTGTTGAAACTGAAAGGTAGATAGTATCAACCGAGTGTATTGCTAGTGAAACATTTTTTGCACAGATGAGAAATGTCATTGAAATACCTGAACCCATAATCTATACACATATAACAGGCATCCAAATTTAGATTACAGATTAGTTCAAGAGATAGTAAAGCTCTCATCTACCAACAGTACTGATTGCAAATCGAATTTGATAGACAATTACAATATGAACAGTTGCAGAGCTCATGAGAGTCATTATCCTACCCTCATAAAAAATGGGCGATCCAAATGTGGAGGTCGTCACTGAGCTTTCTACCTCTATCAACTTAAGCTGAAAGAACCTTGTGATGACATCTTGAGTCTTAAATAGGGCTACGGATGTATCGTCGATCACTTTTTCCAGTGAAAGTGCTATTCAAACATATAGTTACAACTGGTTTAGATATGAATGAATTTACGTCTAGGCATTCAGATTCGAAGATTTGAAACTATTGTGAAAGATTCACATCGAGATGGGAATCAGATGCGAAGATTCAAAACTATGTTTTTTGAAACGAAGTTTCAATGCTAGATTCAATCCCGTAGCATGTTCAGGAGCACACATTGGTGATTGCCAAGAGCATATCCAAGCCTCATAGGAAGTACATGGTTGACAGGCTAGACCGTTCAGCGTAATACAGGCTAGAGTGTTCCCATCCCATGGCCTCAACTTGGAAGACCATGCTCATCAATCATCGCCATTAAACCTGCCAATAAGTTTGATTGTATGGGATGAATGCTCAGCTAGCTTCTCGCCACTGAGCATTTGTGGGTCTCCTTTGTCACAGACAGAAACTGAAGGATCCAGACAGTAAGAATAAGAGAACATACTATTTAATGTACATTAACAGACAAAACACATTGATACAGCAAATAAGAATATTCTCTTATGTATCAATAGTTTGAAGAGTAAATCAAAATCAAGAGAGAAACAAAAAATATGTTGCAAGAACCCTAGTGAGTCACTCTTGCTTATAGTTGCGCTTAGCATTAGTGACTGTAAATAATCTTGTGTCGCCTAGGTACTGAACTTTTGCTCTATTTCTTCTAACCAGTTCTTTTAAACAGTTGTTCCTCGTCAATCTTATAATCTATGTTATCATTGTAACAATGTGTTGTTTGGATCACACTAAATAGCATATTTTATATGTACTTCGCAATTTTGAGGTTTTGAGAAGTCTGCATAGTCTTGCAAAATGTCATGTTGCGTAGGGTGCAGCAGAAGATCTCCTTAAAGACATCTACGTTAATATTCCAAGGGTTCTAAACTGCACATTCACTGTAGGAAATTGCAAGAGAAGGACAGGCAGTTGATGGAGGTCGCCATGATGGTAGATAACTTAAACAAGGAGGTCGGTGAGAAGGATGCTCAGGTAAGACTCACATAACTTCACACCTCATTGTATAACTCCAATATGATTAAGGATGTAGTAGATTGCACATATTTTGGTCATTGATTCTTCTGCTTTCAAATTAAAGTTAGTTTGTCATTTTTTTAAGAGCATGCACATTGTCCAGATCAAAGCTTGCAAAGCTCACATCTTGGAGCTTAAGACTATTGCTGATCGACAAGCAGCTGAACACATAAGAAAGGTAAATGGAATCAAAAAACTTACTTTTGGTGGTGTCCATTCCATAATGCTGAGCATTTTGTGTCCATCCCGTAAAACTGAGTACTTTGTGTCCATTTTGGATCAGATAAAATCAATGGAATCTCTTGTGGAGCAAGGGAAGCTGATTCAAGAGAAAAGCTACAACCTGCCCTCCACACCACACAAATCTGCTGAGAAGTCTACTTCAAAATCGAAAGGTTCTGGATCACCATTTAAATGTATAGGTTTAGGCCTTGCCCAACAGATGAATTCTGAAATGGATGAAGAGTTGCTCTCTAATAAGCGCCGTATTGAAGAGCTAGAGAGAATCGCAGCAGCAAGACAGAAAGAGGTAGGCTAAGACAAGAGGATGTTCTCTAGCTAGCTATTTAGGACTTGCGGTGTATCGTGAAGATACTGACTACTGTGTTGTTACTCAGGTTTTCATGCTGAATGCCAAATTAGCTGAAGCTGAAAGCATGACTCATGATGTTGTGAGGGACCTTCTTGGCGTGAAGATGGACATTACTAACTATGCTGTGAGTGTTTACTAGGTTTTACAATAAGTATAGAATGTAAACCCACTTTCTTAGTGATCTCGCTAAATTTCTTGACCATATTTTACTTCACCATCATACAATACAGTCCATGCTGAATCAGCAAGAAGCGCTACAACAAGCTGACAAGAATCGCAGGCAAATGGAGGAAGCAGAAGCGAAGGTCATTTTCTGCACTGCTATAGAAAATCAACTTCCTGAGAGAAATAGTCATTTCCGATCGTTTCACATTGTTCAGTGAAGCTTATGATGATTGATGCTGCAGGAGGAGGTCTCCTTGGTGAAAGCTCAGCTTGATCAGTTGATAGCAGAGAGAGAAAGGTGAAGCTACAATAAATAAGACGCCTCCTTTTTTTGGTTATAACTTGTGACTGCCTCCCCAACCCCCCCACCAGCTCTTCTCTTTCTCTCTCGCTCTTCAGTGGCAGAAAAATCTGTCCAAACGGGGGTTACAAGTTACTGCCCAACTACTTTCTGCCGCGTTGTTTACTGCCATTTGGATCCCAGCTTCTCGATGAAGAAGGAAGTTTACAGCTGGTGAAGCACCCTGGCTGGAAAGGATGAGAAGGGGTGAGCAAAGAGGTGGAGGGGCCTTCTGTTGAACAAGGAGGAAACATGAGCTTCCAATAGTCCCGTTTCAGTTGGTCTATTGAAATACAGGAGGTTGCTATGTAGAGCATGCTGACGTGACAAATAGGAACTTTTAGTGTTCATAACAATTATATCATCCATTCTCTCTTATTTCTGATATGAGAGCAAGAATGTTCCATTTAGCATTCACCAACAAACTGAAAAAGATTTGCAGCTGTGGATGGTTTTATGATTATTTAAATTCAAAGTTTGATCAATATATATGGTGGAAGAATGATATGTGTTAGAATCACTTATCAGATATAGTGATGATGTATATAGCCGTTGAGTGTTCCTCTTGGTGTATGCATGAATATTTCATGTCAAATGTGAATGTCACTTCTAGGTCATGTCAAGTATTAGCAAAAGCTTCTGGTTGTTTCTTTTTCAGGTTTATGCAAAGAACCAAATTTTTTCTCATTACGATGGTTGGGATGATTTCTGGTTACAAACAAAATATTCTCTTTAATCTGGTATTGCTGCAGTAGGTAATGTGTCTCAATGAGGTCACTGTTTGAGGTGATGAAGAAAGTTTTCATCCATCAGACAGTAGCAACAAATGTGGAAGTGCCGAAAGTTTAATTGCTATTGACGTAGTTTAAGTGAAATAAGACCAGCAAAGGAGTCTAATGGGTGTAGTGTAGTTGACATCACCTGCTGGTTTAGCAATCGATATCACTTAGGTTAAATTTCTGAAGGCTAAAGGGCTGTGCATACTACGGGTAGATTTAGTGCTCTAACCTGTTTAGTTTATTGCCCCAGATTTAAGAGAGAAGTATTTATCCTCTTCTGAAAAGTACTCAATGTTGCCACTCGTCAATAATTGCAGCTGGTTGGAGGAAATCAACCGCAGACAAGCAGAAATGGTGACTGCACGTGTGGCTGCTGAAAAGCTGCGGTTGCGTGATCATATGCTAACAGACGAAAATGAAAAGCTGAAGGTATTGTGATATCATGTGCAATTCTCATTTCTAATGAATTCGACCTGTTACCTGCAAGATATGAAAATGTAATAATCGTTCCGATAATGTTGTAGGCAGAAAATTCTATATGCAAAAAACAAGTTACTGAGATCGAAGCAGAGCTCAACAAATTATCTGGGCAGCAAAATCTGCAGCAACGTATTCATCATCATGCTAAAATTAAGGTCGGCTTCTTAGTTCAACCTCAGCAATACTGTAATACTACGCTAGTTTCTGGATTTTGTGACGGCGTGCGAGCTTCATATTTTGACACCGTGTTAAAATATCTATTGACAGGACGAGAATAGGATCTTAAGAACGCAGCTTGACGAACTCCGTGCCAGGCTAAGGAAGACGGAGGTCGTTCTTGGTCGTGTGAGCGATGAGCTCGCTCGTTATAGGACCGCAGAGGGCAAGAGCCCACATATAGATGTAGATGAAGAGCAGCGCCTGCGGAATAAGCTGCAAGTAAGTCCGAAGCACAAACTGAGTACAATACCTAGGAAAGCCTTACAGTCAAATGTATTAAAGACAAACTGTTACAACTCTAATAGAGTCTTACAAAATATCGATTTTGTTTAGCCTTTTTTATACCTGATAGATATAATATTTCAATAGCCATGGCATATGAACACCCACACAATGATTTGTGAGCTTTTGACAGGAGGCTGAGGATGACCGGATGCAAATTGCTCAGAAGCTTACCAGGCTATGTACAAGAGTTATGCAGGTGTGTATGTTTCTGTTCGTTTATCTTGCTCTCTTTTGCAAACACCAGATTTTAAGACTAAGACCTTGCATGGTTAAATTTCAGGCTGCTGGTATGACGTCGACAAGAGACGTAGATGTATCGGCATCGTTAGATGCCTTGGATCAGATGCGGAATCGTTTGGAACAGACAGAACAAGAGCTGTCTGATCTGAAACTCAAGGTAGCTGATACAATTTCCATTCATATTGAAACTCATAGCTGGCAAATTTTCACCGGACTGTGCTTCAAACTTACACTGGCCTGGCTAATGGGCTTCAAACTTGTATGCAGAGCAAGATAGCAGGGGAGAAAAGACGTCTTAGCGAGCTACGTGCGCTGCATTCACCTTGCAAGACTGGTATACTTTCTTCTCCATTCAAATCTGCCATGCGGAATGCTGTGGCAAGCCCTGTTGCTCATAGCATAGAAAGGTGATACAAAATGATCCCAAAAGAGCTATGGGAGCGAGGCCAGCATAGCATGGTAGTAAGTTTTCCCTGCGAAGACTGTGCTCTGCATATGTGCTGGAAAGGAGGAAGAGGGTACATTACACAACCTCAGTGTAAAATCGAATCATCTGTAAAATAGCCTTCGTAATATTACTGCTTCCAGTATTAGGCTTGCTCCATTTGCAGCCGTATCAAAGAAAATGGATCATAACATCCAGCTCAATTCTCTGAATACTACTGCTTCTGGTATTAGGCTTGCTCCAGTTGTAGCTGTATCACAGAAAATGGATCATAACGTCCAGCTCAATTTTCTGTGATTACAATGGATTGTTTCTATTACTACCGGGCTTACCAATTGGGTATGTAAGCCTTGAAGCACAATACAAACATATTCAAAAGTTGATGAGGTAGTGTTGTATGGATTTGTGTGTGAGCTTGAGCTGGACATTGGAAGGAATGCCAAATTTGCTAGACATATCGACTAATATAATAAGGTAAATTGGAATATCCAATTTGAAAGTAAGTTGCCCATCTTGTTGTATTGACTAGATCTCCCTGCCTCACCTACCCGTTTCATTCAGTCCAATTCAAAGCTAATGATTATGAACTCATCTTTAAAAAAGCCTATAATTCTATGATAGTAAAGCATTAACTCCAAAGATTACTTGACATTTTTGATGAGCATCACATTGAGAACTTTAAAATGTTGGACTGCAAATTATGAACTTTAAAAACGTGACCTCACGTATTTTTTGTGTCATATTATGAATTCTCAAAATAAATTGTTTTTCACAAGGACATTATGCTCATTAGAAGGTATATATAGAGAAATTATTAGAGAAGAGAGAGAATGGCTCATAAAAATATGTAAGTGGAAGTTGTAGAAAATTTCAGAAGGGGGTGCAAATTTTACTTAACAAACCGTGCACCAATACAAAATTGCTACACTAAATCCCTAAGCCAAATCACCAAGTTAACATCAAAATGAATTCATTTGTGGACTATATGAGAGAACACAATTACACTACAAAACATCAATAAACTACATAGGGAGCTCATTGGGAATTCAAAAAGCTCTTAAAAATTGATCAATTTAGCTCTTAAATTGTTCGAAAGTACTAATCAACAATAATAAGTTAATTAATGATTGTTAAGAGGGCAATATCTCAATGAATACTTTAGAAGTGTCTAAAAAATCCAGTTACAAACAAGGAACTTTTGAGACTCTAATAGAGAATGATGTTCATGAAGGATCTTTCACCACCTCTTAAAGGATCCCTTACAAGATGTTTCATAAATGTGTTTATATACATGTAGCACACTTCAAAACTAAACATCATGCCAAGCCATGGATTCCAAGGCATTTTTTGCACTTGAAGATGCATCAATTAAACTATTAAGTGCATTCATAATGTTGCCAAAGACAACTTGCCTTGCTTGATTCACATGATTGAGCCTTGATGGCTCCATCTTGACACTCAAGTTTCTTCTTGCTCCTCCACTTGACTTGACTCTAAACCATCAATGAATTGAATAAGGTGTTGATCCAAAGGTGTTTCTTTAAGTTTACAAATCTTCCACTCTTGAAAGATCACATTTCCACCATTGACAACTTCTTTGGTGGAAAACATGTAGATTCTACAATCTTTACTTGGAGAGCAAAACATTAGCATTATTTTTATAATTGAACTAGGATAATATTTGGTCCTTACATTGGAATGATTATGCACAAAGTATATTGACACAAAAATTTCCAAAACAAATGATGTTTCATCTTTTATGACTCTAGTTATCCAATGAAATTGCTTTATCAACAACAAATGTAGATTTGAAAGCATCTAATTTCATTGTCTTGTCATACAAAGTACTAAACACCATCAATTTTAAAGTAAGCAACAAGTCACTTCATGTCTACTAACACTATCTATGAACAAATCAAAGATAGTAGTGTCTCCAATGCTTTCCACCCTTGCAACATGCACACTTGAATGGACAATTTGCATGCAATTTGATGACCTCCTTGGAACTCCAAGGCTGATTCTCAAGATCTTCTTCCTTTTGATGCTCCTCCTCAATGCTAGCAAGATCACACTTTGCCAAGATCTCCACTTGAGTGATCTCCTCCTTTGCCAAGTTCACATTCTCAAAAGCAATATTAGCTTCGAATTTAAACAATCTTCCATGTTTAAATCCTTTTGCAATGCAAACATCATTCTTTAAAATGGAACAAACACCTCCTTGTTCTATCCTCTAGTGCATTTTGCCTCTTGTAGCATTTGGATGCACAGTGGCCCTTCTTGCCACACAAGTAGCACTTGAATCTTGACTCATTCTTTCTTCCACTAGCTTCCATGGAAAAAACTATTGTGGTACACAAAGTACACACATGTGTTGTGATTAGAGGTAATCAAATCCCCTCACCAAAGTGTAGATTCTAACGTGCCCTTTCAATACTAGTTTTTAGCACCAATACTTGCTAAAAATGGATTCGCATTAGATCAATGGCTCATGCTCTTGTACTTGGATCTGATACTATGTAAAAGTACTGTACTTTAGGACCATAAATGGATTTATAAAATATCCACAAGAGTGATTGGATGCTTGCTTTACAACCTATCAAAAAACTAGACACAAAGAAGTTGATCTAGATTGGCAATTTGACAAACAACAAGCATTAATCCTATAGACTTGACCTAACCTAGTCTAGGATGGGTTTCCCATGTGGCATTATGGCCTCACATGTGTGGGACCCACTTGTGTACACAATTTACACTATTCTACATGGTTTTTGATCAAGCTACATTTGCCAATTTTTGACAATTTCTTACATTTATCAAATATGAAAAATGTGAATGTTTGGAGCCTTAAGGTCAAAAATATTTCTCATCAACTTATTATTTTGTTGCAATTTCAACTACGTAGACAAACTCAAACCTTGCCACATACAGGCAGTAGACAGGTCACAATAGACAAGAAAACTAGAAAACAGTCCTCATACAGACTGTGGCAAGCTCTACAAGCCACGAACAACAAATGTGAAGTTTTGAGCAGCGATGAGAGGCCAAAAACAGGCTCGAAACATGTCACATGTGCCTTAGAAAACGCCAGACAGGTCATACAACCATTTACCCAACTGTGGGCAGGCGGTACAAGTCGCGGGACAGTAAAAGGGCCTGCAAACTGGCCGCAGGCAGACTGTGGCAGACTTTTGCAGGCTGTGGGTAGCGATCATAGGCAAAATCTTCTGATTTTTGGTGATTACCAGTGTTTTTTGAAAAGTCAATTTGCTACTTTTAAACTATGTCTAACCACTTTAG
Organism: Diphasiastrum complanatum; assembly: GCA_029204225.1. Classification (NCBI taxonomy): domain Eukaryota; kingdom Viridiplantae; phylum Streptophyta; class Lycopodiopsida; order Lycopodiales; family Lycopodiaceae; genus Diphasiastrum; species Diphasiastrum complanatum. The sequence goes on from CM055098.1 coordinate 18,658,295, forward strand.
GGCGGGTTGGGACCCAGTTCTAAGGCAAATTTGTGCCAATTTTATCTAATAACCGGATTTTACATGCCGATTTTTTCAATTATTGCAGACTTAAACTTCAATATTAGCCCGATTTTCCATGCAGAAATATTGGTTAACAATCACTTTGTGTTTCTTGATGTCAAGTGGTGTTTCCCAAATTAAGAACTTTACAAAAGCTAAGTTTAAAATACCTTGTTGAATAATTGTGCTCCATGGCACTTATTAGCCTAAGGCCCAATGTTGGACACACACGTGCAGGATGCCAACTGGTCGCCTATTTCTAATAATTCCAACTCTCTGCTTCATTTATGTATTGTTTGGGCTTATTGCAAAAGCTCTTGCCATATTCTAGAATATTCCATGTCGTTCCTAGAATCTGACAACATAGCATGTAGGTGGTCCAATCAAAGTAACAAGTGAAATTAGAGAGATCCAATCATTGGGCATCATAGCCACTCTTCATGGATCTCGGACTACTATGAGTGAGAATGAGATTGAGTCCACACTTAGCTTTTGATGAGAGATTTTGAGTTTGCATGCTGCAACACTTGGATTATTTTTCACATTCTCTCACTACCCGAGAGCTTGATATAACATTCTCTCTCTACCCAAGAGCAAGCCAATTTTTTACTTAGTATCCAAAGACGTCGAATTGAATCCATTTTGTTAGCTTCAGACTGTAATCCTTGTTCCCATGAAGGAGAAAAGATTGCTGAAGAAGAGATGGATGAAACACCATATTGCTTTTTGACAATCAAATCACAATATCCTCGTTGGTCTGCTTCTTCGACATCATAATAGATTGGATGATCTATCCAATTCCTTTAGGATCATATTTTAGCATTGCATCGGTTGTGCTGGTCTGAAGATTTTGTCATGTTGTTGGGTAGTCACTTTGTTGTTCAATCCAAATGCTTCAATGATAACCATAAGCCTTGCATCTGAATTGTGAAGATCTTGCATGAAGGAATTATTGGCATGATCAATCCCCAATTTAGGGACTAATATGCTTTGATTGATCATCTCTGGAAATGACAGATGATATTCTTGATGGACATTCATTTCCAAGAATATCGAGTGAATGAGATGCTTGCAAAGAGTGATGGTTTCTCTATCACTCAAAGTCTCTACAATTTTTTTTTTCGTAGATTACATCATCATGTTTAAAAATATCGATAATTCCAATATTTTGAACCACAAACTAGAAACTTTGATAGAATGGATCTTTGATTGTTTGTCCCATCTCATATCTAGGACAATTTCTAGCTTGTATACTACCAGTTTCATCACATTCCGTTGTGCACTCTATACTGGATGTGAAACATTCATATAGATCAGTCTTATTCTAGTCTATTAATTCCATTTCACAAGAAGTCTTAGACAAGTCTTCTAGTTGAACGTGATGCAATGGTTTTTTTTATCTCAAGGAAGATGAAGTCCTTGAGTGATTTGCCTTATTGACAACTTCATTGCCTGAGTTGGCCTTTTGTATTGCTCAATTGAAGATCAATATTGAAAACAAAAATATTGTCCTCATAATCCTCAACATCATCTTCATTATTATCACCAGCTGATTTGCGATGTCCTTGCATTGACATTGTATACGCAACTGGAATTTTTTGGGTCAATTCAAATTGGGAATTATATTGATGTTGCCATAGTATCTTGTGTACACTCCATAACCGTGCATGTTGAATGGCCATTTCATGTGAATTCAATGGAAAATCAAGAGTTGTTGATAAAGTTGGCTGATCCACCTGTTGAATAGGCTTTTCCATCATTTGTAACTGTTTTTCTTCATCAATTTGCACTTCTGGTACATCATCAGATTCACTTGAATCAGTTTCATGCATTGGATCTTTCATATTGAGCATTTCCTCTTTATCACTACCATTTTGATTCCCAAGACATGATTGTAGCAGGTTCCCAATGTTGACTGTTCTTTCGGGATCAGTATCAATGTGTTCTCCTTGATTTGAGTCTTGAATTTCACTATCAGATTGTTCATCATCCTCAAAATGTTGGATCCTTGAAGCTTCACCTCTTTGTTGGACATTTTGATGAACATTCGTTGGCACACCTCTGGCTACTATAGATTGTTGTGCTCGTTGTTCCAACATTCCTCTGTCATTTTCAAGTCTCACAGGATATCGAGTATGACCCCCTTGTCCATGTCAATTCTCCGGACATCTTGAGAAGGTGTTACATTTTATGATGGAGAGGCTTTTGTAAATATATCAACTCCATGTTGAAATGAGAAGATCTTCCATGAGTTTTGATGCATTCTTGAGTTCCTTGATCATTCTTGTTTCTTGAGTGATGCATTAATGATATTGCTCTTCCATTCCCTTTGTGTGTGGTTGTGGATTGTAGTTGTGGATTAGATTTCTTGTTTTCTTGTGGATTAATATAGGAAACTAAATAGGCTGGATTTGTGGAGTAGATCTTGATTATCCTAGACATTCCAGTTCTTGATGTCCTTGGGGTATCCAAGAATCAAGAAATGAGTCTTTCTTGATTCTTGGACTCCTAAAATGCTGTCTAGTTTAGTTTAATAGTTTCTTGTTTTCTGTTTTGGTGGATTAATGTAGGCTGCAAGCATCCAAGAGATTTGTAGCCAATAATGTGGTATAGATCTTGCAAATTTACTTACGTTTTGGTTTTTTGAGTTTCTTGGAAAATTCAAGAATCAAGAAGATGGAGCTTCTTGGTTCTTGAATGCTTGTAGAAGTGTTTTCTTGTTTTATGAAGAATGTGGCATGCTAGTCTAAGTTTTCTGATCTTGCAAGTAGTTTAGTTTCCATTTTGCAAAGATCCGTTCTAGCATCCTATTTTTAAGTGCCATAGTAATGTCCAACCGTGTTTCAAGAAGAGCTATTTTTGGGCATTCTTGGTGTGCTTGCATGGTAGAATGAGTGCAAGTGATCTCAAGAGTTCAAGAGTGTTTGAAAACTGAGTATCCATGACAGGTTGGACCATACTACAGCCCTGAGAATCTGCTGTCTGATCTTGGCCTTGAAATAAGCAAGATAATCATTAAGAAAGCTCATAGTCTGTGCTGGTAGGCAGAAGGAATAGAAAACTTGTTAACAGTCTGAGGAAAGAACAAGAAGTAAACCACCAACAAACTGTAACAATAACAAGATGCTAGAAAGAAAGAATCAGTAGACAGAGAAAGAATATGTCAACATTTGGCACCGTTGCCACTTGAACTCAGACATGTAACATTCAACCAGGTTCTCAACGACTGATGCCACACTGTCATCACTCAGATGCCTGCAAACACACTCCCAATCTTTCAACACTTCTGAGTTTATACAGACCCTGTAATACTTTGTATTCTGCACCATTCTTGATCTTCAATCAAGAGCATAAACCTGTCACAGAGCTTCACTATCAATAGTCCTCGATGAGCAGCATTCCTTGTTTTGAGTTTCGTAGTCCATTCCCCATCTTTAACAGGCATGAGTCATGCACTAACCAGCTCACATTTCCCTCCATTCTCACATAGAACACACGCACCCATTCATATACTGACGATCACAAACAGCCTCCTGCATTCTCCTTCATCCAACCACTTCATATGTTTCTGTCCAAGCAGCCACTTCAGCGACGTTTGACAAAACCGCCCCTTTCTAAGCTACTGAACACTCCACCTACTTGACAGCCTAACTAACACTCTCACAGAGCCGACCGCCTAACCACAACAAAAACACACCACCTTCTTACAAGCAATCTGTGAGAAACCCTGCACGCATCTAACAACACTACATCTTCACTCATTCCTCACTGTCCCGCACACGACACCATCTCTCCTTCTTCTATTTTGAAGATAGACTATCGTACTGCATGCTTTTGACCAAAAATCTTTTGGTAGTTTCATCTCAACTAGCATAGATCTGGCACTTTCCACAATCATATGATTCTTGTGCTTAGCTACACCATTGAGAGTAGGAGTATGAGCTTGTGTAAATTGTCTTTTGATCCCACGTTGATCACAAAGATCATTGACGTCATTAGACTTATACTCACCTCCACTATCTGATCTTAGAACTTGATCTTCCTACCTGTCTGATTTTCGATCAATGCTTTGAAGCTCTTGAAATTGTCAAATGTATTCAATTTTTTCTTCAAGAAGTAAATCCACGTCTTACGTGACATATCATCAATAAAGGTCCTGAAATAGAAGGCTTTACCTAAGGACATAGTCCTCATAGGAACGCATAAATCTGTGTGGATCAAATCCAGGATGTTCTTTGCCCTTGCAACATCACCTTTATTGAGCTTCTCTCGATGCTGCTTCCCATACACACATGATTCGCACATTGACTTTAAGTGGTCTTCTATCATAGGCAATCCTCTCACCATTTCCAATTTACTCATCAAGTCCATGTTGCCCCTTGATTGTGGCATTCAACCTATACAATTTAGTGTTGGGCTCTCTTATACCATCCGCAATAACTTTAAACTTTTGGTTCACATCCTTCACAAAGCAACGATCATGGGCAAATTCTACTTTCAACTTTTGATCAATAATGACACCAGTAGAAAGTAGATTTTTCTTCAGACTTGGTACGTAAAGTACCTCCCTGATCATCTTGTTTTTGCCATTAGGTAGTTGGATTGAAACTGTGCCTATCCCCTTGATCTTGCACACATCACCATTTGCTTTTGAAACGGACGTTCCATTATCCAACACTTTCAAGCTGCTGAACCAATCCTTGTTACCTGTCATGTGTCTTGTGGATCATGAGTCAATGTACCACGCTTCAAGATCATCTTGATTAGATGACAATGCTGATATGAAGATGCTAGAGTCTTCAATCTCACCCTCATCGACAAGGTTACTTGTTTGCTTTGGTTTCCCCTTGCCTGATTCTGCCAAGAATTTCGACATTTACTCTTCCAATGGCCCATTTTACCGCAATGGAAGCACTTGCTTTTCTTCTTGGTCTTGCTGGAAGATCCCTCATCCTCCTGAGTCTTGGAGAATTGTTGCTTAGACTTCTTCTTGCCCTTGCTCTTGCCTTGCTTTTGGCGTGTCGCAAGTGATTTGACCCTAGCTTTCACCATTTCTTGTCGTTGCTCTTCCTGCATCAAGATTCCTATGAGCTCGTCAAAGGTTGGCAATCTTTCTCTTGATGCTATTCCGCTCACAAACATCTAATAGAGTTCTGCAATGTTGCACAATGCATTGTGCACTAGCTCAACATGACGTATGCGCTCACCAATGAATGCAGTTCATCCCTCATTGTCTTAATTCTGGTCATATAAGTTTGAATATGCTCTCCTTGTTCCATGCGGACACTATTCAGTTTTGACTTCAAAAACATGATTCTTGACGGATTTGACATCTCGAACTGCTCCTTTAGCACATCCCATGCCTGTCTGGGTGTAACAGCATCACAAATGTGGGTGATGATGTGATCCTTCACTAACAAGTTAACGAAGGTCAAAGCTTTCCTCACCTTCCTATCGAACACTTTGATGTCCGTTTCATTTGGCGGTCTTCTCTCATCACCTATGATGACATCCCACACATCCTTCTCCATTAGTATATTTTTTATTTTGAATTTCCACACTGCATAGTTGGAAATCCCGTCCAATTTGCTCCTTTAACTCAAAATGGACTCTCCCATGTTTGCCATCGCAAAACTGCTTGAAACTTCAACCGTAGGCTAAAAGCTGTATGCCGAGGCCAACTATGATGTCAGAAGTTGAAAATAATGATCTGCTATTTTATCCTTACCAGGCCACCCACTGCTTTTCCGCCAAATTGAAAGCCAAATCAGCGTCGCCTTTCAAAATGCACTTTGTCGCCAACTCCCAACTATGTGCCCAATGGAATGGTGAAATCGCTTTTGGCATGTTCCGAACACTTTCTCCGCTACAATCACTCTGTTTTGCATTATCGTACTTGTAGGCAAAGTCCGGGTGCCCTTCTTTTGGAGTCCGTAGCCCTTCGTTTGGGCCAAAACGGATAAAGGACCCAAAAATAGGGACTTTTCTAGTTTTTGAACTGTTTTTTCAGAGTGAAGAAACTTCACCTTTCATAAACTTGGGACCCAACTTTTATTTCAAAGTGAAATTTTTTATTGAAGTTGAATGCTTCAATTTGCTTCAATCCCTTGCATATTCTAGTTTAAGATGGACCCTGGGCAATCCAATGGCTCTCCTATATCAGACGGCCCTCGAGCTCACAATCTTGACCGTAGATCTTTTGAAGGTCTATTCCTGGGCCTATGTATGACTTTGTGCACCCAAGCTCACTCCTCAATACACCGGGCCCCCACTTTACACTACAGTACTAGCTCCATTGAGGGCGCGCGAGGCTCGCGCCTCCTCTACGACCTATTTCAAGCTTCCTTCAAAAAAACCAACTATGGTGACTGATCTGATTGCACCCCTCTAGTACCCTCTCTTGCTCGCGGCCATCCACGGCCTCCTCTGGTTAGGTTCACACTAGTAGGGTGCCCATCTGTATCCTTTCACAGCTTTAGAATTTCCCATCTATAGCCTTGCACAACTTAGAATTTGCTTCAAATAGGAACACAGATCATGCTACATAGTAACACAGACAGAAAACACTCTCCACAACAAGCTCACATAGCAACTGTATAAAATTACACTGTACATATAGTTCTTCACTCAGCCAACCCATGCATGGTCCAAGTTGCCGTTGACGGGATGCGTGTCTTGTCGACTCGCCTCATGGCGAGGCAAACTAATCCTTATCCACTGATAGGATCCACAGTATAGTAACACAGTGATTCTACTTTAATTCTAACTGTAGGAACTATTATTTCTAGGTAAGGTAATAAATGCAAGTAGGCCCCTCTTAGAAAAGTAGAGTGAGCCGCCTTTCGATGGTGACATCTAGTGGAGAGCATAATTCCACTTGTAATTTGTGTAATGTGGAAATGCCACTAGGATGCCACTTAAGGAGCTCTCTTGCTTATTTAAGAGACTCCCCCTTTGTAGAAGGGAGGCTTTTGTAAATGTATCAACTCCATGCTGAAATGAGAAGGTCTTCCATGAGTTTTGATGCATTCTTGAGCTCCTCGATCATTCTTGTTTCTTGAGTGATGCATTAATGATCTTGCCCTTCCATTCTCTTTGTGTGTGGTTGTGGATTGTAGTTGGATTAGATTTCTTGTTTTCTTGTGGATTATTATAGGAATTAACATCCAGGTAAACTAAATAGGCTGGATTTGTGGAGTAGATCTTGCTTATCCTAGACATTCAAGTTCTTGATGTTCTTGGAAGTGTCCAAGAATCAAGGATTGAGTGTTTCTTGATTCTTGGACTTCTAAAATGCTGTCTAGTTTAGTTTAATTAGTTTCTTGTTTTCTGTTTTGGTGGATTAATGTAGGTTGCAAGCATCCAAGAGATTTGTAGCCAATAATGTGATATAGATCTTGCAAATTCACTTACGTTTTGGTTTCTTGAGTTTCTTGGAAAATTCAAGAATCAAGAAGATGGAACTTCTTGGTTCTTGAATGCTTGTAGAAGTGTTTTCTTGTTTTATGAGGAATGTGGCATGCTAGTCTAAGTTTTCTAATCTTGCAAGTAGTTTAGTTTTCATTTTGCAATGCGTTCTAGCATTCTGTTTTTAAGTGCCATAGTAATGCCCAATCGTGTTTCAAGAAGAGCTATTTTTTGGGCATTCTTGGTGTGCTTGCATGGTAGAATGAGTGCAAGTAATCTCAAGAGTTCAAGAGTGTTCGAAAACTGAGTATCCATGACAAGTTGAACCATACTACAACCCTAAGAATCTGCTGCCTGATCTGGGCCTTGAAAGAAGCAAGATAATCATTAAGAAAGCTTATAACTTCTGCTGGCAAACAGAAGGACGAATTAAACCACCAGCAAACTGTAACAATAACAATTAGAAAGAAAGAATCAGTAGTCAGAGAAAGAATCTGTCAACAATCAGCTCCCGCAATTTTGTCTTGTCCACCAGATAGGCTATCAAACAATCTGTCCGATTTCATCTCATCAGCTAGCCGATTTTTTTCCATTGCTTGCAACATTATAACTTTTAGATCTTGTGTAACCTGCATTTTACTTAGTATGTTTTCTTGTTGGTTCAAAACCTGCAGCTCTTCCATCACTTCTTCAGTAGGGTTTGATTGTCCATTGAACAATAGTAATGACAAACCACAATGGGTATGAGGAGTGGCATTATTGATAGTGCAATTCTGTATGCAACGTTGCACAAGAGATGACGTTGGCACATACAACTCATGTACCGCAGTGCATGCTCACCACCTTGTGAATTGCGGTGATGTTTTGATTGTCGTGAGTATAGCTCATCATTGTCACTGTCATTGCTATAAACACCACCACTTGGATTATGTTGATTAATCTGGTAAACTTGTCGATCATCATGATCATCAAAATGTGTTTCGTTATGTTCCGGATAGTCTCCATATGACACTTGTTCGCACTGATTGGATTCGCCGCAATGATTGGATTCATCATCGATGTACTCATAATACTGATATTCAAAATCATAGTTAGATTGATCTTCGTATTCAGAGTCACCGTCATATATGTACTCAAAATCGGAATCCACATCCATATTGAGAATTGAAGGGCTAGTAAGTTACGGTATACTAAGCTGAAGTTTATGTGCAATGGACTTTGATAAATAGCTTAAATGCTTTTTTTTCCACCCACTTAAAACTCAGAGTTCTATGATGAGTGAAATTTGGGAGTGAGTTCTCGACCGAATGGGAGTTGAGACCGAAAGGGAGTTGAATGGGATTTTGAGCGAATGGCAAGAAGTATAGAGAGAGAGAGAGAGCGAGAGAGAGAGAGAACTCTCGACCAGGTGAGAGAGAGGAGAGAGAAAATCAACCGGAGAGATGTCATTTTGTCACCATTGATATTTTCACTGGTACGAAGCTTGAGGATACTGTTCCATCTTGTGATGTGCCAGAGGTTACGCGCAATGATCATCAGTTGATTGATATATCTGAAAATGGATTTGTAAGCCTTTTGACTGACAGTGGTGAAACTAAGGATGATGTTCGTCTTCCTACTGATGATCAGCTTCTCCAATTCTTTGCCAGATTGCCTGTCAACTCTGGTGAGAATTTCTGCAAATTTCACCGCTATGTAAAATCCGTGGCACTTCAGAATTCAGAAGCGGTATTAGCAATCTACACGTCCTCGATCAGTAGCGGTAGCAACAACATTTGGGCAAGAGATAATCTCCGTAGTTTTCTTCATCCAATCTAAGATCGCCAAGACCTGAGCACCCTCAGGAATACCTTCAGGCCACCTGGGCACCACAACATAAACAACAAAACGCTCACCTGCGTCTATCTTGCTAACAATTTTCAGAGCTAACTTTCTTGGAATCATGTGCAGAACACCGGCATCTTGATCAGTGTCCCAAGCAAAAGAACTACCAAGGAATTACTGATTTTCGACATATACGAAATTCTCGGCACGACGAATAGCATGAACATAAGCATCTTGAATACTTTCGTCAACTGTGTTAGCTTTACCGCTCACAAGACCTGCCGCAGCAGCTGCCTCGAGATTTTCAGAAAACCATGATGCAGATTTCCCATCAATGGATCGAAATAGTTGCACATTCCAAGTATCTAGATTATCCTGATGGAAATGTTCATTGTGGATCCAGCAACCCGTTGTTTCGATTGCCAAGAAACCATTGTGTGACGTTTGTTTGTTTTGCGCATGTCTTCTGTGTTTGCTGAGATGGCGGTACCTTTAGCAACAAATGCTAAATCTCATTGTTCTGATCAGTTAACTGAGGAGGGGGCTATAAGAGTCGTGGAAGAATCGGGTCTGGAGGAGATAAGATCTCGACCGAGTCTGAGGTAACCGAGGGGTAACCTAATCCATGAGAAGTGAGGTACCCTAATCCATGAGGAGTGAGGTAACCAATATGTTTAGGGCTTAGGGTGAGGTCAGGTGTATTAGGGCTTATGGTTAGGGTGAAGAAACAAAATGTTTATGTTACCGTGGCTGAAAGAAAGAATAGAACCTTGTGTGAATGTGCCAAAACCATTAGAATTGAGGCATCCTTCCCAAAAGACTTTTGGGGTGAGGCCATCAATTGTTCAAATTATCTTTGCAATCGACTCCCTCATGTTGCACTTGGAGGAAAGTCACTATATGAAGCACTTTATTTGAAGATACCTAAGGTTGATCACCTTAGAGTATTTGGATGCATATGCTTTGTCCATATTCCCTTGGAAACGAGAAAGAAGGATGATCCTTGTGCAAGCAAAGGAGTAATGGTTGGATATTCATCCAACAAGAAAGCCTATCGAATCTACATGCTCTCTACTTCTAAAGTAATTGAAAGTAGAGATGTAGTTTTTCATGAAGAAGAAAAGTCCAACCTAGGAGGGGCTGAGATCAAGCAACCCCAAAATCTATCACCTTTTGTTAATGAAGACAATCAACATATGGAGGGGTCGAGATTTGAAGATAGAAGTCCTCGGATTTTCACTCCTAGAAGATCCATGAGGGAGAGATCCAAGCCTAAGAGGCTCACTTATGATGACAAAGGAAAACAAGTGGATCTTGATTCCACTTATGCTTATTTTGTTTCTCATGAGGAGCTCAAAGATGTCCAAGAAGCCCTCAATACCAAGGAGTGGTATGAGGCCATGAAGATTGAATATGATGCCTTGATCACCAACCACACATGATTCTTCTAATCTATGTAGATGACATTATTCTTAGTGGAAGTTGTTTGATGCTAGTTCAAGAAACTAAGGATGCATTAGGAGGAGAATTTAAAATGCAAGATCTAGGAGAGATCCATTACATTTTAGGCCTTGAGATTGATTTTCATGAAGAGTATGCTTTTATTTGTCAATCTAAATATGTCTTTTCTACTATTCTGCGTAGAGGAGGGACAAGAAATTCCACTCATCCACCCAGAGTAAGGGGTTTGTGCTACAATTGCGAAGCCCCAGGTCACTATTCACCTAATTGCCCTGAACCCAGGAGGTCAGTAGGTTATGTGCCACTCTGTGCTAACTGTAAAGGCGAAGGGCATGTCACTGCTGAATGTCCTCAGCCACAACAGCCACTGTCTAAACCGAGATTTGTATACTCGCCTAGAGAAGATGAGCTTCGGCCATCTAAAACTACATTAACATGGTAGTTCAAAGGATAGAAGTAGAGTCTGAATCACAAGATCAAGACCATCAATGGCCTAATTTAGATGTAGAGATAAATAAAGTAACTACTAGAAAAGATTTTTTAACTCTTAAAGATAAGAAGAAAATCAAGTAGTAAAGGCGAAGGGCATGTCACTGCCGAATGTCCTCAGCCACAACAGCCACGGTCTAAATCGAGGTCTGTAAACTCGCCTAGAGAAGATGAGCTTCGGCCATCTAAAACTAACACTAACATGGTAGTTCAAAGGATAGAAGTAGAGTTTGAATCACAAGATCAAGACCATCAATGGCCTGATTTAGATGTAGAGATAAATAAAGTAACTACTAGAAGTAGTAAAGATTCTTCAACTCTTAAAGATAAGAAGAAAATCAAGTAGACAAAATCTGCAAAAAACGTGAAAAAAGTGACAGAAAAAGCGATAGTCGCAGAACAGCCAGTAGAAATTTCTAATAGTAAATAATTAGAACATTATGATGTTGATATTAGTTCATAAGCTAAAAAGCTTTTAGATGAAGAAACCATAGAAGTTAATTATAATGTTCCTTTGATTAGGAGTTGCAATATAAGCTACCTCCTCATGATTATTAATCGGACAAAGGAATTATTCCTCTTCTAAATAGTTAGTCTGTAAACTGGGATAGTTAGTCTTAGAATGACCTTCGTTCCCACATGCGGTACACCAAACATTGGCTAACGTTAAGCTTCGCTTTTTTCCGTTTGGCTTTAACGTTAGACATCTGGACTTTTAAATCACTAATTTCTTTTGCTAATATCTCAACACTCCTCCTTAATGGATCCGTTTTTTCAGATTTCTCCATTCTCTTCTTTCTATCTGAATTTCTACTCTTGAATTTCCTATAGGAAGATTCTTTTTTTGATGAAGAAGAATGAGATGAATACTCTGAAGACTCTTCTTCATCCGCTAAATCAGATTTTGATTCAGACTAAGTAGATGATTCAAATTCTTCTGTACATTTCGATTTATGTTTTTTGCTACTTTTTTTTGCATTCCTCTGTCTACGAGAAATTCAAGAAGTATCATAATTTTCGGCAGAGGCAATGACATCTTCCAAAGAGGTCGTCAATCACTGTCAACAATAACGATCCATTTTCTTAGGCAAGCCACCCAAGAACCATTCGTTTTGCATAGGGACCGGATAGTGGGCTCCTAATTTTCCTATTAAATTTTTAATCTATGAGGATGCTTTCTATGTGATTTCTTCGGCTTTTTCTCAACAAAATTAAGTCGAGCCAACAATCTAGTGTAGTATCCTATCTCCCTAAACTGCTTAAGGAATGCTGCTTTTAAAGCATTCCAAGTATTAGCCATTTTCGGTACTAATTGACTATACCGAACCCTAGCCTGCTTTCGCAAAAGACCTGGCAAAATTCTAACTTTGTCCTCGTTTGTATGTTCTTTATTTGCTATAGTAATAGATTCAAATTGGGACAAATAATTGTCCGCATCTTCAGACGATGATCCCTTAAAAAAATCATATCTGATTTTGGTAGATGTGGGTGACGCTGGGTTCGCCATATTATCAGGTCGTGAACTAGAAGGACTAGGAGGATCAAGATCTAGACTACGCTCAAATGATGGTTCTGATGAAGAAGATTTTGATCCTGAACTTGGTTCAGAAGTGGAATCAGATGAATCTGATTCTGATGAGTCTGTAAAACTTGGTGTTTTAACAGACCTTTTTTCAAATGAATCTACAAACACTGTAGTAGCATTAAGAAGATCGTTAAACACTTCAGGCGTTAACCTTGCTCTAAATAACAAATTTCGCAAATTCTGCAGATACAAATCTCTAGATTTCCTATATGCTTCTATTCGTTGTGCACGCTCTAAACTTTCTGTTCAATAGTTGTTTGAGAGTGTGTTCTTGGCATGCGTTACATAAGGAAGATTTGTAGACTTAATACACTTAAAAAAACTACAAAAGATGGTATTCATCTCCCCGGCAACGGCGCCAAATTATGTGGTGGCCTAGTCATTATAGATTTTCACAGAATCAATGAATTAAGTAATATAAAAGGTTTGATCGTTCCCCAAGAGAGAGAATAATCACTTCTTTTGTATAATAAGTGTATGTAAGAAGGTGAATGGAATGTGATGTGTAATATTCACAATGCTACAACGACATATCTGGTTATCCAAAGATATTTGGATAAATTGGCATCCAAAACACCAATGGTGAAACGATTTGGTCAAGGTCTGAGATTATAAAGATTACTTTATCTTCCAGGCTCTTAGGATAATAGTAAGCAATCAGATCAGACAACAACTAGCAAATAGATTCATCAAACAGAATCGAATTGGCTAATGATTCCTCTTAAACGAACATAGAGAATTAGTTCTTATCATAGGAAGCAAACAGATTTGAGCATCAGACAAGTTCGTTATCTGAACACATAGCTCATTCAAAATTGAAAGAAGATCTGCTTATGGTTATGCTTAACAGCTTCAGCTAATTTCCTGCACACATTAGTTAGAATTGTCACTCTCTGGTGACACCTAAAAATCCAAGTTAGAGTAACTGAAATTTAGTAAGAAATGAAAAGTAGGTGTGACGCAGACAGAGAAGTATCGCAAACAGTTACAGATCGTTCAGAGTGTATTCGCTCAATTGATAAGAAGTAATGCTGTAAGAGATGACAGAGGGAAAGAACGCTCAAGCATATAGAAACTGGCTCTCTTCTCTCTATTGATACTCCAATCTGTGCATGTGCGTGTACAATGGCACGAAGTGTCGACCTTATAGGAACGATCACTAGCCTGAATGTCGTATACCAGCCATTAAGATGTCGATCGAGATCCACTAATGTGTCTCTATAGAACGTCGCTCTGCGAGGGTTGAACCTTCGCAAGGCAGTCAGATCACCTTCTGAACCTTCGCAAACTTCTCTAAGGTCTTAGAATATTGTGAAGAAGGTCCCTGCAAAATTTTGGTTGGAAGTGAGCTGGGGCACTCTAAATTTTGCTATATAAGGGCAAAATTTCAACGAAGCTCTGCCGAAATTTCCTTCAAAATTTTCAACTTCTTTGTTTGCGACAAAACTTTCTACACATCTTCATTTGCCCTCACAGCCACCTGCTATGCACTCAGTACCAGTATTACCGCTTTCGTTTTTTCGATTTCTATTTTTTTTCCAGTTTTTGAGCCTTTTAACTGCTTTTGACGTCTTTTTCTCTTTCTTGAGCGCATATTCTCTTTTTCCCATCTCCGTCACTAACACACTTGTTTATCATCTAACATCATGACTTCTTCTTGCTCCTCTGACAATATTGGCACGAAGAAGGTCATCCAACGTGAGATACCTTCTACCACCTAGATTTGGGCACTGTCATCTGCTTCCTTGATCCAACCTTGGCTTCAGACTTCTGGCCCTCTTTTGCAGCAATGGGCTTTTACCCGACGCTATTCTCCTCTGACATCAACATGGGGCTAGCTCTCCATGCTAATGCCACTTGGGACATGCCGAAGTCGCGTTTCCATATCCTGTACCAAGGTACTACGTACAAGGTATGTATCAACGCTAACTCCATGGTCACTGTTGGCATAGTGTCCAGTGATCACCAGCCCATCTCCCATCGCCAAGCCAAAAACCTCATCAAACCTTATGTAACCAAGTCTGTTCCTGAGATCCCAGTCCAGACTAACAATGGGTACTTGTTAGAGGCTATCAACAATCTTGTAATCCAAGCAGCTGCCTACTTGTTGAACAACTTTTTAGTTATTTCAACTTTCCGCAAGGACCACATCTAGTCCACGTTGCTCAATCAGATCGTAGAATCCTTCACAAAATTCTCGAGCCCCTCGGTAAGGCCATACGACTGGCATACCTTCCTATTGCACGAGCTCTCCATTGCCATAAAACCTAACACGTGCGAACGCATCGCAATAGGACTGTTGTTGTGTAACTTTGTCTGTCTGCTTCTCAAGGAGAAGGTGCACGGGTTTAACTGATCCTCTGTTTTTTCTGCCATTGTCCCACACACTACACTGTACACGCCTTTTGACACTTCCACATCCTATCAACCCACAGTCACTGACACAACGACCAACAAATGCATGCGTGGTGCCGCCCCTTCTTCATCCGGTCCTCCTATCACTAGGCAACGCACCGCACCCCCTCCACTAACCACCACTTCCACAGCCACAGTTTCTTCTTTTGATCAAACCTCCACTTCTACTACTACATCTATTCCTCTTATTCCTATTCTGACATCTTCTGCTTATGTTCCCATATCTTCCACTATTTCTATCACCATTGCTTTGTCCATACCCCCTGCTTCTGCTTCTACATCCCTCCTTCAGATCAACCCTCTCAACTCTCAGCTCTCTCCTGACACCCTGTCATGAATGCAACTCATCAATCTTTCATCGCCTCTCCAAGTTTCCTCACCTCTCTTGTCTCCATCCATTCTCCAAACCACCCTCCAGTTTCCTTCTGTTCCTACCATTCTCTCTTTTGGACAATCTGTTCTTACACTTGTTTCCACTTTTGCTACTCCTCTCACACCCCCCACATCTCCTGTGAAGGCTGTTGAGGGTGACAAATTGTTGCCCCGATGACGCATTTGTACAGATGAAATTTGTATCATCACCCCTTGGTGTTGATCCCACTACACCAGAGGGCATGGTGCCGCCAGAAACACTTATTGAAGATGATGACACTGGCGTGCAGACCATTCGGACGAAATCACAAGCAGTCCCAGCAAGTGCCACGCTACCGGTTGCTCCCACGGACCTCACAATGGCCTACCCAGCTTTGGGAACCTTTATCCAAGACGCGGTAGCGACCAATACCTCATTGGACAATCGAGTACTACAATTGGCCACCAGCAACACCTAGCTACGAGCAGACATTACAAAGCTCTAGAAAGAATTGATGTTTGCTCAACGACATGAGCTGGATGGACAGAAGGAGATTCTGAAGTTGCAGCAAAAAGATGGCCAAAATCAGTATATCCGAAGCCTCTTCAAAGCAGTCACGGATGTTTCTACAAAGGTCCAAGAGCCTCAGACAGAAGCCACACAATGGCTCGTCCCCCTCCATGCACAACTTTAGATTTACGAGATAGAAAATACTTGTCTGAGAGTGGAGGTGCAAGCGTTGCAAAATGAAAAGGCTGTCTAATTAGCTCAACTGGCACCTGATAACAGGCCGCTCACTCAGACTGAAATAAACTTATTTCGGCATCAAGTACAGGTTTATAGCCAGACGTTTTAGAGCAAGTGCCAATCGAAAATTGGCCCAAGACCTCAAGGCCTGTCAGAGGTTCATGGAGCAGAAACCCCAACCAGCCCCGGTGGTAATTCCATCGCCACCTATCTTCGATGTTGCACACGCCGACTCCAACCATGACAAAGGAAAACAAGCAACAAGGGCAAGCAGTCTAGATCATGGCTCAGGTGCACAAGATCAGGGGCCCCAAGACACTACAGGAGACAACACCCAGGGGCAACATACAGGCCCAAATACGAGCCAAGCACAAGTCTCATCCTCACACGGCTCAAGATCAATCTCCTCCAGTCGCCCGTTTAGGAAGCCAACCTCGATAAAGGACAAAATCAACTCCTATCTAGCGTAGTTCCCACATGAAAGCTCACACGGCGGCTGTGGCAACTCTCAGTGACAATAAAAGAGATCAAGGGCAATGAGTTGGCCTATATTCCAGTCTTAGGCGCTCAGCCAGAATGGAGAAAAAGGCTGTTTGAACGCGACCATGTGGCCATCAGGACATACGTCACCAGCCCCAGGCAGTTAAGGGTCAACGCCCACTACCTCCCCTACAAACGAAGATCTAAATGGGCGGAGTGTGACACCCCCTGGACAAAATCACGATAAACACGAAGAATTGGATGAAAATAGAATCACAGTACGGGTGGAAAATGGACGTAGATGCCAAGAGGGCTCTCGTTCAGTTTTCACAACAATTTCTCACCTGTCGAGATCCAACAATCCGCGCGGCCACAACGTACGCCTGAGACTTAGAAGTTTTGATGGAAGTCCCCACCAAATGGGACAATTTTTTGTCGGCTATTTGTCTTGATCCCAATACCGCCCTAGTCTCAGAAACAGTTGAAGACCAACTACCAGTGGCGCGAGTATACTATAGAGTGGGCTTGCTCGGTGATCCCTGGCCAAGCATATACCAACAGTGGATCGAACAAGCATGGCTCACCAAAGTACATAAGTCGTTCCATCCTCAAAAAAACAAGAAAAATTTAGCACGACTGGAATTCATGGAAGACGTCACCAGATATCTCATCCATCATAGACAAATGAGACGGACCTTGTACTAAACTGGCAGAGTGCCGAGGAACTGGCAGAGTGCCGAGGGACCGGCACTATTTTAGGCCGTGGTCCTATTGGGGGTATTTCCAACATATACATTGTAAATAAATAAAGTTGGAAAAATAGTCAGAAAAGTAGACATAGTTGCGAGGGTCGTGGCATCCTGCATGCGTAAGTCCATGGCCCAATGAGCACGCAAGTCAAGTTGTAAATAGAATAAAAGACTTGGGCCTTATTGTTAATTAAATAAAACTTGAGGCCACAATGTCAAGTTAATAAACTAGGTCTAAGTTTACAAAGTTGGGTCCAAAGTGAAACTCACATGTATCATGTGATTTCCAATGTACTTTTTTAAGACCCTTGGATTAGATTGGACTCAAAGTGAATGATGTGGATTAAGAGTCCATATTATTGGGAGTAACCAATAGGAGAAAGGGGCAAGGGGCTTCCCCATTGATAAAAGGCACCATTTGTACATACTTTGCATGCTTAGTGAGAAGGATAAAATTCTACCATTTTGGAGAGAAGTATTCTCATTTGCTATTGCTAATGCTCTTTTGTGTGTGTGTGTGTGTGTGTGTGTGTTATTTTGCTTCCTAGTTTACATGTTTTTGGTTTCTTTTGTTATTGTTTTCCCATTAGTGAGCAAAATGAGCAAATGAGCTAACCTCTCTCTCTCTCTCTCTCTCTCTCTCTCTCTCTCTCTCTCTCTCTCTCTCTCTCTCTCTCTCTCTCTCTCTCTCTCTCTCCTAATCTTCTATCTCTCTCCTTTCATCCTAAATCATAATGTATGTTTGTGGTTAGAGTTAGTGGGAGTAGTTTTAAAGTGGGAGTAGTGTTAAGGTGGTATTGTTAGAGGGAAAAGTAGGAAGCAACTAATAGTAGCATCTTGGCTTAGTTAGGCACCTATCTAGTGAACTAACCCTCTTTGACAGGCGAAAGGGCTGCTCACAACTACTTCTACACACCCTACAATCCCAAAATGTCTTATTAAGTTTTGCACTTAACCTCATGGCTTTGGCACTTTCACATAAAGTCCTATTCTTCCTTTCAACCACTCCATTTTGTTGTGGGGTCCTTGGTGTTGTATACTCCCTCTTGATCCCATGCTCATCACAAAAGGCCTTGAACTTGGTAGATATGTACTCTCTACCATTGTCACTCCTTAAGCACTCGATCCTTGTGAAAAGTTGGTTCTTCCTTGCATTCTTGAACTTAACAAAGACATCATACACTTCATCTTTGCTCCTCAGTGAATAGATCCAACAAAATTTACTAAAGTCATCAATGAAAGTTACATACATCTTAGCTCCACTATTGCTAATTGTAGTAATTTCATGAATATTCGAATGTACAATTTGAAAAGGGTTTGTAGATCTAGATGTAGATCTAGTATAAGTAGATTTGGAGTGCGTAATATTCCTAATGAACCAACAATAAAACCGCCAAAAGAAATTATATTGAAGGAAGATAGGATCACAGGTTCAATGACGAAGAAACAAGCCAAACAACATTATAATATGGTCCTGAAATGGGAATTTCCTCCTCAAAAGATTGATTCAAAGAATGTGCCGCCCTTATTGGATAAAGGCAACGAGAAAGTCAAGGATGATTCTGCAAGTCAGAGTTCTAAGTCATCACCTCCACGATCAATTCCTGATAAGAAGGCTAAGCGGAAATCCAAGACAAATCCTTTTGACAAAGAACAAGCAGATGGAGCTCAACATAATATGCATGTAGCATTGTGGGCATTCAGAATCGCTTACAAGAGTAGTACAAATCAAACACCCTTTCAACTTGTTTATGGTGAAGATGTTGTCATGCCGATTGAATTTTTAAGTCGTGAAGCTTTGCACAAGTTATGTGAAACAAGATTGATGGCAGTTCATGTGTTAGCAGCAGAAAAAGCTTGTCGTAAGGCATGGCACGATTGTCGATTACACAAAAAGGATCCGAAAGAAGGAGATCTAGCACTGATGTACAAAACCAAGCTGATCAAGGAGAAATTGAAGTTTACCGGTGAAGGCCCATATAAAGTGAAGGAAATCCTGAACTATGGAACAATGAATCTTGAATACTTGGATGGAAAACGTTTTGATACTCCCATGAATGGCAGCTGATTACGCAAGTTTTGGCAGCCTGCTTCGTTAGTTCAACAAGGATGATCCAAATGATTTTTTATTTTTATTTGGTTTTCAATTTATTGTTTTCACTACTTAATTGTTAATTTCTTTTGGAAAAGACAGTATGAAAAACGAAAAAGAAGAGAGAAATGAAGAAAAATGAGAAAAGACTTATGAGCAAAAGTCAGAACTATCATCAGATCTGAAAAATTGAAAAAAGGTATTTTTAGGAGTCAGATCTTTATGGAAAAATGATTTGGAAAATTATTTTTTTGGTCATTTTTTGCAAAAACTGTGTTTAGAATTGTTCGCCGAGTTTTCAGAAGCAAGATCCACCTCAGATATACCCCTGCTGAGTTGGACGAATGTTCTTTTTACCAATTGGTATCTGTTTTGGAGCTAGGCGAATGATCAACAATATGTCATTTTGGGAACCTTCGCCGAGTACCTTACTCTGCTCAGAAACATTCGCCGACATGCAGATGGACTCAAAATGCCAAAATTAGGTCGACTGTAGGTTCAGACCTTGAAAATTTACATTTATGACCGTACTTGGAAAAGGATCCTCTTGGGTGAAGGTTCATCCTTCGCCAGACCTAATAGACTAATTACAGCCGGTAACAGTAAAAGTACATCGTAAACAATAACAATGAAGTTTATCATTGATTTCTAACACTATTTACCAAAGACAATTTAAAGGGGAGGAGCAAAGGACAACAACAATATTTCAAAAAGGAAAAAGACAAAGACAAAGTTAAAGATGGAGATGAAAACCATTCATCTCAAGCTTCAACATCTAACGGGAAGAAGAATAAGATCAATTGCTTCTTTTGTGGCAAGAAAGGCCACTATTCCTAATTGCTTCAAGAAAAAGAACCAATTCAAGCAAGCTAATTTCTCTAATGAGAAAATGAGAGTGAGAGGGAGGATTCACTTATGATGTATAATTTTTCTTCCTCTCCTTTCAAGTGTGATGAATTGTGGTTGATTGATAGTGGGGCGACTAGTTCCCATATGTCTAGTTCTAAAAATTCATTCACTAGTCTCAAGCCTTATGAGGGTACTAAGAAGTATATCTATACTGCAAATGATGTTGAGTGTAGAATTGAAGGAATAGGTAGTATCCCTTTGAAGGTAGCATCACCAAAATTTTGGTGTCAGGCTCTTAGAGATATGGTTGCAAGGAGGGGGTGCTAGCACTTTTGGTGCAATGATTCACTAGCTTTCTAGGGTTACGGTTCCGTAAAACTTCTGATCACTAATTCGCGTTAGGATCTTGCTAATGTCTCTTTCCCCTTTGAATTCGGCTTACAGTTAGTAATAATCTTACATGGGCTTGAAACCGATTTATTGCCTATGATGTGCTCGTGGGGTGCAAGTTATACGCACCACTTTGTTTGATAAGTGACGATATTTTCGCCGGCCGTTGGGTCTAGGTATTTTGCTAGACAGTATCGATGGCAGATGTGACTAGTGTGACGCTTAACCAAGGCGGTGTATTTCAACCGAGGATGGTGGACGGCCCACTCTGGTGTTTCACAGAGGTCGGATCCAATAAAAAACGTAAGAAACACTTCAAAAACTCGACGATTCCATATAGTCGTTTGATAAATCTAACTCAGCAAAATGTTAACTACTCAGCCTACGGTTCTCTCCGTACAACACATTCTAAATCAGTACGAAACAAAGTTATTTACTTAACACTTTCCCTAAACAAGTTGGAAATAGGCAATCATCGTTCTAATTAGCCATGTCGCATCTGTTTATAAAATATTATGATTTCTGACGGAATTTGAATTTGTGCTAAAAACGATTCACTATAATGCACAATTGACCCACTATTTGGCAGCAGTCCACAGCTGATGAGGTAGGAAGCAAGCAGCGAGGGCCACAGAGAGAAGAGTAGCGAGAATCCGTAGGGTAACGAGCGAGCAGACAGTGCGCAGGCAGGCCAAGGCAGACAAATTGTCCTCTCAAAGGTCTGGTTTTTCTCTTTGTGAAGCCGTAGTAGTCTATGACAGGTCGCAAAACTCTGATTTCCATCTGTGGGCAGTGTTCGGAATGTCGTCAGTCACTATGCCTATGGAGTAGATTGCGCATATTGATGAATGAAACCTCGTGTGAACTGGGTGTTGTTGCGGTGGAGAACCTTTGAATGCGTCACTAGGATAATGATTTGTTGTTGGCTGATATAGAGACACTTCACTCTATGTGTTTATAGCAATTGATACATACATTCCAAACTTTAAACACTGACGTATGTTGCAACATGCAATCCATTTCACCACATTCAGTCAACAAGACATGACCACTTCTCCTTCACACGAGACAACAAGTATTCGAGTTACTCCAAACATTCGACCATCATACGATGTATAATCATCACACCACTCAACGAGAAGGACGAGACATAAGTACGACAAAAAGCACCAAATCATAAAGGCACCAAATCATACTAACATTCCAGCAATACTATGCTCGATCCTTAATTGGATAGAAAACACACTCCAATCCAAACCACAAACACTCATCCTAATCATTATCATCAACTCCTGATAAGTATACCAACAACTAGTTACTTACTAAGAACAACCCTCACTAAGTACGAAGTTACTAACCTCAACATATTGTACAATGCAATAATGGTATTCAACCAACAAGCAATCAGCTACAATAGTAAGGGCAAGAAACAATCTCAAACACTCACTTGATGTCCACTTCATGCATACTCAACCTTCAACACTCTCCAGCATTATAAAACAAGCATTGCAATCTCCCATGAGCATCCAAGGAATGGAAGAGAGCCTACACACCCAAACTCCGATCTCCATACAACCATAGTGTGACTAAACCTCAAGTAATTACCTATGAATTGGCAACACCCTCAAGCATCACCACATAAGGCACTAACATCCAAGCTTACTAACAATCATAACAACCCTAACATCGAGCACCACCATTCACAATCACTTACACCAAAATGGAACTAACTTTCAAGCATCCTCAAGCAAGCAAGTTCTCATAAAAAAGACTCTTAACCAACATCACATCAAAACTATCACATCAAACTCATCAAACTCTCCACTCTCAACTTAGCTCACAAAAGCACTAACATCCAAATACACTAACATTTGAAATACAAGGAGTTGGCTCCTTCTTATAGGAGAATCCAATGCATCCCCTTCACAATGCCATCTTGCCATTCTTCATGCCCTCTTTGTCATTTGTCCCCAACCCATTTGATAGTACACCTAGTGGCCTCCATAAGAGAGCGGGGGAGTTGTGCATTCAAGGCTCTTTTCCAAAACTAGCCAAGATGCCATTTTTGTCAAAGGCTAGGGAGGCCATTCAAGTTTCCCCTTTTGTACATCCTAGAAGCCCAAAATGTCAATGGCTAGTGGGTGTACCTCCCAATTTTTATAGCCTCCAAGGTGTTTTCGGATTTATTATCCAGATTTTGGGTGAGGCCCTTTTTCAACCCCTATTTTTAGTAGGCGGCTTTCGTTTTCCTTTGGGTATCTGTGTTTTCGCCCTTTCTTCGGTTTCGCCTACTGCTCATTTGTCTGGATTTTTGGCCTATTGGGTAACCACTTGGCCCACACATTTCGTTAATTGTCTGTAAATTGCCCAAGCTTTGTCGTTAGGGTTTCTGTGACTCCTTGACACTGAATTTCCCAGTCCTGTTTTTACCCGAAACTTTTCTTTCTCGATTTTTTCTTCTGTGGTTGACTTTTTCGACATTCATGACTAGGGCTCCCATGACAATACGATTTCCTTGAAAAATACATTGAGTGATTATATATTAGTAAAGATGGACTCAGTACATGGTGAGATTTTAGCATGGTCATACCGGCTATTTTCTTACAACTGGCCATTATTTTGAAAAGCCGTAAAATATTTACCGGCTATTTCTAAGGCCGCAAATTTTGCTCTAGCCTCATTTAGGACGGACTGGGACCCAATTCTAGGTGGACCGGCACTCTTGGCTCAGTCTTACAAAACTTGACCACAAAATATTTTTGACGATTTTTTTTGAAAAGTCAATTTGTTACTTTTAAACTATGTCTAGCCACTTTAAGGCGAGCTGGGACCCAGTTCTAAGGCAAATTTGTGCCAATTTTCTCTAATAACCGAATTTTACATGTCGATTTTTTCAATTATTGCAAACTTAAACTTCAATATTAGTCCGATTTTCTGTGCGGAAATATCGGCTGACATTGGCGACTACCACTGGGTAGTATGGTCCCCATACGGCGGACCTAGAGTCTCTCGTTTCGCAGACCAGCTCCTGGTGGTGGATCAAGTTTAGTGGGCTCAACACCCTTGCTAAATGATGCTAACCACAGTGAGTTGGTAGGATGTCTTCAACAGCTTCCTACCCAAAGGCCATCGATTTAGCCCTTAAGATCCACCTGCAGCCAGATTGGATTTAACCACAACATCTTTGAACAATTTGGTGTCTTCATACATGGTGTATATGCACAAGAAAACTCTCTTTTAATGTCTTCAAGCTCACAATAATCATGAAATTTATTGGAAGTATACTCACCACCTCCATCACTTCTAAGAAACTTGATTTTGTATGAAAATTGGTTTTCAACTAGAGCTTTGAACTTTAGGAAATAGTCAAACACCATAGACTTTGAAGCTAGAAGATATAACCAAGTAAATCTTGTGAAATCATCAATGAAAGTTACAAAGCAAGTAGCACCACCCTTGCTCTTTGAAGATGAGAAGTGCACATCCGAGTGTATGAGCTCCAATGGATGTGTAGTCTTAATAGATGACTTTGAAAAAGGCTTTTTTATGAGATTTAGATATGGCACAAGTCTCACATGGCTTGAAATTCTTGGAGATAAGATTAGGCAGGCCAATAGCTTTGGCTTTCTTGCCCATGGACACCATAGAACTATAGTTAGGATGCCCCAACCTTCTATGCCATAGCTCCTCCAAAGAAATATGAGAAGCAAAAGCACCATCACAAGAGTTAGCATGCTCTTTGGGATCAAGCTTGTAGATTCCACCATATCTAGACCCAAATGCAAAGATCTCATCATGCTTCTTGATTGTACATGTATCAACATTGAAATTCACATCTAGTCCACTACCAAGCAATTGCCCAACACTAATAAGATTTTTTGTTAACTTAGGAACAAAAAGTACTTTAGACAGAGAAAGAACTTTTGATGATGAAAGCTTTAAGGGAATGATCCCTACGCCTTCAATAGCACACTCATGATCATTTGCTGTGTAGATGGACTTCTTGGCTCCTTCATAAGGTGTCATGAATGAAAAAGAATGCTTGGAGCTACACATATGTGAGGAAGCTCCACTGTCGATGTACCACGAACCATCCTTCTTAAAAGGTGATGAAGAAAAACTCGAGACCATAAGAGATCCCTCTCCATCACTTGCATGAGCATCTTCCTTCTCTTCATTGGTAATGTTGGCTTGCTTGAATTGACTCTTCTTCTTGAAGCAATTGGTAGCATATCTTGCCACAAAAGAAACACTCGATGTTTTTCTTATTCTTCTTGGATGCGAAAGCTTGAGAGTACTCATCCTCTTCTCCTTTCTCCTTGGAAATAAGATTGTTCTTGCTTGAAGAGGGTTGGTGTTGATTCTTACTTCTTGACTTGTGCTTGTCTTTGGTAAAGAGGGCTTTACCATAAATGTTGAGAGACAGTCTTTCCATTTTCAAGTGTTTATACTCTTGTCTTGATTCTTCATAAATGAGCACACTTTGGAGTGCTTCCAAACTTGGTAGCTCCTCTTTAATGGCATAACTCTGAACAAGGTTGTCATATTCCTCCTTTAACCCATTAAGTATGACTTGAACAAGTTCATTTTGGTTGATGGAGTCTCCTA
Source organism: Diphasiastrum complanatum (assembly GCA_029204225.1). Taxonomy (NCBI): domain Eukaryota; kingdom Viridiplantae; phylum Streptophyta; class Lycopodiopsida; order Lycopodiales; family Lycopodiaceae; genus Diphasiastrum; species Diphasiastrum complanatum. The sequence goes on from CM055098.1 coordinate 18,683,785, forward strand.
TGCATGACAAATCTCTATGGAGGTCTTTAACTCTCATTACATAAGCTGAAGCACATTCATCACTTCTCTGCACACTTTGAAAAATTTGGTTTCTTGGTGTTAGAAGTTTAGAAGTATTCCTTGCCTCATAGATGGACTTGAGAGTATCCCAAGCATCTTTGGCATTAGTACAAGCACCAATTTCTCTTAAGATGTTATTTGAGACATTCATTTTAATATACTGTAGAGCCATCCTAGCTCTCTTTTTGTACTTTGGAATTTCTTGAGGAATTTGTGGTTCTTCTTCAGTACCAAGTACAATATCCATCACATCTTGTAGAATTAAGACAAATTCCATCCTAACCTTCCAAATTGAGTAATTGGAGGTTGACAATCTTTCACTTGCTTCTAATAGAAAAGTACCCATTGAAGCCATAAAGAATGTTGGAAATAAAAAAAGATGGATGAAAAAATTGCTTATCTTCTCACTATAGGAACCAATCAAGGGCAAAAACCAAATCCTATGTAAGACTAAGCAAAAAACTGTGAGATAGGTCTCACTAGTTTGACAATCTCTCTAAAACAAGATTTGAATCATCAAAAAAGATGAAGTATGGCAAAAGTTATGGTTCTCTAAATTTCACACGTGAGAAATACTCCAAAAATGTCAAATTGACTCAAATACAATCTATTTGTATGAAACAATTTGCCTAGATCCTCTAAATTTTACCTAAATCACATATAGATGAAATTGGTCAACTTTTGGGTGATTTTTGTGATCATTCAGGCAATAAATGACATGTACTCAAGATTTGCCACAGGTCTAGGCGCCCTACTTACGAATATTCAAAAGCTTATAACTTTTGATTGGCTTATCCAACTGTATGATTCAAATTGCATCAGAAAGTACACATTTCTAGCTTTCTAGTGGGCCAAATTGCATGAAATTTGGATCTAAGGTGAGAGAGAACCACCAAACTGAAAATGGGCGGATTTCACACGTGCCTGCACCTGAAATTTCATACAGTACCTGATCTGAACCATTCAAAGTGGTTTGAAGCTCTAAATCACCAAAAAACTGCAAACTAGCTAGGAAGTAGAATCTAGACAATTTCTAGCTTGAAATCTGATCAAATTTGCAAACTTTTTGATTAGATTTGCTTGTAAATCTTAGGTAGGCTCTGATACCATATTGAATTCACACGTGTGGGATGCCCTACACATGTACTTTTGATCTCCTAAGCCCAATAATACCATAAAGATCAAACTAACATTGATTGACAATAGGAAAGCTGATCATACAAGAAATATTATTGTGTTACAAGCAAGATCTATCAACAAAATATGAAACTAAGTACAATAAATGCCTCAACTCGATTAGAGAGAGAATATGAATGTACAAATTCGAGTAGAGAGAGAGGGCACAAAGAGCTTAGTCTCCAAATTTGCATTACACACAAAAATCATCATCTTCTCAATGAGAGTACATCACATATATATAGATCCATGGACTATCCTCCTACTTTGATCATCTTTGGCATTTTTAGGATCCCTACTTATAACATTAGATAGATTTTTCCAATATTTCAACAACAATCTCATCCTTTTTTGGGATGAATCGGTCTACAAGCATGAATCTTCTACTGTGAGGTTGCAAGGGTCCCAAGTCCCAAGCAATCTTTCCTCCAATCATCCTAGCATGTTTCCTTGACACACAATGATGTCGCTTTCTGTTCCCCTCACATCAAATAACCAAAAGCAGATTGTTTCACAAGTGGTAACCTGAAAAGGCTCCTTGCCATTCACTTGTGAAGCATAAAGGTGTGATCCACGGGTGAGACATTTGCATGGAAAGAGGCATTAAGGGGATGGATGAGGTGTAAAGGGGCACTAAAAGGTAAGGGAAATTGGATAAAAGTTGGAAGCCCAAACTTAATAATGAAAGGCACTGTATTATGAGTGGTATGATACAAAGCCACGTGCGGGAGCTACCAAGTGGCCGCGTGAGTGAATGAGTTGTATTTTCAATTTGAAATTTGAAGTTTGAAGGTAATTCTTTCATAATGGAAAAATATTTCCAATGTTCCATGATCCAGCCCTTCTCTCTCTCTCTCTCCTTCTCTCTTTCGTTTTGGCTTCCTTTTCTGGCGAGACAGCAGAGAGAAGAGATCGATAGCTGCAGCGATGGCGCCATTGTTTTCACCATCTCTCCTGTAGCCTTGTGCATTATTGTCTTGTTTCCTGCATTAGGTCACCATCCCAATAATTTGCACATTCGAATCATCCCTTTATATCCTTTCTTGGATGCCTACGCCCTTGTTACACTCAATCTGTATTGCTTGAAGAATATCGTCGGTTGTATGATTTCAAGAGGGGTCTGTTTTCATTGAAACTGACATTGGAGCTGCTTTCATTGGATTTGATAGTCTCAGTGTGATTTTGTTACTGTAGAGTAAACCTATCGGTTTTTTGCTTCTTCATTGGCCAAAGATTGTGTTTAGAGGTTTTATCAATCAGATTTCAATGTTGTAGGAGCGATACAGTTATTATCTGTCGTTTAATATATTTATCTTCTCAAGCTAGCTGCTTACAGTGTGTGGAGGACTGCATACATAACAGTGCAAAATTTTGTAAGCGACTCAATTTGCGAAACTTAATCAGATTGAATCTTGTTATTATAATCTCTGATCGTCTGAGTATTGGCGGTTCTGACAAGGTTTCTTCTTCTAAGCAGATTTGGAGCTTCACTAGGAGGGAAGATAGAGTAATTTTACTTCTAGACCTAACCCTAGGTGCTGGATTTTAAAGGACATATCGCTTCTTTCAATAACGGGTTTGAAATATCTTCAAGCACGGACCAACAATGAATTACGCACCTTCAAGCGTTGCTAAGAATCAGCAGCCTGTTGAAAGTAAGGCTCACGAGTTTCCGTTACCATCGGCAGTTACATCAAGCGGCCTCATTCCCACATATGGAGGACAAATACCGCAGCCCGTGGAAGCACTACAGGGCACACCTCCTCCGCCTTTCTTATGCAAAACCTACGACATGGTAAATGATCCGCTGACAGATTCAATAGTTTCGTGGAGCAGCACACACAATAGTTTTATTGTTTGGAATCCTCCGGAGTTTATCAAGCACTTGCTTCCCAAGTACTTCAAGCATAACAATTTCTCAAGCTTCGTTCGACAGCTCAACACATATGTGAGTTGCTGTATTCTCCAAGCATGTCATACTCATGTCAGCTAATGTACAGTGTATTTTTATTGTTATTTCTTACATTACATGCTGTATGTGTCGCTTTGGTAGAAGATTTCTGTTCACATGCTCTTGATATTACCCTCAATTGTAATCTCAGGACTGTGGTGTGACTATGTGGTTTATTGAGAATCAGATGTTTTAGTGTGCAAAGGTATGGTTGTCTTCTAACGAGCTCGTTGCGTTAATTCCATTCAACCTTTAGCAGAATAACTTGGTTCAGAATATCAGATATTATTACATCGAAGTGGTGGCTGTCAAGTGCTTTCACAATATGCGTCATTTTTTACTCCCAGTAGTTTGTCTGCTATGACGTAGAGTTTCTTGCAAAGACTGCCTAGTATTGGAAGAACATTGCCGCTTAAGCCATTTTTAGGTTGCTGAGACTTACTAGACTTATAGAGCTGTTTTTTATTTTCATGTCAAAAGAACTGCAAATTGGTTCTGAATGCTTATGGCATACAGAGATTTCTTGAGGACTTGATAGCATTGGTCCATCGTTTCATGATAGTGTGGTAAATTCTGTTGAAGGTGACGCATATCAAGATAGCAGTGGGATGCTGAGTATGCTTTCCAATTAAGATGTTCGTGCACTGAATCAAGAGTATCTACTGACGCACATAATTTTGATGTAAGGCTAGGCTGCTTAGCTATATTCCTGGTAGGTGACTGGTTCAGAGTACTAGCTGTATGCAGGGATTCAGGAAAGTGGATCCAGACCGATGGGAATTTGCAGCTGAAGGATTCCTTCGAGGGCAAAAACATCTTTTAAGAGCTATTCATCGTCGCAAGCCTGTCTCTCAGAGTCACTCACAGCATCCAGGGCCAAATTCTTCCAAAGGTTTGTGTGTCGAGGTTGGCAGATTTGGAGGACTGGAGGGAGAGATCGAACAACTAAAGAGAGACAAGAACGTTCTAATGCAAGAACTAGTTAGGATCAGACAACAACAACAAACCACAGAACAAAACATGAAAGTAATGGGGCAACGCGTGCTTGTAATGGAGCAACGTCAGCAGCAAATCCTGTCGTTTTTGGCAAAGGCAATGCAAAATCCGTCAATTCTTGCACAAATTGTGCAGCAAAATGAGGGAAACAAGCGTTTTGAAATTCTTAGGAAAAAGCGTAGGTTGCCAAAGGAAACAACGGAAGTGGAGAAAGATCATCTGAGTTTGTCATCTTGCACAGGTCAAATTGTAAAGTATCAGGCTACTTCTACTGATCCTTCAAAAACCATGCTCATTGAATGCTCAGATAGTTTAAACTGCTCGTATCCAACTTCACATTCAAATTTTTTGGTAGACGTCTTGCAAAACACGAAACAGGACGTGGATGAGCACGGGGATGAAACCAGCACTTCGGATTCTGAGTTGCTACCGACCAGTACTGACATGCTCACATCTTCAGGAACGCTTGAAAGCTTGGAGGTTCTCACGGCAAGTGATGAATCCAGTCTTTCCAACCTTAGCAATCCACTCTCTACAGAATCAGCCATCACATGTCTGGAGGGTGAAACTACAGCCATGGATCAGGGTATAGAGGCTGGAGAAAGTATATCTTTTGAAATGAGATTTCCGAGTGATGATGAATATTTATGTCCAGAGCACCCTAACAGCAACCTGGATGATGCCCTTGGAGGAACTGTGATGAACGATAATGTCTGGCAGCAGTTCCTGGATGGATATTTGGCTCTTGAACAGGGGGGACTAGGAATGGATGAAGACATTTGCATTAACCATGATCTTTCATACCTGATGGCAGAAGATTCTAGAGGTGGTTCTCTTCAGTCATGGAGCAACAAGTCTAATGTGGAGCAGCTTACTGACCAGCTTGTACAACTTGATCCTAGTTCAACAGGTTTTTGAGTTTTGCACACACTGGAATCATGAACGTGGAGAAGAAACCTTTTCTAAGAAATGGAAGGACCGCCCACTAATTCCTACAGCTCATCAATCATTTTTGCTCAAGTATGTCCAGTTGTTAGTTAACGAAGTTGGATGCCGTTTTACTTTCCATGGGAATACATCACTAAGTCTACACGTGATTATTGCAATTATGGATATATCAGTTCAAAAATTTTCATGTCTCTTCAGTGTCATTCTCTTGATATTCATGTTTATTTACCATGATACTGTTGTTTCTGCCACCATATCTGGGCACTAGAAAGTTGGTTCTTACCATTAAGCTGTAGAGATTTTTGCATTATGATCCATTGACAGAAGTAGATTTTTTTTTTAAATTTTATATTTTTTTTATCAAGGTTACCAGCTGATTTGAACCAATTTGAGTCCGAATCGGGAAAAGGTTCGACCCTTTTTTTTTTGTTTATTTTCCTATTGGGGGGATTCTATTTGAATTATGTGGCCCGTGGAGACTAGTTAACTTAGTAAGTTCTAACATTAAATAGGTTACATTGGAAGTCATTGAAATGAGCGAGACTGTTTGGGTCTTGACAGATTAGCAATTCTCCATTAGTAACTTCTGCACTTTCAATTCCATAGGTGTTTTTCAAGATCTAAATAATGCTCCAATCTGGTCCCACCCTGCTTTTGCTGCAGGCTGGCAGTCTTTATCGCTTCGTTCTTCCAGTCAAGTATTCGAAGACGAGAGCACGGACAACTGAAAAGATAACCCATCCTTGATGACATCCTCTAGTACAACAGTATTATCTACAAACTGGAGTGGTCCACATTGTTTTGATACTGGAACCACTACATAAGTTCCCATTGATAATCGTCTTTTTGCACATGCCACATGTTTCTGTAAAACTCAAAGCTTGCATTAGTTGTGTCAAACTTGATTGATCATTGTAGTCATCCATAACTAGGTTACAACTTACCAGCCAGGTTAAAGGTTTAGGGTTGTAGCTTTTAGTAAGTACTGAGTTGTAACTATGCTTGGCACTTGCAGCTTTAGCCTTTGAGAGTCTCTCTCTCTCTCTCTCTCTCTCTCTCTCTCTCTTCCTGATTAGAACTTTGACTTCCAACTTCGCGGAAATACTTGGAATTGCACAATTAAACTGGCAATACCTGAAACTTCAAGGTTAAAAGTTCAAACTTCAAACAGAAACACAAATTACAAGTTCCAATGTTGAATGCTTAAGAGTCACGAGTCAAGACTCAAAACTCGAGATTTAAATCATCACAATCATAAATGCATAAAATCAAAATTTTAAAACTTGAATTTGATATTAGATAATCAAATTTCAATGATGTCAGTCTTCAAAGTTCAACATCCATAAGTGTTCACTGTAATGTCTAATGATATGTGAACAATAATATGTATAATGTCGTGACTCATCAGTACTGTCCACTATCCACTAATCTAGACTCTTTCTGGCTCTGAGCCCCCTCCAAGCAGGTGTTGTCGAGCCTACTGTAGTCTCCTCTCGAACATCAGGGACGAAGTCCCCATTGGTGACCGAGGCAAGATGCCCCTCATCCTCATCCTCAATCTCCTTAGACCCTTCCTCTACATACGCCTCCTTTGAGGACTCTAACCCTAACGATGCTTCAGGCTCAGACTCATCATCAGGGTCGTGAGCACGAGAGCTTGTACCCTCTCCTGCCCTCCTCCTATGTGCTCCTTGAGTGACAAGTCCTGCACACAAGGATTGACAAACGTATTACTGCCCACAAATTACAATAATCAGTTTAGAAATGTATTTTAAGTGACAAGTATAAAGCGTCAACTAAGTAGCAAGTACTAACTTCTTATTTCTCAGTTGCCCTATGCATAGCCTCCTCATGGAGGAATGCGTACACATCCTTGTCATCTTGTGATCTTGGTGGCAAGTTTGGAACCTTTTGCCACATTGATCTCATCCGGATTGATCTATGCACATGCCACAATGCACGTTGAAATCAAGATAAAATATGGAGGGCCGACATGTCAACAATTGTATAGGTAAACCGTAATACAATATATGTAATACTTCTGACTTTAAAGTTGAAAAGTTCAAACTTCAAACACAGAAGAGAGTCGATTCCTCTTCTTCGTGTGAATCAAAGACACAAGCGGCTGTAGTGCAGTCTTGTGAGAAGATCCTAATGGCAAGGCGTCGCAATTTTGGGACATCAATAACTTCATCCACCATGACACGGGACGTAGCTGGCCTGATCACAGTTCAAGAGGAGTCAGCAGTTGCCAGTGAGCACCACAAAGCAAAGGTAAGAAATTAGAATTGGGATGTGATATTTATAATGATTCAAATTTGATCAAAAACTGGTTATTAAAGCCGCTATTTGATGCAAGTAATAAAACATAACTACTAAGTACTAACAATGGAAAATTGCAATGATCATCCCACATGGATTGCATTGTGCAATGTGCAATATATTACCCTCTCTCTCAAACGCGCGGTTGCAGAGGAGAACTCCATGATCTCTTGCCTGAATACTTGGAGCTCATCCAACAACTTATCCTTCTCATATACAACAACGTGTTGTGGCCCTCCCTTGTTCAGCTAGAGCGATTTTGTTTCCGCAAGTCCATCCAGGATGCTCGCAGTAAGTGTCACCTCTTCGATACCATTGTTACCCCCACGGCTTTATATGCGGGAGAGACATGGTATGTAGGTCTTCCTTCTTCCTATTGGGCCAGTCTCTCACGATTACAGACCACCATGCTAGCTCGGTTGATTCGAGTGAAGCCTTTTGTTCCCCATGAGATTCTCCTGGCCGAGTTTGCAGTTCCACCTATACAGATCGAGGCAGTTCTTCAGCTTATCACCTATATACAGAGGATACAGGCGCTACCAGAGATAGAAAGGCGATACATACAGGTTGCACTATCCTCCTCACAGCGTCTTCATGATCAGGGCTACAGGCTATCATGGTTCTCTCAGGCCTCTCACCTCCTACTTGTATCATTTGGCATCTCCATCACAGAGCTCCCCTCCGGCACACATCAGTATATCAGACGCTTCCTTTATCGCACATATCTAGAGCGGACTTGGTGTAACCAGTTAGGGGTTAAGCCAGCTTTCTATCGGACTCATTTCTTGGAGCTAGATGCATCAGGGACCCCGGTCATGCCACACTACTTGGACGCGGGATTGTCACATTGCCTCAGATTCACATTGGGGCAGCTCAAGGTGTCCTCTCATCAGCTAGCTATTGAGACTAGGAGGTTCCACGGTATTCCCAGAGAGGAGCGGATTTGCCAGTTCCGCTCCCTAGGTGAGGTGGAGTCTGAGGAGCACTTTATATTTCGGTGCCCTGTATATTATGAGATTAGAGGACGATATCACTGCCTGTTCTGAGGGATGCCTACCACTCTACGATCTCTCATAGCTTATGAGGACCCACGGTGTGTCGCTCTCATGGTACACGAGATGTCCAGACTACGGAGAGATCTATACGAGACACCCCAGCATTTTACCTCACAGCCATTGATTACTTCGTTCTTTACTAGACGGAGATCGCATGATTTAGTACCTGAGGATGAGGATTATGATGAGGATGACGACGAGGTTGTTGGCCGCTCTCATGCTCATAGAGATCAGAGATAGTGTACCTCTCACCATCAGGATACCACCAGGATTACTAGACATTCTACGCAGGGGCGTGCTACTACTACTATCACACATACACGTGCTCATACTCACAGACGCCGCCGACAGACTCCAGTGCTTTCCCATACTATGGCTCGCATTACATCTTTCTACAGCAGTAGCACAACAGATGCAGCACAGCCTTGACATCTTACTCGGGACACATATGATTATTATTATGCACATTCTCGCATACGTGTCTATTTTAGGTTGCACTAGATGTTTTTCTTTATTACAGTTTGGAGGCGTTTTTTATACGCTCCCATGGTTACCACATACATGACATGTACTTCATTAGTCTTATATGCCTTTTGGCATGGAAAAGACATTAATAAAGCTTTCTTTCTTTCTTTCTTTCTCTCTCAGATCACAACAAACCGACCTCAAACAATAAGGAACCATATTGAATCATGGCAAAAACCATACTAAAGAGACAAGACACATGTTTCCCCCCCCCCCCCCCCCCCCCTCTCTCTCTCTCTCTCTCTCTCTCTCTCTCTCTCTCTCTCTCCACATTTGATATCACAAAAAATTGAACTGAAACCATAAGGAACCATACTGAATCTTGGCTGAAACCATGTCGAACCATACTAAAGAGATAAGACACATAAGGAAGAAGCCCTTTCTTTGGCATCAATATTGAAGAACGGTACTAAACCAAATGCTCCCATTACGTCGGTCATTTCAGCCATCCCGGGAGCAAAAGGCTCTCAACATTAGGGTCAGAGGGATTCCAGACACACAGGATGTCATAGCAGAGGCCAAGCACTTTTTGGATACCACACTAGGACATCGGATGGATGGGTTGGACACGATATGGAGGACTACTAGGGATGTAGCCACGTTGATCATCCGTTTTACTTCCTTGGGGATTAGATGGGACGCTTTATGATGTAGAGCTAAGCTCCGTGGCTCCACCATTTTTATGGATGATGATCTCACTTATATTCAGGTGGAGAGGCGTAAGGCCTTTCAGGAAGCTCGGGAGTCGAGCAGACGAATCATATACAAAGATGGACGAGTGCGCTGTTTTGATAGCACTCGTGATGGTTCTCATAGTTAGGGATTTGGGGTCCTTGGGTTTCGGAGCACCTCGAGGCCCCATCCACACCACCTTCGGATTGGAGTGTGGAATTGTGCTGGCATACACTCATCTTCTACTGCAGGGGACCTGGTTCTTCGACACCACTTATCAGCTTCATGTTTGTGCCCTTGACAGTGATATGCTTGGAGTTTCCAGGACTTCTGAGGATAGTTTGGGACCTATTACTACATATGGCAAGCACTTACTACAATTTGGAGAGGCCCATGCTAGCCATTTATAATGGCTTATCTTGTTGGCCACATTCAGACATATATATTCATGCCATTCTCACAGTGACGGACATAGTGTTGTTGACTATCTCATGGGGTCACCATCCTTCATACCCATCGTCTCTGATTTCCACGTTTCCCCCACCACCCTCTCTGATCACTCCTTTCTCTCTTTTGCTATGCCGTTCTCTTCATCATTTGGTCACCTATTCACGTATTCATGCTCCGCATTTAACGCTCTTACCACCATCTTCTCCGCCGTAAAAGCGTGCTTATGACGACTCTGAAGGGAAACGTCTTATTGACCTTCTTTTCAGTTCTTTCTCAGGCGCTTTCTGGCGTGAGTTCATCCCTCGCTCCCCACCACCTCTTTTGGAAGACCTTTTCATTTGGACCGACTACACTACTAGTTTGTATACCTCCCCACTAATTCACATATCTCTATATCTCCACGCCCATTTGAGTTCTCCTTCTTCACATCCGATATGGTACTTGCTGCCATTAAGAAGATGAAGTCCCGTAAGGCCAGAGATATCGAAGACCTCGAATCTGAGCTCCCTGCCCATCTATCCTACTTACTCACTCCCACCATAGCCACTCTTCTCAATTCTGCAGTTGTCTCAGGCTTCCCTCCATTCTAGTGCACCAACATCATCCACCCCATCCGTAAGAATGGTGACCCCATGATTCCATGTAACTACTGCACTATCATGATTGGGCATGTTCTAGCGAAGCTACATGGTGTACTATACTTCAGTCTATTGTGAGTTCAGAGGCGGAGTCTCCTAGCCTACATGCTATGGGTCAGGCGGGTTCTCGGGCCCACTATTCTACTACAGATCACATCTTCACGTTACAGGCCTTGATTGAGGAAGCTAAGAACAGGAAGAGAGGGTTTATTGTAAGAGACTTCAGGAAACCCTTTGAATTTGTTCCTCGCTCCTTGCTCATCCAGAGACTTCGAGATCTTGGCTTCCTCCATTGACATCATTTTGGCTGTGATGGCTCTTATGAGCGCGTCCTGGGATGTTTTCGACATAGTAGTGGCATCTCTGATCATATTTGGAGCACTATTGGGGTGAAGCTGGGATGCTCTCTTGCACCGGTCCTCTTTGGCCTATATATTGATGAGTTGGAGAGAGTCATTCCACAGTGTGGCGGTACTGATGTTGGAGGTGTAAGCTGCGCACCTCTCAAAGAGGCTCCAGAATGAAGCAGAGGGCACAAGCTCCAGAATGAAGCAGAAGGCACAAAATGGTCCCATAAGGAAATGGGAAGATGAGAACGGGCAACTCAAATAAGGAAATTGGAAGACTTGTGGTTGTCCCCTGGTACCAGCCCTTTTGGGGTAAGGGGGAGACCACAATGTGATGGGTGGCTAGGCGGTTGGGGTGGGACACCCAACACCACGGCCCACGCTCGTGCGTCCCTGCGGTGGCGTGCAAGGTCCAGCTTTCCTACAACTGGTTGCAAGCTTGGTGATATCTTGATTGCTATCCTTCTTTATGCCAATGATGTGGTACTAGTCTCATCGACCAAGGAGGGCCTACAACGACAGTTGGATTGCTTACAGGAATTCTATACCAGTTGGGGCCTAGGGGTGAACATTGGGAAGACCAAAGTTATGGTCTTCAACACTTCATGCAGCAACATGAGCTCACTTTTGATGGACAATATTTAGAGGTGGTCTCTTCTCATAAATATTTGGGGATTCTTTTTTTCGGGTCCTACTTTCAGTATGAGACAAACTGCTACCACTCGACTTGGGAAGGGGCATATCACCCTTGTTCAGCTAGAGCGGTTCTGTTTTCGTACGTCTCGTAGTAGGTGTCGACTCTTTGATACCATTGTCACCCCCACGACTCTATATGCTGCAGAGACATGGTGTACAGGTCTCCCGTCTTCACACTGGGCCAGTCTTTCACGATTACAGACCACCATGTTAGCTCGGTTGATTTGAGCGAAGCCTTCAGTTCCACATGAGATTCTTCTCGCCGAGTTTGCGGTTCCACTTATACAGATTGAGGTAGCTCTCCAGCTCATCACATATATTCAAAGAGTATAGGCGTTACCAGATACAGACAGACGATATACACATATTGCACTATCCTCCTCGCACTATCTTCATGATCAGGGCTATAGATTATCATGGTTCTCTTAGGCATCTCACCTCCTACTTTTGTCATTTGGTATCTCCATCACAGAGCTTCCCCCAGGCACTCATCAATATATCAGACGATTTCTTTATGGAGCATATATGGAACGGACTTGGAGTCATCAGTTAGGGGTTAAGCCTGATTTCTACTGGACCCATTTTCTTGAGCTAGACACAGCAGGGATCCAGTCCTGCCACATTACCTGGATTCAGGCCTATCTCACTCCCTTAGTTTCTCGTTGGGCCAGCTCAGGGTATCTTCACACCAACTAGCTATTGAGACTGGGCGGTTCCACAGTTCCTAGAGAGGAGCGGCTTTGCCAGTTCTGCTCTTTAGGTGAGTCTGAGGAGCATTTTATCTTTAGATGTCATGTATACTATGAGATCGGAGGGAGAGATCACTGTTTGTTTCAAGACATGCCCACCACTCTACGATCTCTCATAGCCTATGAGGACTCTCGGTGTGTTGCTCTTATGGTACGAGAGATGTTCATATTGCGGCGAGACCTATGCGGGACATCTCAACAGTTTACCCCTCAGCCATTGATTACCTCTTTCTTTTCTAGGCGGAGATCACGAGAGACAGAGCCTGACGCTAATGACGACGACGACGACGACGGCAACTTACATGCTCATAGAGATTAGAGACAGTGTGAAAGACATGGAAAAGACATTAATGGAGCTTTCTTTCTGTCTGTCTGTCTGTCTCTCTCCATCTAAGATCACAACAAGCTGAACTGAAACCATAAGACACCATACTGAATCATGCTGAACCATACCAAACCATAGTGAATCGTTCTGAACCATGGCAAAAACCATACTGAAGAGATAAGACACATGTCCCCCCCCCTATGCTCTCTCTCTCTCTCTCTCTCTCTCTCTCTCTCTCTCTCTCTCTCTCTCTGAGATCACAACAAACCGAACTGAAACCATAAGGAACCATACTGATGCGTTGCAGAATCATACCGAACCACAGTAATATTGAATCATGGTCGAAACCATACTGAAGAGAAAAGACACATGTCCTCTCTCTCTCTCTCCAACCATAAACCCTAAAACCGATCTCAAACCATAAGGAACCAACGGGCCCGTGTGTGATAGAGATCATTATAATATATAATATTGGGCCACAAGGCACCAAAATGGAGTACAATGATGTTCGATGAACATAATGAAAACTATACAACTAAGATTCGTCAGTGTGATGGTAATCAGAATCCTCCGAGTCTGTGCTAGCCTGCTGATCCTAGGGGTCTGCAGATGAATCAGAGAGAACCATAGGCCATGGCAAGACTCTGGCTTTGCTACTGCATGCTCTGGCTTTGCTGCCTATGCTCGTCCTCCCCCGCCCCTGCCTCTGCCTCTCCCTCCTCCTCTGGCCCCCCTTTGGCTGCCCCCACCCCCCTGTCTATGCCCGTGTGTCTGTGCCGAGGCTGTGATCCTACACCCTGGGATGGCCCTATTCACTGTGATGATGCTTGGCCAGCAGTTGCTTGTGATGCTCCGCTCTTGTGTACAAAAAGTGAACCCATACCTTCCTTGCCAGAACCTCTAAGTCGGGCCTACGTGTGGGAATGGCTAGCTCCTCCTCTGTCTCCGCATCAGGGTCCACCAACAAGTTAACTAGGTTATTCCCCCGTGCCTCTGCCCTCATCTCCTCCTCCTCAGAAGCCCCCTCCTCAGCCCACTCCTCCTCATAATTAGCCCCGAGTTCCTCTCCACCCTCGAGCCCTTATCATCCCCCTCCTCAGCCCTCTCCTGCCCCTCCCCCCCCCGGCTATGCCCTCCTATACTCTCGTAAAGCCCGTGCGTCGGCCTCTGCCTGTCTGTCAAACTCTTTGTAGATCTCAGCTCGTCCTGCGTGGGTGAGGAGAAGTAGTTGCTGAGCGGTCGACTTGGGGCGACTGGTCAAGAGAGTCCTTTCACAGGACCTGTCATCATCCACCTGTGAGCGGAATTGGAGCACTTGGGCCTTGTATCACACACAGAAGAGGAACAGGCCATCCATCGAGCAGTGCAAGCTACACTGCATTTCTCCACGCCTGCATGGACTCCTACAACAACATTCGCTCGTTATCGCTCGTACTGAAATCATTCAATCCCATGCCCTAATCCCATGTGTTTTTTGGCGCTTGCTCTAATATGATTTGTAGGCATCCGATTGTTGTAATGCGACTTGGGGCTACACTGTGTTTTTTCATGCTTAATAGAATGACGGAGATGTATGCTCAATAACTTTACCTATGCAATGTTTTGAACTTGATTCATTGGAATTCTAACTTGATACTATTGTTAAACAGAAAATCTTGGGGTTTTAGAGTGATGCTTGTCAAAATTTTGTTGCGAGCACTTCAATGTAGTATATTTTCTTGCACTGAACATTTGCTTGTTTATTTTTATTGCAGGTCTGATCTCGTGTTAACTCGATGACAGTCCAAGGCCAAGGCGATTGGGCCGAGGTTGATCTTATAGAGGGAGATGTGGCTACACACCATGGCACAAGCGTCCGCAGATGGAGATGCTTGCATTGCGGTGGGCTCTTCACAGGATCACTTACAGGATTAGGGCTCACTTACTACTGCTTAGAGGGCCAAATGGGCAGACATTGGGCATATTTGCTTGCCCCATGATTCCTGATGAGGAGGTACAAAGGCTGATGGATATCTATGGGCCTGATGGTACATCCACCCAGCCAATGAGACCAGCACAGGGTTTTGGACGGGGACGGGTAGCAAGGCTGCAGGGTCTAATATAGCATGGACTAGGCCTAGTATGGGTGCAAGGCCTAGTACATCACGGGCAGGGCCTAGTACAACGCGGGCAGGGGACAATGCATGGTCCAGCTGAGGCCACTCCAGTTCCATCCGCAGCAGCAGGGCCTAGTTTAGGTCCACGAGTATCACCCGAGCATGTTCGATTAGTGGCTGCAAGTCTTTCCCGTCCCTCATCGGCATCAGTAGCAGATGCACCACATGGTTTGACAGATCCTACTAGAGCGACTACTGGCAGTAAACCCATTGTGGCAGATGGTTTCTAGCGAGGCCTTCTTGGACTTTAGAGGTGTCAGTGCAGATGTGACACATTTCCAGGCCACTGTGTTTGGAGATGAGTTCTGGACACGAGCAGCGGAGCTTGTGGGGTTCCTTCAACCCATTTTCTATGTGATGTGCCTAGTAGACCGTGAGGGGTGCACTCTCAGTCTCATTTACAAGCTCATGGGCTGCATTGGCGAGGCGATTCAGACATCGGCGTACCCACATGTTGCACCCCTTGTGGCGCTCTACCAGAGATTTGGATGATCGGGAGCTGCACAAGGGATGGGTGGAGTACACCGAGCATGTATGGCCTGGACCAGATATATGCCCTAAACCGCTTAGTAGTCATAATATTATGTAGCGTACTCAATGCTAGTGTTTTTTCAATGGATTGACGCGTGCCATGGTTCTTTTGCCAACAGGCCCACTGCCCAGGAACATAGCACGCCAGCTGGTGAGTGCTCCAAATGGCCATTTGATGGAGAGTAGTGTCAGATGAGGGAGGATATGTCGAGACCTGTGACATGGTGGAGCAACCAAGTAAGAGTTCGGGTTCACCTGCAACCAGAAACAAACATTGTTGTCAAATAGGTATTTTGCATTTCATTGCATATTTTGAAAGTAGTTAAATTCGGGAAAACATAGCTCCAACATGGGGTAATAAAGTGACTCACCTCTATCATCTGGCCCTCAGCGCATGTTTGTCTCAACATACGGCCGTTGGTGTTCACCAACACCCCGATGTGTACACAACACTCCATAGTTAGGCCCTAAAACACGTGGAATTAGGGCATGGAAAATGAAACTTGTAGTACGGACAAAGACGGGCGAAACAGAGGTCACAGGAGTCTCTATAGGCATGTAGAAATGCAGTCTAGGCTCAGACATCACCCCGGACTTCTATGACTTCATTTTCCTAGAGCTGGACAGTGTCGAGGTCCAAGTTTTACCTCTTTATTTGACTAGCGGACTCTCACATTGCCTCCATTTTACATTGGGACAGTGCCAAGTTTCCTCACACCAGCTATATGTGGAGACAGGATGCTTTCAGGGGATTCCTCATATGAGTAGACTTTGTTAGATGTGCACATTAGGGGAGGTGGAGTCAGAGGAGCATTTTCTATTTAGATGCCTTGTTTATTATGAGATCCAAGGATGCTATCATTGTCTTTTCCGTGATTCTTCAGTCACATTGCGTTCACTCATTTCATACATAGACCCTCGGTGTGTGGCATGAATGTTGCACGAGATGTTCCTGCTCCGTACAAATATTTGACAGAGAAAGAGGATGAGTCAGACATTCTTTCCCTGAATATTCACCGTGATCATCGATAGTCTTACTTCTAGACGACACTTTATGACTACTAGGAGACTTCGTAGATCTAGAGCTAGGCAATGGCACCTTAGGGATTTATGCATTGATTGCAATTAGCTAAAGACCTGATTAGCTAATAATATTACCAAGTTGATCCAAACAATCATGGAGTGGGGCGCTAATCCTAAGTCTCTTTGGAATGAAACAGGTGGGGTTCAGGTGGCTACACCAATGTGGGGCCACATAGATTGCCAAATATCATGCATAGGGACATCTATATGGATTGCGCTTCTACATTGTTTTATTTCTCATTTAGATTATATGCTGTGGGGACTTGGGGGTTTGTCGTTTACTATTTGGCATTATCATTTATGAGTCTTCTAGTTGCTATTGGGCCTCTAGCTGTAAAGTGTCTTTTGTAGGGCCTCAAGCAATGCATTTGAGTCTCATTATTGACATGTTGATTACCGGGTGGCTCTCTACATATCAATTTCACTTCATTTTAGTATCGATGAATTCATTTAGAGCAATTTATTGTCAAGTGTTCTTATTTTTATTCCACTTACTTTTTTAAAGTACTTGCATTCTCCTCTCTATTTATGTTTCATACATGATTTTTTGCTCATATATTGGTATCAAAGCACTTTTTCTAAGTTTTATTACAACCCGATGAAAAAACACCTTGCTTGGTAGATGTTAGAGTGACTATCTTATCTTCAACGCGGAAGTAACAAATGAGCCGAATGAAGTGCTACACAAGCAAAATGCTAGAAAACTCCTCTTTCTTTTCAAAGAAAGGAAAAGGAAAGGTGAAGGATACCCCTGCCGGAACCAAAGGATAAAAGAAACTATCCTCAATTGACCAGGAGACCTTTGCCAATTCTAGGAGCTACAAGCAATGCTTTAATTGCGTGGAGCCAAGACATGTTGTGAAGGAATGCCTAAAGAAAAGGAAGAATTTTAAGGGGGCTTTGTTTAAGATGCTAGGTAACTCTAACATTTCTAGCATTAATTTATCCTTTGCAGATGCTTTTTTAATATGGCGATTTTTGGCCCCCACGACCTAATTTGGATGATTGGGACCGTAGGTGGCCAAGTCGTAATAGTTTTCTTTGATGATGGTCGTACATCCATTTTTTTCAATCATAAATTGTTGCAGAAGCTAAAGATGGAAACAAAGCAAAGTGATCATTGTTATGTGGTGAAGTTGGCCACAAGAACGGAAAACCAAGTGTGGGACCGGATAGTTCCACCTCTACCTTTGCAAGTTCAAGCCTATAATAATTAGACTTTCATATCATGAAGTCAAAGTGGATGTAATACTTGTGGAAGGAATGGTG
This sequence comes from Diphasiastrum complanatum, assembly GCA_029204225.1. Taxonomy (NCBI): domain Eukaryota; kingdom Viridiplantae; phylum Streptophyta; class Lycopodiopsida; order Lycopodiales; family Lycopodiaceae; genus Diphasiastrum; species Diphasiastrum complanatum. Next base: position 18,701,734 of record CM055098.1, read on the forward strand.
TTATGTACACAAGGAGTCATTAAAGGACTATAACCCAACGGGGTTGGCTCATTTGGTTGGCTTGGCATCCAAAGTTTCTTTGGTCCCAGGTTCGAGCCTCCCCTTGGAAACCAAGAAGCATTAAAGGACTATAAGACTCAATTTTTCTTTTCCACATAATGGCTCTTCAATAGAAGTTAATGGAAATTTTGATATTTCTCCTTCATACTAGATTTCTGCTATGGAAATGGTTGAATGCATGAATGATGTGGACTGTGATTCTTACATATGTTGGTTAAAGCATTTTGTTTACCATGAAGAATGCAACTTACACAATTACAACATGCAACTTGTACTAATGACTAATAATATAAGAGAGGAAAACTTGTCAGAAGGTGAGGCCTATAGAAAACTTAGGCATGAGTCTAGTGAAAAATTTCTAGACTAGCTACCAAAGGGTCTTCCCCCCTCTAGGGGTGTTGACCATGGTATTGAACTTCTCCTTGGAAGCCCCCTATATCTTTGTATCCTTATAGGATGAGCACAAAGGAGGAAGATGAAGTTTTTGGTAATTGCAACAATGTTTAAAGATGGGCCATGTAAGGCTTAGTGAGTCCCCTTGGGGGGCTCTAGTATTATTGGTTAATAAAAAAGACAGAGGAATTTGTCTTTGTGTGGATTATAAAAAATTAAACAAACAAACTATAAAACTTAGATGTCCCTTACCTCAAATGGATAAATTTGGACTTCCTCGGATGGGAAAGCAAAATGATGCCATATGGGTAGTAGTCCATAGTCTAACCAAGATGGCACAATTCATTCTATCAAAGCTTCAGAACTTGCTCAATGACATTGTTAGTGATTGGAATTCAAAGTTAACTGACAAATTTTGGCAAGTTGTCTTCAAGAAATTGGAGACCACGAGCCACTTAAAGGAATGACTTGGTGCAAATCAGGATGGTTTGATTCAAGCATATGAGCTAGTTCACTTGGATTTGTCAACCTTTGTACCTTTAGAATCAAAGGCCATTGTCAACGTGGGCTCAGAAATCGAAAGGTGATTTGAGTACTTGGTTCATTGGAAAGGTAGCTTTGACGATGAGGACACTTGGAAAAAGGAACAAGACCTTACACAAATTTCCAAATTTTATTCCTTACAAGAAAAGTCTTTTTAAGGGGGAGGGAATGTTAGGGACCCAATGCCTTGAATCCCACACGTAACTTGTAGCTAGATGTTGGATTGGGCCTATTGACTTGACCAGTGACTCGTGGACCGCATAAAAGCAAGTGCTTTCTTAGTGGTAATGTGTAACATGTAGATTGTAATTCATGATCAATTGATACTAAAATTTGAATCCTGACGTGGAACTTCAAACTTCCAACTCTTGAGTCTTGGTACTTAACAATACCTATCACCTGTGGTTTAGGGTTCTTGATCCATCTATTGCCTGCAGTTTTAGCTATGATCTATCTAAAATTATCAGTGACATTAGCTAGTAGCTACCAACTTCCATACATGACTAAAGATTGATCATTGTTACTTGTCACTCAAAACATTAATTTCACACCATACATATCACAATGTACAATGTACATGGCTAGCTAGAAGTGAATTAGCAAACCTACAAAAACCCTCAAGGCTCTCTCTCTCTCTCACTCTCTCTCTCTCTCTCTCAACTAGATATTGATACACATTCCATGATGAAAATGCCATGATTATGTAGTTTTTGTCAGGGTTATCTAAAAGGATCAGATGTGAGCTGAAACACCATAATGAGTACGCACTTTTGCAAAATGCTATGGATGATGCAATTCGAAAGGAAGATGAAGATTTAGACGATGAGCCGAACATCAGTATGTTGTCTTATACAGCAGTACAAACCACTATAACATCCACCACTATTGCATCAATGAATGTCAACGCTGCTGCAGAGATGATGCTCAATGAGTTGAGAAACTCGGGAAGAACCAGCAGAAACAGATGGAAAAGTTGCAGTCACAAATTGATGAGAAGATCAAAGCATTGGAAGATTTCCATGGACAAGTGAACAAGGAACCTGAGAAGTTTGCAAAGACTTTTCCTACTAGGGAAAATGTCGGGTGAGGCATGTGTGTTTTCTCCAAGGTACAAAGATGCTTTGTTATCCTGCAAAGACTCAAACAGCCAACAAGAGGCTGTAGCAGACTGTCCAACAACCACAAAATCACCAACACTTTGTTGTCCAAAGTGTTCCAAATGTGGACCTTGCTGTCCAAAAACCTTCCACGGGCCGTTCCCGATGCATAATAGGATGCTCATGATGTAACATAAGCTGAAAATGATCAATAAACCATGGCTGAATATGTTGTCCACCATCCTCAAGAAAAAAAACAGCAGCTTGCGACTTTGAACACCCAAAAAATCCAGCAACACGCCACTTTGAACCAATGTTCTAATTGACATGATTTTTTCCCCTCCTCCATTAGTACAAAATGGTTTCAAAGAATGCTTGATTTCAGCCTTTTCCAAAACATTAACTTGAAAAGCTTGCTCATAAAGTTCTTCACTAATGCATCCATCATTTGCAACAAATGGCTCAAGAGAAGAAGAATGCTCTACCATACCAACATTCCGTTTCAAACTTGTACTTGTAGAAAGACAATGATCAAACTTTGCATGCCTTTGCTCTTCTACCTTCAAAGAGGATGAAGTAGAGAGGAGAAAGCATGATGATGAATCCTTTATTCGGTATATCTTTAAAATTGTTTCCCAAGCACTTTTAGAGGTCTTGCAAAATCTCAAATGATATAAGATAGATCTTGTTACCGATAAAATCTTGATCACGTCAATGCAAAACCTCAGCTTGCAACTCCAAGAAGAATAGTTGGTGCCATCCAACATATCTTCGCCCGAACAAGTACGAATTGCTCCCAAATCTCATGCCTTAAGAACCAGGTAAGAAAATAAACTTTTTCAAACCCTAAATGTGCCCTGAAAGACACAAAAACCAGCAAGTATCAAATCTGAAAAATCAGCACCGAAATGTGTCGAAACCACACATTAGATGGATGTAGGAACTCGCCCTCCTACAAGCCTTGTGTGCTGAAAATTTCAGCCTGAAATTGCATTACAAACTCAAAAAACCAGCAAACAAAGAATTAGGTTAGCCTCCAACAAATCTTTTTCCGGAACCCTTCTTTCTTGCCAAAAAGTGTGAACAATACACACACGGATAGGGCTGTTGCAAACACCCTACAAATGGTAATATGCTGTCCGATTTTCAGCCTCGGAATGTGATCGGATTACCACCAAAAATTAGTGCCTTATTCCACACCTGGAAACAAGCAAAAAGAAGCGGATCTTCACTTTGTAAAATCAGCAAGGGTGCTGATTTTCAGCCAAATCAGAAGATAAAAATTGCTTGTAGATGGGCGCCCTCCTGCAAAGGAGCAAATATGAAAAATAGGGCAGCAGTGGACTAACAGAAGTAGGATAAACCTACACGGACGTGGGCGACCTAAAAGCAGCCCCGAAGAAGATAATTAGTGGCGCCTTCCTGCAACCTGAAAAATCAGCAAACAACCAACTGATTTTTGGGCGCCCAAAATCCTATTATCTCCTTTGATGTGTGGCGCCCTCCTACAAAATGGAAAAGAGTCAAAACTGAACGGATCTTCACTCTAAAAAAATCAGCAAAGGTACTGAATTTTTGTGACCCCTAAGTGAAGACGATCTCTTTGGTAGGGTGCCCTAAATCAAGCATAGAAGATCCATGGCTTTGATACCATGTAGGAAATCAAAGTGCCAAGATCCTTCTAACATTCAATTTCCATATACAAGAAGAAGAAGAAGAAGAAGAAGAAGAAGAGGGAGAGGGTTAGGCGCCCTCAAGGAGAGAGAAAGTAGTAGCAATGCTTGAAAGGGAATGAATTACAAATGAATAATGAGTACATATAAATAGGCCTTCCAGGGGCCTAGACTCTTCCAAACCCTAAGTTCTAGAACCTTCCAAACCCACTACTAATTATAGGGCACCCCCAAAAGTCAAGATAGGGTCCCTTAACATAATTAGACTTTACTTGGACCCATGAGTTATTACTAGACCAAAATTGGGTCCAACTTAACTAAAACTATCTTAACATGATCTAAATAATAAACCTAACCCATGGTTACACAAGTCTTGACCTTTTGGGTCAAAGTAACCTATGGGAAACTAACATTATCATTTATAATTTCTAACAATCCATAGGCTATGATTCAGATGGAGAGGCCGAGATTCCAAATTCCTTCATACATCTGCAGTAGAGACAGTGTCGACGGCCAGAGAGACAGCCAGCTATTAGGCCACAGCCCAGAGCACCACGGCAGCAGAGACGACATCGACAGCCTACTCAGCGGCAGAGGTCCATGGCACATCAAGTGACACCTTCACAACATACCATCGACCATTTCTTCCATGCTGATGGGCATCATGATATACTATTCCAGGCTGTTGGACCTTGTGGGCTAGCCATCTTTATGCATTACAGTTGCAGTTATCATTTTTTATGGATGATTGAGCTTTAAGCTTCTATGTGCACACTTGACATGTACCTTTTCTTAGTCCTATGTACCTTAGGGTATTCAAGGACAATCTTTTTTTCTCTCTCTCTCTCTCTCTCTCTCTCTCTCTCTCTCTCTCTCTCTCTCTCTCAAATGCGCGCGCCCAGCTCCCTCAACAGTCCTCTAGAAAATGGCACCAATACGGTTCGAACCATTATTTTTTCCGGTTCGAACAGGGCTGATTCGAACCGGCGGTTCGACACAACTATGTCGTCTCCACTAACTTTGACAACAACGACTAGATCCATGTCTATCCCTTATCTCTAACATCTTGTTAAACCGGCTCATTGGGTCACAACTTGTGACACACACGACCTAACTTGGCCCATATGCCTATTTCATGGCTACCAACCATCACCACAACTTAAGCTCTAGCCCTTTGGTAATTGATTTGTCATGGAGTCATATTAGGACTATGATTGAGCCCTAACAAAGGTATTGAGAGATAGATACAAATTCTTAAACATGGGTATATAGCAAGGAGGCAAACATGTTCAGTTAGCACCACTTCTATGGATGAAGTAGAGCTATATGCAAATGAAGTACATGTATGTATGGATTAGGCATATGGTAAAGTACCTACAAATTAAGCCTATGTATTTGCAGACTAGCCACAATTTGTTCTAGTTGAGGTATGGGCACTTGACTAATGAGTCACATGAGGTACGCGAATAAGTTTTTGAGACATGAGGTACAAGATAATTGTCATTAGGATTAGGCATGTACAAATGTTGCACGTGCACAATCACTTCATTGGTTTGTTGTCTTCATTCTTGCTACTATTCTTAGCTTCATGATGCGCACATATCTTGTTCAAGTACAACCGCTTTATCATTTTGCTCCTCTTTTGGTTCCTATAACTCACGCATAGCTATCTCTTCTTTTGGTGGTAATTATATACCACAACTAGCAATGTCATGACTCATAACTTCTCATGGAGTATAGTAGTTTTCGTCATTCTTTTCTGTATACAGGTGCCTTGGCTACATGGATCCTTTTGCATCGAGGGGGTCTCCTCCTATGATGATTCAACTCTCCTGGTTGCAATGGGGTTGTACTATTTTTCTAGTTAGCATCTATATGACTGTGTTTGTCACTAGATTTGGTTACATCATTGAAAATCTTTGTCCTCTCCGAGCCATTTCTTGCATTGTTATTGAATAAATTTTGATCTATTTGGTGGTGGTTATTTGGGTCTTTTGTTCCTTGAGTACTTAGGGTACACATACTCTACCAGATTGGCTTGGTATAAGATAAACAATATAGTGTAATCTGCCTCTACCTTCAAGTAACACCCAGTTGGCATGTCATTTGGGTCTATAAAACAAACGTTTCCATCATGTTTTGCTCATACTCTATGTAAGGATACCTTTTTTAGGCATTCTTGGCCCATATGTCTAGCATGGTGGTGTATGGGCAATAATGTTTCCATCATGGTTCCAGTTTTTTTGACTACTACTCTAACCTATGTTGCACCCTTCAGTGTCATCACATGATTAAATAGAGAGAATATTACTTGCACTCACAATATTCATACTATGTTAATACTTTCATAGAATCACATGTAAAAAACGACTGAGTTACATCTTATCTTAGACCCAGTTCTCTGCTGAAAAAAATCAAGAATTTCGATCTCACATCATTGATGGATTTGCAGAATCAGTCTGAAGTTAGTGGTCTTAAAGTATTCAGTGTAAATCGTCAACAATGTTGATGACCGAAAGGATCAAAAGGCTTGAATCAAAGCCTGAAACAATTAGGAATTCAAAGAAGCAGACTCTTTTTCTGTTGTCTTCTCAAACATTGAAGAGAAAATTTTGTGGAAACTCAAAAGCAAAGACCTCTTTTAAAAGCCACTGGATCAGCACAGTATATATTACATGTAGTGGAACTTAGTTTCTGTCAAACTAAAGAAAACTACAACCGCACAAACAAACCTCTATATTCTCCTGGTTTTCTGATGCAGGCTTCTAAGTGTCCTTTTGTTTTCAAGACAATCAACCAAGTTGCAGATCTTCCGTATTGAATGCATATTTTGTTAGTGTTTCAGAAATTCATTTGTATCAAATTTTTGTTTAGAAGTTGCAAATGCACATTATGAGATTGTTGCATGCAGATTTGCAATTGATTATGCTGGCTACAAGGAGAACCTGTAAAGTAGGAATACTTGTAATTTTGAAAAGAGTTTGGTACTCTTTCAGAGTTGGAATTTGCACTTATGAGCATATTTACTGCGGATCTTGGTTTTGAGTATATCAGAATCTGTGAGATTTTAATCTTTGCTATTTTTTTGGTAGATAAAACTCAAAATTTTGCTGAGCAGTAATTCAAGGCTATATGTTTTGGATGCTGAGGACTCTCAGGTGAAATTAGGCTGTCGTATAGCAAATCTATGTTAATTACCTTGTCTTTGCTATTATTTACAGATTTTGTGTTTTTATGATATTGATCATTCAAAGACTTGATCTTCATGTGAATCTCAGTCCAAATCTAGTGATAATTATGCCCAAAAGCTTGACAGGGATTAAAGTCCCGGCTACCTAAAGTGTACCACTGAATAATTGTTGACTGCGAACTGTAAAAGATTCAGTGTTTCTTTCCCAAAAAGATTTAGATTGTTTATTGGCAGTTTAAGTTGACACATCCTTTGAGCTGCTACAACCTGATTATTGATTTTTGCATCTGCAAGGGTTAATTTGTAGAGAAACAAGATAGAGCATAACTTGACAGCAGGAGGGGAAAAACTAGCTCAAACTGATGAACCAGATGACAGATACCATTTGAAGCTCAGAGGAGAAATGGAGAGTCATTTATTCAATTGAAGTAGTGAGCCACCTACAGCCATGCCCATTTTTCTCATATGAACCTAAGTAACAAGCGTTTTTTCGTTCATGGTTATCCATTTAGTTTGGCAGCTGGCATTAACACTAGGGATCACTTATGGTGTCCAGTTTTTCTTCATCACCTTTCAAGAAAGATGAAGCTTGGTACATAGACAGTGGAGCCTCTTCACATATGTGCTGTTCAAAGGAGTCATTTGACTCAATCTTACCTTTCAAAGGACTCGAGAGATCTATTTACACAGCTAATGATCATGAGTGTCCAATAGAAGGAATTGACAACATTCCATTAAAACTTGCTTCTTCAGAAGTTCTTGCACTTTCTAATGTTCTTTTCATTCCAAAACTTACAAAGAACTTAATTAGTGTGGAAAAGTTGCCTGATAATGGTTGTGATGTAAACTTCAACTCCAATACTTGTTTTATCAAGAGAAAAGATGAGATCCTTGCTGATGGAACTAGATGTGGTGGAATTTTTAACTTGAATTTTTATGAGAATGCAAACCTTTGTGAAGTTGTTTTGTTATCTAAGGAGGAGCTGTGGCATAGAAGGTTGGGACATCCTAACTTTACATCTATGTCTTCTATGATTAAGAAGGAGAAGGCTATTGGTCTTCCAAAATCTCTTTCTTAAGATTTCAAGCCTTGTGAGGCTTGTGCCATTGCAAAGTCACACAGAAAGCCATATCAGAAGTCTTTTATAAAGACGACTTATCCATTGGAACTCATACATTTAGATGTACACTTTTCCTCTTTTAAAAGTATTGGTGGTGCAACATGTTTTGTCACTTTTATTGATGATTTTACTAGATACACTTGGTTGTATCTACTTTCTTCAAAGGCTATGGTTTTTGACACTTCCTTATTTTCAAAGCTTATGTAGAAAAATAGTTTTCTTACAAAGTTAAAGCTTTAAGATGCGATGGAGGAGGTGAATATATCTCCAACAAGTTTCATAATTATTATGAAGGTGAAGGAATAAAGAGAGAATTTTCTTGTGCCTATTTTCCATACCAAAATGGAGTAGATGAGAGGAAAAACAGATCTTTATGTGAATGTGCTAAAGCAATTCGAGTAGCAGCTTCTTTGCCTATTGAATATTGGGGTGAAGCTATAAATTGTGCAAACTATTTGTGCAATAGATTACCTCACAATGCTCTTTCTGGAAAAACACCTTTTGAAGTCTTGTTTCAGAAAAAACCTAAGGTAGATCACCTTAGAGTTTTTGGTTGTACTTGCTTATATGTCCTTGGAAACAAGGAAAAGAGATGATCCTAATTCTGTTAAAGGGATCAAGGTTGGATATGCATCCAACAAGAAAGCTTACAAGATCTATGTTCCTTCTACCTCAACTACAATTGAGAGTAGAGATGTGATATTCCATGAAGATAAAAAATACATTCTTGAGAAGGTCGAGTTCAAAGATTCTCACAAAGATATTCCAATCATCACCCTTGAAGATCATCATGGAGAGATGAGGCCGAGATTCGAGGAGGAGTCACCTCGAATTTTTTCACCAAGGAGATCTCAAAAAGAAAGATCCGAGCCTAGAAGGCTTACCTATGAAGATAGAGGAAAACAAGTGGAAATCAACTCCACTAATTGTGCCTATTTTATTTCTCATGAGGAGCCAAAGGATGTATATGATGTTATCAACTCAAAAGAATGGCACCTTGCCATGAAGGAAGAATATGATGCTTTGATGGCCAATAATACATGGGAGCTTGTGGATCTTCCATTCAACAAGCATATCATTGGTTGCAAATGAGTTTTTCGAGTCAAGTATAATTAAGATGGCACAATCAACAAGTACAAGACTAAGCTTTGTGCTAAAGGCTTTGCTCAAGTATATGGACTTGATTACGATGAGACCTTTGCCCCAGTTTCAAAGATGGTGTCAATTCGAATCATAATTTCTCTTGCTTGTTTTTTCAATTGGCAAATTTTTCAACTAGATGTTTCTAATGCATTTCTAAATGGCTATCTAGAAGAAGTGATCTATATGGATCAACCTATTGGGTTCATCCATGATGAGAGTAAAGTTTGCTTGCTCTTCAAAAGTTTATATGGATTAAATCAAGCCCCAAGGTCATGGTATTCTCGACTTAACACCTTTCTTGAATCACTAGGATTTAATCTTAGTAACTATGATCCTTCCTTATATGTCAAGTTTTTTGATAAAGATATTGTCATCCTTCTTATTTATGTTGATGATATCATTCTTACAGGAAGTTGTATCAAGTTAGTTGAGGAAACCAAGATTGCACTTGGAAAAGAGTTCAAAATGCAAGATCTTGAAAAAATTCACTATATTCTAGGATTAGAGATTGACTTTCTTAAAGATAAAGCTTTTATATGTCAATCTAGTGTGCTCTTTCAATGTTAAAAAAGTTCAATATGTTGAATTGTAAGAGTATAGAAACACCTATGGAGCAAAATGTAAAGGACTCTAACAAAGGTGATAAAAGATCCTTCGAGGACATCACACTTTTTAGAAGTATTATAGGCTCCTTAATTTGGCTCACAATAACTAGACCTGACATAAGCTTTAGTGTTCATAAGTTGAGCCAGGTTATGCAAAATCCTTCAATTTATCATTGGAAAAAGGCCAAGAGAGTGTTTAGATATATATCTTCAACTTTTGATTTTGGTTTATTGTATAAAAGTGAAGATCTTTCTATTATTGGTTATTCTGACTCGAATTTTGTAAGTGATAGAGCAGATCAAAAATCTACAAGTGCTTATGTCATATATTTTGGAGGAAACTTGATATCTTGGCTTTCCAAAAAGCAAGATATTGTATCACTCTCATCATGTAAAGCTGAGTACAAGGCGCTCACTACAACAACAAAGGAAGTGCTTTGGATCAAGAGGTTACTAGTGGAGCTAAAGATAATTATGGAAGAAAATATACCTATGATCATGTGTGACAACATTTCAGCTCAAGCCCTTGCCAACAACCCAATATTCCATGCAAAGAGCAAGCATATCGAAGTTGCACATCACTTCGTGAGTGAGAAGCTCATTGGAGGTGAAATCAAATTGGAGTACATCGACACATCATCTTGCATTGTAGATATGCTCACCAAACCTTTGAGCAAAAGTTCCTTCAACAAGCACAGAGCCAACCTTGGAGTTATACCAAGATCCATATTCAAATCAATATAGATCATTTTTAGGAGGAGTGTTAAGATTGAAAAACAATCCATATTGATTTTTTGGCTTGCTACAAATGTTGTACCATGCAAGTATGTAGCTCATTAATGCAAAATGCCAAGTTTGGCCTACATAGAACTCGAGCTACACGGTTATGTATTATCTAGTTTGATAAATGCAACTTGCATATAGTTTGTAGACATAGAATTAGCATAATTATGCTTGTAGAAACTCGTGGCAACTCACATGCATTAATTGTAAGTGATCCATAGTGACATGCAAGGCATGCACAAAGTTTAATGGACACATGCATGATGATTTGGACATTTCTAGTTAGAACTAGTACACTTGTAAAAGGTTGGTAGAATTCCATGCATGACAAGTGACAAATGTCACATAGACTTTAGATGTCATTTTGGAATGGATAGATATGGTTCTACCTGGAGCTACCTCAATCTCCATAAATATGTGTAGCTTTCCACACAATCAATGATGAAGAACCAAAGTTTTGTAGCTATCTCATGTCATTTTGGATCTAAACAAATATTGCTTGTTATCTCTCTAGCTCTCTCTCTCTAACTCGTGTTGAGGCTAATGCTCATACATTGAAATCTTGTATTTTTATTCATTCTTTGATCATTGCTATTATATTCTGTTGATTAGCATGCTAGATTGTGGATTAGCCATTTCTTCTGAACTAGATTTTGTTGATCAATCTAGAATCAGGTTATAGTGCCAATCACAAAGCTTAATCAAGATCAGTCACTCTTGTAGACATTTCCCACACGTGTGAATTCTGAAAATTTTGTCAAATTTCATATGAACTCGGTTGTCATTCTTAGAATCATTAGAATCTATTATCCAAATGAGCTCTCTAGGATACAATCGGTAATTAGTTGAGTCTCTTTTTCAACTGAAAAATACTCTGTACTAGGAATTCTTTATATTTTATACAGATAACTTTTATTGATGACTCACAAATTATGCATCTTATAAACAATATAAATTGAAACAAACAGTTCTTTGTGAATTATCTTTACATTTATCATTTAAACCAATTAACTTTAATGAGGAGTAATCTAGCTACTCAAGTTAATTGTCATTGATGCAAAAATCTCAAATGCCTAGGTGCCAAATTTGCTCATACTAGTATAACACCACATTTAGATCCTCTTCTAAATCCTCTTTGAGCTAATAAGTTATACATTCACAGAAGGACCAAGTAATTGTTTCAAGTGTTACTTGTTCATATTAAGTCTATGTTCAACAACTAGTTTAAGTATACGATAGAAACCCAATAACAAGGAACACATAGGGGGTTTGGTATTTTGTGAGTAAATCTTTTGCGAGTTTCTTTCTTGCCATGATTCAACAAAAAAATAGCACGTGGTGTGCTACTTTTTTTATGCCACTACTTAAATGTTTATTACTAAAAATTTGGTACATAGTTAAAAATCCCATAGTAGAAAAAAAAATTAAATAATTTTTTTTTTGTAGCATCCAAAGATAGTGCTCCGGCATGCCAAGCAAAACTGCTCAGAAAAGTCGGGCTGTTTCACTTGGCCTGTTGGCATGCTATCTTTGGAGCCTACAATTTTTTTTTTCTTGTTTCTTTTAGCACATTGGCGTGCTATCTTTAATGGTTGCAAATTGTTCTCTTCTAGTTATTCTACTAAACATGTCGGTCTCTCACCAAAACAATTCATGAGAAGCAGTAGATGCATGAGTATCCTTACCATTCTATTATAGGATCTTTTATGTACGCAATGATCTGTAACAGGCCAGACATAGCTTTTGTAGTCAGCTCTCTCAGTCAGTTTATGATCAACCTTGGTGTGACACATTGGAAGGCTCTTATTAGAGTCATCAGATATCTTCGAGCTACTATAAACTTTTGCATTTGTTATGGAGCAGTCGACAACGACAAACTCAATTTACTCAGTGGTTACACAGATGCAAGTTGGGCAAGAGATGTAGACACTCGTAAATCTATTTCTGGATTTACATTCTTCCTCAACAATGGTCCAATTTTCTGGAACAATCGCAAGAAATCTTCGATAGCTCTAATTTCCACTGAATCAGAGTATATCGCAGCCTCACAAGCTACAAAGGAAGCGATTTGGTTGAGAAACTTATTTTTAGATATCAGTCTGAATCAATCTGCTCCGACATTATTATTTTGTGATAATCAAATTGCCATTGTCTTATCATCCAACCCTAGAATTTATTCTAGGAGTAAGCACATTGAACTGAAGTATCACTATGTCAGAAGCAAAGTTCTCAACAAAGAGGTTAGATTGCAGTATTGTCGAACGTAAGATATGACAACAAATATTTTTACCAAAGCATTAAGCTTGGAAACGCACAGAAGGTTCTATGCAGAATTAAGTTTAAAGGTCAAGGCATTCATGGATTTAGATTAAAGGGGAGTGTTGGATTATTCTCTTTCCTACTAATCGCCTAGTTGACTTTAATCTTCATCCAACTGTTTATCCAGTTCTGCGAATTTGCTCATGTTTTTATACAGTCTGCAAAACTGCAAGTATTTTTACACAGTCTGCAGAAATACATGGAGTTTGACAACAATATCATATTTTCTCTCTCTACAATCCAGACAGTGTCGTCTGTCAAGAATTACGAGTAGAATTATAGTGTGGCATTTTTTTGCATTTTTGCGACACTGTGCTTGTCAGGAATCAAGTATAAAAATGCAGTGTCGTCTTTTTTGCATTTTTCGCCTGTCAAGAATTGTGAGTAAAACTATAGAGTCGCATTTTTCGCATTTTTCAAAGTGCCTCAAATGTTAAGGAAATGACTCTAGCAAATTGTGGAGCTACCCTAATATGAAAGAAATGAGATTTTAGGACAGTCTTTTTTTTTTTTTTTTTTTTTTCGCAAAAAGCCGACACTGTCGTCTTTTTGCAACACCGTCGTCTGTGACAATTTTAGTTCATTTCTACAGAGTAACAATTTTAGTTCATTGATGCAAACAGACCGTTTACAACCAATTTTCACCACTTATCAGCAATCAATTTTTGAGAAAGAACTGGATGAATGCCAGCGGACACCAACCAACTGGCAATCACATTTGATGACCTGATTACTTAGTATAAATAAGTTGTTTATACATCTCATCAAGTAATGAATCAACATTGTGAATTGTGAAGGAGTTGAGTGTTATTACACAACGACACTTTCTGCGCTCTCATCAAGCAGATTGTTCACAATCAGAAAGTATTGTAGTGAGCTCTCTATCAAGCTTTCAAGCTTGAACTCACTTGAGCATTCTAGCTCAGTCTTTTAAAGATTTATATTTAGAGTTGCTATTGCGCTACTGCTTATCAGCAGAGCTGCTATTATCAAACTTATTTTCAATTACTCAGAGATAGCTTAAATGCGTGGTTTCTATCCGTTATTGTCTTGCACTCATTAGCATCTGACTTTGTTTTTCCGAATCAATACTATTTTTTATTGCGTTCAGTATATGTTAGAATACATGCATCTCTGTATTGCTTTTGTAACTGATAGAAATTGTTTGAGAATTCAATACTTTATGTTTGGCTACGTAATCATTTAGTATCTAGTGAAAGTTAGTTGTTAAAGATTGAACATGATTTCGATCACTACTGCTTGGTTCAATTTTTGATAGACGTAGTCATGCATTGGAAGTAGGAAGTTTTCGCATTCTATTACTCGCCTATTTTGGATAGTATTTGTCTCTTTGCTTCATTTGCTTCCTGATTCCCTTGGGTAATCCTGCCATGAACCATGTTAGTACACTATGATCTGGGACGCTATCGAGGCCGCATCCACCGCACAATCTTTTGATTCGTTTGATATAATCATGCAAGGATCTGTTTTTCTTGTCCATACGGATTTGTCCAAGTTGCAGGAATGGATCAGAAAGGAAGTGGGTGATTTTAAATCGTGTGATGAACTCAACTTGTAAGATGTTTCAATCATCTCGTTCGTTTTGCTCAAGATTGAAGTACCAATCTTTCACGATGTTGGTTAAGCATACATTGAAATATCTCAACAACTCTTGTAGGCTGTCGTCTCCATAGGCTCTATACGCTTGGGTGTAGATATGTAGGAATCGTCACAAATTTCTCTTGCCATCAAACCTTGGAAGGTCGATCTTAGGAAAATTCTGGACTATGTGGGGTACAAACGGCCTAGGATTGTCCATTGGGGGTGGATCTACGTCAACGGGTTCAGGTAATAATGCATACAATAGAACTGAAAAAGGAACCGTTTTTGGTATTTTCACTATTTGATTGCTTTTGACTTTTTTTTTGTTTTTATCACTCAAATATTTTTGTAGATCTTTTGTGTATTTTGTTGATCAGATCATGTATTTGTGTAAGGATCAAACCAAAATGATAATGATCTCAGATCAAGATCGGATCAAGATCAAAAAATAAAAGTTAGATGGATGGTCAATGGCATAAATGCAAATCCAAAAGGCAATCGGAGAAAATAAAAATAACAAAAAAATACAGATGGATTTTGATTGTCAAAAGATTCAAAAATTATTAGATTTTCTCTGATGGCGAGTTATAGCTGGACGAGTAATAGCAGGCGCGAGTAATAAAATTGTAACTTGCCGAGTTGTCTCCAGGTCTCTATTGATGTTCAGAACACTATGGAAAAATGATGAGTAATGTGGAGGAGATGGCGAATAATACTGATGGTGAGCAATAGCTCTGATGGTGAGTAATAAAATCTTAACTTGCTGTCTGACAGAAGATATAGATCAGTATGTGTAGGCCTCAACTTTGATGGCGAGTAAAGATAGTGAACAACTAAAGAGAAAGCTTTGATGACAAGTTATAAATCCTTGTTGGCGAGTAATAACTGACGAGTAATAAAAATGATGAGAACTACAATTTTGGACGAGAAAATTCAAAATGGCGAGTAATAGTCCTATAACTCGTCGATCACCAGAATGATAGCTCTAAGGTTGCTGATCATCCTACTCTAATGACAAGTAAATATGGCTTGAAAAAAGTGACTTGGTGGGTAATAGGTCATTGGGCGAGTAATGGTACTGATGATGAGTAATAGGCCACTGGACGAGTAATGGTACTGATGGCGAGTTATAACCTATAACTTGTTGAGCTCACAGAAGAGAGCTTGGACCCTACCCAGCTCTCTGGAGAAGTGGCGAGTAAAGGGGCAACATAAAGGTCAGAAAAAACCTGTAGGTGAGTAACAAATCTGTCAAAAATGCAATAAAATTTCAAGCAAAAAGCAAACTAAAAATCCATCTAATCAATTGCTTAGCACCGTCTCCCCAGTAACGGGGCCAAATAAATGTTGGACCCTTTTCATGCCTCTATAATCGGTGCGATCAAGAGGACAAAGAAAGGGTTTTGAATCTCCAACCGGGTGAGTCATCGTGTAGTACATGCTTCGATCTAATTGGGAGAGGGTTAAACTACGGATCTAGATGGAATCTAAGCCTATTTGTCAATCTTGGCTTTGGATCTGAAAATGGAATGACTTAGATGAGGGGTGGGTTGCTTGACATTTTTCTTGGCTCTTTTTTGGGTTTATGGTATGTGAAGGTCCTCATTTTGGATCTTGGCTTTCTTGGTGAATCTAGGCTTCTTGAGCTCTAGATATTTTCCTCTTGAGGGTTATCTTCTCAAAGTAGGGGAGCAATGTAAGTAAACCTACCTAATGGATCTTATTGATCACTCCAAATGGATTTCTAACACCTATTTTACTATTGTGTGATTTTGTGGATTAGAAGGATGAAAGCTTGAGCTAATGATATTTCTATTTGTGATAGCATGATCAATCAAGCATTCATTCATCCACAAACAAACATATAATGTCAAAATAGGAGGACTTCACAAAAGTAAGAAAATGGACTCTCAATCTCTAATCTTACAAGTGTCAAGTGATTTCAAAATGGTGTCACATCCCTACTTATAGACAAAGCTAGGGTTAGAGTTTTTGGTTCACCCAAAAATCATGTGCCATAACAACTTGACTATCTTAAAGAGTTATAAACAAAAATGCATTTAAAAACTACTTGGGTCCTTTCTTATTTTTGACCCATTGGAGTTTAGCTCTATTTTTATTTCTCTCACCTTTGGCTTACAAGGGTGTCAGACGTTATTTTATAGATAGATCTTAATCTTTATGTCGACTCGGCCATGATTTTATTCTCGTCTTTGTAAGATGTGTTGGAGAGACGCTGGTGGGCTTTGGTTTCGCACTCATTGGCCGGTCCACGACTTGTCAACCTTATGATATTGGCGTTCCCAGTAAATTTGGATTCTGGAACTCCTTCTTGGTTGATCGTCAACACTCCTTAATGTAGTTTGGCGGCATGATTCTTCCATTTGATATCCGTTAGGCTTTTTAACATCTGGAATCCGTTCGAAGAATCTTCACCAAAATCTTCCAACACCATTTAATATGCACAACAACAAAATGCATGACTTCCGACACAAGGCTCCGACGGATTCAAAATTTTTTCATAATCTGTCGGAATCCGACATTATATATATATATATATATATATATATATATATATATATATATATATATATATATATATATGTATATATATAATTTCTACGGATGTTGAATTTTTGACAGACAATAAATACGTCAAAATTCGACATCCCATTTCCAAGACACTGCACAATTTTTAATTGATGATGCCACTTGTCCATGCATAAAAAAAATAAAGCGGACGTCAAAATCCGACGGATAATACAGATGTCAAAATCCGACATCCGTGACTATTCTCAAAGCCGCATCATTTTTCTAGGTTTCTCTTATTTTTTATTGTTGTAGGAGATTATTGGAGATCGACTTTTGGCGCTTCTTCTCAACTCTATCAATCCAAGTATGATTCTTTTATTTTATTATGTGTAACTAAGATTTCTTTCTTTGTAGCTTTTTCTTGTATACTATCTTTCTTGTATTGTATATTTTGTATAGTTAAACACAAATATGTGTCTGTGATTTATGACCTTGAGAGAGTGAGAGAGGAAGAGAAGGATGTGTGTGAGAGAGACAGAGAGAGCAAGAAAAATATGGATAGAAGAGTTTGATTTAATGTTGTGTTCTTTGTAGATTTTAGGGTTTATATTTTAAGCACTCTTATCTGTAGCATGACCCTTCTTTCATCTTTATTTTCACACATAGTACTATCATGACACTTTCATCTCTTTTTGGAGGCTTGAATGATATCCATGTGTGCATGAAAAGAGATAGATAGAGAGAGAAAAGATTAAGTTAATGTAATAGTTTTTTATACATTTCAAGATTTAGGGTTTCATGAGCACTCTAGTGAGCATCATAAACTTTGTTTTCTCTTTCTTTTAAATCACACATAGTATTATCAATGCATTTTTATCTCTTTTTCAAGGCTTGAAAGTTGAATCCGCATGTACATGTGCAGAAAGAGAGACAAAAAAAAAAAAAAGAGACGATGGTGTCACATGCGCACTTCACGTTCCATATGCATCCCTTGAATGGGCCCCAAATTTTGGATGTGTAAGCCTCATGCTCACAAGTGATCCATGAGTTTCTTACATACTTGTTACTTCCAATAGAATTTCATTTTCTTATTCATCAACTTTGCGATGAGAGCACACAGATCCAATGACTTCCACCTCACTCTCTTTCTTACTTTTCTCTTTCTATTTTTGAGATGATCACATATTTATTCTTTTGTTATCTACTTGATTGCATTGACTATGCATTGCAATTTAATCCATAGCCATTTGTGTTTTAATTTGTCACTTATTAGTAGTGGTTGCAGGCAAATTCATATAAATTTAGCCTGATTAATAATTGAGTTTTGTGGCATTCTATCTAATTGTCACGCAAATCAATCATAATAGCAAAAAATTGGTCATAGAATTTTTAGATTTTTTCTATTTATGAATAGAAAAAAAAAATTGTCGGATTCCAACATAGATTTATTTTTTGTCAGATTTCGACAGAAAAAAAAATTGTTGGATTCCGACGTGAAATTTTTTTTGTCGAAATCCGACATCCCACATGGCCGTCAGAATCCGACGGCCACGTGGCACATTTTTTGAGAATTTTGTTGCTGGCTTTGGGCTTGTTGACGGATAGCGACGGGCCTATTGTGACCGACGCTCGCGTCGATTAAAAAAAAAAATTTAAACACGATTTCACGTCTAAAATCTCGTCTGAAATCGCGACAATTCTTATAGTGATAGAACGATGGATATCTGATAGCCGCCATCAACGAGTCTGTTATCCATGCTGCCATTCATCTCCTGAGCAATTTTATAGCTATTAAAGTTTGTGTAAAGGACCACATTCAGTCCCTTCTCCTCCATAAACTCGTGCAATCGCATCAGGATTTCCCTTACGATAAAGCTGTGCCCTATGACTGGCACGCCTTCATCATTTTCGAGCTGAAGAGGGCCATAAAGCCCAACATGCGCAAAAAATTCGTTGCGGGGCCTCTTCTCTCTGCCCTTACTATTACTCTTCTTGAACAGAAAGTTCGAAATTTCCACCATTCCCAAGTCCTCTCAACTGCCGCCCCCTCCACTAGCCCAAGATCCCCTACTCTTCCAACTAACTCCCTCGCCAGCAAACGCATGCGCGGTGGCGCTTCATCTTCCACTACTCCTCCTTCCACCCGCCGACGTGCCGCACCACCCCGCCCTACAACAACTTCTTCCGCATCCGTGCCTCCAACTACTACTATACCCCCTCATACATCTATCCCCCCCATTTCTCCATCTTCCACAGCCGTCCTTGCTTCACCTCCACCTTCCATCACCATCGCCTCGTCCATCCCTCCTGTATCCCTTGATTCTTCAGTTTCCACTCCCCCCATCACCATAAACCCCCAAGATTCCCAATTGTCATTGTTGGAGGGTTTGTGGATCACGAGACAACCCTAACCCTAGTTAATAAGTGAGAGTGATTTGGCACCCTGCGTGTGTAAGTCCAACCCGATGATCACATAGTTATTTGATAAATAGAAAGTCAATAAAAAGATTTTAGGCCTTTTTGCAGGACTTTTAATGTCGCAAGGCCTAAATGTCAAGTTAGTAAATAAAGTTGGGACTCCCAACAAAATTGGTTCAAATTCAAATTCAAATTGGTTCCTTCCAATTTTTGAATGGGTTCCCACTCTTTTTTAAGTTTGAATAGTTAGGAAGGTAGAAATGGACCAATAGGATTTTGAGGCCAAGGCCCTCCTCTTTACTATAAATAGTGCCAAACTCGAGTTGCTCCTCATGTTCATATCCTCATTTCAATACAAGCAGATTGGTTCTCTTATGGAATGGATTTGTGAATGTCCTTGCTCTCTATCACTTTTCCTCCATCTCTCATACTTTTGTTGTGTTTGCTAATTGTTGGATCTGAATGTTATTGGGATTATCTTTATTATACTTTTTGTGAGAGAGAAAGGGAGAGAGAGAAAGAGTACGTTATCTTTGTTGTGGATCGTAGTATTAAATGGTTAGGGTTAATGGATGTTAGAGTTAGATGTGGATCTTCCATTCATGCTGAAATCTGAGATATGCTATCGCTCTCATGGGAACAAACCTACGCGTGACAACTACTTCATCTCCATGATGCTAGATTGCTTGGATCTTGGGTTGAGGATAGCCTAGGAAAGAAACCCACTACAATTTTGGTGTCGTTGCCGGGGAGCTATGCCAATTTTTTAGTTTGTAGCATGTTTGTTGGATGGTTAGCTTGCATTTAGGCATCTTGGTTTTGGCATGCTAGGGTTAGCTTTGCATTATGGGTGTGATTTGTGAGAGTTATGTCCAACAACGTTCAAAAAACGAGTGGAGATTGTATTTTCTGTTATTTTATTTTATTATTTTATTCTTTTTTATTCAATTTTTGCCCAAATTTCTGTTCTCTATAATTTAATCTAAATAGCTAAAATTGTAGAGCATTAAAAGGGCTTTCTAGTCATATAATTCTTTTTGGATTCCGTTTAGTATTGAGCAAGTTACAAATTTTTGAATTTGGCAAGAAAATTCTGTAAACTTGTCAAAAATCAGAAAATTTCATTTATTTGTTTATTTTTTGTTTATTTTTTATTCAATTTCTACCCAATTTTCCATCCTTGTAATTCAACCTGAATAGCTAAGATTGTAGAGCATTGAAAGGACTTTCTATTCATATGATGTTTTTTGGATTTAGGGTTTAGGGTTGAGCAAGCTACAAATTTTAGAAGTTAGTCACAAAATTTTGTAAACTTGTCAAAAACCAGAAACTTTTAGATTTTTTATTTTTCTGTCCTATTTGATTCATTTTTTAACCCAATCTGTTGTTCTCTTTAATTCCATCTGAATAGCTAGAGTTGTAAAGCATTGAAAGAGCTTTTTGGAGATATAATTTTTTCTCATTTCGTTAAGTATTGATGAAGTTACAAATTTTTAAAAATGTCAAAAAAAGAAATTATGTAATCTTGTCATTAGCTTCAACAATGTCATTGCTAGCAGGTGCACCTATCTACAACATCAACAAACATTATCTTGGGATCTTTTTTTGGATGGTGTCGACTACCCATTTGTCAATGAACAAGGTTATCATGAATGGCCACCGAACCCATATGGCTATTATTAAAAATTTGCATTCAAGCTTCGAGGCAGGTGTCGTGAGACCGCCACCATCAGTTTTGGTGGGGGATACTGTTGGAGGGTTTGCGGATCTCGAGACAACCCTAACCCTAGTTAATAAGTGAGAGTAATTTGGCACCCTGCGTGTGTAAGTTCAACCCGATGATCACATAGTTATTTGATAATTAGAAAGTCAATAAAAGGACTTTAGGCCTTTTTGCAAGAAATTCAAATTGGTTCCCTCCAATTTTTTTAATGGGTTTTCACTCTTTTTTAAAATTTGAATAGTTAAGGAGATAGAAATGGACCAATAGGATTTTGAGGCCAAGGTCCTCTCTACTATAAATAGTGCCAAACTCGAGTTGCTCCAATGTTCATATCCTCATTTCAATACAAGCAGATTGGTTCTCTTATGGAATGAATTTGTGAATGTCTTTGCTCTCTATCACTTTTTCTCCATCTCTCATACTTTTGTTGTGTTTGCTAATTGTTGGATCTGAGTGTTATTGGAATTTATCTTTGTTATACTTTTTGTGAGAGAGAAAGGGAGAGAGAAAAAGTGTAAGCTATCTTCGTTGTGGATTGTAGTGTTAAATGGTCAGGGTTAATGGATGTTAGAGTTAGATGTGGATCTTCCATTCATGCTGAAATATGAGATATGATATCGCTCTCATGAGAACGGACCTATGCATGACAACTACTTTATCTCCTTGATGCTAGATTGCTTGGATCTTGGGTTGAGAATAGGCTAGGAAAGAAACCCACTACAGTCACCCACCACCCTCGCTCTTGTCAACCTCATCAACTACACACCCCCCACATCTCCTTCCATCCTTGATACCACCCTCCAGTTTCCCACTTCCCTCCCATTGCTTCATTTGAACAGCCCATTTCACTTTCTCTACACACCTCTGCCACTCCTCCCATTGATTCATCCATTCCGAACAACGAGTTCGACAAACTGTTGGATGATGACACATTCGTGCAAACAAAGTACATTGTATCCCCTCAACATGCTGATCCCACCGCACCTGATGATATGATTGAATAGAAGATTCTTATTGAAGAAGACGATGACGACATTGTAATTCTATGGGCGACACCTCAACAAGCCCCAACAAGTAGCACCACCCAAGCCGGGGGCCACAAGACGTCCCCACGACCTACCAGACCTTGGGAACTTTACTCTAGGAATCCACATTGGATGGTTGGGTAGTAGAACTGGCAACCAACAATACCAGGTTGCGTGCGAAGCTCACACAGCTCCAGCAGGATTTGCAAGTGGCACTCCAACATGAGTACATGGAGAAGGACTGGGTCCTGAAGCTGAAACAAAATGAAAACAACCTTCAAAGATATATCAAGGACCTCTACCAATCAGTGATGGCTTCTACCAAGGTTCAAGAAGCTCAGTAGCAAGCACAATAGCAACTAGCCCTGCTCTAGGGCCAATTATTGGTAGTTGAGACAGAAAATCAATGCCTAGGAGTGGAGGTCCACACCCTACAGCCAACCAATCCTCATCAACCGTCCTCTCAGCCAACACGAGATGGATTTTTTGATGTAGCAGGTGGACCTGTATAGACAAAAAATGCTGGATGGCTACCAAGAAAGTTTTGACAACTACTGCCGCAACGCACTCCACGAATTAGCACAACCAAAGGCCGCCATCAAGGCTTGTCAACAATGGCTCACATAACAGCCACAACCAGTCCCGATGGTAATTCCAACGTCGCCCACATTAGAAGCTGCATAGGCAAGTTCAAGCCACGATCAAGAATCAGACGCAGTAGGGTCTGACATTCAAGACCAAGGCCAGAACCAAAGGCCTAGACACAAGCCAAGGTGCGAGATAGAGTCTAGGAAGAGTAGGGAAGGAACAACAAGCATCCACCTCCCAGGCCTCTCTTTCCATATCTACCAGCTGCACATTCCGCAAACCAAAAAGCATGGAGGATGAAATCAACGATTTTCTAGTCCAGGTTTTACATGAATCCTCATGCGACGACTGGCAAATATCATTCTCTGCCAAATATATCAAAGACAATGAGATCGTGTGCATTCATTAACTGGGTCCGCAACCTGCATGGCAACACTGCACTTTTGAAACGGATACGTCGACCATCAGAGCTTATATGACCATTTCGAGAAAACTGAGAGTTAATCCACATTTTGTCCCCTTTTCACGATGACTCAAATGGGCAGAATGTGGAGCCCCTTTGGACCAGATAACCTTTAGCACATTAAACTGGCCAAAGATCTACTCAGAGCATGGGTGAGGTATGGAAGTCGATGCCAAAAGGGCTCTAGTCCAGTTTTCCAACAGATATATCACATGCCTCGATCCAACAGTCTGCATGACAACCGAATTTGCCCGAGACTTAGAATTTTCGCTGCGGGTCACCACTCGATGTGACAATTTTTTGTCACCACCATTTTTTGATCCTAGTACAGCCCTGGCATCAACCAAAATGGAAGACCAACTTCTAGTGGCCCGAATGTATTATAGAGCGACGATGTTAGACCACCCATGGCCCCATAAATTTTAGACCTGGATAGCCCAATTTTGGCTCGAGGGTGTCCATAAGGTCTTTTTTTCACCAAAAGATCAGCATAGCTTGGCATGCATCGAGTATATGGACGACCTCACCAGCCTCCTAATAAAGCACCGCCGTGAAACTTGAGGCCAGTACTAATCACCATAGTGCTGAGGGACCGTCACTACTTTAGGTCGGAAGCCCTGTTGTGGGTATTCCATGCACATAAATAAAAAGAGCCGGAAGTAGAAAATAAGTTGCGAGGGCCGTGGCATCCTACGAGCGTAAGCTCATAGCTCAATGAACACTTGTAAACTAATGTATTTAAATAAATTAGACTTTGGGCCATGTAATTAAATTAAGTAAATAAAACAATGTCAAAAAGGCCAAAGTCTAAGTTAACTAAGTTTGCTAAGTTTTTGTTAAGTAGTCAAAATTAAAATGGTGGTAAGTGGGGTGTGCTTCTTTGTGCACCATAGATTAGAATGCGTTTCTTTTGAAGGGTCAGGATCTCAATCCTACCTCTGTGAAGTAGCCAATAGAAACCAAGGGGCAAGGGCCTCTCCAAAGATAAAAAGACACATTTTGTAACCCATTTCACATGCAAATAGAGAGGAGGAAATTCTACCATTTTGGAGATCCAAGCATTCTCATGTGCTAATACTTTCATGCTTTTGCCCCTTGTTTATGTTTATATTTTTCATTCTTGCATTGTTCTTGCTTTAATGTTTTTAATGGCTTTTCCAATAGTATGTAGTGTTGAGCACATGGGCTAACCTCCTTCACCTCTCTTCTCTTCTCTTCTCTCTCTCTCTCTCTCTCTCTCTCTCTCTCTCACACACACACACACACACACACACACACACACACACACACACACACACACATTTTGATTGTGTATGTGGTTAGTGCTAGTTTGGAGCTAGAGTTAGTTTCGTATAGAAAGCAACTAAGTAAGCAACTAATCTTAGTTAGATATGCGCATTATGTACTCATCTAGGAATTCATTAGAAATTGGTTCGAATTGGTTTTTAGTTTAAAGCTGTGATATATAGTCGACATTTTGGTGGTTCTTTCCTTTCCTTAACTCCACTTGATAGTCAAATTAGAACCCATCTAGCTATCCTTCCTGAAAGGTCGGCTTTATTTACTAGATGCTTTAATGCATAATGATCTACATAAAAAACAAAAGGGTATCCTAAAAGATAATGCCTAATTTTTTTAACTGAATAGATCATCCTTAACAAGCTTCCAGTTCTCATAGTCACTGTTGTGTACATAGCGAAGTCGTTGTTCCTAACTCACCTCTTGCATCATGTGTCGTACTAGGCAAACACCTTCAGCTGCGCTTCCACCCCCTGCTGCAACTCGCACTGACCTGTCTATCCCCCAATCCACCAATGCTTCCCTCATCTCAACTTTCATACAAGGACAGTCTGTGACTATTGGAGATACCATTTCAATCACAGCCACC
The DNA here is from genome assembly GCA_029204225.1 of Diphasiastrum complanatum. Classification (NCBI taxonomy): domain Eukaryota; kingdom Viridiplantae; phylum Streptophyta; class Lycopodiopsida; order Lycopodiales; family Lycopodiaceae; genus Diphasiastrum; species Diphasiastrum complanatum. The sequence continues at coordinate 18,726,900 of CM055098.1, forward strand.
CAAGCCGCCTCACCTACACAAACGCGAGCAATTTCACCAAACACGTAGGCTTTCATGGACATGTTCGATGATTCCAATCCCTTACGGCCAGATAAAATTTTTGAGATGCCCAAGAGCCCAGGGCCCTTTGATTCCCAATCCCCTAGAAAAGGATTCGAATAATTCTACAATTTTTGATTCATCCTTTCAGATAGATCAGCAAGATCAAGCCAAAGTAGCACCAGATACTATCAAGGTCATCCATTCGATTCTGTCACCAAAGCTATTCAATGCTACCATACCAGATGGTTATGAAAAAGAGGATGTATTCGAGGAGGAAGATACACAGTCGAAACCTCAAGGCAACCCAAGTCAAGATTTTGAATCATAAATTTGTTGTTGCTACTGCGCCAACTGTGGATTCTGGTGATACTATGGGTTTAGTTATTTACCTTGCGTGGCTATGTGGTGACTCTTCAAAATACATTGACGATAGCGCAAGATCAAGTGGACAAAGTCGTCCAACATGCCAAACAGCATGAGTTGCTGCTCCAAGGGAAATTGGATATGGCTGCGCTTGAATGAGAGCGCCTCCAAGGTGAATTGGATGCGACCACCCTTGAACGTGATATGTACCTCCAGATGCAAGTACCTGATCGTCCAGTCACACCAGATGAGATCCGATATATGTTCAGGAAGGTTGAAACCTACTGAACTTTATTGGTAGGGTTTCAAAAATAATTTGACAAGTTAAAACATACGACATCGACCAAGCTGGCCAAGGCTAAAGCAATCATCAAGGACTACGAGAAGGTAGCCGCTCAAATCTTGGAGTCAAATCCCCAGATTGCCATTCCAGAAATGCCACAATTTTCACTAGGGCACCAAACTGAAGAGCAACAGGATGCTGGAATGGATCAAGGAGGCGATGCTGGCGTTGAAGTAGTAATACCAGTGGCACAGACCAAACAAATAGGTGCATATACATAAAAGACCAAACCACTATTTCAAAAGCCGATTACCATTGAGAAACACATTCAAGCATTTCTACAACAACATCCGCATGAGTCCTCAAGGGGTGGATGAGTGATTAATTCAAGACCTTTGAAATAGAGGATGGCAAAGAATTGGATAAATTATTAGCATTGGGAGAGCAGCCGGCTTGGAGAACCATAGTTTTTGAAAAAACTCATGATTCTATAAGGAGTTATATTGCCAGCCCTTGCCAACTACCAGTGGATCCATATTATGTGCCGATGTCACGTCGTAACAAATTTAGGTGTGCCAATGGACAAAATCAATATCCAAACTCCAAATTGGCCCATAATCCACCAACGTTACAATTCAGTTAATTTTCACCATGCCTTACAAGCTTATCAACAGGAATATATGTTCTCACTAGATCTGACAATTAGACAATCCGCGTTGTTCACAAAAAACTTGACAATGTTGGCGTCGGTTGCTACACGATGGGATGATTGCCTTCCTACTTTGGCTTTTGATCCTAATAAACCGATGACATTCGACAACATCCAAGATCAGTTGCCAATAGCAAGGTTGTACTATCGTTACTATCGTGCTGTGATGATGGGTGGCTCATGGGAATAAAGATTTACAGCATGGACTACGTCAAAGTGGCTGGCCTGTGCAAATAAGTGCTTCCTCCACACAATCTCTGCGTGTGTAAGTCCAACTCGATGATCACATAGTTATTTGATTAGTTACAAGTTAATAAAAAGACTTTAGGCTTTTTGCAAGACTTTTAATGTCGTGTCCTCAGTGTTTTTGCTATCTTCTTTTCATTTGGACATTCATTTTTTCCTTCGATCTGTATCATCAGTTTCTGTGTCTGACGAGTCACTGGAATCAGAATCGAAACTAGAAGAACTTGAACTGGGTTCAGATTTAGATTTATTTTCACTACCACTGGAGTCATGCTTAGACTTTCGAGTATGTCTGGTAGAATGTCTTTTGCGTGCTAACTTGGAAGTCTCATAGTTCTCAATGTTTTTTATTACTGCTGATAAAGAAGTCTCTTTGTCTGTAGTATCGATCAATTTTCTTGGTAAATTTAGCTTGATGGAAAACATGATGATCTTGAACTTGACTCCATGGACTGAATTGGTCTTTGCTAGTTCAAAAGGTGTGAAGATCAGCCAATGAGCTTGATGTTGATCTGAAATCACCATATCCATGATAATGCTTCTTTGATGAACTTGAGAGCTTTGCACCATCCTAGCATCTTCGAATTGATTCCTTCCAAATTTCATGTAGATGCTTGACTTTGAGGCTTGCTCCTTATTCATGTGCATGCTCCTCCATGAGAAAATAAAGATTTCTTCTTGACTTATTAGGATCACAAAGATCTAACATCATGTTACCATGATCTAGAGAATTAGACTTATCCAAATTGGCAAGACTATGCATGCTATAATAACAAAGTGTTTGCATCATGTCTTCTTTGTTTACCATGCTAATCTCAGATCCAATGAGGCTAAATACTTCATTATGGAGATAAGTGTCTTTAGAAGATGATTCACTTACTCTCATAAAGAGTTTACAATTTGCCTCAATACAAATTTTCAAACTATGAGTGAACAAATCGCTTTTGCTCTTACATGACTCAAGAGCATACATTTGATGAAATAACCATTTGCTTTCTAATTGATTTAAAATCAATTTTAATCTTTTAAGAACATCATCTATGTTCTCAAGAGAGACTTCATACTCAACTAGTATGGCTTTACTCCAATTTTGAGATGCAATGATCTCACTAAAGCAAATTGATTTATCAAATGACATAAGAGAAGTAAGTATGAGATGTATACCACATGAGATATGCTCCTCTTTCCCTTGAAATGTGAGCCACATGGAATCAACCATATTTCTTGAGTTTCTTTTGGGAATCACAACTTGAGAAGGTCTCTCCTCCTCAATCCTTGGCACACTTGAACCTTGAGATGATTCGTTAAGATCCTCTTCATGGTGCTCCTTCTTGATGGAAATCCGAGACCTCCATGTCTCATAATGATCACAACAACTATGACCACACAATATGCACTTCCTATGATTATCAAAATTACTTATGCTAGAACCATAAGTCCAAAAATCACCACAACTTGGCATGATTTTTCCAATATTGAAATCAAAAGGCATTTCCATCTCAATAAGGCTAACTACTTGCTTATGGATATAAGTGTCCACTTTGGATGCTTCACTTATTCTCATAAGAAGTTTACAACTTGCCTTTAAGATTGAAAACTTACAATTTTCATCTTTATGAATGAACACATCATTCATGATCTTATTGAAACGAAAAGATCCTACAAGAGATATTTCCATTTCCTTGACTTTATAACTAATGTAAGCTTACAAGGAAAACATATTTTGCTATCTTTTAAGGCATCACACTCAACTAGTATTGCCTTAATCCACCTTTGAGATACAAAAATTTCTTCAAAGCAAAATGGTTCTTCATAAGTTGACATGAGAGCATAAATCAAACTATTTTCATTTTGTGATTGCTCCTTATTCTTGATTGATTTCTCTTGGATCATAACAATAAGTTTAAACTTATATAAAGTTCCAAGCAAAATACTTTCCAAGGACATAAAATAAATCCAAGTTACTTTCATGAAAGTGACATCTATCTTTGTATCTTGAACCAAACAATGCACTTCCAAATGAAAAATTTCAAAAGATTTGACATGTGTTGTGATGGACTCTTGAAGACAAATCTTGCAAGTCCTTGTGAGACTCCAAGCCTCATTCACCTTTCCACAAAGGAAACACCTTTCCTTGGACTTGTCCTTCTTGTATTTGCATTTCGAACTTGAAGCTCCACCCTTCTCCTCGGCCCCCTTGATTTGGTTCTTCTTGGATGGATTAGTCTTCTTTTTGTAGCATCTTGAGGAAAAATATCCTTCCTTGCCACAAAGGTTGCACTTAGGATCCTTTATTTCCTTCAATAGGATGCCACCTATTGATTCCATGTGAATAAAAACCTGTGGTATGATTCTACAAATGTAATTTGTGACTTTCAAGAGACTAGCTTTGAACATCTTCAACAATCTAGAAGGATCTACAAAAGATCTAGCTCACAAACCTAAGAATCAATCTTCATAGTAATGACTAGTCACTTGGAAACTTTGCTTTGATCACTAAGACAAAAGCACACAATCTTTGAATCAAATCACTAAAGAAATAAGATCCAATCTCCTAGTGGACTCATCAAATACCAATGACTCTTTCTTTTGAAAGTTGAAATGGATATGAAAAAGATTTGACACCTAGATTTTCCTTTTCACTTGACTAGTTCTCTCAACACTTGGGATTCTTGAACAAAAGATGGGTTTTGTTTCAAATACATGAAAATCAAACTTAATCACTTCTTTTGGACTCACTCTTGACCCAAATAATCTCGCACTCGAGATTTAGAATGAATTTGATTTGATTTGACAACAAACTATACCACCAATTTTTCACAAAGCTTAACAAATTAGACAACTAGAGATTCACAAAGATCTCAACCATGCATGAATACTCAAATATGGACTCCTCCTCATTCTAGAAATCCAATGGGATCTCAAATTGATCCTCACACTCTCACAAAGAAAGTTGAATAGAACTAATTTGAGTTTCATACATTCTATGTCAATTTTTGCTCAACAAATTGAATTTAATCACTCCTATTGGATTCCACCAATTACTCTACTTTTTAAGACTTGGAATGAAATTCAAAATTAAAAGTGGTGATTTTTCTCAATAAGATATTGTGCTTCAAAGAGCTAATGCCACTTAGAAAGATTTGATCACCTAGGAAGAGACAAACTCTCCACCAATAACAACACATAATGAGCTTCTAGATCTTGCCCTCTACAAAGGAAGGAACTCTTAGAAAATTGGATATCTCTCTACACATTTGCCATAGACACCTTAATGACTCTTTTCAAACCTTACAATCACTCAAACAAATTGAGTAGGGTTGAACAATGTGACTTGGATCTCAATCTCTTTTCTAGAACTCTCAATTGAAGCCAATCTATGTCAAATTCTATAAAAGATTTGCATAGATGCTCTACATGCACTAGAAACTCTCAAAGGTTTCACTTGGAGAACAGATCCAAGGATGTTTTCTAGCAAATTGATGCTTCTAAACTTGACCCTATCACTCTTGAACAAATCTAGAGTGATGGTACAATGGATTTCAACCTCTCACCTTGCATATCACTCCTTAATCTATGATTTTTAGCAAAATCTCTCTCAACTTCAACATGCACTCAAAAAATCGGAGATAATCAATTTTTGCACCTAATTCAAGCTTCAAATTTGATTTCTTGGCTGATCTAATCCAAGAACTAATCAAGGGATTAGATTCTCTATAGAAAATGCTTGATTTTGCACTAAAAATCACTCAAATTGGGTATGTGAGTCAAATTCTACAAATTTTTGAAATTTCTCAGTCAAAACCGGAGCTGTACAGCCTCACACGTGTGAAAAAAATTCCTATAGCCCACAACAAGGTTTGGACCATTATATTTGAGGATAGCTATCAAATCCAACTCGCTACACAAAATTTGACTAGTTTCCAAAAAACTACTAATTTTGGCTTTGGTTTGGATTAACCCTATCAATTTCAACAAAACCTCTTGTACTAGGCTCTGATACCATGTGGAAAAAGTACAAAAAGGACCAAGAGTGGATCCTAATCTGATCCTCAAGAGGGATTGGTTGTCAGATTACTTGATCTATCAATCTACTTCAAATTAAGATCAATCTAGATCAATTCTAGACACAAAATCCTAACAAGAACAATCATTAATTGAAGGTAAGTGTACTTTATGGTTTCACACGTGTGAAACACTGTCTGAGTACGTACTCCAACCTCAAAATCAAGGACACATTGATAGAACCTCAAAACAATCAAAACAAATGTAGACAAATGGAGAGAATCACTCAAAATTGCTTCCAAAACCAAGATTGGTGTCACACAATGATTATGGCCAAATGTGGCTCTATATATACAATAAGTGAGAGCTCGTGGTATTGCTCATCCCTCTGATCCCACATGTGTGAAGGTGCTTTGTCATATGATGATTCATCATGCAAAACTGACACTTGGACAAAACCTTCTATTTTGAGCACTTTGGTTCTATTTTCCTTCTATATGGAGATCTACTTGGAAATCTTCTAAAACTCAAAATTTGCCTACTTCAGCTTATTCCACATGTGTGATCCTCTACACATGGGATATGACACCTAACCAAAAGATGTGGCTCATGCAATCAATAGATTGATGCCATGTGTCATATGTCTAGAAAACTAGGTTTTGGACTTTTTAGCCACTAGAACTTGAATTAAATCATATGTACATCCTATATGATTATGGTATATGACAAGTACACTAGTTTTACACGTCAGAACAGGCTCCACACATGTGTGTTTATCTATATACAAGATTTTTGGCCTCTACCAAGCTTATTTTTGCATTTTTCACAACAAGAACATTGTGCAACTTTTCAATGGATGGAAGAGAGTCTTGAATGGCAAATGATTGGACTAAGTTGGTAAACTCATCACCTAGACCATTCAAGATGATTTGTACTAGTTCTTGTTCTTGGATCTTCTCTTCTATTGCACTTAACTGCTTGTTAAGACATTTGATCCTAAGGACATACTCTTGTCCACTCTCTCCACTTCCTTTCATGCTTTGGAAAACTTGATTTCTTAGCATGAGGATTCTTGAAGTATTGTTGGATTCATAAATGCTCTTTAATGAATCCCAAGCCTCTTTGGATGAGGTACAAGAAGACACCTCTTTCAAGAGGTCATTGCATACATTTAACTTTATGCAATGTAGAGCTAATCTTGCTCTCTTCTTGTATTTGGCTTGTTCTTGGGGAGTTTGAGGCTCTTCCTCTACTCCTTGAACTATGTCATATAGATCATGGATCACTAGGAGTGATTCCATTCTCACTTTCCAAATGTAATAGTTTGTGGAAGTGAGTCTCTCACTTGATTCCATCAAATATCCACCCATGGATGACATTTTAGAATGAATGCTCTTTTAAAAATCACAAAGATTTTTGAATTTTAAAAGATCTATGAAAAGGCCTAAAGCTTACTAGAATGCCTGTAGGCTTGTCTCTATCAAACTAGCACACAAGCTTGAATGATACTCAAAGATCTTACCAAAAATTCCTAGCTTTCACTCTCACAAAAAAATTGCTTTACACTTTTCTTAGAGATTTCACTTCAACTAAGGATATGAACAAATCAGCCTCTAAGATCTGATTTTAGACTCTAAAAAGAAATGCTTCAATGATCCAAAACACTATTTGGTCATAGGCATTAGCTAGAATGAATTCTGATCAATACTTTGCCTCAAAAAGCACCAAAAATGAACTAGTATTGTGATTTTGGGACCAACAAACACAAAGTAACTTGACTTGAAAGTTGCTGTACGATTTCACACGTGTGAAAAGTACATACACAGCCTCCAAGTCGTTTTGATCCAAATCATTACAAGCTATCACTCTAGAAGAACTCGCCCTCACTAGTATTGGCCAAAAACTAATTTTGCCAATGATCTTTACAAGATTTATGATTCAATGATCACTCTTTTACTTAGCTCTGATACCATGATAAATTTTACAGTTTTTAGGACAATAATGATTGTACTTTACAATCATAGAGAGTTATTGGTTGCTTAATCAATGAATCTATTAAGTTCTACACATTAGATCTTGATCTAGATTCACTACACTTGGATTTAAGCAAGAGCAATGGATCAACACATCATTTTTTAGTGAGAGCGGCCTCACACGTGTGGACTACTGTCCACTGTACGGCCTACACCTGAAACAACAAGTAAAATGATACTAGATAGCAATCATACATAAAAATCACAAGACAAATGACTAAAAATCTCACAAAAGTGTAGAGTACAAAAGTCTCATCATTCTTTTTAGCAAAATGATGATCCTTTTATGGATCAAGTACATCCATGAGTCTGGTACAGTCCAGCAGGCCTTCACACGTGTGAAGAGTGCCACATCACTCAGATCTATCCATTTGATCCATCCTTGATCCTTGTCCAATAGTTGACCTTCTAGAATATGACTAAAGTCCAAAAAGCTAGTCTTTTAGAATATAGGAATATTCCCTACAAAATAGGATCTAAGGAAAATGGTCAACTCTTATCTTCTAGTACTCTATACACACGTGTGAACATTCACTTGCCACGTGGGAGCATTTACTCATGCACATGCAAGGGAAAGCTAATTTGTAGGTGACTAGTCAACTTGACTAAAAACTAGTCATTTCATATTCACACTAACTAGAATGATACAAAATCAATCTGGATATATACAAACATGAAAAGTACATCCTTTCACACGTGGGAACAGGCTCCACACATGTGAAATCAGATCATCAACATATTCTAATGCTTGATCAATATTTACATGAACCAATGTCAAGTGAGAAGTGACAATTTTCAACATAGTCAAGCCTTGAAAACCTCTGTTCTTGTCAATAAAGCAATATTATGGCATCATCGCTTAGGATACTTGAATTATGTATCTGTTTCGAACATGTCCAAATAATCTAGTACTTGATTTTGATTATCTTTATGGTAAAATCGATCTCCCTGTCTGCCATAGCTGCATCCTTGGAAAGTAGACTAGAATTTATTTTAGATCAAGTCATAGGCATGCATCAAAAGGCCTGTTAGATATTGTTCATACAAATATATGTGGACCTATGCAAACTCCTTCATTGCTAGATGCAAAGTATTTCATTACCCTTATTGACAAATTCTCAAGAAGAACAGTTGTTTACTTCATTAAGCAGAAATTGGAGGCTTTCATCAAGTTCAATTCAAAGAGCATGCTAAAAATCAAACTGGCAAACGAATCAAAGCATTGAGTTCCGACAAAGGGGAAGAATATATCTTCACCGAATTCAAGGAGTATCGTCTTAACAATGACATTGAGCAAAATACATTACCTCCTATTCACCTTAGTCAAATGGTCTTGATGAGAAAAAGAACATAACCTTAGTTGAATCGGCAAAGTGCATGTTATCACATGCAATACTTCCGAGGTCCTTCTGGACTGAAGCTGTTTCGACAACAACCTGTATTCAGAACATATGTCTCTCAAACAATACACCATTTGAAGTTTGGACAGGTACCAAACCTTCTCTATCAAACTTAAAAGTTTTTGGATTAACTGCTTATGCACAGATTTCTCATGATCTCAGGAAGAAGCTCGACTTCCAGAGTATCAAATGTATTTTCATCAGCTACACTACTTCAGATCAGGCCTATAAGTTGTTCAATCCCATTGAGTCGAAGATATTCACTAGTCGGGATGCCATCTTCATCGAAGATCAGTTTATCGACCTCAAGGAAAAAGACAAAGTCCATGTAGTTGACTTGTCTGACTTGTCCGACATATCGATCCTTCTAGTTCTTCAGTCGACTATTCCCATTGAAGGTCCAAGCTCATCTACTTTTGACGATGAACAACATATCAACGGTGAATCAGAAGATGATGATGTTGCAATTCAGCAACTACAGTATGATGAAAATGATCAACTTTCTCTATCACCCAGAAGATCGACAAGAGTTAGCATACCACCTATCAGGTATATCGACGAGTCTGCAGCCTACCTTGTTCATGCATGAGCCGATGACTATTGAAGAAGCAGTCAGTTAGCCAGATTCGGATCTCTGGAAAGAAGCTATGGATAAAGAGTATTCATCTCTTACCAAAGTCCAGACATGGACGATTGTCAAATTACCTGCTAGCAGAAACGTAGTTGATTGCAAATGGATTTTCAAAGTCAAGTACAAAGTAGACGGAAGCATCGACAGAAGAAAAGCCCGACTTGTCGCCAGAGGCTGTTCTGATATATACAACATCGATTATACTTAGACTTTCAGTCCAGTAGTCTAGCATTTTTGTATTCGACTTTTGTTATCATTTGTTGTTGTAGCAGATTTGGAAATACATCAAATGGATGTACAGACAACATATCTCAATGGAGTTATTGAAGAAGACATTTACATGGTGTAACCCGAAGGTTATATTATCGAGGGTAGACATAATCATGTGTGTAAACTCCATAAGGCACTTTATGGCTTGAAGCAATCTGTTCGAGCATGGTTTCAAAGGATCAATACTTTTCTTATTGATCAAGACTACACAACAAGCTCTTTAGATTCAAATGTTTACTTCAAGACAGTGCAACAATATTTTATCATTATCACTTTGTACTATTGCTCTTCAACAACAGTATCGATCTGATAAAAGAAAGCAAGACAATGTTATCTTCTGAATTAGACATGACTGATGGTAGAGTGGATGGATCTAACATTCTTGATGTTGATGAGAAGGATCCTACTTTGGATGGTGATGATGATGGACCTTCAACAAGTCAAAAGCCAAGGAGAACATCAAGAGAAAGACAAGTACCTTCAAGACTCACATATGATCAAAAGGGTAAGCAAGTAGTTTCTGGAAATTATGTTGCTTTCCTAACCTCTTTGGATGAGCCTACAAGTGTAGATCAATCAAGGAAAGAAGAGGAGTGGATCCAAGCAATGGATCTTGAGTATCAAGCTCTTATGAAGAGTGGAACATCTTTTGGAGGATTTTCTTGTGTACATGGAGCTATGCAAGGGATGGATGTTATCTTGCTCTAAAATCAAGTAATGGATCTGGAAAACAAATTTTGTTCAATGACTTTGATGGTCAAGTTGAAGATCAAGAGGTTGATCTCAAAGCGTTTCAACTAGTCAAAAGGGAAGTTGGCAATTTGGAGCTAGTCAAGAGCATCAAAGGAGAAGTAATTGGCAAAGATGTTATGGATCTATTTTTGTAGCATATTGAAGACTCAAGTAAGGTCAAAGGAGCAACAAGGAAGTGGTTTTCAAGTTTACTTTACTTGTTCTATCTCATGTTTGAGTGGATGTGTGCAAATTGTCAAGATATGGTAGAACTGGCTACATTGGTGAGCATTGTTTTGATGTTGGATTTGTACTGGCATTCTTGGCTGGTTTTGCTGATGGAAATGAAGCTATTGGAGGCCACTATGTCACTCATTAATGGCGAAGTCATCAAGTGATGATGGCATTTTATGGCAAGATGGAGATGGAAGCTCATTCATGGAGTATCATGGTGGATACAAGGCAACAAAGGACAAAGAAGGAGGAGACATGCAAGCAAATGTTGATCACTCACATTTATTGTTTGTTTGCTATATTTTTCCAAATAGTTCAGAGTTGGAAGTATGGTGAAATCATTTCATTTACATTCTATTTGATTCTTCATGTTCTAGTGATGTAAGAAATAGTGAAGCATCCCAAGTGGACACTATTCTCTATATCAATTATGGTTGTTTCTATTTTGAGCATTACATGATCATTAAAAGGAGATCTATTCTTAGGAAGAAGATCATTCTTACTATGGATCAAAGTTCTATTGTCAAAAACTATGCTAGGAGCAAGCATATTGAGATACAACAACATTTTGTGAGGGAGCAAGTCATTGCAAAGGAGGTGGAGCTTCAACATGTGTCTTCAAGGGAATGTGTAGCTGATATCTTCACCAAAGCATTGGGAAAAGACTTGTTCATGAAGCATAGGACTTCACTTGGAGTGTTATTAAAGTCTATGATAAAACTAGTTGAAGAGGGAGTGTGAAAGATTCAACTAGTTTCATCACATTTTGCTATATTTTCATATTTGGCATATTGAGGCCAAAACTTGTTTTAGACTTAGAGGTTGACTTTTCAAAGTTCATTAGTCTAAATTTCATTTGAATAAACACTTTTTGAAAGTGTGGGAAAGTTAGAATGCGAGTTAGAGTAGATTCAAATTTGAATAGTTGATTACATTGAATCTAGACCCAAAATAAATAGAGCTAGCATTTTGGTGGGAAAGCCAAGTGGCCAAATATGGTTTGGACCTGTTATAAAAGGATGTAACTCATGGAGAGAGTAATCTTCTCTCTTCTCTATCTCATTTCATGCTTATACATGGTTCTCTTGGGTTCTACTATCCATTGGTGCACTATCTTGGTGATTGCTTGCAATTCTATGTGTAGAATGATCTATATATGTTTTTTTTGGATCCACACATGTAAAATACAGTAGCTTGCTGGTTTTGTACGGACAACAACAATACAAAATCAATTCATTCAAGTTTGATTAGGTCCTATTGGTGTTTGCATCTCAATTTGTGTGTAGATGCTGATTTTTCTACATTGGTGAGATTGGTAGTGTATTTCTCTTTCTAACCAAGGTCCATTCAAGTAGATTGGATCTTAAGGATCTGAAATCTTTCACACCCCTGATAGAGAGAGAAAACCTACGAGTAGAATAATAGACTAGCCTACAGCTAATGACAGCTGGTCACAACTGTCAACATTAATGTACCTCGTAAACAATAACAATTAAATTTATCATTGATTTCTAACACTCTCCCTCAATGATAAAATTACATTCTTCTATTCCTCATAGAGTACAAAACCTCTCAAATTTACATCTACCTAATGACTTAGTAAAAAAATCTGCCATTTGATCTTCAGATTTACAAAAAACAAGATCAATGGCTCCATCAAGAATTTTCTCTCAAACAAAATGGCAATGTATTTTGATGTGCTTGGTTCGAGCATGTAGAACTGAATTTTTGGCAAGGTGAATGCAACTTTGATTATCACAAGATATAGTAGTCGCATCCACCTGTGGTTGACCTAAATCCACAAGCAATCTTCGTAACCATACCACTTCTTGTGTACATTGATGAGTGCTCGATATTCAGCTTATGTCGATGATAATGCTACTGTAGGTTGCTTTCTGTTGCTCCATGAAATTGCAGCTATACCATAACTGAATGTATGACCACTGGTAGATCTTTTGTCATTAATATTACCTGCCCAATCGACATCTGTATGACATTGGCGTTTCAGGCTGATCATACTTCAAACCAAAATTCAATGTCCCTCGAATGTATCTGAGAATATGTTTAGCAGACTTCCAATGTGCTTGACTATGATCTTGCATAAATTGACTAACAACACCAACAACATAAGAAATATCAGGTCGTGTGTGTGTCCAATAAATCAAACTACCCACTAGCTGTCTATACAAATAAGCTCCACTTTCTCAGATTCATCATATGCAGTAAGCTTCATGTTGACATCCATAGGTGTACTCAAAGACTTACAATCCTGCATATTGAACTTATAAAGCAAATCTCGTGCATATTTTCTTTGTGTAAGAAAGACCATGTCTTCTTTTGCCATACTTCAATGCCAAGACAATAGTGCATCAATCCTAGATCACTCATGTAAAAAACATCGGAAAGATCTGATTTTATTTCATCAATTAAGCTCTCATTACTTCCTGTAATAATCAAATCATCCACGTACAACACAATGAGCACTATATCTTAGTCTTGCCTTAGAATGTAAAGATTAGGATCAGCATCACTCTTTACCATTCCCCTTCGCTTGAAGTGTTCATCAATGCAAGAGTACCACGCCCGTGGTGCTTGTTTTAATCCATAAATGGCTTTGTTGAGCTTACAAACGAGATGCTCTCTCCCTGGCTCAACAAATCCTTGAGGTTGTACTAAGTACACCTCTTCATCCAACACTCCATTAAGAAAAACAGATTTAACATCCATTTGCTGGATCTTCCAACCATAGAAAATAGAAATAACAATGATAGAACGTATAGTTACCATCTTAGCTATGAGTGCGAAGGTTTTCTCAAAATCAATACCATCTTGCTGCTCAAATCCTCTCGCAACCAACCATGCTTTGTACTTGTTGAGTTGCCCATCAGCTCCATATTTGATCTTGTATATCCATTTACAAGTGATAGGCGTCTTACCATTAGGTAGCTCAACCAAGTTCCACATCCTATTTTTCGTTATAGATTTCATTTATGTTTCCATAGCTTCACGCCACTCCTTGTACTCCTTTACTTTATCAAAAGTTTTTGGTTCTTGAGCCTTGAGCACAGAACCCATTAGGGCTAGATTCATCTCTAATCTTGCAGGAGGTTTTTGATTTCTACTTGATCTTCTAAGCTCTCCCTGCTTACTTGATTCAGGAGTATCTCCCTTATTAGCATCACTTGTTACTGACAAGTACCACTTAGGCACTCTCCTAGAAATCTCATTATTGACCTTGTCTTTTTCCATTGGCTCTTCCATATCAACACCAACTTCTTCCTCCACTTGCACTTTAGCTTTATCATCAAAGGGATAAATTGTAAATTTTATTTGGTGATTTTGACCCATCTCATCAAAAGTAGCATCTCTGGAAATCACGGTCTTTTGTGCATCTATGTCATACATCCTATATGCCTTGGCTCTTTCATCATATCCAAGGAAAATACACTTAACAACTTTTGCATCCAGCTTCTTTCATTTTTCATCAGGTACATGAGGGTAAGCATCACAACCAAATACTTGTAAATGAGAAACATTAGAAAAAAAAAAAGCTTCGTAAGGTGTCTTAACCTCCACGGACTTTGTAGGACACCGATTCAAGATATGAGTAGCTGTGTTGCATGCTTCTGCCCAAAACGTATTTGGAAAACCCTTGCTCTTAAGCATTGCCCTAGCCATCTCCACAATGGATTTGTTTTTTCATGCAACTCCGTTCTGTTGTGGTGAATAGGATGTAGTGGTTTGTCTCTTGATCCCGTGATCCTTGCAAAAGTTTATAGTCTCTGTTGAAAAATACTTACCGCAACCATTTGATCTGAGGGTCTTAATATAACAACCTGTTTGTTTTTCAACTAGAGCCTTGAACTCTCTAAACTTGGCAAAATCATCAGATTTATTGCTTATGAAATAAATCCAGATATGTCTACTATAGTCATCAATGAATGTGATGAAATAGTAACAACCACTAATGGACCTAGTTTGTATTGGTCCACATAGATCACTATGAACAAGATCAAGAATGCCATTGGCCCTTCTTGCTCCATCTTTGGGAAATCTCTCTCTCTCTATGTTGTTTTCCCAAAAGGCAACCCTCACAAATTTTTCCTTCAAAAGAGATATCAGGCACTCCAACAACTAGATTATCTCTTTTAAGAATTTGCAAGCTTTGAGCACTAATATGACCAAACCTTTGATGCCAAAGATCACTTCGACTATCAACAGTGCTTACCATAGCTTGAGTTAAAGATCTCGCACTCAATTTGTAGAGTCGATTCTCGTTGACTCTAGCTCCTGTAGAAATCACTTTGTAGTGATCCTTGATGTCTTTGACAAGACATTTGTCACTGTCAAACTCAACCTTGAGTTGTTGATCAGCCATCGTCCCAATAGATAGTAGATTGTTAGCTAAGCCAGGTACATATTGCACATTGCTTATCTGCTTCATCTTCCTGCTGGCTAACTTCACTGGTACCACTCCAACTCCTTTAACAAATAGCAATTTGCCATCAACTTGTCCAACTTCATCACCATTAGCAGTTTTCTTGAGTTCTGAAAACCACTCTTATCTTAAAGTCATGTGCTTGGATGCACCACTATTAATGTACCATGTATCCTTGGCTTCATCACTTGTCATTAATGCTGTAATGGACAATTTTGAACTCTCACCAGTATCATCTTCATATTGATAATCATCGTATTGATGTTGATCTGTATAATTGTCTTCATAATAATAGTCATCAAATTGATGTTGATCAGCATAATTTCCCGCTTGCCATTTGTCTTTTCTTTGTTCCATCTCCTTTTGTTTCTTGAAGCATTACACTCCCAGTGGCCAGGTTTGTTGCAGTACCTACAATTTCCAGGTTTATTTTGTCTTGAATAGTTGCGTCCTTGACCTCGGCCTTGATTTCAATTGCCTCGATTTGGACTATCATTGACTTGCTCATGAAATTGTTGAAATGATTCCTGGCTTGAGTTTTCTCCTCTCGATTGATACCTTCCAAGGCCAAATCTTCCACCTCGTCCTCTAACTGCAAGAGCTTGATCATAGCTCCTGTTACGATGATTCAAGTTCTCTTGACATTGCTCTTCTTGCAAAAGCAATCCACCTAGTTCTTCATAGATTGGAAGATTTTCTCTTGTGGCTATACTCATCACAAACATCTGATGTGACTCACTCAGACTATTCAATGTCAATTGCACGATCTCACGATCTTGTACTCGCTCTCCAACTGCTGCTAATTGGTCAAAGATCTCTTTGATCTTCAGTATGTGATCGACAATAGTTGCACCATCATCCATCCGCAATGTATGCAACTTCGTCTTCAGAAACAATATTCGAGATGTATTTGTCGTTTCAAACAATGCCTTCGATGTATCCCACGTTTCTTTTGGTCCTTCTGAATCTGAAATATAGAGAATAATTGCATCTCTAATTGATAAGTTGATGACATTTTGGGCTTTCCATTTTCTTCTATCAAATGCCCGCTGATCTTCTTCAATTACTAACCTTGTCTCTTCACCTGCTCCTTTTCCATCAAAATGTTCTTCAGTTTGAATTTCCAAACTGCAACTGATGAACCAACAATAAAATCGTTGAAAGCAATTATATTGAAGGAAGGAAAGAATGCAACACCAACGATAAAGAAACAAACAAAACAACACTATAACACGGTCCTGAAATGGGAAAGATCATCATGAGAAGCTGATCCTATAGATGTACCGCCTTTATTGGATAAAGGAAAAAGAAAGGTCAAGGATGACTCTTCAACTCACAGTTCTTGCAAGACATCACCTTCCAAGAAGTCGTCACCCTAAAAAAAGACCATGCCTGCAAATTTTTGTCCAGAACTAATGAGCCAAACCAATACTTTGTCTACTAGACCCTAAAAATTAGCCTATAGAAGGGCTGAATTCGATTTCATTTCTCACTTGTGCTAGAGAAGCTCTTGCAGATTTTTTCTACGATCGAACTTTTTGAAAACTTTTATACAGCTTTCTGATACACTCTCAAGTCTTTTTTAATTTCAATTTTTACCAATGGCCATCATGTCTTCCAACGATACCAGTATTTCACCTCGATTTGTGGTTAAACGTGATGTTTCAACTACAACGGACATCATGTCGCTTCCTAGCACAAGCATGGTGGCTGAATGGATGAATCTTGCTGAGCCCTTGCTCATAGCAATGGGGATCCATGAGCATGCCTTTTCTAATAAAATCAATATGGAATTCATCAACATGGCCTTTAGTACTTGGGATGAGGACAAATCTATGTTTTATGTCACCTTCCAAGGAGTCATCCACAAGGTGCGGGTCATTGATGCCGCCCTTGTTACGATAGAAATTTCTTCAGGACACACCTTAACCCAAATCATAAGCATGCCAAGTCATCCATCAAGCCCTTTATAGACACCACCATCAAACTTTATCACATCAATGATGGTTACCTGGTAGAGGCCATTAGAGATCTAGCCCTCTAGGCTACCGCCCAATTACTGAATAGTTTTCTGATGGTTGACAACCTCAAAAAGGAAAGAATCTAGTTCCAGATCCTCCATCGCTTGGTCAAATCTAACTATAAGTTAGATAAGAGGGTCTTGAAACCTTATGATTGGTACAAAATGGTCTTTGGGGATTTAAAGAGAGCCATTAAGGGTAATACCAAACAACAGTTCGAAGATGAATTTAGTCTTGATGGTGTAAAAATTCACACATGTGGGAATGCCATAATGTCTGAAATTGATCTCTTAAGCTTGGCTCATGCACTATAGATCATCTATTGATTGAGATCCAAGGTTAATGACAAGACCTAAGGCAAAAAGACCATTCTACATGCATTCATTTATTACCAAAAGGTTTTTCACACTTGTGGAAGACTTCTTGAAATAAACTAAGTCCCAATAAGCTCCTCTCCTCAGGTAGAGAGAGGAAATACCACTTTTGGGCTCATCTAGAGAGAGAAGACAATACAAGCAAAATTGGCAAATCTCCAAATTGACTCAAAAACTCATAGATCTCTCATACTCTAATGAAGGGAATGAAAGTACATATAGAAACTCATGGAGATACAAGCTTAATTCCTATTGGACCCCTTGAACATAGCCTCTCTAATCCTATTGGATGTGTGATGCAATATCCCTCACTTTTGATTGGACCCTTCCAACACATCTCTCTTATGATTGGACCCTTTGACTTTTGCCACCACATAGGGTGCATCACTCATCAAACCTAAACTTGACATGCGTAAGAAAACTAACTAGCTCGAGTTACATCACAATTGAATTTTGGCCTAATCATGACAAAACATGTGTACTTGACCATTTGACCTCTAAAGCCAAAATTGGCCCTATCACCTAGTGACACCAAGATGCTTGACTAGCAATCTTTATAATACCCCTAAAGTCAACATTATAAACTATTTCACACATGTGGGAACATTCTCTACACATGTGAAATGTACTCACAAACATAAATCATAAAATAACCAAGATAATTTTTTGACTGTTTTTCCCAACACTCCTCAAAAACTAGCTTGGTAAGGTACTAGATCAACCAAGGAGTTTGTGAAAATTTTATAGTGGATCCTTTGGTATGCATGTGAAGAAATCAACCAAGGGATCCATCATAGCAGAAACCTCACCAAATCCATGATAAGATGATTTTGGTTGAAATCATTTGCTAACATCTTTGAAGAGCATTCCACCAATTTGCCAATATATCCATGTGCTTCCTCCATGCTTGATGATGATATTTGATTTGAAAGTACCACTTGCATGAATATGGCTTCACCATGATGAAAATCAGAGGCTTCCATGCCTCATAAAGATCACAAAGATCATAGAGATCAAGATCATAAGATGAGCAAAAGTGTTGATCATCAAAATTAAGCATTCTAGCTTGACTAGTTCACATACTATGAACTATATCCATAATAGATCTAATATTGAAATCAAATACAATCTTGATCTTATTGAGGATAAACACTTGCTCAAGGATGTAAGTGTCCTTCAAGGATGATTCACTTAATCTCAAGAGAAGTTTACAAATTGCCTCAAACCATGTAAAAACATGAATTTTCAAACTATGAGTATCAAACTCATTCTTGCTCTTACTAGATCCAAGATCATACACTTGATGACTCAACCACTTGTTTCTAAGTAATCTGGAAACATATCTAAGCCATGAATGATGAGTAATATGTCCATACTAGAGGCATCAATCATTACCTCACTCCAACTATGAGATGTAGAAATCTCATAAAAGCATGATGGTACATCAAGTAATGAAAGAGAAGCATGAGAGAATATGTTGGAGTGAATACCACCTGGAACTTGCCTCTCTTTAACATGAACTTTGAGCCACAAAGACTCGGCCTTGCCCCTTGAAGATCCCCTTGAAACCATGTGTTGAGAAGACTCCTCCTCAAGCCTTGGCAAATCTCCATCATACACTTAGAATTTTGGTAGATTTGAGAATCCTACCATCATCTTCTTGATTGAAATTGGATCCTCCTTACTCCTTATGTGCAAAGGAATATTGGCAAAGAAAATGGATCTAAAGATCCCCAAAGTATCTGTGAAAATTGTCAACATTTCCTTGTCTAGTTTTAGGCCAAAATTGCTAAAAATGGCACATAGTTTAGGATCTGACTTTTCACACGTGTGAAACAGGTCTAGATATTTTTAGTAAGTGTATTTTTTCAGTATGAAGAAGTGTCAAACTTCAAAACGTTCGAAATGAGTCCATTTTCATGTATTTTGGACATATATGCCAATTTTACCTATATAGGGCATATTTTAGGTAAGGAGGGTCTAGAGAGAGGAGAGAGAGTCATCTCTCTCAGCTATATATAGCAGGTAGGCCGTGGAGAAACAGGTTGGAGCAGATCCATTGTATTCATTTGCTTAATGAGAGATTTTTCTATTGGGTTCTCCTTCCATTGTTGGCATTGTGTAGTGATTGAGTTCAAGCTTTGTGTGTATGATCTTAGGTGCTTTCCAAAAGTGGTAGGCTGATGTATTATGGACTGTATAATGCTATTTTGGGCCGCACTTGATGTTTATGGAAGTTTCCATTTGTGATAAATGCTTTTTGATCAAGTTCTTTGCATTCTAGGTAGCATAGAATGTGTTGCCAATTCCTAGCTTATGTAGTTTGGAGTGCAAGCATTCAAGCCAATGATCTTGGAGTTTAGATCCACTTAGGATCTGTATTTTTCACATGGTATCAGAGCTGGTTGGCTTCTATTTACAGTAAGTATTCCATTTTTGGTGATATTTGGATGTTTGATCAAGTTCTAGCATGATTTTGCATTGCTTTGTTGATCAAATCTTACTAACCTTTGTTTTGTGAGTTGAACTTGTGGATCAAAAGCATATTTCAGGTCTATTGAAGATCAGAGGCTGAAAAGAAACTATTTTGGATCAGATCATAACACCTAATCATTTGTGATTGTGAGGCTTGTGCATATTCAATACTAACAATGTTCTTTTCAATCCTATTGTTGACAATCTCCATTCTTGGATGAACACTCTCCTTAAGTGGATGAAACTTCTCCTTAAGTGGATGACAAATGCTCTTTTGAGTGAGTTGTAATTCTCCTAAAGGCTGAGCAAAGCTCCCATTTGGATGAAAGATCCCCTTTTTTGGGTGAACATATTGTAAGCTCCATTGTGAAGAGCATATTGTAAAGATTGTCATCAATTTTGGCATAAATTTTGGTGTACTTTGTTGAGCATGTAAGTAACTCTCCTTATGTAATTTGATTGGAGCATTTGCTGGAAGGTGTTAACCATTATGCAAGTGTGTTTTCAGGTTCTTAACAGGTTGAGGAACATTCTCATGTGAAGTGATCTTAGATCTACATCTAAACACCAAGATTTGACAAGATAGTGAAGCTAGTCTTGTGATTCACTAAGTGTGCTCATTCATTCACCTCTAAATCTTGTATTTATCACTTGCTGGAGTTTATAAACTTTTAGAAGTGTGGTTTACATGTGGTTTTACAGGTTGAATCAATATCTTAGTGTGTTGATCATATGTTGATCAAGTTTGTTCATTACTAGGTAATCTTGGCATCCTAGTTTTGGGTATTTTCTAAGAATGCAAGTAACTCTTCACACCATAACTTGATTTGGTCACTTGCTGGAAAGTTTGAGAGCTTAAGCAAGAGTGTGTTCAGGTTGGTTTGATTTTGTAATCCATTCTTAGTGTGTGCAAAGTGTTGCATGTGTTTCAATCTTCCTTTCTATGCTTGGAAACCATCTAGGTTCAAGATAGAAGTGTTTTAGGGTCCTAAATCTTCATAGATCTCTTTATCTATCATTTGTTGAGAGAAAAGTGAGTGCTAAGTGCTTTAGGACAGAACCTAAAAGTTGAAGAAACATTAGAATCATGGCTTCCAATGGTGGGATCATGCTAGAGTCTAGTGAAAGGTTGAGTTCATCAAACTACTCTACTTGGAAAGTGAGGATGGAGTCCTTACTTGAGTTGAATGAACTCATGGACATAGTTGCAGAAATTGAAGAGAGACCTCTCACACTTCAAGAGCAACAAACGGTTTGATAAGAAGGCCAAAAGGGCTCTTCATATCATTAAAATGAATGTTACAAATGAACTTCTCAAGGAAGTTGGAAAGTGTCAAAGTGCAAGTGAGGCATGGAATGCCTTAAAGAAGCTCTTTGAATCAAAGTCCACATCTAGGGTATTGACCCTAAGGAGACAAATATTTTCTAGTAGGCAAAGAGAGGGTGAAAGTGCTCATGC
Source organism: Diphasiastrum complanatum (assembly GCA_029204225.1). Lineage (NCBI taxonomy): Eukaryota > Viridiplantae > Streptophyta > Lycopodiopsida > Lycopodiales > Lycopodiaceae > Diphasiastrum > Diphasiastrum complanatum. The sequence goes on from CM055098.1 coordinate 18,748,615, forward strand.
ATTTATCTTGAGAGTTAAGTCCCTAAGTGATGATTTAGCATGCATTGATGAGAACATAAAAGATGGTGAAATAGTCCAAGTTATGTTGAATGGTTTGCTAAATGAACATGCTAACCTTGTGCAAAGTTTTGCCATTCAAAGAGTCTTGCCAAGTGTGGTTGACTTGCAAGAAATCTTATTGGCTGAAGAACATAGGTTGCAATCAAAGCTTGATGGTGCATCCTTGCAAGGTGGAGGTGAAGAGGCTTTCTTCACAAAAGGCAAATTCAAGGGCAAAGGTAAAGGCAAAGGGAAATGGTCCAAAGGTGGTAACTTTGATCATGATGATCACTCTTCCTCTTCCTCTTCTACTAAGAACAATAAGTCAAAGTTCAAGTGCTTTTATTGTGGGATAAAAGGACATTTTGCAAATGAATGCCATAAGAAACAAAATGCTAGATCTAGGTTGAGATCTAATGTACTTCTTGGAGATGATAATTGTTGTGCTAACTTGGCAAGCTTTGGTGAATCTATGGTCAATTTTTTGGATCCATTGGATCTTGAAGATGCACTAGTGTTACCTACTAGTCATATGGAGTCATGTGGAGCTAAATTAGCATCATGTTTGTACTCTTCTACTCATGGACTTCCAAGGCTTGGTGGTTCTTCAATGGTGCTAGATGGCAAGTGCAAAAATGGAAAAGGTAAGGAAGGAGCTAACTTCATCAATGGAGTTGATGAAGATTCTTCTTTGGAAGTGATTGTTGCTAATGACTTGTTTGTTCATATGGAAAAAGATGGAGATGCTAAGTGTCATTCTTTGCAAGAAGATGGTTGTTCTTCTAATTCTTTTCATATTGATGTATGTAATCATGTGGGAAAAGATGATGGTGCTTTGAGCATGCTTGAAGGAAATGGTTCTTTTACATCTTTTTGTGATAAAGTCATTTGTGCAACAAGTGGTGTCACATTTCTTCATAAAAAGAGTAGATCAAAGGTTTCTATCATGAGACTTGGTGAGGGAGATCACAAGTCAAAAGGAAGAGAAGTATGTGAAGTGTTCAAAGTAGGATGTACTTTGAATGATGTTTTTATGAACGATAGTGAGGAAGAATCATTATCATATGACTCATTACCTAAATCATTGAGTAGAAGTTCATGTTTGAAAAGAGAGAGTACTTCAATCACTCTTATGTTGAAGGTACTAAGGATTCTTTTCTTGGCTTCTAATATTCAAGAGTCTTCTACTTCTTATGGTGCAACTATCAAGAGGGAGGTTTCTAACTTTTGTGGTGCTAGCATTAAGAGGGAGTCTTGTGAAGGAAAGGGCAATGGAAGAGTGGTTCTTGGGAAGATCCAAAGCATGGATCTAACATCTCTTCATCAACTCAAAGCATTCTATGATTGTGGTGGATTGTTCATTCATGGTCAAGATGGCAAAAGGTTGGTTGAAGAAGACTACATGGAGCAACTCAAGTGGCAACTTCTTCAAGGCAAGGGAGATATCATTGGTGAGCTTATTGAGGTTTGTTATGAACTCAAGAGGGCTGTTTTGATTAGGTTTGATACTCATCTTCACCTACTCTACTTCATGTTAAATGGAAATGTTGGAATCTATCTTTTGGTTTATGATGGTGGCATTGTTTTCACTAACTATAGTGAAGGGTCAAATTTGAGCATTGATGAGATCTTGTGGGATCTTAATCATGTGTTTGAGAGGGAGTATCTTCAGAGTTTCAGATCTGAAGATGTTCACATATGCAAGATCTTTGATGTCTTATTGGAAGATCAAGAGGTTGATCTTGGATTGCTTCATCAACACCAAGAGACAAGTGGCAATTCGAAGCTAGTGAAAAGCATCAAAGAAGAGACAAATGGTCAAGGCATTTTGGATCTGTTTTTACAGGTTCTTGAAGGTTCAAGTAAGGTCTTTGGAGCTGCAAGGAAGTGTCTTCTTACTCTACCTCACTTGCCTAATCTCATGTATGAACATTGTTATGTCAATGTGTTGAAATTGTCAAATTTCAATAAAACTAGTTCCATAGTTTTGCATCCTTTGGATCTTGGAGATGGAATAGTTATCATTGCTGGTTTGTATGATCAAGTACATGAATTCATTCAGATCTTGAAAGGTATTGAAGTGGTCAATATGTTTTCTTTTGAACAAAGTTCAAGATCTAGTATTCTAGTGTTGGCAAATTGGCAACTTGTTGACATTGTAGGATCAAGCGTTGTGTGCAAATCTTGTGGAGGTACTTCAAGTATTTCAAGTTCAGGTTTTGGTCATTCAAATGGAGTAGGGAACACATCTTTTTGGCATTCATTCACTCAAAGGCTTTCATGGATTGAAGATCTACAAAGGCAAGGTGGTGATGGAAGTTCATTCATGGAGATACATGTTGCATTCACTATATGTATAGTGAAATGTGGAGGAGGCATGCAAACACTTGTTGATCACTTTCATTTACAACTTGTTTGCTGCTATTTTACAGAGAAACCAGAGATGGATACATGGAGGAATTCATTAATTGAGATTCTATGTTCTTTTACATGTACCATTTTTATGATTCTATGTAAAATTGATGTAAGAAATAGTGAAGCATCCTATATGGACACTATTATCTATATCAATTATGTTGTGTCCTATTTTGTACATATTAGGATCCTTGAGAAGAGATCTATTCTGATGATGGAGATCATTCTTAAGTTGGAACAAAGTAGTGTTGTAAAACTAGCAAGTTAAGTTGAAGAGGGAGTGTGAAAATTGTCAACATTTCCTTGTCTAGTTTTAGGCCAAAATTGCTAAAAATGGCACATAGTTTAGGATCTGACTTTTCACACGTGTGAAACAGGTCTATATATTTTTAGTAAGTGTATTTTTTCAGTATGAAGAAGTGTCAAACTTCAAAACGTTCGAAATGAGTCCATTTTCATGTATTTTGGACATATATGCCAATTTTACCTATATAGGGCATATTTTAGGTAAGGAGGGTCTAGAGAGAGGAGAGAGAGTCATCTCTCTCAGCTATATATAGCAGGTAGGCCGTGGAGAAACAGGTTGGAGCAGATCCATTGTATTCATTTGCTTAATGAGAGATTTTTCTATTGGGTTCTCCTTCCATTGTTGGCATTGTGTAGTGATTGAGTTCAAGCTTTGTGTGTATGATCTTAGGTGCTTTCCAAAAGTGGTAGGCTGATGTATTATGGACTGTATAATGCTATTTTGGGCCGCACTTGATGTTTATGGAAGTTTCCATTTGTGATAAATGCTTTTTGATCAAGTTCTTTGCATTCTAGGTAGCATAGAATGTGTTGCCAATTCCTAGCTTATGTAGTTTGGAGTGCAAGCATTCAAGCCAATGATCTTGGAGTTTAGATCCACTTAGGATCTGTATTTTTCACAGTATCAACTATTGAAATCTTCATATCAAGCACTTTTGATAAGAGGTACCTCCAATTGAAGTCTTCTTCAAGCAAGAAGTCATACGAAATAGCACTATCTTTGCTTCTACATGATGAAATGGAATCATCAAATGAACAAGATAAAATTGATGAGAAGTAGACCTCCTTGGCAATAACTCTCCATGTGTTTTTTCCAAAGCACTATCTTCATGAGCTTCACCATCTTGGAACATAGATTGAGGTAGATCACTTGCCTCCTCCTTGAGATGATCCAAGCTCCTCTTGGCCACACTTCCACAAGGATTAGCATCAATTTTGAAAAGCTTACCACAACTAATCCCTCTTGCTACCTTATCATCATTTCTCTTCTTGAAACAATTCGAAGCAAAATGCCCCTTCTTACCACAAAGGAAGCACTTCTTGTTGGATTTGCAACTTGTTGATGTTTGTGAGGACTCTTCATCACTCTCCTCCTTTGACTTGTCCTTCATGAAATGTTGATGTTGCTCTTTGTCCCTTCCTCTTGGCTTGTCCTTTGTGAAGTATGCTTTCACCTTTCCACCATAGATGGATTTCAATGTGTCCCAGGCCTCCTTGGATGTGGGGCATGAGCCAATATCACACAACAATTCATTTGAAACATTTATCTTTATGATATGTAGATCCATCCTAGCTCTCGTTTTATACTTTTGGACCTATTGGAGCTCTTGAGGCTCCTCCTCAAGTCCTAGCACAATCTTCATCACATCTTGGAGCACCAAAATGGACTCCATTCTAGCCTTCCAAATAGAATAGTTGGAAGTAAATAGTCTCTCACTAGATTTCAATAGAAAGAAACCCATAAATGCCATGTAATAGTGAAGACTCCTTGTGATTTAGACAATAGAATGTTGCTTCGCTCTCACTATAGGATCCTTGAAAGGTGTACTACCAACTGCTATGCAAGATCTTGCAACAAAATGTGATGGATCTCACTAGCTCTACCAATCTCTCTCAAACTAGATCAACCTCTCATCAATTGATGGAGTATAGGCAAAGTTTGGGTCAAACTATCTTTGGCACGTGTGAAACACTCCAAGAATCCACAAATCACTCAAATACAAGCCAATTGTATGGAAGAAAGTGGCTATGACCTCAAAATGATGACTAGATCTCAAATAGATGACATTGGCAAGCCTCTTCTTGAATTTTTTGCTCAAACTAGCAAGATATGATCAAACCAAATGTGTCCACACAGGTGTAGGTGCCCTACCTAACCCTCTTCAAAAGCTTATAACTTTTGATTGGCTCTACCAAACGGATTGAAACAAATTGCTACAAAAACTAGTTTCAAACAAGCTATCTAGCACCAAATTTGGATCTAACTTGGAAGAGAACTTTCCAAATGAATTTAACTGTACTTCACAAGTGCCTGAGCACTGAATTTTGTACAGTACCTGAAATGATTCAATCATTATGATAATGAACCCTCTTGATCCAAATTTCTTTGAGATAGCATGGGAGATGCAATCAACACTCTCTAGATCTTGATTTTCATGAAATTTTTGAAACTACGGATCAAAAGCTTAGGTAGGCTCTGATACCATGTGAAAATTTACACATGCGGGAATGCCCTAATGTGTGAAATTGATCTCCTAAGCTTGGCTCATGCACTATAGATCACCTATTGATTGAAATCCAAGATCAATGACAAGATCTAAGACAAAAAGACCATTCTACATGCATTCATTCATTACCAAAAGGTTTTTCACATGTGTGGAAGACTTCATGAAATAAACTAAGTCCCAACAGGCTCCTCTCCTCGGGTAGAGAGAGAAGATACCATTTTTGGGCTCATCTAGAGAGAGAAGGCAATACAAGCAAAATTGGCAAATCTCCAAATGGACTCAAAAACTCATAGATCTCCCATACATTAATGAAGGGAATGAAAGTACATATAGAAACTCATGGAGATCCAAGCTTAATTCCTATTGGACCCCTTAAACATAGCCTCTCTAATCCTATTGGATGTGTGATGCAACATCCCTCACTTTTGATTGGACCACCCTTCCAACACATCTCTTTCTTATGATTGGACCCTTTGACTTTCGCCACCACATAGGGTGCATCACTCATCAAACCTAAACTTGACATGTGTAAGCAAGCTAACTAGCTCAAGTTACATCACAATTGAATTCTGGCCTAATCATGACAAAACATGTGTACTTGACCATTTGACTTCTAAAGCCAAAATTGGCCCTATCACCTAGTGACACCAAGTTGCTTGACTAGCAATCTTTATGATACCCCTAAAGTCAACACTATAAACTATTTCTAACTATTTTACACATGTGGGAACATTCTCCACACATGTGAAATGTACTCACAAACATAAAATCATAAAATAATTAAGATAGATTTATTACTGTTTTTCACAGATGGGTCATTACTCAAAGTGAAAAAACCAAAGTTTTCTAAAAGGAAAAGGAACACAAAATGATAGTGAAAATAAGAAACAATGCTCTCGCAACACTGAAAAACGTCTAGTGTATATCTTTAATAGTTGTATTGGTGATGCATCCATTGTCAAAAATGTATAAATGTCTTTAATACTCCCATGTGTAGCTAATCATAAGAGTGTACCAAGATCTATCTTCTGAAAGCCTAATGGATCCACACAAGATTGCTAACTTGAGCTTAGGACATGATAACCATCATATCCATGATAACATATACTTATATCATCGTATACTATTATTCGGTTATGGACATAGAAGTACAATATTGGTTACAGAGAAACCAGACAATGTTATTTAAGTGTAGAACACCTCCCTCTCTTAGATTTCATTAATATACATCAAGATAAAAAAATGAGGAGGGCTGAGACCTACTCATAGTATAATCAAGCTCGTGTTTGGAACCTTCTAATCAAGTTATCACTTGGCCATATGCTCATCTTAGCCAATTATTTACATCAATGATTTAGATGCATCTAAATCTAGCCAATAGAATTACTTAGCTTCTAAACTAAGTATATGAATGTTATCGGTGGACCAATTTAGGCCCTTGTTCGATTTCACACATGTGAGGTGAGTGTGTCCCCAAGTTGGTTGGCCTTTAATATGTCCTAAGTTAATATTTGCATATTTTCACAAGAACTATCCAACTCTTTTAAACTTTATCCAAACTATATACACATTGAAATAATTGAGATCTTTGGTACATACCATTAAGCTAATTGATCTTTATAAAGTTGCTTCCAGTTATGGTTATTTAGCTACAAAAGAAATTGGTTTGAGAAATATTGAACAATCTTATGAAAATAAGGTAATCTTTAAATTACATCAAGAATAATGTGCAATAATGCAAAAGTCTCAAAGAAGATTTCTATTCTTTTAATTCATTATTAAAGTTATTAGTTTCTTACTCCACCATAGTATTATCCTTGACTTAAAATGGGGTTGGTTCGACAATAATGTTACAACATGCATGGGCTTATTACGTAAAAATATTTAAATAATTCATGTTGACCCAAAGCACAAGAATGGTTGTTGTACATGTGACATTTTATTTTTTTAATCTTTTGAAGAAGTAATATTTCAACAATATTGCCTTGTAGTTTTATTAAGAAGCTTCTTTTCTCTACTTGATAAAGAAATTATGAGTTGTCTTATGTCTAGGAAGACGACAACAACTTGGTATATATTTATGGGCTCATATTTTTCTAGATGACATTTAAATGCTTTGATACATGTGCCTTTGGATAGTTATAAAAGCAAGTCTCAAAGTTTGCCTATAAACTATAAACACATTTTAAATCACACAATGGAAGGTTCTCAAATGCTTCATAAAAATTTATCTTACAAAATTTCATGTCAATTGAGCTATTTGATTTTCTGGTGTACTTTCGAATGTGCAAGTAAGATAGTTAAGTTATACTTTACGTATTAATAACATATTTCCATGATTGCTTTAAGAGTGATTCTTCAATTCTTTTCCCTAAAAAATGTTTCATGAAATGCATAATATCTTTCATTGGATGAACATATTCATTGATTCTAGAAAATAAATTTAACTTACTCTAATTATTGGAGAGTGCAACACGAGTTTGTGAGGCAATATAACGACTCATATGAAAAAAAGAAAAAAAAAAAGAAAAGAAAAAAACCCTAGTATACTTGTAGTGGCCTATTGTGACCTCGACAAAAGCATACCTTAAATATAGCAGCTAGTAGAATTAGCAACCTTAGTCAACTTCTACAATTGACTTTGACCAATAAATGAATGGAGGCAATTGGCATCAATTATACTCATATGTGTGCTTAGTGTTATATGCTAACAACTAATATTGATATCCAAGTTGTTTCTTCTAACTAGAAGCTTCTAAGAGCATTGATTAACAAAATCATAATAAACTCATAAATTTGGTGAGCTCCAATTTTGATTACTTTAAGAGAATATTTCACTTAAATTTGCAAAAAATAATTGAGATGCTGATATCATCAACCTATTATCATGAATGCTTAATTCTAAATATTTCATCTTTGTTAGGCATTTTAGATTCTACAACGACAATTACTTTTTGTATTTGATTGAGTGGCTTAAGGAAACAATTTTTATTTAAATACATACCATCATTTACATTGTTATGTGTGTAGTTATATCATCCTCGTGCACTTTCTCTTGCACACTGCTTAGAGACCAAATGTGTCATAAACATCTTGTCAAAATTTTCTATTGCCATATGCACGAGTTGTTCTATCAATATTTAAAATGTGAAATGATTTGTCAAAGATATGTTACATCATATGAAGTGCATCTCTTGTGCTATATTCAATATCATAGCAAAGTGACCACATTTTGCTCTAGATCTTGTTTTACACTTGTATCTTAAGTTGTAGGACCATACAAGTAAATTTGAGCCTTCACAATGTTCTTGCAAAAGGTGTAGGCAATTTTCCTTGGAAATAGCCTTGAAATTTCCCCCTAAATGTACAAGTCTTCATTGCAATCTTGAATTTGAGGCTAGTTGTCGAATATGATTTGAAATTACACATTAAAGCAATATATTTTCAACATAAAAGTCTAGAAATATAAATGTTGAATCATGAAATCAATATCAATTGTATTGTATTCAATTCCATGATTACATGATACTCATGGAGCCACAGAATAATAATGAATGTTCATACACCCTTGTTCCTAATTATAATCAAGTCAAATTTGAAGCTAGCCATTAATGTGATTTTATGAAAAGTTCCAAACCATATAAGTAGTCTAGTCTTAAAACTTCAAAGCTAGTTTACTTTTATACCCACATGTATATCCCTCCAAAGAAAAAGGAGAAACTATACATGTTCCATGCAATACTTGGATGTGAAAAATTAACAAATAGGCTCAACATTTTAATAATATATTTCTATTTGTATAAAACCATAAAGAGTTCTAGTAGTTTTCATACATAAAATTTCACATATATTGAGACAAAACCCAAGGCTAAGCACCCTAGCTTAGAAGGTTCTAGAAAGCCAACTCCTTCTCTTAAACCTTTGGAAAGAAGATTGTTCTCTATCTTTTTCAAATTTAAACATAATTGTACCGTTAAATCTCTTGGGCACAATTAAGAAACACTTAATTGGTCATCCCTTACTGATGGACCTAATTTACAGTGTGAAGTGGTCCATGATTATTGAGAATTGGTCATTTGTCTCAATAACCCAAAAAAAAGTATAACATGATGGAGGTGAAGAGGAAAAAGTTCATCCTCCACCATGCAAAGAGGCCATGCATGACTCATTATGGAAGGGACCTGAGTAAATTATCGAACATGGTTGGTGTTAGTGATTCGTTCAATCACATAACTAAAAATACCTTATCATGAAGTGTTTGGCTGAATCTAAAAGCTACTCTTTTAAAGGTATAGCAAAGTGTGTGAGTGAGGTCAAAGCTATTGTTATTGTCCCTCTTGAAAGTTGATCATAAGTTTTTACGGAACCATAACCCTAGAAAGCTAGTGAATCATTGCACCAAAAGTGCTAGCACCCCCTCCTTGCAACCATATCGCCTAAAGCCTGGAAAACCCTCATCGGTTGGGGAGCACGGGGCAATAGAGAAGGCCATCAGGGTTGGAAGTGGCAAATCCTCTATTGCTCACGTAGGGTCGAACTGCCATTAGAGGTGGGACCCCTTGGCCCTTTTAGGACGTTTTGGCTGGACCAACCCCCCATCAAAATAGGCCCCAACATTAATGCATCTGTCGGGAGGAATTTGATAATGGGCTATTGTTCGAAGGACGAATATCTATACATAGGGTTGTGAACTATATGGATTAGCCATTTGCAGGTTGCTTATGTTATTTGACCTGCCAGACGCTTAACATTGGAGAGCAGTCATGCTAGCAATGATCTACAAATTTCATGTGTCTCAAATTGTATGTGTTGAGAACGATTCTGTTGTTTAGACTATCAGCCGCACACTAACACCTTAGTGCGAGCTACTTGATTAGTGTCGAATGTTGTTTTGAAAGACAACTATTAGATCAAAGTGGTTAGCATCGCACATAGATGTGTGTTGATCCCACAAAGAGAGTGACAAGGGTCATGCATTTACTCGCCAATAGATTATCCATAGGATGAAACCTAAGGTTGTCTTGATCTGAGATCATATCATATGCATTCTTATTGGATCTAATGAGGGCCTCGTACCTCAACATGATAAAACTTTTGGTTGGATTGGGGAAGCACTTGCGATACCCATTGCTATAAGAGAGTGTGGTCCAATGGTTAGGATAGTATCATCCAAGCAATAGAGCCAGATTCCCTCGATTGAAGATCATAAACCATCGTTACAAAGATGTTATTTATGAGACCAATCTAACGTGATTGTGCCATTCTTGGCATTCAACCAACCCAACCTTGCTATCGTGGGGGGCTTTCACTCATTAATTGGGTGGTTTCTCTCTTGGATGTGGGAGTTATTGGTGGACCCACCCAATGAAGAAGTACACTTTGTTGATCTAGGGTCATCCCAAACTAGGGACAATGAAGGATTTTGTACTAGTTGGTATTGGGCCGTAGGCGATGATGAAATGCCCCCTCTAGAATTAGACGACCAAGAACCTCTCTATGAGCTCAATAGACCGACAAATGTATCCAAGATGATGACAGAAGAAGAATTAGTTGAAACCATAGACACATTTCTAGGGACCTTTGATTTAAATGAGGCTAAAAGAGAAGAACTTATGTTAACAACACTAGATACAATAGATCTTAAAGAAAAACATGTTATACTAGAAGGCCACTTGATTGAATCACGATTGGAACCACAATGGACGGCATAATCCCAACTGAATCTAGATGGATTTTCATACGCAGAGCTAGATTTGGCTATAGAAATTTTATTGCATGAGACTAGTCTATTGCCTAGAAAACCAAGTCCAACCATAGATGGTGGAAGGAGGGCGGCCAGAGACCCACCTCTCTTCTCCTCAAAAGTTGTAGAGACTCGAGAACAGTTACCACAATACCTCACAACGCCAATTATTCTTGAGGATCGAGATGATATTACAATCGATCTGGAAATAGCAATAGCACTCTCATTGCAAGAGTGGGAAGCCTCATACACAAATGACATCCGACAAGAAGCAGAGATAGGAGAATTCCCAACACAAAATGATAGTGAGGACGAGATTCTTGAACCAGTGGAGAGCTATAGTGATGAATATGAGTGGGAGACTATATATGAGGATGAAGAGCTAGATCCCAATGAGGTGGCAGGTGATAAAGCAGTAAGTGAGGAAGAGACGGTAGGTGATGGCATAGTGTCAAAATCGAAAACAATGAATGAAAGCGGGGTTGAGTCAGATCTGGATCTCGATCAAGCAGATCGCGATGATCGTAACATAAATGAAGAAGTCTTAGCTGAAGTTGATGATCGAGCTCAAGCACCAACTGTGAAAACACCTGACTCTATACCTATCACACCGGTGACAAAAAGAGTCACTCAGCCAATAGTTGTTCCTGATGACACTGAGAAAGTACCTAGTATAGTAGGCTCCCTACCGCAATTCCATGGAAACAATGATGAAGATGCCCATGAGCATCTCGAAGATTTTGAGACACTAATGGTGGTTAATGCAGTTGGGAATCCGGCCCATAGGATGATGTTATTTTCCACAACTTTGGTAGGAGAAGCTAGGCACTGGTACTATAATTTACCCAAGTCATTTATTACCACCTTGGAGGAACTGTTATGACTATTTATAGCAGAGTTTGGACTCAAATACAATGTCGATAGCTTGATGTTCGCTCTGACCACGATACAACAAGAACCAAGCGAATCAGTACGCCTATATGTTAAGCGACTCAAGGAGCTCATTCGCCAATTGAACATAGGGCTAGCGACTGAGGTATCATCTCAGTTAGTACTCATGTTTTTCTTGAGGGGCCTGCAACCAGCTATCCAGCTAGAAGTGACAAAATTTCTAGAATTCACACGTGTGGGGAATGTCCACAAGAGTGACTGATCTTAATTAAGCTTTGTGATTGGCACTATAACCTGATTCTAGATTGATTAACAAAATCTAGTTCAGAAGAAATGGCTAATCCACAATCTAGCATGCTAATCAACAGAATATAATAGCGATGATCAAAGAATGAAAAAATACAAGATCTCAATGTATGAGCACTAGCCTCAACACGAGTTAGAGAGAGAGAGAGAGAGTTAGAGAGATAAAAAGCAATATTTCTTTAGATCCAAAATGGCATGAGATAGCTACAAAACTTTGGTTCTTCATTATCAATTGTGTGGAGAGCTACACATATTTATGGAGATTGAGGTAGCTCGAGGTAGAACCATATCTATCCATTCCAAAATGACATCTAAATTGACATCTAGAGTCTATGTGACATTTGTCACTTGTCATGCATGAAATTCTACCAACTTTTTACAAGTGTACTAGTTCTAACTAGAAATGTCCAAATCGTCATGCATGTGTCCATTAAACTTTGTGCATGCCTTGCATGTCACTATGGATCACTTACAATTAATGCATGTGAGTTGCCACGAGTTTCTACAAGCATAATCATGCTAATTCTATGTCTACAAACTATATGCAAGTTGAATTTATCAAACTAGATAATACATAACCATGTAGCTTGAGTTCTATGTAGGCCAAACTTGGCTTTTTGCATTAATGAGCTACATACTTACATGGTACAACATTTATAGCAAGCCAAGAAATCAATATGGATTGTTTTTCAATTTTAACACTCCTCCTAAAAATGATCTATATTGATTTGAACATGGATCTTGGTATAGCTCCAAGGTTGGCTCTATACTTGTTGAAGAAACTTTTGCTCAAAGGTTTGGTGAGCATATCTGCAATGCAAGATGATGTGTCGATGTGATCCAATTTGATTTCACCTGCAATGAGCTTCTCTCTCACGAAGTGATGTGTAACTTCAATATGTTTGCTCCTTGCATGGAATAGTGGGTTGTTGGCAAGGGCTTGAGCTGAAATGTTGTCACACATGATCATAGGTATATTTTCTTCCATAATTATCTTTAGCTCCACTAGTAACCTCTTGATCCAAAGCACTTCCTTTGTTGTTGTAGTGAGCGCCTTGTACTCAGCTTCACATGATGAGAGTGATACAGTATCTTGCTTTTTGGAAAGCCAAGATATTAAGTTTCCTCCAAGATATATGACATAAGCTCTTGTAGATTTCCGATCTACTCTATCACTTGCAAAATCCGAGTCAAAATAACCAATAAGAGATATAATAAACCAAAATCAAAAGTGGAAGATATATATCTAAGCACTCTCTTGGCTTTTTTCCAATAATAAATTGAAGGACTTTGCATAGCCTGGCTCAACTTATGAACAGTAAAGCTTATGTCAGGTCTAGTTATTGTGAGCCAAATTAAGGAGCCTATAAGACTTCTAAAAAGTGTGATGTCCTCAAAGGATCTTTCATCACCTTTGTTAGAGTCCTTTACATTTTGCTCCATAAGTGTTTCTATACTCTTACAATTCAACATATTGAACTTTTTTAACATTGAAAGAGCATACTTAGATTGACATATGAAAGCTTTATCTTTAAGAAAGTCAATCTCTAATCCTAGTATATAGTGTATTTTTCCAAAATCTTGCATCTTGAACTCTTTTCCAAGTGCAATCTTGGTTTCCTCAACTAACTTGATACAACTTCCTGTCAGAATGATATCATCAACATAAATAAGAAGGATGACAATATCTTTATCAAAAAACTTGACTTATAAGGAGGGATCATAGTTACTAAGATTAAACCCTAGTGACACAAGAAAGGTGTTAAGTCGAGAATACCATGACCTTGGGGCTTGCTTTAATCCATATAAACTTTTGAAGAGCAAGCAAACTTTTTCCTCATCATGGATGAATCCAATAGGTTAATCCATATAGATCTCTTCTTCTAGATAGCCATTTAGAAATGCATTAAAAACATCTAGTTGCAGAATTTGCCAATTGAAAAAACAAGCAAGAGAAATTATGATTCTAATTGACACCATCTGTGCAACTGGGGGCAAAGGTCTCCTCATAATCAAGTCCATATACTTGAGCAAATCCTTTAGCACAAAGCCTAGCCTTGTACTTGTTGATTGTGCCATCTTGATTATACTTGACTCGAAAAACCCATTTGCAACCAATGGTATGCTTGTTGGATGGAAGATCCACAAGCTCCCATGTATTATTGGCCATCAAAGCATCATATTCTTCCTTCATGGAAAGGTACCATTCTTTTGAGTTGATAGCATCATATACATCCTTTGGCTCCTCATGAGAAATAAAAGAGGCACAATTAGTGGAGTTGATTTTCACTTGCTTTCCTCTATCTTCATAGGTAAGCCTTCTAGGCTCGGACCTTTCTCTTTGAGATCTCCTTGGTGAAAAAATTCGAGGTGACTCCTCCTCAAATCTCGGCCCCATCTCTCCATAATGATCTTCAAGGGTGATGATTGGAGTATCTTTGTGAGAATCTTTGAACTCGGCCTTCTCAAGAATGTATTTTTGATCTTCATGGAATATCACATCTCTAATCTCAATTGTAGTTGAGGTAGAGGGAACATAGATCCTGTAAGCTTTCTTGTTGGATGCATATCCAACCATGATCCCTTTAACAGAATTAGGATCATCTCTTTTCCTTGTTTCCAAGGGCATATTAACAAAGCAAGTACAACCAAAAACTCTAAGGTGATCTACCTTAGGTTTTTTCTGAAACAAGACTTCAGAAGGTGTTTTTCCAGCAAGAGCAGTGTGAGGTAATCTATTGCACAAATAGTTTGCACAATTTATAGCTTCACCCCAATATTCAATAGGCAATGAAGCTGCTACTCAAATTGCTTTAGCACATTGACATAAAGATCTGCTTTTCCTCTCAGGTACTCCATTTTGAGATGGAGAATAAGCACAAGAAAATTCTCTCTTTATTCCTTCACCTTCACAATAATTATGAAACTTGTTGGAGATATATTCACCTCCTCCATCACATCTTAAAGCTTTAACTTTGCAAGAAAACTGTTTTTCTACATAAGCTTTGAAGATAAGGAAGTGATAAAAAACCATAGCCTTTGAAGAAAGTAGATACAACCAAGTGTATCTAGTAAAGTCATCAATAAAGGTGACAAAACATGTTGCACCACCAGTACTTTTAGAAGAGGAAAAATGTACATCTGAATGTATGAGTTCCAATGGATAAGTAGTCTTTATAAAAGACTTCTGATATGGCTTTCTCTGTGACTTTGCAATGGCACAAGCCTCACAAGGCTTGAAATCTTTTGAAAGAGACTTTGGAGGACCAATAGCCTTTTCCTTCTTAACCATAGAAGACATAGATGTAAAGTTAGGATGTCCCAACCTTCTATGCCATAGCTCCTCCTTAGATAACAAAACAACTTCACAAAGGTTTGCATTCTCATAAGAATTCAACTTAAAAATTCCACCACATCTAGTTCCATCAGCAAGGATCTCATCTTTTCTCTTGATAAAACAAGTATTGGAGTTGAACTTTACATCACAACCATTATCAGACAACTTTCCCATGCTAATTAAGTTCTTTGTAAGTTTTGGAATGAAAAGAACATTAGAAAGTGCAAGAACTTTTGAAGAAGCAAGTTTCAATGGAATGTTGCCAATTCCTTCTATTGGACACTCATGATCATTGGTTGTGTAAATAGATATCTTGAGTCCTTTGAAAGGTAAGATTGAGTCAAATGACTCCTTTGAACAACACATATGTGAAGAGGCTCCAATGTCTATGTACCAAGCTCCATCTTTCTGGAAAGGTGATAAAGAAAAACTGGACACCATAAGTGATCCTTCTTCATCACTTGCAGCAAAATCTTCTTCAATATCTTTGGAGAGATTAGCTTGCTTGAGTTGGTTTTTCTTCTTAACGCAATTAGAGGAATAGTGCCCCTTTTTGCCACAGAAGAAGCACTTCACTTTCTTCTTCTTGGTTTTTGAGTTAGAGGGATGAGATGTATCATCCTCTTCACCATCTTGATCTCGATCTTTGGCTTTGTCTTTGTTGTATGCTTGAGAGAATTGGTTCTTACTCCTTTCTTTCTGCTTGCCTTTGAAAAAGAGGGCTTTGTCACTTCCACCATGTTCAAGTTTGTTCATCCTGGAGAGTTTATAGCTTTGTCTAGATTCTTCAGAAATAAGAATTCCTTGGAGAGTTTCTAGATTAGGTAACTCCTCCTTAATAACAAAAGACTGAACAAGATTATCATAGTCATCTCTCAAGCCATTCAGTATGACTTGAACTAGCTCGACTTGGTTAATGGTAACACCAACACAGGAAAGCTCTCGATGTATATCTTTAACTCTCAGAACATAGTTAGATGCACTCTCTTCACTTCTTTGGAAACTTTGGAAAATCTGATTCCTAAGAGTGAGTATTCTAGAAGTATTCTTTGCTTGATAGATGGTCTTTAGTGCATCCCAAGCTTCTTTGGCTGTAGTGCAAGGTCCTATCTCTCTCAAAATTTCATTAGATACATTCATCTTAATGAAATGTAGAGCCATTCTAGCTCTCTTCTTATATTTAGGAATTTCAACCTGTCCTTGAGGCTCCTCCTCAACACCAAGCACAATATCCATAACATCCTGGAGAATCAAACAGACTCCATTCTTAACTTCCAAATTGAGTAATTAGAAGTGTTTAGTCTTTCACTAACTTCTAGAAGATATCCTCCCTGAGATGCCATTATAATGAAGACTTCCTAGTTATTGGATTGAAATATGTTTGAGCTTGTTCCTATCAGACTTAGAGTTGCTACTCTCTTTCACTATAGGTATATTCAAGGTTGAACTACTTTCTAATGTGAAACGCTTGCAACTATATATAAGATGAATCTCAAATATTCAACAAGACAAGTTATCTAGATCATACACAAAAAGTGGTTTGAGACACTTTGGCTGGTTTGAATCCTACTTTTGGCACATGTGAAATCCTTCAAAAGAAAACACTATTGACACTCAGAAGGCTCAAAGGGTGTTCAAATACTTCAAACTCAGTCTTGATCTACAGTCTTGTGTTGGATGCTCAAAACAATGGATTCTGAACAAAGTATTATTGAATCAAATCAAAATGTTGTCACTCGGATTTTGGACCTATCCCTATCCTATTTAAGAGCTTATAACTCTTGCTAGACACATCAGATTCATTTGGTTTTGATTTTTATAGAAAGTACAGATCAAATGCTTTCCATCAAGCTATAACACTGCTATATTTGGATCTATAAGTAAGGAGAACAAAGGGACTAAAAAACTCTGATTTTCTCACATGCGGAATTCCAAAATTTCGTACTTCCTCAATTCAGGTCTAAAAATTCAGTTCAAGTCCGATTTGATCCAAATACACTTTAGAGAAAGGTTAGAGAAAGTGCAAAACTGCTTTTTTGCTCGATTTAGCTCTCAATTTCTTGTACAATCAGAGTTGTTAGCATGCAAAGCTTAATGTGGCTCTGATACCATGACAAAATTTCCAGAATTCACACGTGTGGGGAATGTCCACAAGAGTGACTGATCTTAATCAAGCTTTGTGATTGGCACTATAACCTGATTCTAGATTGATTAACAAAATCTAGTTCAAAAGAAATCCACAATCTAGCATGCTAATCAACAGAATATAATAGCAAAGATCAAAGAATGAAAAAATACAAGATTTCAATGTATGAGCATTAGCCTCAACACGAGTGAGAGAGAGAGAGAGAGCTAGAGAGATAACAAGCAATATCTGTTTAGATCCAAAATGGCATGAGATAGCTACAAAACTTTGGTTCTTCATTATCAATTGTGTGGAGAGCTACACATATTTATGGAGATTGAGGTAGCTCAAGGTAGAACCATATCTATCCATTCCAAAATGACATCTAAAGTGACATCTAGAGTCTATGTGACATTTGTCACTTTTCATGCATGAAATTCTACCAACTTTTTACAAATGTACTAGTTCTAACTAGAAATGTCCAAATCATCATGCATGTGTCCATTAAACTTTGTGCATGCCTTGCATGTCACTATGGATCACTTACAATTAATGCATGTGAGTTGCCACGAGTTTCTACAAGCATAATCATGCTAATTCTATGTCTACATACTATATGCAAGTTGCATTTATCAAACTAGATAATACATAACCATGTAGCTTGAGTTCTATGTAGGCCAAACTTGGCTTTTTGCATTAATGGGCTACATACTTGCATGGTACAACATTTGTAGCAAGCCAAGAAATCAATATGGATTGTTTTTCAATTTTAACAAGAAGTACACCAATCTGGGGTGACATCATTTGAAGAAGCAGTGTCTAGAGCCAGAACCACAGAAGAGGCCTTTGTTGCTACAAATGAATGCCAAACCATCTTAGCCATAATGAAAACTGTGAACCATATGGTACCATTGAAAGAGGACGCCAAACCAGTAAAACGTGATAAATCACCACTTGATAGTCCCACTTTTGTAGGAGGGGTTGCACTTGCACATTCCAAGACCTTTTGCAGATATTGTAGGGAGTGTGGCTATTTAGAAGATGGATGTTGGTCACAAGAGAATGGTTTGAATACTAGAAATTGAAGGCAAGAATCGATAGGCCATGATGTCATGGATGATGAACTACTCAGAACCTACCAAACTTGGAGTCAACCGAAGTAGATTGTAGAGTGACGTCTCAGGGTGAAGTGACTAGAACAGAAGGAGAGAAGCCCCGGATAAACTTGGCAGAAATACTCATAGAAAAGAAACGGTTGAGGATAACCCATGGTAGGGTACAGACAGACATCATTAATGAAGAGTGTGAGGGAGCAAGTAAGCGGCTGGTAGTGTTATGGGCTAGTCACCCACGAAATTCTAAACAAAAGGACTGAAGATTCACTGATGGAAAAGTTTAAACGACCTCCTCAGAATAGACGAGACAAGACCAATGACAAGAGACCCCCGCGCGACTCAATAGGAACACTCATCCCCGAGGGGACTAGGGCGAGAGTATTGACGCTAACCCAGAGTAGGTTACAGACAGACCCACCTAGAAAAGAGTGGATGGAAGAGTGTGATCGACAGGTGAGTCTTGGGAAGTCCACTAAGTCTAAGGAGCTTATATCATTCGCATATGTTGTTAATCAACAAGCCATCCGGCCAAGCTATACCTCCTAACAAGGACAATGAAGACGACTTAGACTATGCAGAAGTACTAGACATAGTATGGACAGCCCCTGTAGATTATCCCCCTAAAACTAGATCCATAGGCTGCTGTGTAACGAAGCAAGAAAATGACAAAAGTCATGAATCTCCACCTGATGCATTTGATCAGGAATCATTTGATATCCAGCGCTTATTCGAATATCAAAAGCCGACAATAGATGACCACATGGTGGTAAACTTTGATAATTTTATCCTGGATAGTGTGCAAAAAGTACAAAAAGGACCAAGAGTGGATCCTAATCTGATCCTCAAGAGGGATTGGTTGTCAGATTACTTGATCTATCAATCTACTTCAGATTAAGATCAATCTAGATCAATTCTAGACACAAAATCCTAACAAGAACAATCATTAATTGAAGGTAAGTGTACTTTCTAGTTTCACACATGTGAAACACTGTCTGAGTATGGACTCCAACCTAAAAATCAAGTACACATTGATAGAACCTCAAAACAATCAAAACAAATGTAGACAAATGGAGAGAATCACTCAAAATTGCTCCCAAAACCAAGATTGGTGTCTCACAATGATTATGGCCAAATGTAGCTCTATATATACAGTAAGTGAGAGCTCGTGGTACTGATCATCCCTTTGATCCCACATGTGTGAAGGTTCTTTGTCATATGATGATTCATCATGCAAAACTGACACTTGGACAAAACCTTCTATTTTGATTACTTTTGGTCCATTTTCCTTCTATATGGAGATCTACTTGAAAATCTTCTAGAAGTCAAAATTCGTCTACTTCAGGTTATTCCACATGTGTGGGTTGTCCTCTGCACATGGGATATGACACCTAACCAAAGGATGTGGCTCATGCAATCAATAGATTGATGCCATGTGTCATATGTCTAGAAAACTTGTTTTTGGCCATTTTAGCCACTAGAACTTGAATTGAATCATATGTACAACATATATGATTGTGGTACATAACAAGTACACTATTTTCACACGTGGGAACAGGCTCCACACATGTGTGTTTATCTATATACAGGATTTTTGGCCTCTACCAAGCTTATTTTTGCATTTTTCACACTCCTCCTCAAAAATCTAGCTTGGCAGATCTAGCTTGATGGAAAACATGACGATCTTGAACTTGACTCCATGAGCTAAATTGGCTGGTTCAAAAGGTGCGAAGATCAGCCAATGAGCTTGATGTTGATCTGAAATCACCATATCCATGATAGTGCTTCTTTGATGTAAACATCTTTGATGAGCTTGAGAGCTTTGCACCATCCTAGCACCTCCAAAATTGATTCCTTCCAATTTTCATGTAGATGCTTGACCTTGAGCCTTGCTCCTTCTTCATGTGCATGCTCCTTCGTGAGAAAATAAAGATTTCTTCTTGATTTATGAGGGTCACAAAGATCTAACATCATGTTAGCACAATCTAGAGAATTAGACTCATCCAAATTGGCAAGACTATGCATGTTATAATAACAAAGTGTTTGCATCATATCTTCATGCTTGTTTACCATGCTAATCTCTGATCCAATGAGGCTAAATACTTCATTATGGAGATAAGTGTCTTTAGAAGACGATTCACTTACTCTCATAAAGAGTTTACAATTTGCCTCAATACAAATTTTCAAACTATGAGTGAACAAATCACTTTTGCTCTTGCATGACTCAAGAGCATACATTTGATGAAATAACCATTTGCTTTCTAATTGATCTAAAATCAATTTCAACCTTTTAAGAACATCATCTATGTTCTCAAGAGAGACTTCATACTCAACTAGTATGGTTTTACTCCAATTTTGAGATGCAATGATCTCACTAAAGCAAATTGATTTATCAAATGACATAAGAGAAGTAAGTATGAGATGTATACCACATGAGATATGCTTCTCTTTCCCTTGAAATGTGAGACACATGGATTCAACCATATTTCTTGAGTTTCTTTTTGGAATCACAGTTTGAGAAGGTCTCTCCTCCTCAATCCTTAGCACATTTGAACCTTGAGATGACTCCTTAAGATCCTCTTCATGGTGCTCCTTTTTTATGGAAATCCGAGACCTCCATGTATCATAATGATCACAACAAGTATGGCCATTCAATATGCATTTTCTATGATTATCAAGATTACTTATGCTAGAAACATAAGTCCAAAAATCACCACAACTTGGCATGATTTTTCCAATATTGAAATCAAAAGGTATTTCCATCTCAATAAGGCTAACTACTTTCATATGGATATAAGTGTCCACTTTGGATGCTTCACTTATTCTCATAAGAAGTTTACAACTTGCCTTTAAGATTGAAAACTTACAATTTTCATCTTTATGAATGAACGCATCATTCATGATCTTATTGAAACCAAAAGATTATGAAGACATTTCCATTTCCTTGACTTCATATCTAATGTAAGTTTACAAGGAAAACATGCTTTGCTATACTTTAAGGCATCACACTCAACTAGTATTGCCTTAATCCACTTTTGAGATACAAAAATCTCTTCAAAGCATAATGGTTCTTCATAAGTTGACATGAGAGCATAAATGAAACTATTTTCATTTTGTGATTGCTCCTTATTCTTGATTGATTTCTCTTGGATAATAACAATAAGTTTGAACTTGTCCAAAGTTTTAAGCAAACTACTCTCCAAGGATATGAAATAAATCCAAGTTACTTTCATGAAAGTGACATCTATCTTTGCATCTTGAACCAAACAATACACTTCCAAATGAAAAATTTCAAAAGCTTTGACATGTGTTGTGATGGACTCTTGAAGACAAATCTTGCAAGTCCTTGTGAGACTCCAAGCCTCACTCACCTTTCCACAAAGGAAACACCTTTCCTTGGACTTGTCCTTCTTGTATTTGCATTTCGAACTTGAAGCTCCATCCTTCTCCTCGGCCCCCTTGCTTTGGTTCTTCTTGGATGGATTGGTCTTCTTTTTGTAGCATCTTGAGAAAATATATCCTCCCTTACCACAAAGGTTGCACTCAGGATCCTTTCTTTCCTTCAATAGGATGCCACCTATTGATGCCATGTGAATAAAAACCTATGATATGATTCTACAAATGTAATTTGTGACAGTCAAGAGACTAGATTTGAACATCTTCAACAATCTAGAAGGATCTACAAAAGATCTAGCTCACAAACCTAAGAATCAATCTTCACAGTAATGACTAGTCACTTGGAAACTTTGCTTTGATCACTAAGACAAAAGCACACAATCTTTGAATCAAATCACTAAAGAAATCAGATCCAATCTCCTATTGGACTCATCAAATACCAATGACTCTTTCTTTTGAAAGTTGAAATGGATATGAAAAAGATTTGACACCTAGATTTTCCTTTTCACTTGACTAGTTCTCTCAACACTTGAGATTCTTGAACAAAAGATGGGTTTTGTTTCAAATACATGAAAATCTAAATTAATCACTTCTTTTGGACTCACTCTTGACCCAAATAATCTCACACTTGAGATTAGAATGAATTTGATTTGATTTGACAACAAACTATACCACTATTTTTTCATAAAGCTTAAAAATTTAGACAACTAGAGATTCACAAAGATCTCAACCATGCATGAATACTCAAATATGGACTCCTCCTCATTCTAGTCATCCAATGGGATCACAAATTGACCCTCAAACTCTCACAAAGAAAGTTGAATAGAACTAATTGGAGTTTCATACATACTATGTCAATTTTTGCTCAACAAATTGAATTCGATCACTCCTATTGGATTCCGCCAATTACTCTACTTATTAAGACTTGGAATGAAATTCAAAATTAAAAGTTGTGATTTTTCTCACTAAGACATTGTGCTTCAAAGAGTTAATGCCACTTAGAAATATTTGATCACATAGGAGAAGACAAATTCTCCACCAATAACAACACAAAATGAGCTTCTAGATCTTGCCTTCTACAAAGGAAGGAATTCTTAGAAAATTGGATATCTCTCTACTCATTTGCCATAGACACCTTAATGAATCTTTTCAAACCTCACAAACACTCAAACAAATTGAGTAGGATTGAATAATGTTACTTGGATCTCAATCTCTTTTCTAGAACTTTCAATTGAAGCCAATCTATGTCAAATTCTACAAAAGATTTGCATAGATGCTCTATATGCACTAGAAACTCTCAAAGGTTTCACTTGGAGGACAGATCCAAGGATGTTTTCTAGCAAATTGATGTTTCTAAACTTGACCGTATCACTCTTGAACAAATCTAGAGTGATGGTACAATGGATTTCAACCTCTCACCTTGCATATCACTCCTTAATCTATGATTTTTAGTAAAATCTCTCTTAACTTCAACATACACTGAAAAAATCAGAGAAGATCAATTAACGCACCTATTTCAAGCTTCAATTTTAATTTTTTGGCTTATCTAATCCAAGAAATGATCAAGGGATTAGATTCACTATAGAAAATGCTTGATTTTGCACCAAAAATCACTCAAATTGGGTATGTGAGTCAAATTCTACAAATTTTGGAATTTTCTCAGCCAAAACCGAAGCTGTACGGCCTCACACGTGTGAAAAATATTCCTATAGCCCACAACAAGATCTGGACCAAAAATTTTGAGCATAGCTATCAAATCCAACTCGCTGCACAAAATTTGACTAGTTTCCAAAAAACTGCTAATTTTGGCTTTGATTTGGATTAACCCTATCAATTTCAACAAAACCTCTTGTACTAGGCTTTGATACCATGTGAAAAAAGTACAAAAAGGACCAAGAGTGGATCCTAATCTGATCCTCAAGAGGGATTGGTTGTCAGATTACTTGATCTATCAATCTACTTCAGATTAAGATCAATCTAGATCAATTCTAGACACAAAATCCTAACAAGAACAATCATTAATTGAAGGTAAGTGTACTTTATGGTTTCACACATGTGAAACACTGTCTGAGTACGGACTCCAACCTGAAAATCAAGTACACATTGATAGAACCTCAAAACAATCAAAACAAATGTAGACAAATGGAGAGAATCACTCAAAATTGCTTCCAATACCAAGATTGGTCTCACAATGATTATGCCCAAATGTAGCTCTATATATACAATAAGTGGGAGCTCGTGGTACTGATCATCCCTTTGATCCCACATGTGTGAAGGTTCTTTGTCATATGATGATTCATCATGCAAAACTGACACTTGGACAAAACCTTCTATTTTGAACACTTTTGGTCCATTTTCCTTCTATATGGAGATCTACTTGGAAATCTTCTAGAAGTCAAAATTCGCCTACTTCAGCTTATTCCACATGTGTGATCTGTCCTCTACACATGGGATATGACACCTAACCAAAGTATGTGGCTCATGCAATCAATAGATTGATGCCATGTGTCATATGTCTAGAAAACTAGTTTTTGGCCATTTTAGCCACTAGAACTTGAATTAAATCATATGTACAACATATATGATTGTGGTACATGACAAGTACACTAGTTTCACACGTGGGAACAGGCTCCACACATGTGTGTTTATCTATATACAGGATTTCTGGCCTCTACCAAGCTTATTTTTGTATTTTTCACAGATAGTACTAGAATACCATATGATTGGGATAGAGAACTGTGAAAAATGCAAAAATAAGCTTGGTAGATGCCAAAAATCTTGTATATAGATAAACACACATGTGTGGAGCATGTTCCCACGTGTGATACTAGTGTACTTGTCATGTACCATAATCATATAGGATGTACATATGATTTAATTCAAGTTCTAGTGGCTAAAAAGGCCAAAAACTAGTTTTCTAGACATATGACACATGACACCAATTTATTGATTGCATGAGCC
Source organism: Diphasiastrum complanatum (assembly GCA_029204225.1). Taxonomy (NCBI): domain Eukaryota; kingdom Viridiplantae; phylum Streptophyta; class Lycopodiopsida; order Lycopodiales; family Lycopodiaceae; genus Diphasiastrum; species Diphasiastrum complanatum. Next base: position 18,773,474 of record CM055098.1, read on the forward strand.
ACATCCTTTGGTAGGTGTCATATCGCATGTGTAGAGGACAACTCACACATGTGGAATAAGCTGAAGTAGGCGAATTTTGACTTCTAGAAGATTTCCAAGTAGATCTCCATATAGAAGGAAAATAGACCAAAAGTGCCCAAAATAGAAGGTTTTGTCCAAGTGTCAGTTTTGCATGATGAATTATCATATGACAAAGCACCTTCACACATGTGTAATCAGAGGGATGATCAGTACCACGAGCTCCCACTTATTGTATATATAGAGCCACATTTGGCTATAATCATTGTGAGACACCAATCTTGGTTTTGGAAGCAATTTTGAGTGATTCTCTCCATTTGTCTACATTTTTTTTGATTGTTTTGATGTTCTATCAATGTGTACTTGATTTTCAGGTTGGACTCCGTACTCAGACAGTTTTTCACACGTGTGAAACCATAAAGTACACTTACCTTCAATTAGTGATTGTTCTTGTTAGGATTTTGTGTCTAGAATTGATCTAGATTGATCTTAATCTAAAGTAGATTGATAGATCAAGTAATCCGACAACCAATCCCTCTTGAGAATTAGATTAGGATCCACTCTTGGTCCTTTTTGTACCTTTTTGCACAAGAACTACCTAGCTACATCAGTAATGAAGAATCTGAGCATGAAAAAAATGTGGTGCTAGGATATTTCCTTGAACCAAATGATGACCTAGATCTTTTGGCCACCTATCATATACAAGAACAACTGAATATGCCAAAGAGAAATGGGACAAGAAGCACTGAAGCGCAAGTTAGGGTTAAAGCGCATGATGAATACCCAGACAACAAGGTGGATGTTGGATAGATGTGGTAAGGTGACAACAATACACCCTTATCCCTGATTTCACATGAGGGAGTCGAGGGGTGGTAAGTTTGACTTTACTTTGCCGATCTGGTTTTGTTATTTTTTTTTTATTTGTTGGTCAGCATTCTATCTTGTTATAAAGTACCACTAAAAAAAAATATTGTTTCAGTATGGGATTCGTTATTACTACATGTGAGATTCATAGACACTGTAAATGGTGATCTACAGATATCTCAGTTGACTTGACTCCATTCACTCACGCTGCATTGCATCATGTAGGCACAATGTGCTTGGTCATTTGATTGCAAGACCGTTGTCTCATGCATCCATACCCATGCATTTTGCATATACTTTGAGCTGCATAGGGCATTACATATTTTCTCCTATGGGCATGAGTGTTTGATCAGAAGCATAAAAGAGAGGGTAAGAGAGGAAAAAGTGGGAACAGAAACAGTGCAGTGGGGTGGGGAGTGACTCTATCGCCCAATAGATAAGGCATGATTGACTAGACAGTTGCAGAATTTCAAGACGTGACGGATAAATAAAAAATTGAGAGTCTCCACATGATGGTTACATACAGTGAGATAACAAGCTTGAAACGTCACTACTTCTTTGAGTAGTGAACCATTTGAGACAGTTGCTGAAGGATATTTAGGCTTTGTACATAAAGTCAGATCATATGGGATGGATGATCTGCAACGAATGTATACATCTGAATCAGTACGTCCACCTACTGATATCAGACAACTAAGAAGATTCTTCTCCATATCCACTGACCGAAAACCATCTTTCGTAAGGTCCCTACTAAAACAGAAAAAGAGAGAGAAAGAAAAACTGAGAGAAAAGAAAAAAAAAAAAGAAAAAAAAAGACTTCAACTGTATCTATCAGATCTCGAACCAATTTGTGAGGAAGAGTAAGCCTCGCACATCCATAAGAGGTGAGGACGATTTTCCTAATTGATTCCATAGACTAGCGGAAAACCAGTACTTCCTACCATCTTGTGTATTGGATCTTAGGACAGTAAGTTGTCCTACATGGACTACTGTCAGAATATAGGGCTTGAGAGAAGAGTCAGTACAAAGAGGAGACTAGATGCGTATTCCCTGTTGAATCAGTTCTTAGAGAGTATAAGTTGAATGTCTAAACAAAAAAAAGAGTTGGTAATCACCAGTCTGGACCGGTTTCAGAGCTGGGGCACTAAAGCCTCATCGTGCATACATTCACACACACATCAATGACACAGTGTTAGACATAATACTGTTGACTTGCATCCATATCATCCTATCTCCAATCCTGAGATTTGCATTTGCATATCCCTCCATGCATGGGTCCGAAAGTGGGCATTGCCTTACATCTGATGGAATTGGGAGCATTTGCCATGTAGGTCACAGGTGGGTTTTTGCAGGTATGAAGACACCAAATTGTTCAAAGATGATGTGGTTAAATCCAATCTGGTTGCAGATGGATCCTAAGGGCTAAATCGATGGCCTTTGGGTAGGAAGCTGTTGAAGACATCCTACCAACTCACTGTGGTTAGCATCACCTAGCAAGGGTGCTGAGCCCACTAAACTTGATCCACCACCAGGAGCAGGTCTGCAAAACCAGAGACTTTGGATCTGCCGTATGAGGACCATACTACCTAGTGGTAGGCGCCAATGTTAGCCAATATTTCTGCACGAAAAATCGGACTAATATTGAAGTTTAAGTTTGCAATAATTGAAAAAACCGGCATGTAAAACCCGATTATTAGAGAAAAATTGGCACAAATTTGTTTTACAACTGGGTCCCAGCCTGTCCTAAAGTGGCTAGACACAGTTTAAAAGTAAGAAACTGACTTTTCAAAAAATCGTCAAAAATATTTTGTGGTCAATTTTTGTAAGACCGAGCCAAAAGTGTCGGTCCACCTAGAATTGGGTCCCAGCCCGCCCTAAATGAGGCTAGAGCAAATTTTGCGGCCTTAGAAATGGCCGATAAATATTTTACGGCTTTTCAAAATAATGGCCAGTTGTAAAAAAATGGCCAGTTGTAAAAAAATAGCCGGTATGACCGTGCTGAAATCCCACCATGTACTGAGTCCATTTTTACTAATATATGATCACTCAGTGTATTTTTCAGGGAAACCGTGTTGTCGTGAGAGCCCTAGTCATGAATGCCAAAAAAGTCAACGACAGAAGAAAAAACCAAGAAAGAAAAGTTTCGGGTAAAAACGGGACTGGGAAATATGGATTCAGTGTCAAGGAGAAATCCTAACGGCAAAGTTTGGGCAATTTACGGGCAATTAGCGAAATGTGCGGCCCAAGTGGTTACCCAACAGGCCAAAAATCCAGACAAATGAGCAGTAGGCGCACGGCCCTTGAAAAATCAAAGAAAGGCAAAAAATGAAGGTACCCAAAAAAAAAAACTGAAGGCCGCCTACTAAAAATAGAGGTTGAAAAAGGGCCTCACCCAAAATTTGGATATTAAATGCCAAAACACCTTGGAGGCTAAAAAATTTGGGAGGTACACCCACTAGCCATTGACATTTTGGGCTGTACAAAAGGGAAAACTTGAATGGCCTCCCTAGCCTTTGACAAAAATGGCATCTTGGCTAGTTTTGGAAGAGGGCCTTGAATGCACCACTCCCCCACTCTCTTATGGAGGCCACTAGGTGTGCTATCAAATGGGTTGAGGACAAATGGCAAAGAGGGCTTGAAGGGCATGAAAATTGGCAAAGCCTCATTTTGAAGGGGGGCACTTGGGATTTACTATAAAAGGAGGCCACTCTTTGTGTTAAGATATAGTTGATTGATAGTTGAATGATAGTTGGCTAATGATGTGATAATGAGTTGATGGTGATAATTGGATGATAGTTGGATGATTATGTGATAGTTTGATGTGAGTTGGATGATGAGATGATGTTGATATTTGCTAAGTTGAGAGTGAGAAGTCATTTGAGTTGGAAGTCATGTTGGTGCAGAGTCTTTTTCAGTGTGAGTCTGTTTGTTTGAGGAAAATTGTGGT